>JBBBVU010000015.1:16509734-16527346 GCA_037177055.1 Atherinosoma microstoma | reverse complement strand
GAAATGAAAAATACTTTATTTATCCCTTTGAGGGAAATTATTGTTGTAGCAGAGTTTTTTTTTTTTTTTTTTTTTTTCTTGATGAGGCTCTTTGTCAAATTCCACAGATACCAATCTGATGGGACCTTGTGGCATCTGTGGAAGGACCTACTACTGGTTCCCTTTACTTTAAGTAATTAAGTAAAATTAATCTATATAGCACTTTTCAGAGCAAATGTCACAAAGTGTGTCACAACAATAAAAAACACAAACATACAATGAATTAAACAACTTAAAAATAATATTAAGATACTAATATAAGAAGAAAATTCATAAAAACCATAAAAATGACGAAAAAAGCCTGTTTAGATAAAGAGGGTTTAAGCTGCTTTTAAAAAGTGTCCACAGATCTTAGGTTCAATGAGAGAGAGTTCCAGGGGCAAAAAGCAAAAAGGTAAAGTCACCTTTTGTTTTTCGTCTTGGTCGAGGCACAACAAGCAAACCCTGATCAGAAGATTTCAGAGCCCTGCGGCTGTGGTGAGGCTGCAGCAGGGCTGTGATGTAAACACGTGATTGGTCAAGCAAGGCTCTGTAAGCAAGAACTACATTTCTAAATTGAATTATATCGGACAGGGAGCGAATGTAAGGAACACAAGACTGGAGTGATGTGAGGCCTTCTGTGTGTTTTGGTCAAAGTTCTTGCAGCTGCATTTCTGAACCACCTGCAGGCGGTTCAGAGATGAACTGCTCAGTCCTGTACAAAGAGAATTACAATAATCTAGACAGGATGAAACAAAGGCATGAATGATCATTTCCATCTCCAATGAATTAACCACTGGTTTTAACTTTGCAATACTTTGCCAAGAAACAAATAACTTTTTGTTCCACATTGCACCATTAAGATGCACAACTCTAAGTTTGTTTAATTCTTTTAAAAGATACAAAGACGTTAAATGAGCACATTTTTAAGCAGCTACTTCAATGAAACAAACACCAGTAAGAAGGAACGACAATCAAGAAGCATCATTTCTGCAGAGTAAGTTCTTCACTTTTTGAGCCTTTTGAATTTCTGACACAACTGCCAACATTTCATCCTAGTTTAGTCACAGCTCTGTAGTTGTGGGCTGTTAAAATGATTATATCACATGACATGAATGACTTGCTTAAGGGCATCTTGACTGTCTTTTATAGGTTGTCATCTTAACTTCATGTCAAAGTCTATCTACTCAGGACTCCGTCATTGCGAAGCCATTTAATATACAAAACGATGGAGCTGTAAAAGGAAAATGTAGAAAGGAAAAGATGAACCTCCATTGCAGCAGTTAGTATTATTTTGCCATTTTTTAAACACAAATTAATATTTATGTATTCTTTTTACTGCATTTTCATTTAGCTCTCGAAGTGACGACATTGTGATGAGATTTTGTTCTGACTATAATTGCTGTAAACATATCTAGGTCTTTCTAAAACTCTTTCTCAAAACAGTGCAGGGGAACATAAAACCACAAACGTTTAAAGAGAGCCTCTTGCAGGTGAGAGTACAGATAGCATAACATAATGCTGCTAATTGATGGGTTTTCATGTATTCTGATGTTCAATCATTAATGCACTGCTGTCAACACCGTGAATTTATGAGTCACAAAGTCTGTGAGGTCGGAACAAAGGTTTACTGTCAATATGTCACTGTCTGTGCTTTAAAAGTTTAGTTGCACTCATTCTGCAGTGCTGTGCTACCACCGAGTGTGTCAGCTGCCACAACAGCAGCAGTGATGTGTGAAACCGTAAGTATGACCCATTCAGCTGCACAAAAGAGGAAGCAGCTGGTTAGCCGTATGCACTAAAAGGACCAGAGAGTCGTTCGCACAGCCAAACCAAAAGGACTCAAGCCATCTTCTCCTCTTCTTTTCTTCTTATTTTAATGAAAGGGAAGGATTTGCACATGGTCACGTGCAATCTACAGTAATCGTCTAATGTAAGTAGTTTGTGTATGTCTTCTCTGAAACTTGAGAAGTTTCCAAGCAATGTTTTCCATAACTGTGGTCAAGTACATTGTTGTTTATACACTGTGAACATGCATTACAGTTCTGTTGCAATACATTTCCACTTGCCTTGTCAGTGCAAGTGTTCTGTTTCCATGTCAGTGGAAAAGCGGAGAGAGTTTTCTGACTGGGAGAAGTTGTACTGGTGCAACTTAACAAGCATAGTGGTTGCAAAAAATGTCAAACTTTGTTCTTCTTTCTGTCCAGTTACTTGTAAGAAAATATGTATCATACTCTTTTCTTTTTTTTTTTGGATGGTTTTATTTAAACATTTTAATGATGAATAATTTCTTAATGATTTATTGCTTTAGACAAGAGTCAGAATTGGAGAAAAAAGCAGCAAGTCATTGCCCTGCTCACAGAATGCACTTCCTTCTCTTTTTCTGTTTATGC
Organism: Atherinosoma microstoma; assembly: GCA_037177055.1. NCBI lineage: Eukaryota > Metazoa > Chordata > Actinopteri > Atheriniformes > Atherinidae > Atherinosoma > Atherinosoma microstoma. The sequence continues at coordinate 16,524,935 of JBBBVU010000015.1, read as the reverse complement.
TCTATTTCCCAAAAACAAAGACTTCTCCTTAAAACTTGCCTCAACAAGTGAAAAATGGTGCATTTTGGATTGAAGCTTTGCAGTTAAACTCACACATGACCTCATGGTACTACTCATGTCTCTGGTCAGCTGTTAGAGATAAACCTGCAAAAACCCACCATAAAGTTAAAGATCCACAGATATTCAGAATTTATAGAGTCAGAATTAATCCAAAGAGGAGGAACAATGCCTCCACTTGCTCCTGATCATATAAATTTTAAAAGGTAAACAGACTGTAACGGTAAATACACCATCATTCTTTTTTATTCCCCGAGATCCCTTCGTCTTTTATGTCTCCTTCACCCTCTTTCTATCTTTTATTTTTATTTTTGCATCCCGGATTTTTCTTTCTTTCTGCTGGAGGTAATCCCCAACCAGCTCGCTGATCTGAGCTGCTCGACTCCCCTCCCCTCCCTTCTCCTCCTCTCGCCTCCCTCCTCCTCTCGCTGGGTGCCAGAGCAGCAGTGTGAGCGAGCTCCAGTTCAAGCTGGCCTCCCCACTGCGCTGCTCCTATGGCTGATTCCCCTCTTAATCACTCCTGGCCGTCCTTCTCCAAATTCTGGATGAAGAGATGGTCCTTCAAGAGAGGTAATCTGAGTTAACTTTAGCTTCACTGTATTTGAACAGTGGTTGCCGACAGGATGTGACCTTTATTATGTGCTGCAGGTGTGTGTTTTATGAGTCTTTGCTTATCTTCTGATCTCCATTCAGCTCTTCTTTTTTTTTAACATAGTTGCTGTTGATTATTTGGACCTGTTTTAGGTTTTGTGGTGAATGACGGTTGCAGTTTACAAGATGTTTATGAGTCATGTCACTTGTGAGCATCGTGTGAAATGTGAGAGCTCAGAAATGTCACAGTGCATGATGTACTTTAAAAAAAAGAACCCAGTGAAGATTTAAGAAAGCCATTTTCTGACCTGTGTGGTTTATAGCCTAGATGATTAGCTCTGCACAACCACATGTGCAACAGCTCCTATTCTTCTCTGACAGCCTGTTGTGTAACACACAGAACTTTGTTTTCATGCTTGATGCTGAAAGCTTACATTTTGTTTCAGCGTCTGTGTAGCTTTGTACTTTGAAACTGTAGACAGACAAATTTCTGATCAAAGAGGACCTGCTAGCTGTTTTGATGTGTTCTTCAACCTCAGATCTCTGTGTTCTGTTTCCACATACACACACATCTGTGATGCACAATGAGACATTAGCAACACTGGGCCTTCAATCATGCAGCCACTAAACGGTCACCACAACATTAATTCAAGCATTTTGTACCTCATGTCCCACATTTTAACATGGGAATGATTTTCTCACATGATGCCTGGGTTCCTCTTGTGATCGTCATGTAGTTTTGCAAACACGCACAGCAAACTTTGCGGCAAACATGCACCCTCATTTCCTTCCTTCTCATGGTTAATCGGAATCATTTTTCTTAATTGCCATTATCATCACCCAACAAAAATAGTATTATTAAGCTTAAAAGTAACAAATACATGTTTCCTTTTTGTATTCTAATCATTCTTCGTTTTATAAAATGAGAAATGCCATATTTTTGTGAATGTTTTGAATTAAGAGCAAAAATGGTGTTGTAGAGAAACACAATATATGAATATTTGCTACAGTCCAAATATGAACCTGTAGATTTCTGTAGAGAAACATTAGAATTTTATCTAAATAAACACTGATGGATAACTGACTGCTTTAGTTAGATCAGTTCATTATAGCTGACTGCATTGTGGTTAAGTCTATGAGCCCTGTGCTTGTTTTTTAAGGCCTCTGCATGTACCCACAAAAAAAACAGTATATCTCTGCAACCACGTCTATCTGAGTTATAGTAAAAGGAACGCTTGTGAGGTTTGTTAAGATGTGTAAATATCAGTAAATGTGTTAAAGTTTGTGTAAAGTTTCAGGCTCTTCTGAAAAGAAAATTAAAAAAAAAATCCATAACCCAAACCCTTCCTTATCATAATAAAATATGTTAACATTAGCTCTGCGAAGGCCAACTCTGATAAAGGGAGGTTTTAGTAATTACAGTTCAGGTTAAGTCTCCAGGAGGCCATTTTGGCATAGTTTGGCTCTATCTGTTCTCAGCGTCCCCCAGTTGAAGTTTAAAAAGTTAATTTGTTCATCCATATCCATTTTATGTGGACAAGCATATAGTTTTACATTAAAGGCTAAAAAATGTGTAAACTTACAAAACTTTCTAGGCTCCAAAATCATTACATGCATCAAAGTTTTCCTTTGCAAAATTGCAACATTACCCGTTTTTTGCTTTGTGAAACTGTCCTGAAATGGATATTGCACAAGTATAACCTGTTAGCAGATGCTTATAAAGAGGTAGAAGGGTGTTAAAGATGGTATTACACTGCACCAAGGTTCGAGTCCTATTCAATCCAACAATGTCTAAGAACTTGTCAATTTTATGCTTTGCTGTGAGTCGCAGTTGGTTAGGATAAACTACGTTTTGGCATCATGTCACCTGAATGCTGCCATATACAAAACAACAGCCAACATAACATTTTGACACTAGTAGCTTTTAGACATGTGCACCAGCATGCTTTATTATATTTTCTTGTAAGTCTGGGCTGGAAAGGGTAATTCAGATAAATAAAGTAATGTTAAACATAAAACAATTAAAGTACATAAAGCATTATTTCATAAAAGGAATCAAAGAGAGTTAGGTGAGGTGTTTAAGTCCTCACATGATTTGTTATTTATTAATAGTAACTAATTTTAGCTGCAGTCGGACCACCCTTTGTTAAATGGAGCTAAACTGTTTTTAAAAAAAGAAAAAGAAGTTTGACTGTAACATTGCCTAAACAGTTATAAGTACATAAACGCACACACCTGAGCACATGTGCACACACAAGCGCACACGCTGGAGCTTCATCCTCGTGTCATGTCTCAGGAGATATGAAAGACCAACCATAAAAGGCCACAGCGGCTCCACAGAACAGCATCAAGCAGCCGCTGCAGTATCTCTACTGAATGTCTTAGTTTACACTTAACACGAGTGGGGTTTGGACGCAAACAAATTCTCTGTGCAGCAGGGACGCTGCCACCCCTGCAGCCTTAAACACTGATTTAGTAATATAGAAGACTGGATTCACAGTGTGTATGTGTGTGTATGCGTGTTTACATGAGAGCATCTCTGGCTGTCGTGCAGAAGATGGGAGTGGACGCTGCAGGTTTACAGCAGGACATAGTGCAGGACTTAGTCTGCAGTTTGTTTCACAGCACAAAAGAGGCTCTGACCATGTAAGAAACATAGAAACAGAGGGCACCTCATCAAGTTAACGGATTCCTCCTTCCTCACTTTATGTTTCTTTCGCAGAATTTCTTTCATTGTTGAAAAAAGTTTCGATTTTTCACAGGAAGTCTCTGTTATTCAGCCAGGAAGTCCCACTGAGATCAAAGCCTCTTTTGCAACGGAGTCTCGAGAACAAATTCGTTGAGCTGATTGAAGAGATTAAAAAGAAGAAAAAAACACAAGAAGTGGGAGACCACAGAACATCAATGATATGCACAAATATTATTGGCAGAATATTGATAAATGTTAAATTCTGTTAAAATGATTTTTATGTACTGTCATGTTAGCTATGGGGTTACAGCTGTCTCTTTGAACTAGCACAACAAATGACGTATTTGGAGGCAGGCTGAGGTGGTGGATGGTATTGAGGCCCTGACCTTCAAGCAAGAGATTGCGGTTTGACCTCTATCCTTTACCAGTTTTTTTTTTTTTGCTTCACCACTACTTACTTTTTCTACTTTGCTTCTAACTGCAAATGGTTACAATTAGCAGTTAAGAAATACTTGGTTTGGATGGGAAAATATACTGTGGCCTATATTGTAATGGACTACGAAGTTTTAGATTAGTTGCTTACAGTTTCTGTCGCAAAACTGCTGCCAAGAAACCTCAAAAGGCTGTCATCTCACAATTTTTAAGCTGAGATTGAAAAATTAAAAAACAACAAGACATTGTTATATTGTTTGTGTGATGAGTCCTCTTATTATGTATCAAATGAAGACATAATGTAACTGGTAACTTTCAAATTTCTAGTTTCAAGTTGACATGATCCTGCTCATTTGTTCAGACCTTTAGATGTGACTCAACACTGCATCCTGTAAAGTACTATTACTATAAGTTGCAGGAGGGAAATAAGACTCATGAATGTTGCGACATTGGAGCAGACAAATAATTTTTTTAAACTTTTGTTAAGTTGTTTTAAGTTGCTAACAAACCAAAATGATTGGGGTTGGGGTAGAAATACAGGATGGGGATGTTATTCTCTCACAGTACATAATGTGAACTCCTATATAGTAGCTATTGTAAAAAAAAAAGAACGGTCCTGAAGCAGCAGCTTCTGGTACTGCAGAAATCCCTTACTCCATAATGGTTGTCTTTGTTCATTAAAACAGAGAAAACTCAAGTAACTCTTGTAAACTCAAGAAAAGATATCAGATTTAAAAAAAAAAAAAAAACATACAAAACTGTCCAGATAATTCAGAAAAACAGAGCTTTTTTTTTTCTAAAAGAACGCAATACGCTTCTGTTTTAAAGACCAAGGATAATAATAAAAATATAAAAAAGTTTTTCTTTTCATATCTGTGTTATATTCAGTAAAGAAGAGAGCACACATTTGTCACTTCCTGGTTGGGTTTAGCCAATTACATCACTTGGTCAAAGTTAGAGAATCATTGTGGTAAGGGCTAAAATAAATTAAAAAAAAACACAATCATTTTACATCACCGTCCTGGTTGCCATGTTGCTAGTCGCTTTAGTTACATGTACACACAAAACTTTATGACAAAACTTCCTGGTTGGGTTTAGGCAATAATTTTACAGTTTGAGCTGACAATTGAAACTCGTACTTACAGTTAAAAACAGTCATGTTTAGGGTCAACATACACGTCTTGTTACAATGTAACAGTTACCTATTAATCGATGCCATTTATACACATGAATTATAGACGTAATTAATAGATGCTTTCAAAGAGAGGGGGTTAGGCCTGTGGAACCAGAGTGGCTTGGGTTCAGACAGAAGGAGTAAACTGCAGACCTCCACCACTGACATGGAGACTTATGCTGGCTCACTGAGCGGTTGCTAGTGGTGACGGCGGCTGGGCATCATGTGAATCAAGGAATCTGTTTATGTAATGGAAATGTAAAGGAGCTTTCAGCAAGAGGCTGCAGCAGGGCCTGTACTTAAGCTTTTCATCGACCTTACAGAGAACCAGGTCTGATTGAATACATTGATGTTGAGCAGCTGATAAAATCTGCAGCCCGTCTGCCTGTATGCACGTTTTATCCTTATTATGCTGTTCAAGCTACTGAGATATGTTTATAATTAATTAAAGTCTTTGTTGTCTAGCATCTGAGTGCAAGCCATGTAGTCAGCCCTGTGAGAATCCCAGTACCCAGCTCAGTGTCCGGCCTCGTTCTTCCAGTGGAAAAGGATCTTCCTCCTCATTATCCCCAGCCTCTATCACTGAGGATGTCTTCTTTGGTAGCACCAGTGATGACCAGGTAAAACTATGTCCTCTCTTTTGGGGGGTTCTTTCACCTCAATTGTGTCAGCACCAAAAAAAGGGGCAAATCAACACTGAAATGGCTTTAGCTCCTATATTTAATGGAAAGCCCAGAAGTGCAATCATAAAACGTCAAAATATTAGACTAAAATAAACAAATAAAAAAACCATACAACCTGGTGGATTATTGAGACACTGCAATGTGTGTCAGGAAACCGGCAAAGTAATTTAGGCGACAAGCTCTCAAACAACTGGTTTGACTGTGATTGTAATGTAACATAGGATTTCATTTTCACCTTATCAATACATTTTGTGAAAAGTTTAAAGACATTTAGTCAATATGGGAATTGAATTGATGCGTACAGTAGCTGTGTAAAGTGTATTTCCATCTGCCACACAAAAAGACAGATTTAAAGATTTATAATTTATAGACAGAAATGGTTAAAACTGAAGGAAATGCTTGTATGTGTTTAACCCTTTTACTCATAAAAATGATCATGTAAACATATAAAAATAATCACTTTCAACCACAAATCATTTAAAGAATTTCATAGCTACTGAATAATTTCCTTTTTTTTTACCCAACATTTAAACTTGTTGAATATAGTAATATAATTTCAATTCCTAAGCACAATTATTCTCAAACTTTTCTCCACAAACAGAAAAACACACTATAATTGCTGTCTCGGACAGTTATTATGCAAATACAGTATGCAAACACATTGTAGCTTACAAACCTCTCAACCACATGTTTTACAAAAGTGGCAAAACACCTGACAGGCAAACCTCCTTTAGTTCCAAATTTGTTTTTGACACTATTGTGTTAAAAATATGCACATATTCTACAAATCTTTGCATCCTATCTGTACTGTAAGCTCTCTCCAGCCAGTAAAAGGCAGTTTCTTCTTGACTCTTGTCTTATCTCTTGTTCTGTATCTTTCTTAATTTTCCTCTCTTCTTCTGATAATGGCCTCTTGCATTTCTTTGCGGAATCAGCCACAGGGCATGTTCAAAACGACGGGTATGTTTATATCTGCTTGCTAGTGCGTGGCCTGTACATAAAGCGAAACTCAGCTGCAAAGTCCCGCAGCACCTTGGATGATAAAGTTGTATAGTGTGGTTTCTCAACCTCAGGACCCTGGTGGGCAGCGACGGCACCAGAAATACATATAATAGATGTCACTGTGTCATCAAACGAGTCCGGAATGCAGTGTTTTAAGTTGGAAAAGTTAAGGAATGGGTCTTAAACAAGATAAGTACAAGCACAAATTGGCTTTGTCTGCCATTGCCATGTAAACGAAGGAACTATGTAAACTATGACACAAGTCATGCAGATGGCGGCGCATAATCTGATGCTGCAAGCCCCAAAACACCACTTATCTTGTCCACACATAAATTGCACTACCAGATTATCCAAAAAAAGAAGATTTTTTCCTGAAATGTTGTTTTCAATGCCCCAAAATTGAGTTTGCATGTAGGCAAAAGGTACAAATTTGCATCTGTCAAAATATCCATGTACATGTAAAAACAAGATCTAAGTCACAAAAGTATTTCCTTCAGGTTATTAAACTCTCATTAGCCCCTTGCACTCTTTCTTAAATAATTCCATAACAGATTGATATTGGGCCTCAAAGATAAATCCCATCCAACTCCACCTCTTGTTAAAATATGGTCACTTTTGACTCCAAAAATAACATTTGGAGTTTTCGAGATTATTATTCTTTTTTTCAGAACCCTTATGGTGACATGACAGTGGATATGTTGACCTCATATACAGTCTGTAATGAAAACAAGGTGTTCTTCATTCTTGTGTGTTCTCTCCTCCCTTCAACATGCAGGATGCATCTTCAGTAGTCAGTGACTACGATTGTCCCTGTATTGATGTGAGCAGCAGTGTGGAGGATCTGCAGGGCTTCAGCTCCTCTTTTAGAGAATCTGAGTACTTCAAAGACTTGGAGGGAGGTACACAGGCCTCACAGCCTACTGCATCAACAGTAACCTCTGCAGTCCCTGAAACTGTTGGCCCACAGGTGTCTCTAAAAACAGACAGCCCACCCTTGAACCATCCTTTGCAGACTTTGATCACACACTCCCCACAGGTCAATGCACCATCATGCCCTCCCTATGATCAGTCTGAAGAGGAACTTCCTTGCAGTTTTGTGGTTACTCAGCTGAGCCCTAAGTTGCTGCCAGGTTGCATCATTGAGAGTGATCACTCCATTGGGCCTGCAGTGGGTTTAAGCTTGACAATAAATGTAAATGGACTGCTGGGATCAATGGAAACAGCAGAACCAATAACAGGACAAGAAGAAGTGAAGGATCAACCAGTGATGGATTTAGATGGAGAACCAGACCTGGACAGCTTTCCTATTCTGGTCAGATCCATGTCAACGTCTCGGAGGCACAGCTGGGGTGTCCCTCTGTCGCCCATTAACTCTGGCAGGAGGTAAGATGGAAAGGTGTAAAAGGATGGATGTAAACAATTCAGAGGAATTACAGTGATTAAGCTCAAACTGCACTCATTCATAAAAATGTGTCTTAAATTTCTATTAGACAACAAAAAATATTTGTCCTCAACATCATGCAGCAGCTTTCTCTTCTGCCTGGTTATGGTGGTTTAATCTAATATTTTTATGTATTGAAAAGGAAATTTCATTAAGATGTGAAAATTAATAGTGTTCCGAATATCTAATGAGAAACAGGACTCGAAAGCAGCAAAAAAACAAAGTAAACACATTGTGAAGTGGCTTGCTGAAACCTTGTGTTTGGTCACACTTATGTTTCCGGTTAACCGTTTGCTGTCTGTGTGTTGCTATGCTGCCAGACTGAGTCTGGATACCACAGCTATAGACAGCGATGAAGAGAGTGAAGATGCTGTGCAGCGACAGAAGAGTCTTTTCCAGTCCAGCCAGCAGCAGTCTGACAGCTGCTCCGAACGGCTTGAAGATGAACTGGATGGTTCCTGCCTGAGGGTAACATGTCCAAAAATCAATACTTCTCAATCATTTTTAACTTCCATCCATATTAACACATTTAGTTCCCTCAAAAAGCGCAAATCTATAAAAACTAATGTCAAATAAGGTGTTTGCATTTAAAATGAAGTTCAGTTATTTCCTGAAACTACAGGATGCTGTCAGTGCTAGCCAACATGACTAAAACATTGACCAGAGAGCTTATTTTGCACTATTTTCATCTGAGGATTAACACACATTTTGTGCTTCGGCCAGGTGCAAAAGTGTAACCAACTAATGTGATCTTCTTTTGGGCAACATCCATGATACTGGGGAACTTGATGATTAGAGCAGATTTATCCTTTAAAAAAGCACATCTAATGTTTGTTTTGTTTGTTTGTTTTTTAAAGGTGTCTAAGCAGTTTAATTCTCATAGGTTTACATGAAAATCAGAAAAATATGCTTATATCTCCTTTTTTTTAACCTTGACAAAATGCAAACTTTTGGATTTTATACTGGTTGTAATTCATTTCCTTTTTTTTTGCAAGTAGATTTACGTTCAAAAAGAGATAGTTTATCTGGCACACTTGAGTGAGCTTTATAGTGTGCTGTATAGTGTGAGCAAAATAATCTGCTCTTTGAGCAGTTCAGCATATAAACATTATCTAGCACTTGTGCATGAGCATCATATTGGCTCCTTAATAAAGTAAAGGCCGATAGATGAGCACAACTTAGACACTTAATACCAAATAAGTACACACTCAGATAAATGCCTATCATTTGTATTATATTGCTAAACTGCAGAGAACTTCCTGGCTTGGAGAAGCAAAAAAGGAAAGAAAAAAAAAAGACTAAATGTTATGTAGATTGGCACCTCGTAAAGGCCACTGGGAACAAAATTAATCTCAGTACATGACTGCTATATGTTGGGGAGTGGACGTAAAACAGATCAGATCTGCATGAGACATATATGTGTGTTTATTATTCTTTCAGGCCACCGGTGTTCCTGGCAAGCAGCTGTACTCTCGCTCAGAGATCCTTGCTACAGATGAATGTTCCCGTGCGGCGCACATTTCTCGTGTTGTCCAGACATCCAAACAGGCCGCCAGGGCTGCTGGAGGTGAGTGAGGGGAGGATAAGTGTTTCTCCATTTAGAGCCTGTGGAGGTTTGTGTGTTTTATACTTTGCAAGCAGCTACTTTTATTTACCAGATCTATTTGTCTTTCTTTGCAGTGGCAGAGTTTGACCCTGAAGAGAATCTACACTCTACTGAAGGACAGAACCATATGTAAGGGCACATTATCATCAATTACACCTGCAACTTGAGAAAGGGTGCACAACCCTTTATGACATGGAATATATGAGGAGTATATACCTCTTTTCCAGGAGATGCTTATATCTAACTGGCAGTGCAAGTTTAATGATGCTTGAAAGAGAAAAAGGATACAGTTCTGGTTTGATTTATAGGAAGTAACTATAAATAATACTTACAGCTTTTATATGGTTCGTGCACATACTGTTCTGTAGTTGTAAATAGTCTGTTACAGCTACCTAACTCCCACATAACAGAGGGGCTTTCCCATTTCTGACATTTCTGCTCCATGTCATATGTCTGCAATCTCCCCCTCCCACATGTCTCTTCTCTAGCTCCTTAGATGGCCCTTTAGTCTATATGTGTGTGTCTGTGTGTTATATATATGTGTACTCTGGCAATTGTGTGGAGGCAGCAGACAAGGGAGGATACTTCTCTAAATCACAGTTTGACACCTAGTTCCCAGCAGTCTCGTCCTCTCCTCGCCTCTCACAGCCACCACTCAGTGTCAGTGTTTTGTTTGTCTTAGGCTGATGGTACAGAAAGTTCTGCAGGAGCTAAAGCTGTACCACGGGTAAGTAAACAGGAGAGGGAGGTCTGCATGCTCCTGCTGCTGTTCTAATGACCTGCCGGTTCTCAGAGCAGCAGGAGAGCCACATTGTGACAAGGAAGTGTATGGGTGTGTGTGTGTGGCTGAGTTTGTGTACATATAGCACTGTGAGTCCATGCATGTTTTTTTCTTCTTCTTTTTTTTTTTTGCATGTAGGTTTGCATGTGTCTGTTCGTGCACTGGCACAGTGCTGTATGTCACAATCACTTAAAGGATCTGTTGATTACTGAAAGTGTTTTAATTGCCACAAAATTGTGAGTTGACAGCCTCTAAAAATTTCACTGCAACTGGAACCACCTTCCACTTAGATGTTTTTTTTCTTTTATACAAATGTTGCTGTGACATGCTTATCACTGACAGTTATTCAAAGTTTATATTTTGGCGTATGATCTGTTGAAACTGATATGCACTCTGCATGAACCTGTGTCATTGTCTTGACAGGGCGAAGCAGAGAAACGATAGACCAGAGACCAAAGAATCAGGAAGTGTCACTTGGTACGAGTTCCTCTTCAATGAGTAAGTACCGTCCTCATCGTTGTTTTCTTGTAATTAAAGCTACAGAGGTGTTGACGTCAGCTTAATTCTTACATCGTTGTCTGTGTAGAGATGAATGAGACTTAGAGAGTCGCCAGATGGTAAAAAACTAAAACTTAAAGAGTTAGTGTATAAGCAGCTCTTGGTTAATAATGTGGTTTACTTTTATTGCAACAATGCTAATAACTGCAACTATTCAACAACGTCACCTGGTTATAAATTCCATGTGAGCAAATTTTTGCATACTGTAAAGCCTAAACCTTCCTGAGATGACAAGTTATGATTTGCTACCAAATAAATTAAAACTACACAAAAATGTACATGAAAGACTTTCAGACTGGCAATTAGGAAAAAAAAGAAGCAAAAGCAGCACTTTTTTAAAAAAGTTCAAGAAGTTTATGTCTTTTTTAGGTAGCTGTGTGTTATGTAATCAGTTAATGGCATTAAGTTGTAATAGTGGAGGCCAAGTTGACCAAAGAAAAGAACAAACTTCTAGTTGCTAGAGAGATAAAGATAACCTCCAAAAGATTTAGCCGACCCTGAGAAGATTTGGGGTTGTTGCACTGTTCTTCTGTGTAGGATAAAGACCCATCTTTGCACTCACATCATTTAATCAAGCCTGAAGCATTTTAGAAACAACTCCTGTGGGTTGATATAGTTAAAACACAATCTCTGGACTGAAGGAGCAATGGTATGGTTTCAACACAGCCAAGGCAGGGCAGGTTTATTTGTATAGCACATTTTATGTACAAGACAACTCAAAGTGCTTTACAGAAGACATTAAAGCATTACAGCAAGATGCAGAAGACATTAAAAAGGAAAATTAAAACAAACTGAAAGGGGAACACAACAAATAGAAACAGAACATGCTAATATAGATTAAGAGAAATACATACAGTTAGGTACATATGATTAAAAGAAGACATTACACGATAAGGATCACTTCTTAAAATCTTCAATGGACTGCATCAAGATAAGCAAAGGTTGGCCATGGTCCTCCTAGTCCCTCCTTGTCTGCAACTAAAACATCATTAAAAATCAGTGGACACCATCAAAAGAACAGAATCTCACTGAGCTAAAAGCCTTTTGCAGTAATTGTACAGTTAATGAAAATTACCTATAAGAGTTATAATAAGAACTAAAGAGGCTACAAAAAGAGTTTACAAGCTGATATTTTTTAAATATGTTGATAGGACTGACAGAGAAGCATGCCCAGATTTTTGTTTTGGAACTTTCTGTTGTTTTTAAAATGAAAAAGGTATAAATAAAATGGTAATTCTGCTTAAAGTATATAAGAGAAATTGCAAAAACCTATGACAGTGTTTTAATTGAAAAATGACACATTACATATTTTTCAGTGTTGGTTATAGAATTAAGTGTTTTAATGTATTATACTGTGTTGTATTCTGTTATCTTCTCTTTTGACCAGGAATGACGAAGAAGAGGACCGCACAGAGAAGGTGGAAAAAGGCACCAAGGTGAAGAGGACTCTCAGCTCTCTCAGGAACAGGATGACTGGCTCCTTCAATAAGGACAAGGTAAACAACCCGACAGACAAGTGGTGTCTGAGGCAAACAATGTATAATAATAATAATGGATTAGATTCATATAGTGCTTTTCATGACACCCAAAGATGCTTTACAGTGAATCCAATTATTCATTCACACTTGGTGGTGGTAAGCTGTGTGTGTAGCCACAGCTGCCCTGGGGCAGACTGACAGAAATGTGGCTGCCAATGTGCACCAATGGCCTCTCTGACCACCACCGAACATTTGTACACCAGTGGTGCCGACACTGGAGGCAAGGAGGGTGAATTGTCTTACCCAAGGACACAATGACAGTTTACTGGGGGGAGCAGGATTTGAGCCGCCAACCTTCCGGTTATTGGACAACCTGCTCTACCACCTGAGCCACTGCCCCCCTTAGCTTTAATTCATCTCTTTGTGAGAAAATGCTCCAGAATAGAGATTAAATGTTCTGCCCTTGTTGGTATTTCATTATATCATAAAAACAAATTATAGTAACAATTCACTGGTGCATGTTGCAGGCATGCACCTTAATCTTCTTACACATACACACTGTTACATAATTATGCAGCAGTGAAGGAGTACAGAAACTTGCATTTTATTAAAAAAAGCCTCGTGTTTGCTTCTCCTGTTCCTCTGCAGGGTAAGAACCGAGAAAAGGAGCAGCAGAAAGAGAGGGCCAAGGAGAGGGACAGGGATACCAAAGAGAAAGAGAAAATGTGCACCAGCAGCAGGCATCACTTGGTGCCAGGTTCCTTCTCCAGCTGTGCCACATGCTCACTGTGTGGCAAGAGCCTGCAGAAAAAGCATGGCCTGCAGTGCATGAGTGAGTAACACCACAGTCACAGATGCACATGCATCCACGTGTGTTCACAGCCTCAAATACGTGTGCACAGGTGCTGTGCTTATAGTGTACACAAACTGGTGTATTTTCATACCCTGGTTGGTGCATGCATGTTAACTCACCCACCTTTTGGAGCACTGAAACCACAGCAAAAAACAAACAGCCAACCACACCAACAACTGAATCAAATATCCATTTAGACTCTTTTTCTGACTTTATTTTATTTCAATACACTTGTTGACAACTTTACGAATCAGATGGCAGTATGAAAACACTTTATATTAAATAGCATGATTGTGGTTATTGCTAGTTTTTTTTACATCCCTAATGATCTATATTACAGCAACTGCCATTCACCATGCTGACTGTGGCCTTTTTTTTTTTTTGCACTTTTTTAGAGGACAAAGAAACAAAGCCTTGAATTTCAGTTCCTCTTTAAACTTGCAAAATATTTCATAATTTTTTCACACTGCATCATTGCTATTGGTCTTATGTTATACATCTTTTGCAACTTGTTGAGAATTGTTTTCTCCATCACCCTTAAGATTTTGCTTAAGGCTACAGCACACTTTAGCTGTGTTCCTCTAGCTTGTAATATTCTTTTTCTACTAGCTGCACTCTTACCATATAAAAGTAAGCCCTGCTTTGCCTGGAAACATATCTGGAGTAGATCTGTGAGACATTTCAACACCTCAAGGTTCCTCTGTCTGTCACTCTTAAGCCCCTCCAATGCAGCATACAGGTCAGGTGATAAGCATGTGATACCTCATGAAAGACACATAAAACCATTTGTTTGGCACAAGGCAGTGGTAGATACAGTGCTGTGAATAAAAAGTCTGTATGAAAGAACCTTGAACAGAAGGTTTAAGAAGCAGAAACCCTGCATACTACAGGATAATTTTATTATTTGAGTCTCTAGTACCACTATAATATCTGAGGCTGTGGTGACTGGTAGAGCTAAAAAATGTCCAGCAACAGAAAATGTGGTCAAATTTAAGCATTATCAATATCTTTTAAAAATAAATAGATAAGTGAATGACATTAGAAAATGGGATTATGCAATTAGAACTGTATAATAAAAGGGCCATCATGAGTTAAAAAAACTTTGAAATTGTACAAACAGTTCCAGTGAATGGTCAACACACATAACATACGAGTGTAAATGTCAGTATTGGATTTCCAATCATATCTTTAGACTGTTCTGAAGCAGAATGACTGTCTTTAGTAAAGGGGGAAATAATTTAGTGTAATTATAAAAGTGTGTCCTGTTTGACCTAAAAACAGCTGTTAAACATGGTGATTTACAGCTAGTGGAACTGGTAGGTTGCACAAACTGGAAGGAAAAGGGAGAAGGGAAGAGTACCTTAGAATAATTTTTATATATGGTGAATATTCTTCAATAAACACATGGTCACAATTATTTTAACACAGTCAAAATATATACAAAACCCCTAATGTTAGATAAACATACATGAGTCATTTGCACCTTTATCAAGCACCGTGACAAAGCAGAAGTCTGAATGACTTCTGGCTGGATATTTGACTGGTGTTGAGCTGTAACAGTTCCATTTAAGTATTGAGTATTGGTTTTCTGGCATGGATATGTCCTTTATGCATGAACCATATTATTTTTGACCAGGTTGAAGTCAGGATTTTGGAAAGGCTTTTCCAAAAGAGAGATGCATCCCTCAGCCAGCACTGATGACTATTTTGGAGCCATTGTCCCTGTTCATATGGCATTACTTTTATTATTATTTAATCAAATTTAGGCCTATGCAATATGAAAGAAAGAAAGAAAGAAAGAAAGAAAGAAAGAAAGAAAGAAAGAAAGAAAGAAAGAAAAAAAGAAAGAAAGAAAG
>JBBBVU010000015.1:16486948-16509634 GCA_037177055.1 Atherinosoma microstoma | reverse complement strand
GAAAGAAAGAAAGAAAGAAAGAAAGAAAGAAAGAAAGAAAGAAAGAAAGAAAGAAAGAAAAAAAGAAAGAAAGAAAGGGCATGATGCTCCTCTACCATGTTGTTTTTGAGGTTAGAAAGCATATCATGATCATGACCAGTTTTTTTTACTTTGTAATATAGTCTAATTATAATGAGTGACCTTAGGTGTTATTACATGTATCTACTTGTGTTGTTTAATAACCTGTGTTAATTTAGAAAAACCAAAAATGAGTAAGCTTTAAAAAAAAAGCCCATTGATCACTACAATGAGTGTTTATAAATGTCAGATCAGAGAGCAAAAGCAGCAAAATATACTAATGGTATCAGAAGTGAATCCTTCAAATACAAACACATATCTTATGATGATATATAATATGAATTCACTCTGTACCTAAGTGTTCTCCTATTACATAAAAATTTGATCACTTCTGTAATGTGGTTTGACTGAAAAATCTGAGTTGGACTTATATTAATCTTTCAGTGATGTTTGATTTAAAGTGACATAGGGCATTTACACTTTTTCCCCCCATTATCCTCTCAGACATAGAAAAACTGATATGAATGAAATGAAATGAAATGAAATATACTTTATGTATCCCTCTTAGAGGGAAATTATTGATATCTGCTGTGAGGACTTTTGCTGTTTATATTATAATAACTGGAGACGGTCTTCTTGTAAGCCACATGGTTTGTTGGTGAATAATTTCATATCACCAAAGAAACAAACCAGTTGGCATTTATTTTTCCTGAATTGAACTGAGACATGTGGAGAAGTCCAGGAGAGACATCAAGTCATCTTGTGCTCTCACTTCTTTATTTCATGACTGGAAGTGTCTGTAATGTGGTGAGGGCCATAATATGCCCAGAATATCTATAAATCCTTCAGTCTGGTAGAGGGGATGTAATGTATGATTATTTCTAATATACTGTTTATTATACATATGTGCTCTGGCATATTTCACGAGGTGCTGGGCTCCACACATTCAGAGTGATACATATTACAGTACTGTCTGTCTTTGAAATTAACCAGAAGACAATATCACATCTCTCCTTGATGCATTTCTCTATTCGTCAAGCATATCTCCTGAGTGTGATAAAGTTTCGAAATCTAGACGCCGTTGTGTTGCTGCTGCACAAGCAGACGTGAGAAAACAAGTGAGTGTCCCTTTAATTTGAACCGAGCCCTGTGGGGATTCAGCCTGTGGAATGCGTCGTTTGTGTGCCAGAGATTGTTCCCAGTAGAGACACTAAACTGGACAAAACCAAGAATGTGGGATACGTAATTCTATTAGATCTCATCTGGTGATGTGATTTATTAAGCTTTTTGGCAGTTTAAACTTCTTTTTGGATGCAGCTGATTCAGACAAACGCGAGTCTTGCTGGAACGGTAAGGAGCAGCTGCTCTAGCGGGATCAGGTGGATGAACTCCCGTTGTTTCCCTCAACGGACTTCTCACACATCCTGGCGCTAGCTGGGAAGCTAATAGCTACTAATATCCAACCCAGTGCTCTTTACATTTTTCTTCTGACGGCGTTGTATCATGTCGAATTTAAAATAAACCGTCAAAAGAATTATGTAGTTTTTAACTATTTCCCCCCTCCCCTTTTTATATTGAGTTTGTAATTAACTACCCTAAAATAGAGCCTAGTTAGTCTTTACTGGCTAGCTGTTAGCAAGGCTAGCGTCTTAGCTGTGCCCCTATTTAAAAAACAAAACAAAAACAAGGTTAGCTGAGTAAGCTGTTGGCTTTAATTAGCTAATAGTGAACGCACAACACTATACAGCGTCAATTGTCAAAGTATGTTGATGCTACACAACTTTATTTGACTTAACGCAAAGTTTAGGTGGTGTGTCATTGATGCTGCTCGTAGACTTTGGGAGAAGCTCAACAGGTGATTGCTAACGTAGCTAAAGTTAGCTTCCAAGATAACTTATATTATCGACCCAAAGTCCGCTGTTAAAAAGCACTTGCTTGCTTGTATGTGCTCAGAAAAACAATTGTTTATTCATTTGATAAACTCAGATATATGTCGGTGCAAATCAGGGTTAGTTTCCAGTTGCCTGTCTACAAAGTTTCATGGATTCCCTTTGCTCCCAACATTTAATTGGATTATACACTAATGCAGCTAACTATTTCAAATTTATTAAATTGTTTTATCTTCAGTGTCGTAACTAATGCTTTGTGACAAATTCTTGTTAGTCCTTTGTGCAGGTGATGCTCTCTGTTAGAGCTTAGTAAACCTGAGGCAACAGGAATGCCCCACACTGAGTGGTGACATTTCAGTTTGTCCCCTAAGTCTTCAATCCTTTGCTCTGATCATAGACTGAGCTTTTTCTCTGACTGGGTCACATGGGGCTAATTGTGCTTGGCAGGTCTGCCAGTGCATAACAGCCCATTCCACTGACTCCAGGTCTCACCCTGGTAGTACACTCCTCTTTGCATCACTGTGTTTCCCCCTTCTTTTTTAATAGCATTCTTGGCATTCTGGGTGTCTTCAGTTTGCAAGATTGTATGTTATAATTACCTATTAGAATATATAACATCACACATATATATNNNNTATACGTTGCTGTTGTTAGTGTTTTCCCCCCATTATCCGTAATATTATTAGATACGTTTGCCTCTCAAGTTTCATAAAATAGTTACAGTAACTCATTTTCAGGAGCTAAAAGTCTCATCTTAATAATATTAAGATGACAAAATAAAACATTAAGTTAACATTGTATTTATGTACAATTGCATTTATTTATGTACAATAACCTAAACCCTAGGTGTATTGGTTATGCAAACTTTATGAAAAAAACAAAAACTTGGTTGTTTATTCCTTGCCCCTTTTTTTCAGTAATCTGATGTGCATATCATTGATGACCCCTTATTACTGTCTTTAAGACTGCAAATTATATCAAAGGATTGTGGAAGTACTAAAAAGAATTTGTAAAGGGGTAAGTAAATTCTGATTTTGCAGAGAACACGCTGTCACCCAAAAATGCTTAAAAAATCTTTCCAGAACATATTGCCTTTTTAAATTGTAATCAACAAAACTTTATGCAGACTTACATGACATCAACCTGCCCAGGGACAACAGATGGAAATTAGACAATGACTAAAATATGGCACATTAATGTGTACTGTCCTTATTTTAATAACATAAGTGATTAAAAAAATACAAAAAACTGGTGGTGCAGATTACACATTGTAAACAAACAAGAGTTTGTAGTGATGCAAAGTACTATTCATTACAAAGCCTGAGATACTGGCTGGTGGAACAGTCCAGCATTATCTCTGAGTCATACTATCTGATTTCTGGTCAAGTCTAACATGTTCCATAATAAGTCACTTTTGTTCTTACCATTAAGTTCTTTATGTTAAATTAAATACACTGATATTAGGCACAACTTTAAACAATCTCACATGGAAGATAATTCTGTAATGGTTACAAAATTACACAATCTTGATAAAACCGTGAATCCCCAGACACTCTGTATGGGTCAAAGGGTATCCTCTCTACCATACATGAAGAGACAACAAAAGGAAACAGGGTCACAATTACTGTACCAAAATTTCTTACTTTTATTTACAGCAGCTAAAACAAATGTCACCAGCTTCCTGTTTTCACGCATTTAATCACGAAACAGGTTATTTTTCTTTCCTAAGACAGCTGTGACAAAAACACAATGTCCAAAGTAAAAGCCAGCTCATGATATCATCCAGTAAAACAGAAGGATGTGGAAGGAAGGAAGATGTAAAAACAGGAAAGCTGAACATCTCCAAAGATCACACTTCTCACGTCAGGAAGGCTACTGCCATGCAAACCATAATAACCCCAGTAAGACCTGAGATACTCTGTCAACATGGGAACTGGAACCCCCAATTGTTGCATCTGGCCTTTCGATCAGCTTTGCCCCATAAGGCTGTACATACTCTACACTGTAGAGTCTACAGTGAATGTCTAGGCCTCATATGAATTTCTTGTTCAATGAGTGACTCACTGAAGAGTGCACTGTACACCACAAGATTACTTGTGGCGTGATAGGGTTTTTACCAGTCAGCAGATGCTGGGTGTGATAATTGGTTTTGATGAGGGCTGAATATCCCGTGGTTCAGCTGCTGACATGATGGAGCGACTGGAACCCATCACATTGCTTAAGAGTGACAGAGCTGTCACTTAGCCACCTGATGATGTCCTCATACATCCAGCTGTGCCTGCATACTTTTGGTTTTGACTTACTTTCTGTTGAGGCATTGACGTGGGTGACCAGTGCTATTGCCCAGCATCAAGGTGGTCTGTTGCTGCAGTGAGAACTGATAAGCTCTGTCATATCAGTAAACAGAAAACATGGTGTACTTGCTTATCTTTGGTTAACATTTCAGTTCCATTAAACAAAAGTTTTTCAGATGTTCGAGGATAGTCACCTCAAGAGACAGGACTTTGAGGCATTTGATTTTGTCATTGGTGACGCGCTGAAGTTATTGCTAGAACATGGCTTAATGTGTCATTAACATTTACTTAGTTTTTATGTCCTCTTATCTTTTCATTTTGTTTGTAGTACTTTTCACAACCTTGCTTAGCTAGTGTAATTTAAGCTCTGTGAAGATAAGATGCAGTGAAGTCCTGGTAGACTTGATTAGTCATTGATGGCTTGTTTTACTTTGAAATGTTCAGCCTTTTTAAGAGATAATTTTTCTTTTTCACTTGTTAGAGTAAAGGTGAAAAAGGTGGAAATTGTCTCCAGTTTTTAAGAGGGACTGTCTGATGTACGATCATACAGTCTAAAAAGCTGTTGATCATAAGGTGTCAACCTGCTCTGCATCAGCCCACTTCTGTTAGACCTGACTCAAAAGGGGACAGAGCACTGCTGGCAAAGAAGTTAGTTATTATTTTATTTTCCTTCAGCTCAGCCAAAAAATTGTTCTTCATTTACTAGAGATGGAGAGTGTGACAGAGACAGAAGGAGACTTGGTTCAAGACCAGTTTGGAAACCCTTTAGCTGTTGCTTGCTGACTTTGCCTCTGTGGACAACCACAAATGTTTCAGAGCCTCCAATGTAGCCACCAGATATTTGGATAATAAATAATTGGACCAAAGCTGCTTGTTCAGTGTGCTGACTTTGAATACAGCTTTTAAAAAGTTACTGGAAAGCTGATTGTTGTCAGGTGGTAGCTGGATTTTTTAAATGTTGTATTTTAGCAAATACTTTACCTCTCTTTTTCTCTCTACACAGTTGTTTACTTTCATGCCTCCAAAGCCTGCACAAATATTATTTGGCAATACCACAGTGGCCTAAAAGATAAAAGTTTTCAGTCTCAGTACTTTGTTCTTCTTTCTTTTTTTTTTTTAACAATAAGATCTCATTGTCATTGTCTTTATTGAACCAGCACACAGAAAGGGAGCAAGCAATAGAAACCTTTACAGTAGGCTGTGCAGCAGTTAGTGGAAGCTGCTAGTGTGGCTCATGTTTATATTGTGTTGCTCAAAGGACAGGATTGTTTTACCTTTGTCAACAAGCAATGATTTAAACAATCACCAAGCTGCTTCTGTCATGCCTCATGTAACGTTATAAATGTATGGCGACGGTGTTAGAAAATAGATTTTTTAGATTTTTCTTGCCATAAAACATTTTTGACAAGTTTGAGTTAGTCAAGTTTTATTAAATGACATTAATAAAACCCAATACAGCTATTTGCAAATCCCCCAATCTAATATTTTATTCTAAATAAAATGTATAAAATGTTAACAATTGTAAAAAATATTGTTTTAGTGAATTTGATGGTCGGCAATATGTATTTAAAATATTGGGGCGAAAGCTCCAAAGGCTGCAAAAGTAAGTTTTACTGAAAAGAAGTGGCTAGATAATCACGCCACACCTGATTTAGTGAGCTGGCAACAAATCAGTTACATGATTGGGTATAAAAAGAGCACTGTAAAGAGGCAGAGTGCCTCAGGAGTAATGATGTTTGGCAATCAAGAAGAAAATAAATTCACAAATTGCAGAAATTTCTGAAAAAGTTCTTATTAATTGAATTAGAAAGACTTTGAATTTCCCATCATCTACAACACACAATGTAATCAAAATAACCTGGAGACATCTTTACATGTGGGTAGGGGATATGATCAGAAATCAATATATTATATATAGTAGCGCTGTCAGTTGATTTAAAAAAATTAACTAGTTAATCTCACAATTTTCTGTCATTAATCGCGATTAATCGTGAATGACTTCAGTCAGACCGTCATCCTCTACTCTGCTAACTGGCCGACAATTTTTAGCTATCTAGCTAACCAATGACCGGTTTTTTTCAGTCACCGGTTTTGTTATGTGGCCTCCAGTACCACACTCAAGGCCAGTTTCCACCTCTGCAGCTAATAGCCCCAGTTATAGTTAATGGTATGATTCACACCGGGTTCGCTGCGGTGCGTTTCCGATGCGTCCTAGATGCGCCTCGTTGCGGCTCTCCGCTAAATATAGAAGCCAGGTCTATTTTTCACGATCACGCATCCATAACATCAAGCTCAGCAGTCAAAGCCTCAGTGTAAAGCATCCGGTAAGTTTCTAAATAAACCATGCTGTACGACTTGCAGTTGCTGAACTGTGTAAACATTACGTCATTGCAAGTTAAAACAAAGTAATTAGTAGCAACAAGAAACACAATTAAACCGGGTGGACAAAATAATCCATCTGGCTGGAGTTACTCATAGTTGTAGCACAAAACTCATAAAGATGGATACAAAAGACCAGAAATGAACCTCAGATAAGCCTTTATTTACATGCAGCCTTTCTACTCATGGGTGATATGCCTAACGACACAGATCACACGTGATCTCGCTATTTTCCTGTGAATTCGTGAACTCACGGATGCAGCAGAGAGGACGGCACTTGCGGACGCGCCGCATCTGGCACGCATCCGGTGTGAATTAGCTCACTGCAGCGGTCGGAAGGAAACCGCAGTGCAGCCGGAATGCAGCGCACACTCACCCGATGAAAAGCGGGCTTTAAGCAGTGTACTTTTAGGTGCATACCGCCACCTACTGTGGGGAAAAAAACTCTTAACCACCACAGGAAGTAAACAAAACTACGTTAATTTTGAACATTTGCCAAATTTCACAAGTGGGGCTTAGATATCAGTTTATGATACACATTATTTAAAAACAAAAACAGTTTGGCTTCCCTCTGATTTAACTCTTTCCTGTATTGCGTTTGATGCTATATTTCTTTTAATAAGATCCACCTGATGCTGTTAGTTAAAGTTAACTTCTTTTGGTTTCTGTGCTATATAAGGTTTTACAGCGGAGCAGGTCGTATAATCATTTTTGCACTTGTGTCTGTTGTCTGCATTAGCCTGGTTTTACCTGGCAGGGATGGGATCGGTTCATGCTTTGCATATTGATAACTTAATTTGTTTGGCAGTCTTCCCTCTGGAAAGGCTTCTGTTGCTTACCCTCATGTGGCCAGGCTGCAAGACTGATGTTGTTTTTATCAACAGTGTTTTATCTTTTCTGTAACCGAGTAAAAAGAAGGGAAGGCTAACTGCCTTCAGTGTGTTTTTTCATAACAAATCTGATTTGTATCTCAGCTAATAGATACATTCATTCATTTCAACAAAACCTGATGGCAACCTGAGACCCCTTTTACTTGGTAAAAGGGATTTTTTTTATTGTATTGTGTAAATAAACAAGCTGCAGTTTTTCAGCTGTAGAAGTACTGCTGCACCAATTTCATGTAGCCCAAAGAGATTAGTTAGTAAATAAAAAAATGAAAAAAGCCTCCAAGCCTTTGTTTTTGCCATTCTGCGCTGTACACATCTGGTCCAAGTTGACTTAGGACACTGACTTCAAGTTCCTTTCCTGTTTTTCAGATTGTGCTGTGAACGTTCACAAAAGCTGCAAGTCTCTGCTGGGGGATTGCACCAGCAGCAAGAATAAGGTAAACATTATGCTAATGCACAGGTACTTGAGAACTAGGCCTGTAGTGAATTCACATTAGTATTTTAGTTTTCAGTGTCATACACACACCTGAATAGTCCAATATATCAAAACTTGAAAGTGGAGAATAGAGGAAAACGTATTGCAAACAAAGGCATTATTGACTTGAATTGAGCTGTACAGTTTTTTTTAAGTCCAAGAAAAACAATTTTCTTTTATGAAATATTTTATGTTGTTAGATAAAAAAAAAATTGAGGATGTACACACCATATAGAATACTCTGTGGGGATTCAGAGCCTCCACATGAAGATTGTGCATGCCCTGAGCAGTTTTTTTGGCACATAACTTTGTGCTCTCATTTGCAGCTCTGCTATAAGAAAACTTAAAATCACATGCCTTGTCCATGTGAGAAATTTTGTCCTCTAAAGAAAATAAAGAAAATTGTCATTTTTTTAAGGATCCTGTTATTGCTTGTTTTTTATGATCCACTTGGGGAAAAAAAGAGCGGCCTTGAAAAACCCACTTTAATTTTCTCCAAACAGAGAGATTCTCTTCAGAGGACTTGCACATCTGGATCTCCTAACCACGGTAAGCAGGACACCTATGTGCAGATGTACCACTCATAAATCCTATTGACCACAGTATCAGTTTAAGTATAGGGGGATGCATTGATGGATGAGAAGATGGCTTAAGTTACTCTTATGTCCAATTAAAACCTGGCTAGCTGTGTCTATGTAGGTCTGAGTCTGGTGTATGTGTGTCTGCCTACACACTGAGCATAGAGGGGGGAAAGATTGGTCTCCAACAGTCAGTAGGTAAGGTGATGATTAGCTGCTGTTAAGAGGAGTCAGATGAAGTGCTTGTTGTTTTCCACTTGTCCAAACTCCAAATGCTCTAAAATACTGTAAATGCAAAGGTTTCATGTTAGGTAACAGAAGACAAAGGAGCAGAAAAATCAGATTTTTGCAGATTATTTCCAAAGATAGAGTCCACCTAATCATTATTTTCTTAAAAATAAAAATGTCTCTGAAGGCAGATGTTTTGTGCCAAAGAGCAGTTGCATAGGTTGATGTGTTTCTTTATTATGAATATGCTGGTAAATGTATTTAAAAACTTGCTTCACAGACAATCCTAGTTGATGGAGTACATTTATTACTGGCTCTGGTCTTTTCATAGAGTTGGTTTACTATAGTGAATAAATAAATTTAAAAAATAGATATGTTTAAATCTTTATATTGACTAACTTCAGAATTAATCTTGTGTTGTCTCATTTCATTGTTGTTGATAATTATCAAGTGTTCTAGGAAATGCAAATCATTGCTTATTGTAACATTGAACAGGTGCTGCTGCTGCATTTGATTTAACCCACAGGAGACATGGGCGGTTTCAGCAGCAGTAGCTTTAGTTAATCTCCTGTAGCAGTTGTTGTTCTTCTCTGAACAGCTGGAGTCCTGTCAGCCACACTTGGTTTCTCCTCATGTCTCACTCTGGCCAATCAGTGGCTTGTGCAGGGGGTCAGGAAGATGACGAGGAAAGAGAGAAATTGAAGAAAAATAAATAATCAGAATGTGCGAGAAATATAAAAGGGAACACATCTTTCTAGAAGTTTCACCAAGACCCTGGACGTGGAGTCAGTGGTGGGTTGCATATCAAACCTGGCTTTGTGTTGTCCTCCTCTTCTTGTCGTTTGCGCCACAGAAGTCACATCATTTATTATTTGTGTTCTGATTGAAACTACAACTGACAGTATCAAACTTGATCTTGGATTTTGGATTGTTATACTGTTAGTCTTTGGTGTTTGCGACATTTGCAATGGAACAAGCGGTTGCCAAAGACTCTGCTTGCCAAACAACAAAGTCCTTTAAAGCTTGCACCAGGACTTTTAAGCCATCCTCCTCATCTTCCTCCGCCTCATCATGGGGTTTATCTGGACGTGTGGGCATGCGAGTATTGATGCATCGTGATATGATCACCTACCGATTCTTCCGATTCCTTCCTCGATCTTGGATGAAGAAATACTGGGGTCACCTTGGACAGGAGTCAAACAAGTCATCCTCTTCTCCACTTCACTGGTCATCTTCTCCTTTCTCTCTGTCCTCCCCTCATTTGTCCTCACGTTCCTCCTCCATCTCATCTAATTTTCTCCGTTCACCTGCTTCTCGTCTTTCTTACCCAGCGCTAAAAGACCGGGACAGAGACAAAGATCAGGCAAGCTCAGCTGCATCTCAGGCCCTGGATGGCCACCGAGGTATTCCCAGTGCCCCAGGTATGACCATTAGTTCGTGGGGACCAAGCACCCAGCCAACTGCCGCCCATAACGCTAGCTCCACTGCAGCTCCTGCCTCCAGCCTTGGCCACAGTCTCCGTCACCACAATAGCTCAGGGTGAGTACCTCAGCCATAAAAGTCTTCTTACTTTTTTTTTCCCCTCGCTAGTTTCCTTTTCAAACAATTGCCTCTGTATGACAGTATTTCTTTCAAGTGGAGATAAAAAGTAAAAAAAAAAAAACACCACAAAAATCTGGGTCTTGTAAAGATGCTAGATATTTTTAGATTCTCATCTTTCAGCTCAAATAATATCTCCTCTGTACCACTGTAAGATGTGTATTTATAGCTAACTTATAATGACAAACTGCCTCTTCTAATAAAACATCCTTTGAATGTGAGTCTAGACTGTTCCTTGAAGACTGCTTTTCTGCTGCATTACAAGGAAAAAAATTAATAAAGGGAGACTGGCGAGGCAGAGGGACACAGACATAGCGTCATAGATGTGCAAAAATAAGTGACGAAGAGAAAGAAGGAACAACAGAATATAACAGTTTTTTCTTGTGTATCTGATTGAGTCCCCGTTCAACCTTTTGCTGCTCTTGGTATTTGGTTCTTGGTGTATTTGGACCTCCGGCAGGTAGTTGGATTAAGCTGTATCAGTTTTCGCATGTATGGCACCTTGTGGTTGTTTTCCCTCAGATCTATCCCGGGGGAAATGGATGAGACAGATGCTCTGCGGTTTAAACGCTGCAATGAAGACGCCATTTCCCTTGCTCCTTCAACTACCGAGTCCATCATAGTAGAAGGTGAGCTGATTCACAGATGTCATTTCAACACTGACTCTTTCTTTATAATTTTTTTCTAATATTAATTTTAAATTGCAAAGTGTAAATGTAAGTAAAAAATGTTTAACTACTTTTTCAGACTTTCAGGTCTTCTAACTTTTGTTTTCCTTCAAGGAGTTTTCACAAACCCAGAGAGGAGTGTGTGTGCAGGGTCTTTTGTGGAGTCAGGAGTGACCTCAGCCAGTTTTATTAAACTGGAGTGTGTGGGAGAGGGAGACAGGCTAAGTGGATACTAGTGTTCCATGTTTTCTACATCGCTGGCACACTCCAGGAGTCATTTATTTCACAAGACACACCCGGAACATGAAAGAGCAACTGCAGATGCAGAGTCCAAGTCTTTTGCTCTTTTTCCATCTTAATGAATGCACTTCTTAAGATGTATCGCATGGCAGGATGAAATTTGTCTACCCTCTCAGTAGTGTCATAATTGTGGGACGATTGTTAAAATTAAAGTTTGGCAGCCAAATATTTGGTTCCTTTTG
Source organism: Atherinosoma microstoma (assembly GCA_037177055.1). Taxonomy (NCBI): domain Eukaryota; kingdom Metazoa; phylum Chordata; class Actinopteri; order Atheriniformes; family Atherinidae; genus Atherinosoma; species Atherinosoma microstoma. Next base: position 16,498,098 of record JBBBVU010000015.1, on the reverse strand, counting down.
CCAAGCTGTCACTATGTTCATACATCATTTTCAGGCCTGCCAAAACCCTAAAAAATGAGACATGAATTCAGCAGACAACTATCTTCAGACTTGGATCCTTCACAATAAGTAATTTGAGACCTTTGCTCATCTTTAGCAAATGGCTCTTAAATATTTATGAATGATAAGATAGGAATGAATCTGAGGACTTCATGGATTCCTTTAAAGGAAAGTCTGTTTGGTTGTCAGCTTCATCTTCACCAGTCCAGATCAGGTTTTTTCTTGGATTGCTGTTCTGCTAAACTTTACCTCAGTAAACGGTAGAATTTCTGCATACATCATAGGGTTTGATTCCTCTGATTCCCTCCTCAGACGCTCACTATGCAGCAGTGCGGGCTGACCTGGAGTCCGACGCTCAGGACTTGGAAGCAGACTCGTGGAGTTTGGCAGTCGACCAGCAGTATCTGAAGAATCACTCAAAAGAAGTGGTTAAGAGGCAGGATGTGATTTATGGTGAGTCTGTTCACCCTTGTACAGTGTATATCCAATCAATAAGCCATGGGTTAACAAATGCCTCATTCATAGGATATTTTGATGGATGTTAGGGTCTTTCAATGGCTCCAACAGCTAATGTAGCATTAAGTTTCTTGGCAAAGATTGTTTTATCTTAAAACATAACCATCTTCAGCAGCAGCAGTTTTTAGAGCCCATAGCACTGCATTGTACTGTATATAAGATGCACATGTTGTTATACAGAGCTGATGCAGACAGAGATGCACCATGTGCGGACACTGAAGATAATGCTGCGCGTGTACGTCAGAGAGCTAAAGGAGAACCTCCAGATGGACGCGGGCAGACTGGACTGCCTGTTCCCCCGCTTGGAAAACCTCCTGGAACTCCACCTGCATTTCCTGTCACGTCTCAAAGAGCGTCGGCGGGAAAACCTCGTCTCACCCAACGAGAAGAACTACATCATCAACAGAGTGGCAGACATCCTAATTACCCAGGTACAGAGGATGTTTATTCTGTAGCATGTCTAACCGGTCATATCTTTTATTGCAGTTCATTACATGGTCAATGTGATGCAAAATTTTCTATGTTAGCAACATCTGTATGCCACCATGCAGTATGAAACCAGAACACAAACACTGTCTGGGTGCAAAAGTGACAGCTTTCTTTGTTCTCCAGTTCTCAGGTGACATAGGAGAAAGGATGAAGGACAGTTATGGAGACTTCTGTAGTCACCACACTGAAGCTGTCAGCTACTACAAAGACCAGCTACAAAACAACAAAAGGTTTCAAACCATCATAAGGGTAAGATTCATAATCCTGATCCTGTTTCACTGTTTTATGATTATAAATAAGAAATTATAATTTTTTTCTTTTTTTCTTTTCAGAAAATCAACAACCTGTCCATTGTGCGGAGGTTAGGAGTGACTGAGTGCATTTTGTTGGTGACACAACGCATCACAAAGTACCCAGTGCTGGTGGAGCGTGTTCTACTCAACACCGAAGGTCCTTCTGCTAAATGATTACAATTACTATCCAGAATGTTTTAATTTATTCAAGAGAAGTTGTGGTGTTCAGAATCAGATAAGTTATTTTCTTCTTCCTGTTTCTAGCGGGTACAGAGGAGCACGAAGATTTGACTCGGGCACTGGGTCTGATTAAACACACCATTGTGCAGGTTGATGCTCTGGTTAATCTCCATGAGAAAAACTCTCGACTCAGAGACATACACAACAAGATGGAGCCAAAGGTGCAGGGAAAAATCAAAGACGGTCGAGTGTTTCGCAGAGAGGACCTCGGACAGGGGAGAAGACGGCTGCTTCATGAGGGTACAGTCAGCTGGAAGGCAGCCTCTGGTAGACTTAAAGGTATGCTACAGATAAAAAAATATATATTTTATTGTAATAAGCAGATAAATTCTGTTTTTTATTTTTAAAAATGCATCAGTTGTCTTGTCCTTTTGCCAGCGGGCTTTTTAAAGTTGTCTCTTCACATTATCCTTCTAGATATTCTTGCTGTTCTCCTGTCTGATGTGTTGCTCTTACTCCAAGAGAAGGATCAGAGATACGTATTTGCCACAGTAGTGAGTGCTTTTTCTTTTCTCTAACAACATGACATAATCAAAAATCAAATGTGAATCAAAGAGGAAAGCATTTAATGTGATGAACAGAACTATTTCAGTGATCCATCAGACTATAGATGTATTTTCCACATTTAGTACTAGATATAACATTGTCCTTCTCCTCCTCCTTGCATCCTAATCCAACCAGGACAATAAGCCGTCAGTGGTTTCTCTCCAAAAGCTGATAGTCAGGGAGGTGGCCCATGAGGAGAAAGCCATGTTTCTTATCTGTGCTTCTTCCAATGAGCCAGAGATGTATGAGATCCACACAAACTCTAAGGAGGAACGAAACACTTGGATGACACACATACGACAAGCTGTTGAGAGGTAACTGTAGTTGCACAGGGGAATTATGTTCAGACCCTTCTTTATTACCAGCACGTTAATATTATTACTTGAGCCATTCAAAATCACCACACTGGTATCGTCATTAAATGTTTTGCACACTGAAATATAAAGAGAAATATGATTAAAAGACATGCTGCTACACCGTTGAGCCAAATGAAACTGTAAAATATTACTCAGTTGTCTCTTTGTGTCTTTAATTCTATACCTGCTGTGGCATCTGTCATCTCTCCTTTTTTAGCTGTCCGCATACAGAAGAGAGGCTGTTCAGCGAGGAAGAGGAGGCACGAGCTTCAAGGCTTAAAGAATTTCATGGTAACTGCAGATCAAGTAAACACTGATTGACATAAATAAAACCCCTGGAGAATCACGAGTACCCACCAGGAGGCGCTTGTGTGTCAATTAACCTGAAAGAACTTCAAAGTTGACTTTAAAATACTTTGAAATTAGTTCAACTGATGTCCTCAGAAATAAACTCATGGCACATTTTGAATCATAAATTATTTTTGAGGTGTGAATCTCATTCTGTGCAACGTCTCTCGTTTCTAGAGCGGCTGAGCCAGAAGGATGCTGTGATTGTGCAGGCTCTTACTGAGAAGCTGCAGCTGTTTGCAGACATGGCAGAGTCTGTCGGGGGCCTGGAGGACACAGCATCTCGTTCCAGACTGCTGCTTCGTGGAGATGCCTCTGACCTCCAGCAGGGGGAGACCCTGCTTAAAGGAGCTATCACTGAGGGTAGGATGATGCCATACATTATGTGCGTCTTCCATAAGATCAGAGGCGCTGCACTAGTTTAGCTTCTGATACAAATTTACTTTAACTTGAACCCTGTAATAAATAAGCAGTTTATATGGTTGAATTTGTTACTTTTTTTGAAGCCTTACTCGGTCCAGTTCATATGTTGAAAATGTATTTCAAATTTTTGTATCCTTAGTGGAAAACCTTCAGAACCTACTGCAGTCTGGAGTGAGAGAAGAGGCTCAACCCTCTCGTACAGAGGAGAGTGTTGGTTGTGGGGTTCTACCCAGGCGAGCAGACACCTTTGGAGGCTATGACAGTAGCCCCACCATCCTCAATAAGAGTGAGTTCAGCACACTTAAGCCCTGAGGAAGCCTGCTAGCTTATTGATTTCCCCTTGTATTTAAGTGGCAGTTGTGCCTTTTCATCAACCACATCTAATAAATTTTTAAAGGCTGTTCATTGGAGTGATTTTTTTTTTGCAACTAAAAATACAGCAATTAAAGGTAGCTGTGGACGTATTGCACGTAGTATATAAATTTTTCTTGTTTGTATGTAGTTTCTGTGCAACCTTTAAAAATGTTTATGTATTCCAGTGTGTCTGTTTTAATTGTTTGTCATTTGTTTGTGTTGCTGTCCCTATCTTTGTATTTATTGGTGCATTTGTGCCAGATGGCATTGTGAAGAAGAACTTTTCTGGTGAGTCCAGAAACAGAGACAGGAGCCAGAGAGCCAGCTCTGACCCTCAGCTCAAAGACCTTTGTGGCAGCCACACCCTGGAGCAGACGGTAGGGGCTCTGCAGACACACAAAACACACACGTTTAAACACACATCGAGAATCTTGGGATGAGTCACAGTGTTATTTCCTGTAAATAGTTATAACCAGGCCAAGTCATCTGGAAAATTTCCACGTCCTCATGTTTACTTTTGACACAGGTCACTTAATTTGTATATAAATAGATAAAGCTTTAGAACATTCAGTTAATTCCAGTGAATGTTGGTCCTTGAGAATAATCACACAGACTAAATATAACTACAAGTTGGTGACTGTTGGCACTCTGTTGAGACAAAGTCACTCTCTAAGTCAGGCTGTTATGTGCGTAGTTAAAGTGGTGAAAAGGCTCATACAAAGTTTGTAAATTGTTCTGTTCTTATTCCTCTATATTACATAATTTTGTGCTGCTTGTTTTCCATATGTATTTGAAAAAATGTTGGCATGCAGAATATTATCACATTTTTGCTGCCATTTATTTTGGTATGCAGTTCATTCTTTAATTTTAATGCACAATGTATGCTTTTTGGTCACAATTTGTAGTACCAGTCAGACGTTTTGACATGTCTGAACTATCCAGCCCTTTCTGTATCATTAAAAGATCATTTACCCATCAGATTCAGCAGAGTTGGAACATTTGACCATATACCATCCAATAAAAGATGAGAGGATAAAGATAAAGAGAGGGTGACATCCGTGTACTATCCAAATAACTCCTATATTTGTAAATGGGACAATAAATGACTAAATAAACATAATGCTGTACTGAAAAAAAAGTGAAATTTGTAATCTAGACCTTAAACTAGTTTAGAAGAAAATGTTTGAGATAATTTTGTCACAAACTTCTACACATGTGAACTTCTATTTTTCTGTAACAGATTATTCCCTCTGCTGGTCATTTCACAGAATGCACTTTTCAGGCCTGGAGGCTTTGTCCTCTTCTTTTACCCTGTTCACTGACATAATCACTGACATCTGACTGTTGTTACGCAGGTTGATGAGAGTTGTTGCTCTCCACCTAGATGGAACCGCATCTGGTCCAACTCCTTCCCCGAGGCTGAGGTAAGCATCTTGTCTTTTGTCACCTTGTTCTACTCATCACTGTTGAATTTCACCTCTGACTCTTGTAGCCATGTGCACTGAAGGAATAAAAATACTTACTTGTCCAATTAATCACTGTATTGTTTTAATGATGGTAGTGATAATTTGACTTCTTTAACCTTTTCTGTTTTTATACTGTAGTTCTTTGACAGGGTGCTGATGGTCTCCCAGAGACTTTATAGTCTGCAGGTAAGGGTATCCACTTATTTGTGAACTGATATCTGAAACTCTTGGCAATTCTAAATAAGATCATGTTTTAATCATTATTAATTGCTTATTTATAGCTCAATCAGTTTAGTTTTGCATTTTTTTCATTAAACTGTTTTTCAACAATCAGCATTGTCTCAAATATTCTCTACCATTGTACAATCTGAATTATTTTACCAGTATGTTATTGCTACGGAACTTATGTTTTCTATTCCCGTCTCTTTCTTTAGGCCATCATATCACAGCAGGACAGTCAAATTGAGCTGCAGCGGGCCTCGTTGACCGAGCGGACCTCCCTGCCCGGCCGCCACAGAGGAAATGTGCTGCTGGAGCAGGAGAAACAACGAACTCTGGCTCTGCAGAGAGAGGAGCTTGCCAGCTTCCACAAGCTGCAGTCTCAGCACAGGCAGGAGCAGCAGCGCTGGGAGAAGGAAAGGGAGAGGCACCGCCAGCAAGTTGAAGCCACAGAAGCCAGGCTACGACAAAGAGAGGAGGAGTGCAGACGACTAGAGGTGAAATGGGGCTGTGGTGCTAAGGGTTGAATTTATTTAACCTATAGTACAAAGATGTTTGACTCTGCTTTATATCAGATTCGCTCAAAAGATGTAAAAACTAAAATGCTGAATTGTGGTGTTTTTTTTTCATGTAGGAGCATGTGGCAAAAGAGAAGGAAGAGCTGGACAGGCAGAGGGAGACGTACCAACAGGACCTGGAGAGACTGAGAGAGTCTACCAGAGCCGTGGAGAGAGAAAAGGAACGTCTGGAACACCTGAAGAAAATTAAGAGGAAGACAATTGAGGTGGGACTCCTGTAGCAGTGGCAGTGATAATGTCACAAAGACAAAAAGCAGTAAAACAAATTGTGACATTTGCTGAATTTTCATCCATTTTGAGAAAAAAACTCCTCATACAAGACTTGCAAATTAGCTGCTGATAACTTAAAAAAAGTAGTATGTAGGAAATAGTAAATGCAGTCTGCATCTGCAAACATTGAAGTTCCCATAAGTTTATAAGCACAAACAAAATATTTGCAAAAATATTTTCTTTAAAGCAGTTTTATATATCAGATACATTACAGACATAGTATACACTTAAATCTGGTTTTAAAGTAAATCCTTTAAGACTGTGGAGAAACACACAAAATGCTGGAGCTATCTTTGACATTTATGCCAAAATGTATACAAATCTGCATTTCAGCATTTCAACAGACACCAGTGCAAAATGAACCCCTATACATTATGAACGTTGCATCAGAGAATACACTTTGTATTTACCTTTTAATGAAATGGTTCATACTTGATGCTTTTTGTGTTAGTTAAAGCACTCCTGGACTACATTTGTTGCCATCTAACCGACTTGATATATGACGAGAACTCAAGCTTCAGGCCGTACTGAGGCCGGTACCAATGGGTATAACAGATAAAGCTCTATACCGTTTTCTCATACCTCAACAAACATCTGCTTAGTTGATTCTGGAGGTAAAGAGATGGGGCTCTGAGGCAGGGGCTTCATGATGCTGTGTTTTCATCCATTTATCAAGCTAACTTGAGACAAACTTTGAAATGACAATTTGATAGAAAATGCACATCTGGTATGTTTCTGTTTATTGATTATTAGCTTACTGTCATCAGAAGGAGGCAGTATAGACTGGTGTCTCTCTGATAAACATAATTAGCTGTGCGCACATCCAAAAATGGGCAAAGTGGTGAGGCCAATCACAAGAATGTAATATAAAATGCTTTTATAAACTTACATTTGCATAGTTTGTAAAGTCTTATTAACTCAGTAATTGGATAAATTACTAGATATTTATTCATGGTTGATTAATTCTAAGGTACACCTGTGGAAAATGTAAACTGACTACATTTGTGAATTATCTGGTTTTTTTGCTTTTGAGTTTCCATTTATTTGACAGGATCAGCAGTGTAGTGGTAACACCGCAAGCTTTGGTAGCTCAGACAGCACTGATATTATGAATTAATTCATTATCAGGTATCCCAGGTCGTCAGATCCCAACACAGTTCTTAACAACAAATGGTTAAATATTTCCAAATGAGCAGTTTCATCGCTCAATATATATTTAAATTATCAGGAAACCTGATGTTTTCTGTGAACATTCAAATCATAGATGCATTTTATTGTTCTCTGTCTAAGAGAGACAAAGTTTAATGACAGAAGCATTCGCTGCCTTTGGGACGTCTAGGACCCCAATCTGCTCTTTCTGCAATCTTGCAAAAAATCTTGACCGATATATGAGGATGAGAACTGCTTTTGGCAAAAATCATCTCACATGTTTCTCAGCAGTTCTTGATCTGACTTTGAGTGCTGCTGTTAGTAGAGCGACCTGGAGGTTTTCAATTCAGTTTAATTCAGCTTTATTTGCATAGTATAAAGCAAATAAATAAAGTGATCTCAAAGGCATTTTACAGACACAGTTCAGACTCTCAGAACCCGACTAAATAAGGGCAAACGTCTGCCTGAATCAGTTGGGGTGAAGGGGGAAGGAAAGAATGGTCAACAAACACCACAACAAAATTAATTAGTTTCTCTTGATAATCAGTTAATGGCATTAATGATAATACCATATATTTATACTTGGAGGATAAAGACTAAAGAGAGAAAAGTCTAGGTAAGTGCTCAGTGCATCATAGGACGTCCCCCTAGCAGTCTAAGCTGCAGTATAAGCCTAGTGAAAGGGTCACCCAAGCCAGGCTTAACTATAAGCTTTATCAAAAAGGAAAGTTTTAAACCTAATCTTAAAGATAGAGAGGGTGGCTGCTTCGTAAACCTAAACTAGGAGCTGGTTTTAGTTCCGGAGTTCTGCTTTTCTTATATACACATACATCTAAAATCACACAACTTGTTTAATTTCATAGATGGGTTCAACTGATAAACACATGGACAGTCGAACATATTCCTAAGTGCTCAAGCCAAGAATCCAACCAGTCTTTGAGTAATCTTCCTTCACTTCCCTTCACCTCCTCTTTTTCCTTCATGTTTTCTTCCTTGTATCTCTGCCCCCACCCCCCCACCCCCCTCCGTGCTTTTCAATGCGGGCCATTGTTTGCAAGTTTCATGGGAGAGGAGTTTTGAGTGAGATCCACCGACTGTAATTTCATGCCTGGTGCTAACAGATCAGCCAAGGAGTCACAGTAATGTTGCTTAATACAAGCTTTGAGTGTTTTCAAAGGCCTGTATCACCCAGTCACCGCTTAGTTGACGGCATTCTTTGTGACAAGCTGAGGAGAGGTAATGTGCTGCTTGGGAAGTTTTATCTTGATAGTGGCTTGTCTTTGTATCAGCCTAGAATACGGCCGCTCTACCTGACTAAAATGATTCTATCATCAGAAGGAGTTCACATAGAACACACCTAATGTTTTGTTTACTTTGACTAATGCTCTCATAAGTAAGGACAAAACTTTTCAGCTCAGTGAGTCACTGTCCCTGTTGGATGACAGCGATTCATTCAAGAAGCTGTTGACTGTAGTACCGATACATACCAATGTTTTTTCTGTGTGAATAGTGTCTCCAGTAATGTGGTTAGACCCCTCTGCTGTGTGCCTTTCATTCTGCATACCAAGCTGAGTGACTGATAATACGTCAGTTCACATCCTGACCTTGTCACGTTGGATGAGATGTGGACCCAACTGCAGGATGAAAAGGCAGGAGGCAGACGGACGCAGGAACAAAGTTTAATAAAAAATTTAACCAAAAGATTTATGAGGCGAACACTGGGAGAAACACAACAGATGATCTGACACCGAGAAACTAAAACCTAGGAGTATAAATACACTGAAGACAACAAGAAACAGGTGAAGGGAGTTGGCTAATTGAACCCGAAAACACGGGGAAATATCTACAAAATAAAACGGGAAGGACAGAACTCAATGACAAGACCAATAAACTCCAACCAAAACACAGATCATGACAGACAAAAATGTGTTTTTTTTGCAAGTTGGCTTTTTTTTTCTTTCTTTTTTCTAACTGCATGTACGGTAACTTTTCAAATAACTTTGTCAAACTTTCAGTTATTTGTTGTTTTTCACTCCAAAGATTTTAAACCATTTCGATGCCTAATTTAACTGGAGTCTTGACACCAGACATACACCGACTTTAATGATGCTACTTATCAACTCATTACTGACTACAGAAGTCCTTGAATGTGAATTAAGCCCATAATGCTTCACCGCGCCTCGTGGAAAACCACATCCAGTTATGTTGCAAAGCAGTGGAAGCCTCTGCTTGAATTGACTTCATCTGCCGTGACAAGCAATGCTCTTCTAATTATAGAGGCCTTTACAGGAACAGACTGTGAATATCTGTGCGTGTTGTTTGTTACACAAACTCCAAGATTATATCTGGAAGCTAAATTCTCTCAGTACCCCCTTAAATCCTGCATGTAATATTTGTTTTAGACCAACTATGTGTGTTTTGTACATATGGTTACAGCTCTATGCTGTGTGCTGTGCTAAGGAACTTTCTTGGCTGCGGTTTTGGAAGATTTGAAAGTGGTTTGTTCCCACTCTGCGTCAAACAACATCAAATCATTTTTTCATTAGCTGTAATCACAGGATCTGTTCCAGGCTCTGGGCCAGCCTGATATTAACAGACATTTGATTACCACTGCCCAAAATTCAGAGTCATCAGCAAACCTAGAGCTCTGAGAAGACCTCATAAAAAGAAACATGCCTCTGTGTGAGTGTTGGTGTTTTCTCAACATACAGTATGTGAGTGTTTGAGCAATAGTGCAAGTTGTGGCGTGTCCTGACTTCAGAGGAACTATTTTCATCTGTTATCTCATCTCATCATGGTTTGGCCTTAGTTTTTATTGGCTTTGACCCAAAGCAGAAACATCTGTCTGATTGCACAATTGTCTTGTGGATGTTAAGTCATAAAGCATATGTATTTAACAGATTACAGGCAGAGATTTAAATGCCAATAAACATTCATATCTGAACACCTAAAACAGGACTCTTGAATTGGCGGCCTGCAGCCACATGCGGCCCAGAACCAACTTCCATGTGGCTCAGCTTATGATTCAGCCAACACACAGCTTTAAGTTTAGCAAGAAAATAAAAATCGCGGGTGCCGCCCGGATATTTTATGGGGACGGAGCGCTAGTCCGTCCCCCTAAAGGTCCGGGTGGCAAAGGGTAAGCAAGGGTGGCAGCCTTTCAGCCACTGTTACTGAGCGTGACATTACTTGTCGGGTTTGTAGGCTAGCATTTGGTTTTCATAGACATGAGAACGGACAAGTCCTGGACAAGATATACTCCATATGTATGTTGTTTAAAGCCAAAATAAAATATAATGGTACTACAAACATTAGTTCCCACCCCAGGTTAGAGGAGGACAATAAACCGCTGGTTGTTGTCCCTAACTGTTGCTAACACAGTGTTCCTGTAGATTCCACGGCAAAATATGAACACAAAAGGCTATGTGTTGGATTTATTTATGGTTTGACATAAATAAAAGATAGTGGACTTAAGTTTGTTTGGATACTTAAATTAATGGATGCTGATACTTAAAAGTAAGAAGTTGCCACGGAATGAGAAAAAACTGAAAAGGGAATAAAAAATATATGCACAAGAGCAATTTGATTGCATCTTACTACTGGAGCTGTACTATCATAGTACAAGACTGTATGCTGTGATACATGTAGCGATGAATGACAACTAAATTAAAACAAGTGTGACATCTGCCATAGAAAATGTTTAATTTTAGCTGCTACTTACAGGTCAAAGACAATTTGATTAGTTTATTCTGCACAGAACATAAAGGTGCTGGTTAGTACGGTGGCTGACAGGTGCAAACGCTCTTCATATACAAAAACGCGCTGCAAAAACAGGAAAGCACTGCATAAACAAAAACAACTGCA
>JBBBVU010000015.1:16473925-16486848 GCA_037177055.1 Atherinosoma microstoma | reverse complement strand
TTTTAAGTTAGGATTTAAAGAAGTTAAACTAGAAAAACGACCCACAGACAAACTGATTTTAATATTTAATTTGTTTAATATTGAATTGACCTGGACGTTGCTGCTGATTCTCTTTCTGCAAACCTGCATCTTGTCTTTAAAGCTATTTGGCTCAGTTTATTCAGGTGTTTCTGCTCTGCATCTGTCTCAGCACCAAGTCCCCATTGACCCCATGTCAAGGCACATTGACAGGAAAGCATGACGTGATGACCTCAGAAAGACAGGGGCCCTTGTGTGGGGAAAGTCTCCAGAATTTCTTCTCCAGCCTTACCTTTCCCCTTTCCCCCATAAATTCTCCTCTTTCAGCACATTGGCACACAGATGTTCCATTGTTGCCAGAACAAGGTGATCGGCTTTAAGTGACATAAACAGCAGGTTTCCAGGGTAGCAAATGTGCAGAGGCCGCACAGTACAAAGAACCCTGACTGACATCACATAAACAATTAGCACTGACATCCTTCCAGAAGGCTTTGCTAATGACAGGTTTGGGCTGGTTAATTATATAGCCAGGGTTCTCTCATCCTGAAAACTGCCTGGATCCTCCCATATCACACATATCTCCACTATCACTACACAATGTGCTGCCTATGCATTATGGACAACACCTGGAGGGACTTGTTGCAGGCAGGTTAAATCTTACCCAAATCAGATAATGTGTACAGCAGTAACATGTCAAACATTGAGTTATAGATTAGTTTTATGGGCATTCTGTGGCTCTGATCTAGGGTGAAACAAAAAGATTAACAAACGATGTAGGCTAAAAGCATCCAATCCAAACTCAAGTCATTTCCAACAAAGTCCTACTTTTTCCCCCCTTTACTTAAAACGGAATGATTACTCAAGAGTAAATACTGTTCTGTATAACACCAGTGGGCTAAGTTATGTATGTATGCATAAATCTAACTAAATTATTCAGCAGCCATTTTTATAACTGACTAATCCTCTGACTTATTTATCAGAAACTTGAAATGTTTTCAAATTCTGTCACTCCCAATCTGTAAAAAGCTGCCTTTATCTGTTTTATATAAGAGTTAAGTGATTCTCTTTAAGTTTGACCAACTTGCGGATAAAACGGCTGAAAGTTTTCAGCCTTCGCTGACATATTACAGGCTGGATGGCTGCAAAGAAGCACTCTGTTCAAGAGGACTTGTGATACTTTTTGGGGTTTCTTATACAGCTTTTGTGCATGTCATAGTTCTGCAAAGTTAGCCAGAAACCCACATCAGAGAGCTTTTCTCATCTGCACACGTCTCACACACCCAGTCCAGCCTCTTCTTCCCTCACTTTTTTTCTTTATAATACAGCAATATTGCTAACCTCCTGCCCAGGGGTTAGTATTAGTAATGCATATTAGGAAGTACTAGCAGCTGCCCGCATTAGACCAGTTTTAACCAGTCAGAGGGCTTTATAGTGGAGGATTGGGTCACCAAAGCAACAGGAGCTAAAATGAGGGCAGAGGATGAAAAGAGCTGCTACAACAGCAAAAAGCATGAAAACAATGGTGGTTTTTTATTGTTTTGTTCATTTGTTCCTCTGAGCTATTAACCTCCTATATAAAACGATTACCTTGTAAATGACTATAACATTAGCTCCTGGATCAAATGAAGATGATGTTGGAGTTCTTGAAAATAATTTTTCTCAAAATAAACATTTAACACTGTTGCTGCAGCATGTATTCGATTAAAGATATGTATCGTTTAAACAAAACAGCATTTACCAGCAAACAACTGCCTCTCTGCTGTGGTGGCTCAGACAAGAAACAGTTTCTGAGAAAAAATCATTCAATCTTAGTCAGGTCATATGCAATAAGTTGTTTATTCCCCAGGGCATTTGAAGCACTTCAAACTGTGTGTAATGCAACACACTCCTGGTCAATCTAATTGGCTCAGCCACAGCATCCCACCATCTTACACCATCACCCCAGAAGACCTGGATAAGGAGGATGTTATATTTTTTTTAATTTTCAGTTTCCCCCCGAACATTTACCGATTCCATAACAGAATCTTATTGAATTTAGAACAATTACGCCGACTTGATCTCTAGATTATCTTTAATTTGTTCTAGGAATTTGGCAGACAATGCGGTCTGTGTCTTTTATCCTCTGATGTTATGAGAGACGTTTTTTTGTTTCCCTCCTTATCCAACAGACCTGTCAATGTTGTTAGACACACCTTTATGTGCACAGGGTGTATTAGAGGTTTTTTGTTTCTCATTTTGTGTTTGTCTTTGTGTGTGCATGCATGTTGTGCTTGAGCTTCCTTGAAATGAGGGTTTAGTAAAAATAGAAAAAAAATCTAAAGCTTTCTCAAAATCTGCCAGAATGCAAGCTCAGCAGCTCTTTAGCCCATAAATACCCCTCATCTAAACAGACCGCATGCAGTAATGGCTTGCCGTCATACAGGCAATTTATTCTGTGTATATCTGCTGCTTCTTTTTTCTAAAGATGCCATTTTTTAATTAATTAGATTTTTTTCCTTTTCGAATAATCTGCTCCTATACTTAACCCACAGTACAGGCTGGTTATGGTTCACACACACAACAAACAAACATGATATTCCACAACTCTTATTCCAAACCGAGTTGGACCACAGATCCAGATAATTATAGTTCAGACTTTGGAAGCCACCCTTTGAACTGAAATGCTGAATTTGAAGTCTTTAAAGATGATACTTGCAACAAGAACAAGCCCTCAGTCATGTCCCAGCAAATAATAAACAGTCTTCTCTCTCCCCTCAAGGTGGCTCCTCTGACTGGCAGTCTGAATGGGGAACTCCTCTCATCCTCTGGCGTCACCAGCTCCACCAGCGTCTCCGACTTCCCAGCACCCCAGAAACCCTTGGTGCGTGCCAGCTTGTCCGTTGCACCAGCTGATTATCCTGACCGCCCTGAAGTGGCGCTGCGGCGAGAGACGGGCTCTTCTACTCTTCCGCTGCCACTGAAAACAGAAGTGCCACTCCATCTCTTCAGCACCACCAACCAGCAGCACAAACTGGTCGGGGTGCAGCAGCAGATCCCCACCAAACTGGCAGCAATCAACAGTGGCAAAGGGAAAGGAGGCAAGGGTGGCAAAGCCTCACATCGCACCGACAGCACCGGTAAGGACCCACACTAGTACAGTCAAGTTATTGATATTTTAAGCACAGGCTTTAGAAAAACGTTCAGATGAACCAATGCCAAAGTATTCCACAACAACAAAAGGTTTTCATAAAGTGAAATGAAAATGTCAACAAAAAGATTTAGTTCTGACAGTTAGTGGCTCGTTCACTGGAACTTCATTGCAGAGCCGTTGGCAACAGTGATGCTGTCAGAGCTGTCAGCCTGTGGGAAACATTGATATATATCAGAGATGCAAGCAAATTTTGAGTCACTCTTTGAAATGGTACCACATATTTTCTTAAGTGAAGGATTTGAGATGCCTTTATGCTTGTCTGTGCTTGTTTTGAGTCAGACCTCTGAAACACATTAAGATTGTGTTTGTGTAGCAGTTGTCTAAATTGGAGCTGATGGCGACAAAGACTTGCACTGTTAATAGTTCAGTCCATTTAAATATGCATCATGAGTGTTGCTCTCATTCTAGCAGGTGATGTTTATCAGCACAGAAAACTGTTACAATGGATTTTTTCTTGCTAATTCCTCTTGCCTGACTCCAGCTTGACCAGATCGCCCTTAGTAGAATCGCATTAGTTGTATAATTTGGGTAAACCAACTGGATTGCTCCAGTTAACTTGTGCAATCTAATTTTGCAATTCAACGACCTAACGACTGTTTGTGTCTTGTCTTTTTTTCCCCTCCAACCTATTTTTTCTCTCAGCCTCACTGGATATGAAGCAGATGCTTCCTCTGAAGCTGTCTGGCAGAGAGGACAACACCCTCAAAGCCAAGCGCTCCATCAGCCCCCACCAGCAGCTCCCTCTGTCGGCTCCTCCTCAGTCCCACACTCTGCATCATCACACAGGTACCGTTCTGCAACCCCCCCCCCCTCGATCTAAGCACACCCAAACACAATCTCCTCTTGTCTGCATTATTAATCTTTAGTTCTCACAGACACAAACGGGAGATGTGCGTCCTCACCTGGGCAAAACTGACCCCACCCGATCACATTCCTCTCTCAAGCCTGCCTTCATGCTGGCCTCGCCCAGTGTAAACACCTATCAATTTCACATGCTCCCCTTTGATTAATGGCCACTTGTACAGCTGACACAGACATTTTAATCCTGTTCTCTCACAATAAAGACTACCGAAAAAATGACATTGGAAGGATTCTTTGTGATTTATTGCCACTGTGCTTAATGGTAACTACAGACTAACCTCCTGTTTATGCCATTTACACATTAATCCTTTGTTCTCTAATGACCTTTGTTTTATGTGTCTGACAGATCACCTGAGTCCTCCAGACAACACTGGACCAGACACCCATCCCACCTCCTCCATCACCTCCTCCCACCCTCAAAATGTACAGAAGCCCCCTATGCCTTCTGCACAGTTCCATCCTCAGCCCTCCACACAGCCTCCCACCATGCCTCCCCTCTCACAAGGTCTAACATCACTTCAGTTTCAACCCCACGTGCAGCCACAGAACCTCAGTTCAAATGTTCATGGGCTCAGCCACAGCATCCCACCACCCTACACCATCACCACAGAAGACCTGAATAAGGAGGATGTTATATTTTTTTAATTTTCAGTTTTCCCCGAACAATCACCGATTCCATAACAGAAGCAGTTATGAGGTGGTTACTGATCCACAGTCAACCACAAGGCCCATTTAAAGGAAAAACCTCTGAGTTGATGTGGGCAGGAGCATTGTTATTGCAGAGAGCACAGCTGCAGTAACTTCCAGATAAATCTACAACTTGACATTATGTTGAGGAACATTTATCTTTTAACACTGCTACTCCACATTTGCTTATAATCTGCCAATATTTAATTTAACTTTTGGTTTTATATCTGAACTTTATTTGATCACAAGTATGGGGAGATAGCTTGTGGGAAAATAAAGTTGTTGTAGCATGTGTGTTTTTTTTTTGTTTTTAAAAGAAAGAAAAAAAAAGTTGAAATGAAGTTTAATCAATCCAAAGACAAAAGCCACAAGAGCTGAATGGGATGTGACTGAAAGGAGCACCGAGGAAGAGGAACTGTCGGGTGTTCTTTTGGAGAGGAGTGCTGTCAGGCCAGCTTAATGAAGTGTGAACAGCGATGGAGTCCTGGCCTTTACGGCACGCTTCTGCTGGACCTGGAACAATATGAAACAGCTCTGCTTGTAGCTCCATTTGCACAATGTAAATATTCCATTCCAGACTAATGAAAGAACTTCTAATGGGAAACATGCTTAAAATTTAACTGCAGCTTCATTTAATTTTATTATCGGTACTTGTCTTAATTATGCTCATTACAGAAAACTTAAATTGTGGATTACTCCTGTAGTGTTGCAGCTGGTTGTACAACCTAACTTTAATAATGATTTATTTTAATTGAGAGTTTGGCTTCTTATCTGCCTCTTTAAAAGAATTTAAAGAGGGCATACAGTCTGACTTTGACCTTCAACTGTGGCTGTTGGCTTTTTAAATGGCATGCAGCTAAACTGTTCCATAAAAGATCACATTTTTTGTAAGTTATGGAAGAAATCTGCAAGTTTGAGTATGCACTTGCATTAAAATTCTTTCAGACTTTAATGTTTGGAAGTTTGAAAGTTAGACATACCAGAAAGTAGCTGCACACGGCTACATTTGGTACTTTGCAGATGTGATTATGGTCCTTATGGTCTCGTATGAGATGCATTTCCCAAAAGTGTCCCTTTAAACTTGTTCATTGTTTTAATCTTAGTTTCCATTTTTTCAAAGCAGTAGCAAGTATACTGTACATTTAATATTTCACACAGTTCTGTTTTTAGGACATTTTACGTTAAGCTACTTCAGTTTACTGGATGGTGGCCTTTCTCACAAAAAAAAAACTGTTAATCAGAAATACATTGGAAGATAACAGCTGCGTATTTAGGACATTTCTCGATAGTCTTTTAACGTCTTTCTAGTGTAGTGTGAAAAATGTTGGACAATAAATGTAGAGAGAAATCAGCATGGTGTAGCTGGGGTGAATTAGGAGTCAGAGAAGTCCTGAAATCACATGAATGCTGTTTTTATACTATCTATACATATTGAATGGAGATGCCAGAGCACCATGCAGAACTGAAGCAGTTTAAAGTTGTGTTCACACAGCTCAGTCCACTGCTGTACTATTTTTATAAATCCAATGAAAAGTTAATGTGAGTGACGGGTTGTGTTTTTAAAAGCTCATTTCACTGGTCCACAGTTTGATGATATGACACTTTGTTGTCAGGGTACTTTTTCTTGTGCTGACTGGTCTATATTTCAGATTAGTATGAAGATGCCACTCTGAGATGAGGACGAAAGGTCTTGTTGGCATTCTGTGTTATAGAATATCAATGACATTTCATTAGCTGGGTCTTAAATAGAAAAACGGCTGATGGGTGCAATGGTTCTGCAAATAGAACGATCATCATCTGTTTCTTTCCTCAAAGAAAAGAAGTATGATGTTTTTTTTGTTAAATTTTTTTCCTTTGCATAAAAAAACCTAAACTTAAAATCCTAAAGCAGTTGGCACATTGGTATTTGTGTCTCCAGAAGGAAAATGACAGATGCTTAAATCACAAGCTAGAGTTAGAGCAGGTTTTGTGTATTTTATGTATATTGTTGTACATACTGCAAGTGATGATTTGGGCATTAGTCGCCCTCTTATACATACAAAAAAGTCTGATATGAACAAGATGTCAAAATTAAACAAAAGCCTATTTGTTGATATATGTATACATGTGAAATACACACACTGGTGTGTACGTACAGTGTGGTACCCTCTCTTTGGAGAATCCTGGTGGTTTATGAATCATTTGTCACTGTTCCAATTTATTTCACTGTTGTATAAAAGACCTGAAATCAAAGGTGTATTTTTAATCTTCTGGTATGTGTTGATGTTGCTGCATTGACTGTGTTGGCTCTGGTTTGGTTCATGAGATCATGTAGCAGTTAAACCAATCGGTCTGCTTGTTTCAGTGGGTTTAACCAAAGAAACATTCAGCTGACTCTGTGTCTTTCTCTCTGCTTTTGCATGAAGGATTAATGACATTGTACTGGTTGTGTGGTTGTCAACAAAGTGTTTTTACATGTTCAAAAAACATGAAATCCTTCAGGAAGTGTCCACAACAAGCGTGTTTACAGAATATTGTAGTCCACTCATATCCTGCATCATATCTGGCATCTTTCTATATCACCTCAAAATATTGTTTCCTGGATTCTGATATTAAACACACAACTATATTTATCAGGCTCTTACACAGTTCTGGATAATATATATTGATCGAAACTACACTCAGATAAGCAGTCGATATATTGATCGACCCCCCATTGCATATGTTGGAACATTTGTAAAAGGTGGAATCCTTTTCCAAACTTTGGCAAAATAATTGACGCTCAAGGCCCAATTTTCAAACTTTTGCCCCATGATCTGCCTCTGCTAACTTAATCCAAAACTTAAAAATGTTGCTATCACGACGGCTCTATTGCATGCCAACAGATCTATTTCCATGACGGCTAAGGAAATTCCATCTGCTGATGAGGACCGTGTCTAATGACTGAAAGCAGAACTTTGAGTTGGGATTTCTTTGTCAAACATAATTTTCCAGGGTTGGGAAAAAATTTCATGGGTACAATTTCCCACATTTGAGTTTTTAATTTTGAAGGAGAGCCGACACAACAGGAAAACTTGTGTAAGAGCACTTTAGTTTTGCTCCAGACTTTTTGAAACCTCAGCAGAAGTGGAGGCTGGCGCTGTTCTGGTCAAATGAAGTCTTAATTGTTGCTGTACTGAGATGCTTCATGTATTTTGCTCTGTTGTGTCATTCAGAAGCCAGTCAGTCGCATCACTGTGTGTGCATGTGTGTGTATGTATATTTGTGCATCTCTGTGTTTGGAAACTAATTGAACAGAGTTGTTTCCAGTTTGTTTTTCCCCCCCCACACACACACTCGCACACCTTTTGGACCTGTAACATGTAAATAATCATGAGTATATTATATTTCCTCGGCCAATTTTACACTAGTCACTTTGGATAGTAGCATACTTGAAGGGGAAAATGAATGTTAATGTTTATTATATTATTATTGTCTGTAAACTTTTATTTACCAAGACATGTCTGATGACAACGGTAGCAAAACTGATGTTTGTACTTTTTTTTTTTTTTCACCTCGCCACATTAGAGACCTGTGAGCACAAACTGCTGCCTTAGAGAAATTTAGTAATAAAAAGCTATGAAACTGTTTTTCGTCTGAATTTAATCAACGTGTGAGTTTTGAAACAATTGTTTTTTGTCGAATATTTGGATTTTTGTTGTTTAGGCCAAAGGCAAGACTGCAAACACTTGACATATAATTTTGCCTCATTATTGAGGTTTTTATCCACTGCTCATCAAAATAATCCCGACCACCCAATTAGATGGCTGACTAGCCATTTCTCAGTGTCTAGGAGGTGCAATAACAGTGTTATTGACCCCATGTTTAGACGAGCTAATAACAGCCTACTCCCAGACAAAGCTCTATTTTCAGGCCTTGTGGTTGTGGCTGTTCAATCCCTCTGTAGACCTCACTAACAGCAGGACTGCCGGTTCCTGCCGTATTGTCATTCTGGCGGGCCGACGCTATAGTAGAGGCCAGTTTTTATTGTCTGCTGTCATTAGTGGCTTTCCTCTGTCTCCTCTCAACAATTATTTTTCCAGGCTGCTTCCCCCTGTCTTTGTTTCTGTCTCATTCCTTCCACTGTTCTGCCCATTTCATCTCTCCCTGTCCCTTCCCCTCTTGTCCGGTGTCTCCGATCCATCTCGACTCGACCGCTTTTGCAGCTCGGAGGCGTTTTATGTAATGCAGTTTTGCAGGAAGCCCGGAGTCTTGGCTGCTGTTATTCTGTGTGAGAGGCTGCTCTCACCACAAAGTTAAACAAATAGACTCTCCACGGAGCCAGACGTGCAGACAAACATCATAAAACACTGAGACAAATCTTAGTTTGATGGACTCTGTGTCAGCGATTGTTTTGGATTTGTTTTTGCTCTTAAAGTTTCCACCTTTTACATCTGCTGTCTTCAAAATGAAAAAGTACGCCGTCATTGCAAGTTGATGTTTTAAGACAGGGATATAAATCAATACAAGTGGTGGATTATTGGCTTGCGTAGCTAAATCAAACTGGAAAAAAGGAAAAAAGATTATATTTCATTTTTCCTTATACATATCAGTTTTATCTTTCAGCCCTTTGTGGGGCACTCGACCTTGTTGGAAATCAGCTGTGCTTCTAAATCTATATCCTTGGCATCCTCCGTCATTCTGTTTTTGCAAGTGATGCAGTGAAGGAATGTTCTACATGACTGCTTATCTGAGTGTAGTTTCATTCCTCCTGGCTGACACAAAACCTCTATTTGTCCTCTTTTCAAGCACCCCAGGTGATAACAGGAAGATAGCCAGCAGTAAAACATGTCTCTGCTTCAAAGTCGGCTTACATAACTTCCTTGGCACCCTGGAAATCTTTTTTTCTTTTTGAGTATTTCAGGCTGTGTGTAGCTCTTATCAGCAATAGATGAAGAACAGAAGAGTAAAGGCCTGCAGCATGCATCAGCTTGTATATTCAGTGCAGCAGTTCCTGCAGATATTTCTCCTGGGTTATAAAAGTGAGATATATAAACTAGTTGTTTTAGTTTTGGCTTGGATGAAAGAGAGTCATTGTTCCTCCAACCTGTTCAACTGATCTCTTGTTGTACCTCAACAAAGGAAGTCCCTGTGTGGGGGGCCGCGGTGAGAACGCCTCCGCAGAGAAAGATTAAGCCAGGTAGAAATCAGATGGAGGGCTATTGTTCCCTCACAAGAGACGCCTCAGGTGAATTGAAAAGATGGATTATAAAGGAAGTGTGCTTAGTGCTGACTCGCCCTTTGTGCTCACAGGATTTGCATTTTGCAGTCAGCTGTAGCCTGGTGACTGTCCTGTTGGGCCAGTTTTAGCCCCATGTGCTTGTGTGCTGATTACACTGTATCAAGAAGTGATTAATGGGCACCGTTGTGACAGATCAGCCTGTTCCACTGAAAAGTAAACATTCTCATGTTGTAGTATCTGTTTGAGTTTTACTGAGATAAATCTTCCTGCTTTTTCCCCCAGATAAGTAATACTATTACAATTTGTCTCCATTTTAACAACAATATGAAGGATTCATAATGAACGGAAAAAACAATCCACAGAGCCAAACTTGATAAACCAACAATAGTGGTGCAGTAACTGCATGTCTCAACTTTTTGATGCAACTAATTGCTGGTGTAATTAATCTGCAAATAAAGATTTTGAATTTGAATACACCTACTTTTTGTGTTGTATGAACTGTTTCAAAGAATTGTAACACATTTTGCTTGAAAGGGCATAGAATGTCTGAAATTCAATCTGTTGTTTATGCTTCTGTTGTTACTGCTCGCCTTTGTCGGGCAGAGGTCATTAGATTAGCACAGAATACAGACTGGAAACTAGGGAATGCTATTAACCTGGCTCCAACCACGTTTCCCTTGAGAAAATATCTTGTATAAGCTTATATTGGGAGGTTTCTTCTTGGTGTAACAATACTTCTTGGCAATAATTCTTTTACCATAGACAGATTATTCCCTTATCAAATGGTGCCACATTTGTGAGGAAAATATATTTGTGGGATGAGCAGCTGAGTTGAATATGTGGGTTACACCATGTAAAATTTGCTGTATTTACTCTGCAAATGCCAAACAGCTTATTCTGCTATAGACTTTTGTTTAGTGATGTTTATTGGATCAGATGACTGAAGTCCAGAAACAAGACATTTGGCAATTAAACAATTTATTCACAAACAGCGGCCCCAGTAGCATGTAGAAGAACCACACACAACCACAACAGCCTGGAACCTCCTCCCCATACTGGTCACCAGCTTGGTCACACATTGATATGGGATGGCATCCCATTCTTTAACCCGCATTTGTTGCAAGTCAGCCAATAAGGTTGTGTTGTTCTCTCTGGCATGGACAACATGCCCAAGCTGATCCCACAAGTGATTCAATAAGATTGAGGTCAGGACTACAAGCAGGCCATTCCATTCCGTCCACTCCCAGGTGGTCCCAGACTGTGGAGATATGGGATTGCCACTGGTTGCAGAATCTCATCTCAATATCTCTCTATTGAAACCGTCTCCAATGATGACAAAACTTCTTTTTCCAGCAGGGGTCGACCGATTATCATCCGGGCCAAAATTTTGCATTTTGATGTTTATCAGCCTTTTTAATGTTTTGTACGGCCGACATGATAGAGCCACTTAAAGCAGGGTCATTTTGGCTCTGATGCAGCCAACTGTGTTCCTCTGGCTTGCTCTCACTTCTCTCATATCGGTCGACCTCCATTTTCCAGTGAGGAAGATGCCACCCCACATCATCACACACTCTGCCTCCAGCTAAAGCTGTTACACTATTGTTGTAGCAATCAGCATAACGTTCTCCATGTGTTCTCCACACTTAGACTCCATGATCCCACTATTATAGGCAGAACCTGGACTCATTTAGAAGAACATTATGCATGTTGCTGCTAATCAGGCACCTGATTGTCAGCGCCACAGGAGTCAATTGCAGAAAAAGCTGTTTAGCATTGGCAGAGAAGATTTGGCAATTCTTTTATCTCTTTTATGGGTGCAGTGCAACCCACATACTCAACTCTGTTGCTCCTCCCACAAATACATTTGCCTTACAAATGTGGCACCATTTAGAAAGGAAATAATCTGTCTATACAGCGGAAAAAGATTTATTGCCAAGAAGCATTGCTACAACAAGAAATAATCCCCCAAACCAATTTCCTTTTTGTGCTAACTGTACATTCTACAAATGAATAAATAAACTTTAAACAAAATCCCTAATATTGGAAAGATCTCCTGCCACCAAAACGTTCTCATGTATCAACTAACGAAGCGAACCCCATTTTTAAACTGTTTTGTAGCACTTTATCCTGACAAAAGTTGGCACTGCAATAAGGTATTATCTTTGTGATGTGTGTACTTGGTCTGCCTGTTCAGACAGGTATGTGCCAAAGTGACATCCGCTGGAACATAATAACCTGATGTTTTCCACTAGAAATTACCCACAGCATCAGTGTCTGCCAGCTTCCTCTAGTGCATCCTGCTGCCATCTCTTCCTCAGGTTACTCAGGCAACCACATGATATAAAAGAAAATATGATCACCATAACACCTTCATCTTTTCTCCATAGTCCAGTTTGGACTCTCAGGTGCCCATTGTGGGTGTTCTTGGCAGTGAAAATGGGTCACCATGGACACACTGACTGATCTGCAGTTATGCAACCCCATATTCAGCTGCTGCTACCATGTACTGTGTATGCACGAAGGTTCTCGTTTCTTTGTGCTACAGAAGCTCTCATGTGGAATTAGACCACACAGGCCAATGTGGTGAGTACTGATGTCCATGACTGTCGCCAGATCACCAGCAGACCTTCCATGGACCTCTTTATTAACTGCTTACTGATCCATTTGTGCAGACATCCCTTTGGCTCTTGTCTCTCATGCATAATATATGTTACTGTCTTCACCTGCACATCAGCCGTCTTTAATACTGTGGTTTATCGGTATGTATAAACCACAGTCGGTTTTCCGGTTGTTCAGTCACCAATAATGGCCCCTTTAACATTTTTACAAGGTGATACAATCCTGCTGCCCACAACTTTAAGTGTTTTCCATCTGTTTCAGGATGCACTATTGTTCAAGTTTGTGCAGTGTGGGAGGTCTCTTTGGCATTTTAAAGAATTAGAACTTACTTCATATACACACACACAC
>JBBBVU010000015.1:16459463-16470530 GCA_037177055.1 Atherinosoma microstoma | reverse complement strand
GCTACTTGTTCGCCCGTTGATGTCTGCGTGCTTGCTTGAGAGGGAGTGTGTGTGTGTGTGTGTGTGTGTGTGTGTGTTCATACAGCATGTGTCTGCTTCATTAGTTTTGTTTAAGCCTCTGCGCTCTGCTCTGAATGAGGAGGGAGGATGACACACGTCAGCCCCAGACAGAGACAGATGCTGCTGACATGTCCGAGTATCTCTCTATTGTATTATTCATCCTCGGTGTCACATCTCATCCGCAGCGGTCAACTGAACAAGGCTCAACAGAAGTGGTCGCCTCAAACACACACATGCACACTCAAGCATGTGGCTTATTTTCAGAATTCTGTTTGGTGTGACTTGCTGCAGAATGTGTATATGTCAGAGGGCGGGTTTACATCTGCCAAACTCAGGCTTCAAGGCCCCCTTGCATCAGGCTGTGGAGGATGCTTTTGAAGTTTCCTTTTTCTGTGACAGAAAAGGCGCTTTTGATTGGAGAGGCAAGCAAAGAGGTTTTGTAGATCTGTATCCATGTGTGTCAGAGAGGGGGCATGTGTGTCACCTCAGGCAACATATCAAACCCTCTCCATGCCATCTCACCCTCCAGCAACCCCCTCATTCAGCCTTGCTTCAACCCAATTGGGAGTTAGCTTCTGTTTTATTAATGAGAGTCAGACGAAGTAGCAATTACATTTAAAAAAAACAACTCTGCTTATGCCAAGAACAAAGAGCTTCATTGTGTTCTCGTGACAAAGAGGAAGAGAAATGCATCTTTTTGTACCACATGAATCCAAGTATGCCGGGCTTGCCTGGAATGTTTCTCCTCAGCCCACAGTTTTTGCTCATCATGCATGGTCAACCCTCAGAGCCTTTGTGTGCTTTTCCTGTGAATGAAATTGTCCTCGTGTTGACTTTGTGATGTGACGGGATATCACAATGGGTCTTCTACCAGAAAGAGCGCATATTTCAGATGGGCCTCCCACCTTTGTTTGCACAGGACAGGAGAAATATTTCAGAAATGCCATTCTTTAAGAAAATACATTATAACAGTAGTTCAATCATAAAATTGAAGTGGTATAATGTTAGCAAAGTTGGTTGAGCATCTTTCCATGAACTCAAAGATGGACAATGCCATTTGCATCCTGGTCATGGAACCCCCGACCAGCTCTTTATCCTCTCAAGGATACCGGAAGGCATGTGGGAGTTTTGGCTGTGGTTTACGACTGCACCTGACCTGGTGTTGGCCCGCTGCTCTGAGCTGAAAAGTTTTATTACCACCCAAGCTATAGTCTAGTTCAGTAAGTCGGGCCAGTTCCCACAGCATGTTGGACTCCATTTAGGCTGCCCTTTGTCACCAGTTCTCTTAACTCTTGTAGACGGAACTTCAAGAGGGAAGCAAAGATACGGTGCCCAGTTTGATCAGCAAATGTTTTTTTCTTTTTTAGTGAGATGTGGTCCTGGCTTTCACTGCTTCACTGAAGCATCTACTATTCTTTGTGAGTAAGTGTGGATTGTTTCCTCCACAATGTAAGAACAAATAAATGTATCAAGTGGAGAATTTTAAGTATCACAACACTTGTTCATGAGGATAGAAATAGGGGGGGGGTTCAACACATTATTACAAGTGTTTGGTGCTGTGTAAGTTCACGGTAATTTCACATGGTTTAGAACAGGGGCCACCAACCTTTTTAAAATTGAGAGCTACTTCATAGGTACCGAGTCACCTGAAGGGTGACCAGTGTGAAACACTCTTCTGAAATAACAAATTTGCTCAGTTGCCTTTAGTTATACATTAACGTTAATGAATAATGAAACTATTCTATGTGAAGACACCGATCACATTAATGAGTTCTCAAAATATTTATAAACAAAAGCTTGAAAAGATGGGAAACACTTTATTTCTATTATTATTAGCAATAGTTTACATTTCCAGATGTCCATTTCGACAATTATTATTACACTAGCCAAAATTATTTTCTAAGATAGTGTCATTTTCAAATCTATATAAATGCAAGAGTGATTAAAAAACATTAGCAACAGAATAAAACAAAATGTTAAACTCAGCTCACTGGTCAGTTGTGCTATTTTTTAGAACAGGCCTGCGGGCAACTCATATGGTCTCTGGGGGCTACCTGGTGCCAGTGGGCACCATGTTGGTGACCCCTGTTAGAATAAAAAAATTGTGTTTATAGTTCAAGTCCAAAAATGAACAATGTAATCATTTTTCACTTTTTTTTAACTCCTCTGAATTCCTCTAATTATGTTAAATCGGGAGAAGAAACCCACTTCACTTGTCAACATTTCAATAAATTTGCTATTTGAATCCGTTGACAAATAGCAGGAAAGCAGTTGGTTTTCTTGATGGAAAATAAGCTTAAGTGCAAGGCAACAAATACACAGAGCAGAGCTCATCAAAGGCCTGAATCCTGAACAATCAACTCTTTGACGGTTAAATCCATTGTGCCACTGCCAGAACCAGAAAGCTCCTCTCCTCATCTCTCCTCTGCAATTTACAGGGTAATTATTCTATTGTATAAACAGCTATTTCAGTTTCTGAATCTTGGCAAGTCTGAAAGTGCCCTCCTGTCACAGAGATCACATTTCTCTCCTCCCCTCTGTCAAAGCCACAGGTCCTCCCTGCAAACACACTCTGAAATAGAGGTTGTGAAATGAATCTGGTGGAGAGAAAAAAAAGGAAGAAGTCTGCAGGAACAGACAGTGATTGCACCTCTGCATCAATCTAATATAATAGGTTGTGTTAGAATATATGTGGTGTATATGTTTTCATGTTTAGGAAGTCTGTTATGCCTTCCAGTTTGGTGTGATCAGGCTACCAATGCACCAGCTGTGCAGAAAAACATTTAACCAGAAAAAAAAAGGTTGTTGAACGTGTGCTCCATGTGCACCCAAAGGAGACTAGAGAGTTGTAGAACAACCGTCCATGTGTCTGATAGGAAATATCATTCTAACCCCAGGCCTAAAGAATTATGCCCGTCTAATATAAGTTAAAAAAATTTCCTTCCATGATTTCTTTTTAGGTTATCATGTTACTCAGCATATGCATAACCCTGCATGATAAAGGGTAATGTCAGAACATGTCATATCACAGTATCTGACTGCACTCACCTGTGACAGAAAATTACATTCCAGACACATAACATAATGTCTGTGGCTCAGTCAGAAAATACACACTCAATACACCAGCTTCAGGTCTCTCTCTGCTCACTGGTCATGCTGACCTGTCAGCTCCCGAGAGCCCCCCTCCACACACACACTCACACACACACCTCCTACTCAGACAGCAGAGACGAGACAACCCCTTCCTTCGCTCCAGTGGTTAGACTGTCTGACTGGCTGGCTGGTTGTCTCGCACTCTGTTTACTCCTCATGTGCTTAACCAGCCAGTTCTGAAACCTATGAGCTGCTGCCAACCGAGATGCCCACAGTCAGGGGTGGAATGGGGTGGGTGGGGGGGAGGGGTCTTGAGGATGTGGAGACATATTTAACAAGAACTGCAGCAGAGAAACAGAGAGAAGGGTCAACGTTGTTTTGTAATTCTTCATCCTGAAAAGGCTTGCTATGTTTTTCTTGTCGTTCAAGCCAATGAAGGAGAAAGAAAATAACAGAAATCATGAGACAGAAAAAGATGGAGAATATTCCAGAGGAAGATTGACATTTGCTTTCAGAGCTTTGCAGCAGGGGAAACTTATATAAGAGTGAGAGTGAAGGCTCTTCTCAGATGGACTGCAATTTTTATGATGAGGCTCCTGCTGGTGTTTTCATTGCACACACACACACGCGCGCGCGCACGCGCGCGTGCACCCATACATTCACATTCATAATTTCTGTTCTGTCTAGCTACTCCAACAGAGGGATATGACTTTAGAAAAAAGAAGAAGTAGAAAAAAAGCTCCTTATAGTGGCATGTCAATGTTTGGGTACTTTTGGGAAAAAGTGCAAGTGAAAGAAAACTCATTTCTTTAATGTTTTAATAAAGAATATTTTATTCATGTTTTTCACAGTTCAAGTTTATTAAACAGGAAATGACTCAAAGCAAAAGTTTAGGTACCCTTATGCATTAGTAACACCCTCTCTAGCACCCCCGAAGAAGGTTTCTGATTTTATTTGGGTGTTTTCCATTCCTTCTCTCACAGCGTTTTGTGAGCTCTGTTTTTCTGAAGTCTATCCACAAATTTTTGATAATGTTTAAAAAAATATGATGTGATGATGATAATGGTGTAATTTTCTGGTATGCTTGGAATCTTTACCTTTGTGTAGAAGGCATTGTCTTTTCATGAAATGTTCAACTTCTTTTGTTTAGATGGGGTCATGTTTACTTTCAGAATGTTCTTGTAAGGCTGATTAATCCACGCCTGTGCTAGAAAGTTAGAAAGGCCTTCTTTTCATCAAGTTTTACTTTCTTTTCCCTCCAACATACTGCACCTTTTGGTCATGGCACTTCAGCGCTTCACATTTTCAGACATCTCATGCTGGATTTTGTATTGATGACTTTGGAGAGGTTTATTTTCATGTCGGTTATACATTTTTTGTGCAGGAGTGCTTGAACCTCCAGCAGTGTCTGCTGAATCTTCCTGATGTTCCAAATTCTTTTTGTGTTTACTTTAAAATTAAAGTTAAAGATCACTTAATTATCTACATTAACCAAGTTTTTCCACATCCCTGCATATGTATGTACGGTGGAGTAAATAAAACATGACACTGACAGCTCAGATCTACAGATTTACTGAAGAGTTTCCTTTGGTAAAGTGTTTGTGTTTGATCAGATGTGAAGTGCCCAGAAGGTTCATTTTGATCCATTCATGCACAGTGGGGATTTCTTTGCCAGCTCTCAGAGGCAACCTCCAGACCAGAAGGTCGATACTTGCATCATCAGAGTGTCATGTCCCTGCCCAAGGCAGGCGGGAGGCCCCAGCAGGAGGTCTCAGGCCAGCAGACACACGCCAATATTTGGGTGGAGAGGTGAGAGCAGCGTCCTTGTTCGTTCCACCTCACTGCTTCCTTTCTTATGAATTCACAAGAAGCCGTACAGCTCATCCCCCACTTCACACACACACACACATATTTTACCACAAACACATGCACATGAAGCACATAAAATGGCCTGCACACACACATACACAGAGACTTTGCATATCCTCCAATCCAGATCCAGACTGTTATGGCAGTTTGGCCACCCTACTCCATTGTTGTTGTTGTTGTTGTTTTGGTTGCTTCTGAGGTTCTTTTGTCTCTGGCCGACTTCAAAAGTGTATTTATTTGCTGTGGTTGTAATTGTGTTGTGGGCAAGGTTTGTTTGAAATTGCTCGGTTTGCACATTTTGCATTACAATAGGAGCCATTGAACGACCAGCTCATCCCGCTGGTCAGTGCCAGGTCTTCTTTTCAGGGAGGGTTGTTTCATCTTTTTATGCTTGTCTGCATTGTATTTAAAATCCATAAATTAACCTTTTGATGAATCCCTGTACCCGTACTGGCACAAACGTGCCCGCATGCTTGACTGAACAGAGCCCGTTACTGGCATGATGTCACAGAAGCAGAGGGAAATTTTTTAGAGCCCCTTTTTGTTGACATCCAATTAACAGCGCACTTTGAGGTTTTTCGGCTGACTTTGAAAAGATTTAACAAAGCTTTTGCATTGTGTCACTGGCTTCAGTGCAACCCCTAAAGACTTTATGTAATTTATTATACAAATAACTTTATTCAAACGGAAGTCAGTGCACTTGGAGCCCAAAGTCTTTTTAATGCCATATTTTGGAGCTACCAAGAGTATTAAATCCCGCAACTGAATATTTATGCCGTCTGAATAAATTTTAATTTGTATTTAAAATCATTTAGAGAGTACCTTGTAAACAAATTATGAAGTTGGCTGATTCCCTGTTGTCTTGCAGCCTTATTTTCCTTTCGTGCCTTTTCTCCCTATTTGACACCCAAACATCTACTCACACATCTTCATTCATCCATCTTCCTCAAACATCCTCAAGGTAATTCATTTCACCTCCACCAACGCAGTGATGAAGGAAAATGGGAGCAAGAAGTGATGGACGATGGAACAAGTGATGATCCACAGGAGTTTTCAAGTCACAGTCTGAATTCTCATTCCTGCCAACATGATGTAATGTTAACATATCAAATGCCATCTTAACACCAAATGATTATAAAGTGATTTCACTTTTGCAGACAAATTTCAAATTTTACAAAAGAAAAATAATCCTGAAATTTGGAAATAGCTGGATGTAAAACTAAGTCTGAAGTCTTGGATTGAGGTTCCTTGAAGACCTGTTTAATACTATAATAAGTCTTTAGTGTTGTGCTATGTATGTAGTCCAATGGCGTAAATGTGAACAACCAGTGAGCTTCTTCCAGCAAGCAAGCTGCCTTCAGGAAGACAACAGAACAGAAGTGTGTGTCCATATTCTGCAGTCTTGTCCTTTTCCTTTTCTTTTTTCCCCCCAGCTTTGAAAGTTGCATCTTTTTTCTGATCCATTGCTGGCCTTATAGATTTCTAAGACACCATGATGTAGTTTTGGCATATGTAATCTTTAACTAACTTATATGATATGAAATGATATGATATATGATATGAAAAGGTATCAGACTTTAGTACTGAAAGTTTGTTCAAAGTATTTCTGAAATCTTCTAAAGTAAAGAGCCTGGGTTGCTATACTGGAACAATCTTAGAATATTTATTTAGAATCTTCAACAATGACATAAAACCCTTATAATTTAATGTCTCAGTAATATTGATTGGCTCTCCAAAATTAAGTTTTCCTCACAGTGGTGGAGAGCTGCTTTCATAACAGCTTTCATTTAGCTTATTTTTGCATTGAAGTTTCCAAGAGCAATAATTAACCTGACACCCCAACGGTCTTCTTACCCCCTCAGTTCCTGTTTTTCACCACTAAATAAACACCTTCTAATATTTGAATGCGAAAACAAGTTCATTGGGGAACATCATATTTAGCTGTGCCTCTTATTTACTGTATATTAATTAGGGTTAAGGATCAAACCTCAACCCTCTCTTTCCAAGTTTTGAAGCTGCCTCCATGTTCTCTGAAGTTCACATCTCTGACATCCAGGAAAACAGTTTGCTTTGAAATGTTTGGGGAGAAAATGTTCTGAAAGTTTCTGAAACGGTCATGATGTCAGATTTCAAACACAACAGCGGCTTTCCAAACATCTTCGAACTCTGAGCCTGCAGGCAGTAGAGTCATAGTAACATTCTTTGCTGGTTCTCCTCCTTTCGTTCCACCTAACATTCAAATGAGACATCAGTGTTTTTATATTTAAACATGGCCACTGCATTGCAAAGTGTGGAGGAGCTTCATGTAACTGCATGACTCCTCAAGGTTTAACAGTTACAGTATAATATGTAAACGTTTGCAAGCATAGCATGATATTGCTGCAACGAAGAGGTTGTACAAGACAGAGAGGAACTTTTGAATCTCCACAGCACAGAGACAGGAGGAAGTGTTTATAGTAAATACCAAAACTGTTCCTAACCTGCACTCGGAAACTATGTGAAGCATGTTAAGGGAACCTGTGTGATTATATGGCTGCTCTGCTTGTAAATGCTCCAGCTGCTAAATTCCAGCCCTTCCTTGGGAAAAAAAAGAACAAACTGAATAGGTTTTTCAACAAGATCGTTTTTATTGACCAGTTATAAGCAGAAAAACAAGATGTAACAGGCCGTATCAGTAATAGCTTCATACATCAGTATAACTGACATTAACTTTGATATATTGGTGACTTGCACAGAGCCAGAATGAATATTTTGGAGAGAGATGCGACTTGAAAATATGCTACAAAAAGGCTTCGATTATTCACACAACCCAAGCTGGGTTAACACAAAAGATACAAAATTAAGACCGTTGAGAAGTTTCCTTGAACAAGTTGTGCAAATCAAATGCATCTACACATTAATTACAAAGTAAATATACAAACTATTCACAAAAGACTTCTATTAAAGAGAGATATTTAAAGATAAATGGAAAAAATAACAACAGCTACAAAGCTATCTACTTGGGACACATTTAGCTTTCTGTTATCTAAAAACAAACTAACACTAAGGTTAACAATTTACGTTTTGGCAATATTTATGTTTCGTTATGACCATCTATATTTAACATGATCAATGCAATTATTTCTAAAATTTGAGATTTTGTAAAACTGTTTATCACAGATGGTACATTCAGAGAAAGAAAAAAAAGGACAAACAGACGAAGATGTAACCCTTCCTTAAACAAATACAGGCAGAAGAAAATAAAATAAAAACACAACCCTGAGACACGAATTGGACAAAACTCATCGTCTGAAATAACATCTTGAAACAGATAAATATCTCCTTCAGCCCTGATGGGCCACATTCTCTCTCATGAGCATGTATTTTTTTGGAAGTTGTGGAGGAAGGTACAAATTTAGCTCACCAAAATTGAGGGAAGCCCGAGTCCAAATGCTAAAAATACAGAGAGAAAAATCGTTTCTGTGCACAAAATCATACACTTCCACGAACGTCTTCTCTCCTCTATCCGCCTAGCTTCACAAGGGTCTAATTCAGCCAATCAGTCCAGTCCAAATAATTTACACCTGAGTAGACGTGTCAGGAGCGGAGAGAAAGCACAACAGGAGGACAGCTTCCCTTTCTGTAAAACAACCAGTCAG
Source organism: Atherinosoma microstoma (assembly GCA_037177055.1). Taxonomy (NCBI): domain Eukaryota; kingdom Metazoa; phylum Chordata; class Actinopteri; order Atheriniformes; family Atherinidae; genus Atherinosoma; species Atherinosoma microstoma. Next base: position 16,461,870 of record JBBBVU010000015.1, on the reverse strand, counting down.
TTAAACTGGCGGCGTACTGGTGAGATGATACGTGTGTGATAGTGGGGTAGGTCATCTGAGCAGTGCAGGGCTGAAAGTCACAGTAGCTTATTTGCCCCAGGAGGAGGAAAAAGAGAAGTCTGTGGGTTTCCGAGCAGAGATGGCTGCGAGGTCCTTGCAGTTGGCATGGCAACGAGTCCCACTCAAACGGCGAGTCGCATGGGAAAGTTACACAAAGTACGAGTAAACAGATCAGGTGGGAAGAGGCCGCAGACTTCCAGTCTCTGGGCTGTTTCCAGGCCTTTGGATCTCTGCAGCTGAATATAATGTCTGTCGGGCTGGATGGAGCCACAATGAGAATACACAAACCCCCTTCCTCTTCATCTTCCTCCTTGGAGCCAGTGAAGGGAGACACATGCCCGCATACCAGACGCCGTAGCTCATCTGGGGAAAGAGACAGGGAGATTAATGTTTAGGTCCTGTGAACTCTGCTGTACAAGAAGCCTGTGTGAATGCTAGACACGTGACTCAAGGGGTGGACATTCTTAGGGAATGGAGAGGAACGTGGAGACTTCAGCCCCTCATACTACACATCAGCTTATCACCATGCCACTTTGTCAGGCAAACCCACATAGCATTAATAATGCCTCAGGATGGGGCATTATTTAACCAAAGTCCTCTTGGCATGTGGGATTAAGCTGCTCAAGCCATTTATGTTGCTAGGTAATAAATATCTGAGCGTGGTGACAGAGAGGACCCCACTGTGAAAATAAGCTTCTCTGGACTAGGATAAAACACGTATTCCAAAACCATCTGCTCATTTGTGTAATCCAGATATAGCTCCTACTGAATGAGGCTCTCTCATGGTCACATTTCTTTCCAAATTCCTGAATCTACAAGTAGCTTTTTAACTACAAACACTGGAATGAATTCTTTGGAATCTCTCATCTCTGCCTTTCTCTGCAACCTCAGATAACTCAGCATCTAATTTACCACGCCTGCTGTTATAGAGGAATGTTTCACTAGATATTTGTGGGAGGGGGGGTTAAAGAGAAAACCCAAACATGATTTGTGCTTCTGATTTGCATGTTTTTGATGGTAACTCTGCTCTGTGCACTGCACTGGGAGGAAGGGCGTTAACGTGCAGGCTCTGCTGGGGGGTTTGTTTGGATAATATAATGAGCTCTCACTGCCATGATTGCCACTGCAGAAGCCTTCATGGGCAGAGCAATGTGCTTCAGGAACAAGGAGGAAGTTCAAGCATCAGAAGCTGCGGTGGAAAAATACTTTCTGCTTCTTAATTTGAACCTTTTAAAAGAACTGTGTTTAATTGGGAGTTATAGAAGCTTAAGTGTCTTTCAGGTGTCTTGGATGCCAAAGCACACATATGTACACAACATAAAAGGTGAACATTTTTGCTCATTTCCTCGTAAGCTGAATTACCTAAAAAGGCAGAAACCAGCCTGGGCAGTTTATCATTAAACATGCCGACTCCTCTGAGTTTCAGTACTTCTCTGAATTAATCTGATCACAAGTTTAATGACAAATTAGGAATAACCTAAAAAAAAAAAACCCTTTTTCAACACAGCTGGATTGAAAATCTAAATTTATCTATAAAGGCTGAAAATCCTGCAAACCAATGTGAACTTTAATCATACACGACTGCGTTCAATACATAAGATACAAAAGCAGGTGATTGCTGTATCTCTTCCGAGGCGAGTAGGAGAGGTGAGTAAGAAGTGTAATTCAAGTTCTGACTCACCATTACACAACTGTATTCATGTAACACTTTATCACTTCAGGCAGATGCCCTGATCGTTTTTCTGCTTTGGAAGATAGTCACCCACTATACACAGTTCATGGAGCCAGTTTAAATGACTGAACTCATAAGTTGCCCTCCTTTATGGAGCAGTTACAACCAACACTGGCTTAGATTTTTCCTGATCAAATCTTCCTTTTCTGCCTTTTTAGAATCAAAATAATTAAAGTTTCCACCTTAAGAACTGGAGAAAGTTCTGTCAGACAAACTCCTCTTGCAGATTAGCAACAGAAAGAAAAGAACTTTTACTTTAAAGAAGAAAGAGTCGTAGCATGATCCACTTTAAATTTGCACTCCTAAGCTAAGCTAGCCAGCATAGCTCAATGAGGAAAAGCTGAGCTAGCAATCCTGCCATTGTCCAAAAGTTACAAAAGCCGCCTACCTGCAACAGTTACAGCACAATTACTATTAACAACAACAAAAACCCTTTGGCTGCACTTTGGCTCCGACGGCTTTCTCAAGCCTAAGCAGAGTAGCAACACTTGTTGAATAACAAGCAGCTGATATAAATTTTCACTTTACGACACGAACGTGAACCTGAACTTTCTCTGCTAACAACTGACTGTTAACCAACTGTCAGCAATAACTTTAACAATACGACACCTTTTC
>JBBBVU010000015.1:16431455-16457090 GCA_037177055.1 Atherinosoma microstoma | reverse complement strand
CTCAAGGCTGCGGTTAGTCACATCTGGTGGAAATGCAAAAAGGGCAACCAACTACAGTAGAAGGTGACAAAAAGAGCAGAGGGCCTGGTAATCCCATACAGGCAACAGTGACAAATCTTTACTAATGTGAATGCAGGCCGCACCTTCATTCCTCCCAAATTAGAGTAAGGTTGGCTGGCTCTTTAAAGAACAGGCGACGCCAGTGATGTGTGTATGAGGGTAGTAAGAGTGGAAAACAAGTGGTTTTACAACTGCGTAAAAACCAACAATAATACTAGTGAATACTTGAACAGCTGACTGGTGGTTTTCAGCAGTAGCGACACTAAAAGGGGGGGGGACACACAAACACACACTTGCTCTCCTCTCTAACCCCAGCTGAAAGTTGACAGCCTCGGGAGCAATGTATTTTTAGGCAGGCGTTAGTCCCGGCTGCCAAACTGTGTAAAATATAGCTTTGCTTCTGCTGGTCTTACTCTTGCTCCACTTTATCTCTTCCTCTGCGAGTGTCTTAGTCTTTATATTCTAATGGGGACTTAAAGGCTAACAGGACACCAACTAATTGGACCCCTCTGTCAATCTCATGGGTGTCCAGTTCAAATTGCTTTCAAGGTTAAGACTTGAGAAATCATTATGTCAGGAGAATCCTCTTGGGAACAAATGTGTGTGTATATTGTTGTTCTGACACTTTTGCTACATCACCACTCCTCTGATCCCATCTTGGGTGAAAAAGAGGTGACCAGCATGACTGCAGGAAGTCTGCTCGACGAGCTGGAAACCTGAGCTTTTCCCATCACTACTGTAATTAAACATGAAGGCAGTCCGCAAGTGTGCTGGTGGTGACGTAAGAGCGAGAATTCATAAAGATGTGGTGCCTTGATCTTTCACAGTCAGCCTGACTGTCTCCATCTTGGCACCAAAAACCCTCTGCTACCATGGTTACAGCAGCCCATACCAGCAGCCTCATAATGCTAAGCCCCCAGCTCTATCATCTCCAGCTGTTTACTATAGACACAAGCCACACATAAGCCCTCTGATGCTCACTTGCTTCCTTTTAAATTCCTTGCCATAAAAAAAAAGTCAGAAGGAAAATAACAAGATGTGACGAAAACCTGAAATATAGTTTTTTGAAAGAAGAAAACAAAAAAAAAACCCACACCACATGAATGCATTATATTATCATATTAAGCAGAATTAAACTGTTGGACATGTGAAGTTTTATTACTCTATAAAAGATAAAACACCAAAGCCAATAAGGAGATACAGCAGAGTTGCATTCTTTTATTGCCAATCTGTTGTATTGAACTATTTTCCTTCGCTTGCATCAGTGCTTAAATCAGATCACAGGAAAGACCTCATGGCATGAAATTCAAAACTCGTTCTACAACCACAGTGCACGTGTAAAAACAACCAGCAAAGCTCCCAAATGCCTCCAAAATGTGCTTCCTCTTCCCACTTCAGCTACCAGCCTCCTCCTTCCTATCCTTGTGCAAAACACTGAGAAACACCTCAGGGAAATCTCTTATCTAACAAGAAACTGTGAAAAATGACCACCTGTCCTTCCTTCAGGCAGCGTGAGCCTATCAACTCTTAAATGGTTTGGAATGATACAAGTCAGTAAATCACATTTTCATAATGCCAGATATGTTTCCTCCACCTTCCTTCTCTTATGTTGCTGAATTCCTGATAAGATTACTGAGCTGACGTTTTCCTTTGAACAGATCGCTCTGTCAACACATTTGTTACTGATAAAGTCCTATTGTAATCCTGTAAATGGATAACACATAATTCTATCAAGGGTGTAGTTAATAACGTATGGAAATCTGTACAGAGGATTTTCTGGAGAAATTGGGTTCTTAATTATGTAAGACTGATCCCAAAAATAAGCTAAGAAAGGGTAAATTCTCAAGCTTATCTGGAAGTCACTAAACATGACACATCCCCTTTTATAACTTACACCTGGTTTACGTTTATCTCTCATGTCAGACCCTGCAGAGCATCCTGCTCTCCTGCCTCTTGGCACTACAGGCGCAAACCTGATCCCCTTGCCTCTCCACCTCCTGTCAGTGATGGAAGCCTCATGTTGGAGCGCTGGCTTTGTAATTATCAGCACCGCTGACATTCCTCCTGCTCTCTAAACTCAACTATGTTTATCCAACACACAGCAACTAGATAATGTATAACCACAGTAACCACTAGCAACTGCGACAACAGTGTAGGGCTTTGAAGTGGCCGCCTCTGGCTCAAAGTGTCACTCACCTGGGATCTGGTAGGAATGTAAGGATGTGTTATAAACTAATTTAAACAAATACTCCTTCTTTAAAGATGGTTCCCACATGTTATTTGACAGTATTAGACATCTTGTTTGTTTGTGTAATTTAAAGAAAGTATAATCACTCACCAGGACGCCTGGGGGAGTCAGTGCGTCTCTATGCTGGGAGGTACTTCCATGTGCTGACGAAGGCAGTAGGAATGAGAGAGTAGGGCACACTGGTTACACTGTCCCATGAGTCTGATGATGGGTCGTAACAGTCTAGTGTTTTACACCTCTGAGCCCCAAAGTACCCCCCAACCACATATAGTCTGTTTCCTGATGCCACTGCGTGACAGCTGATCCGTTTTGCGGTCACGTCACCAAACTTTGACCACTGGTACGTCTCGCTGTTGAACCGGTACGCTGAGCTGGCTGAGAATTCTGTGTCACCTCCGATCACGACCACATGGTTGCCGACCACGGCCGCCGCCGTGTACCGCCACAGCTGCGGACAAGCAGCCGGTACAGACCACCGATTCTGGCAGGGGTCAAAGCACTGTACTTTTGGATATTTGTCTCTGTTGACGCTGGTGCCCCCAAAGGCGAAGAGTTTGTTTTTGGCCCCAACGACGGCGGCATTGCTCACTCCCTCTCTGAGCGGAGCCACCAGCGTCCACTTATTGGTCTGCGGGTCGTACTGTTCCACCTGTTTGAGAGAGACAGACGGAGAGGCGGGAAAGGATCCCGTGAGAGATGTGTGTCCTCCCACGACGTACAGCATGTGGTCGAGCTCTGCAGAACCGTGTCCAAATCTAGCGACCAGCATCGGTGCTGCTTTGGACCACTCGTCGTGTAATGTGTCATAGACCCAGACATCTTTGGAGGCTCCGTTCTCAGAGCCACGGCCTCCGGTAACATAAACCTAAAGCACAAAGAATCAAACCACAACATGTGAAAATCACAAAAACTGTTTTGTGAAATGCATTTCGTGTTGCAGTACACATCACACACATACCTTGCAGCCTATAGCACAGGCACTGCACTCTTTCCTGGGGCTGGGGATGTCCGTTTTCGGTGTGATCTCCTTGGTCTTATTATCGATCATGTAGACTTTATCACACATGAAAGTCTGTCCTCCCAGCAGCAGCAGGGCCTGGCTGACTTTTCTGGGCCGTGCACAGAATCCCGTTACAATGCCGTCATTCTGAAGGATCCTCATCTTACACCGCACAGCATCTTCAACGATCTCCCGCCCCACCTTGTGACACATCACAAGCTCCTCCGAAGCAACGTTCTTCAGCAGGTAGGACTCCGGCAACAGCGCCAGGCGAACACAGCGCAGCAGCTCAGGCAGCTCATTGTGTCGCCGCTCCATATCTGCTTTCACCCAGTCGATAACAGCCTCATACACCAGGCTCTCATCCTCCACCTCCAGTTCTTCGCTGAGGATTAGCTCCTGGACTTTGTCTCTGGGCAAGCTGAGGAAGTCTTCTGTCCTGAAGAGAGTAGCAAAGTTTGCCAGGCACATCCCCCACGACAGCTCGTACAGTCTCTGGCACTGGTGGGCGTCCGACAGCAGCATCATCCCCAGACAGTTAGATGGGTGGAGGTTCTTTTCTAGAAACTCTGCCGCGGCGTCTCTGATGTCATGGAACTGAAGCATGTCTCCAGCTTCAAGGAGCGACTCTGCATTCTCCTCATTGATGATGACTCTGGCAGAGTATGCATAGTCAAGCAAGAGCTCCAGCACCTCTGGGTGGAGAGAGTCGTGGAAGTTGACATCGGCGTCGCGGCTCTCCCTGAGCCCGCCGCTAAACATGGCCTCAAAATAACGGCTGCAGGAGGCCAGGACGGCCCGGTGGCACGGGAAAGAGCGGTTGCCAGCTTTCAGCACAACATCGGTGAAGACCTTTCGTTTGCGCAGCAGGTTGAGTTGAGTCAGCAAGCTGTCGGCGTGGGACGTCTTATGGAAGAGTTGGATATTCATGGAGCCTGAGCTTGAGCGAGACTTTCTGTTTTCGTGGTTGCTGACAGACATCTTGACTTTGATCTGGTAGCTAGAAACAGCAGAGAAGAGTGTGTTACAGTGTGTTACATCGATGTTTGACTTTTTATAAAAGCAGGACAGAAGGATGAATATCATAAATGTCATGCATGCATCTTTTATGTGAACACTGCCATAAACACTCCTCCCATGTTATGATTAAACCAAATAAAACAAGATCAGGACAACGGAAATGAACTTCAGACTTAGAAAGATCAAAAGATAGAGAGCACTCGAATAGAAAGCCAATGAGTGCACACTGTACCACAGAGATTTACAGCGATCAATAAAACGTGTACCACTGTCATGACTCCTGAGAAAAAACGACCCAACACCAACTGTCTCTAAAGACAGCTTTCTTTAAGTAATGTTAAACACAGAAGCAACACCTGGGTGTGTTGTCTTGAATCACATCTTTCTCCCCCTATAAACATTTCAGGGCTGTGAGTCACTTCAAACTAAAGAGAGAGCCAATAAGAGCCAGCTTGCTCTGTTCTTCAGCTGGCTCCCATACAAGATGGTGCCACAGGCAAAGCTTTCAAGCCCACATATGATGTGACACCTCAAACCAGCTGCTTAAGGAAAAAATTATGTAGCCTCACTGCAACAGATAAAAAAAAAGTCCCTCTTCTGATCATCCATACAGGGGTTTGGGTAGACTTGCTGCTGCTGCCACACTGAGTGGGTGGATGTGTTATAATGTGATTTAAATTATGGATTCAAATTGAGAGATGATGTAAGGAGCTTTGAAGACATGTCACCGTATCTTAAGGATTATCTGTAGGAATAATCGAGGCATGGCTCAGAAGGTTAACAAAGACTGCTTCTGTTTGAAAACGACCAAATAAATATCTTCCGCTTTAAAGCTCCTATTGTTTCATAGCAGATATATTTAAGTCGGCTATTCAGTCCAGCTGAAAGGGGGGGGGACGATGGACTTCCGTGGAGGGACTCAGCGTGAAATCCAATTCGTTTTGTGCAGTAAATGTGAAACTCTGGTCAGCATTTTCTGCCTGCGCTCAACTTTCCTCCCAAGTTAGCAGCAGACTGAAAAAAATCCACGCTGCAGCTACAAACATCCGACTTCAAAAGGACCCCGAGTTACAGCCTGTAAATAAACTCCTCACATTTCGGAAGTTAAAGCAAAGACAAACAAGAACAAATCTCCATGCTCGATGCTTTAGGAGGATACTGCGCGCAATGTTTACCTTGATAGGAGCAGGGCCGATCCGGATTCCTTTATCTCGGCTACAACTTGATCCGTCGCCGATTTGTTTGAAGTTGCGCCGCAGTTTAGACAAATCCGCTTTTCGAGTTTAAAACTGTATCACGTCCTAAACAGCGCAAAAACGGAAGAGCCATTTGTCTATCCTCGAACTTTTGGTTTGTCTGCCCTGGAACAATGTGGAAACTTAGTTGTTCGGTGAGCCACGGTTAGAGCCACGCAGCCTGCGAGTCTGAGCTGAGAGAACGAGCCGAGGCACCGGTGGCGTTCGCGCAGACCCCGCCCACTCCTGCTGCTGCTGACCAATGAGCTGCGTCCCCACTGAAACGCTTTTGTCTCCTCTTTTTAACTCGAATCTATAAATCATCCAAAAACACCTGCCCTTCTGTTTGTCACTTGCTTACCATGAATATTCATGCAGAAGAAAACCTCAAATTTACTTATTTAGAAAAATACAAAACGTGGAGAGTTTACCAAAAAGGGCATTAGCCTGGTAAAAAAAAAAAAAGGAGAGACAGTGAAGAAATCACTCACCCAAAACTGAAAAATGGAAAGTGTCACTTATGGGTAATACATTTTACATGAATGGTCTACTTGTTTGTATTACGTGCTTTACATTTTCTACAACCAAAGCTCCATTGGGGCCAGTTAAAAAGCCAACACTGAGCTGTTCTGTCAAAACAAATATAATATAGCAACACATTTTGACAGTGATATGAGACTAATTTGACTGATAATTGGTCAGTTTCTCACCACCTGTAAATTATATGTAAACAAACTCTGAAACTATAATTATAATTCTTGCCACAATAGGTAATACCAGAAGCACATTTTGCAGTGATGACACACACCAACATGCACCAACATGTGTCATGCATCCTCAAGAGATGCATGACACAAACAACCATACATGCTTTCACTTACAATGACCAGTTTACCTTACATGCATGGTTTTACATTCTGGGAGGAAGCTGGAGTATCCGGAGAGAATCAAGGCATGCAAACTCAACACAGAAACACCGGAGCTAAAATTCAAACCAGAAAACCCTCTTGCTCTGAGGCAACGGTGCTAACTACCACACCACTGCAAAACCCACCATCATTATCTTCACCCAAACAGCTGGGAACCACAGCAGAATGTATTTGCTCATGCTGAAAACATGCAGTATGAGGCTATCAGTCATGTGGAGGAAGGAGAAGACTAATAGTTTTCTTTGCAGCAGGGGATTAAAAAGTCAAGTGTGTAGCCACCACACCCATCACCATCCAAAGACAATTATGACCTCATTTAAATGTTTAAATTATTGACATGTTTTTTTTAGTTAACCATTGAATTGTGCTTTCTGTACATCGTAAAACTCAGCACAAAGCAATACATTTTGCATCAAAGCATTCATTGTAAATAGACCTGTATGGATCATGATATTGCCATCAGCAACACCAATCTGCATCTCCACTCCTGCAGTACCAGGCGTGGCACAGCCAACTCCACATAACCAGCAGTTTTAATGATCATATGATTGCAGGTCAAGCCCTTCTGAGGAGCATGAGATTGTTTCTTCAGCTGAATTCCTGGCATTTTCTGAAGGATTTCACTATTTGTAGGGTTTACAAGAATTTATCAAGAATGTCTCTGCAATCCAGGCAGACTTTCAGAGTAACAATCAGGTTAGTTTGGAATGAGTCCGACCAGCCTGCACGTACTCAAAGCAAGAGACAGGATTTAACATAAAAAGCATGTTTCAATTTTAGAGGTGCTTTTTCTATTATTTTCTATGAGCAACAGATATTTTTAAGTTATTAAGGAATTAAAAAAATTTCTGCAAAAAACTTTGTCGGGCCTTGTCCCAACATGCCATTTTAAAGGGCTGCTTTTCATTTAGGTGTGCCAGTTTCAAGGCTCTGCTATTGTGCTCTGGTTTTGTTCATGTGATTAGCTGCACCTGTGCTTTTCATGCTTTGACAAGTCAAAATGCCTGCTGTGAAGAAGCATATTGAAAGTCACCAGAGAAGAATAAGATTAAGAAAATGCATGATTATGTTCAGTGACTGGTGGTCATTTTAATTGTTAAAGAGGCATCCTATCTTTGCACTGAGCCAACTGAACTCCAGCAGCAGGAACCCCAGAGTGGATGCCACACTTCTCATGTTTCCCCAGCCTTTCTCCCTCTTACTGTCACTCAACAGCCGCTTTTGAAGATTAAAAGCTGCTGCTGTTTCTCACCTGTCAGAGTTTGTGTGGATGAGAGCATGTCTGCGTATTTTTCAGGTAATCCTCCTCCTTATTCACTATTCCCAACTGTTTCCATGCTGAGGGACTTAAATTTTAGTGCCACTAATATCTCAGGTTACTAAATGTCTCATTTCTAACACTTGAAATTCAAGAGGTAACAATCTGATATAACTTCAAAGCTTCACAACACATTAAAAGCTACCAACACTCACTGGTAATTCAAATTTTCATAACATTGCTGGCCATCTTTTTAAGCTCACTGGGCCAAATGCTTTCATACACACAATTGTGCCTAAAGGCGGTTAAGATTTTAAGAAGATTAGATTAATGAACTCATGATTATAATCCTGGGTTAATCATTTTGCTGCACTTTAACACTCCTTTCCCTTATTCCACCCCAATGACCAGAAACCAAACTGTTTTGAAGACTGTATGAATGTGTGTGTGTGTGTGTGTGTGTGTGTGTGTGTGTGTGTGTGTGTGTGTGTGTACATGCTTTGTACAACTTGTCATTAATTATTCTCAGGCAGGCACGCCACTAATCAGACCCCCCACAATTATTCTTCAATACCCCCAGCGTTGCATCAAACCAATGAGTGGGTGTCCGTTTAGATGACAGCAACCGTTATTTTATTGTTGTCAGCAGACTCACTGTGGCTCATGTTTGTTCACTCAAGGCAGGTGGTCTTCTCAGTGAGGTCACCATGCCTGAAATATTAGGCGAGGGGTCTTTGGAGGGGGTCATCTTCACTCCCAAGGCCTCAGCCCTTAACAATGCAGAGGTTCGTATGACTTTCTATTTCAGTAGTAAGCCTGAGCTCTTCTTGTAATTTTAGTTGTAAGTAAATGTTTTATTTAGCTACTTCTTGTTTTGTCCAGGTTAGTTTGCAAGTGTAATTTTTCTAAACTTATTTAATCATTTCATTCAAAAGACATGACTAACCAAACCTTATACTTTTTCAGCTCATTTGCTCTCATTGGTGCTCTTGACAGTTGCCCGCTTTGTCCTCCTGTGAGGGCCATTAGATGTTCTTTGTTGTATTTCTGTACAAGTGTAGCAGGTTGTCTAGAGTCTGTGGTTGGATTGAAAGGGCATTGTTTTCTATCTGGTGTATCTCTGTCTCCTCTTTTTTCTGTCTGTTCTCTTTCTTTCTGTTCTCTTTCTATCCTTTTTCTGTCAACTCCGGTCAGGTCCACCAATATTATGTTAATTCAGTAACAAACAATCATTCAAAATAAACAAACAAATAAAATAAAAATTGAATAAATAAAAAAGAACAGAATTCAGATTATGAAGAGGAGCTTTATACACATAAAGCTCCTCTTGGCAAAGCAAATTACTTCGGCACAACGCAGCAACCGGACCATCATTCTGCTTGCTGTAATGCTGGACAAGACAAGATAAAAGAAAAAAAAGAAAAAGAAAAAAACCTTGAAATGACAGACTAAAGATGGATACAAAATAATCATGTAATGCTAAGAGGGAATATGGAATATTTTGACTAAAGCTATTTAATGAATCTCCACACAGCTGTGTTATTAATTTTACAATGACCAAGAGGGATAATAATTCAAATTAAAATTCAGCTGGATTGAATTAATTGTTTTAGAATTGAAAGATTATGGTTTCTGTATGTAATGATCTCAAAAAAAGAAAAATTGAAAATCTATATTCTGTATCAAATTGACCTAACGTGCTGCACAATCAGCTGCCGATAGTTCAGAATAGGCCCAATTACAAACTGTTGGTTCAGACCAGAGAAGAGATTTGTTGGAATCCAACTCCACCTTGTGGTAGATATGTGATGGTGCGTGAGGAAGTGAACATTTTTAGGAGTGGGACAAGAACAGACAAACCGTTTATTTCTTGTTATTCTGTTGGTAATTTATTTTAATATAACATAGAGCAATTGTGCATCCTTGTGGATTGATTAAATAATCAATCCACAAATGGCCGTTGGATATTTGGGTATTGATTTACTACACATGAATGCTGAAGGTGTGGTGGTTAGCACAGTCACCTCAGTTTGAGCCTCAGTTGGGGCCTTTCTGTGTGGAATCAGCGTGTTCTCCCCATACATGCATAGGCAGTCCTTTGGCATGTCAATCCAAGGAATGTGAACATGCATGGTTGTTTGCCTCTGTGATGGATTGGTGACTTGTCCAGAGTGTACCCCGCAGTTTTATTGGAATTTTTAGGGATCGTTGAATGTTTTGACAACACATTTTCCCATGGTTTCATTCTTGATGAGTAAACTCAGTCAGGACAACTATCCCTCTTTAAGTTTCATTAGAAACCTCCTGGTCTACCCTCTGACAGGGCAGAAAGTGGACTGGGCTTTAAAGTCACTATCTCTTGCTACTTGCCTTCAATCAGAAGTGGGTTTTTATGCTAAGGTGGGAATAAAGTTGGAAAAAAAAGTCTTTTTTCTATACTATATGTTTGGCAGATTAGCAGGAAGACTCATCTTTCACTTGTCAAAATTATTTGGAATAAATTCTTTCTAGCGTGTAAACTGACAAATTATTACATCTCCAGTATCCATGTAAACACCAAATTTATTTAAATCAGACTGAAGAAAATACAAAGCATTTAAACAGCAGTATGCTGATTGTTCACAGAGGGCAAATTGCACCAACTTTTATCTCTTGATTAGATTTTTCATTTGCGGGTTAAAATTTCACATAGTCCAGCCGAATCTTGTTTTTTTTTTTTTTTTTTTTTTTTTTTAAATGTAACTAATGTCGGCATACCAGCCCAGTAAAGATAAAACTTTAGGCACCAATTTCATTCTATAGTCTTGTCTGTTTTGTAGTTTGTTGAAAATGAATTATCTTGCAGGTCCATTCCTCAGATGTGTTGTCTTAACAATTATGTTAATAACTACTTGAGGTTCCTTTTTCAAAAGAAAAATATAAAGGGTAAAATAATAAAAATCTAATAGATTAATGATAGTCTAATAGAAATGACTCCTTATCAATACCAATGACTGGACTATTCTGTCTCTGTAATTAGAAGGAAAAATAGTTCATCTGAGACTAGAATTAACTGAGAGTCTGAAGAAATATATTAATGCAACACTTAAGTGAGAATTTCTTTCTTTCAGCGTCCACCTGCAAAAAACTACAATTCCCATGACGCAGGACCACTTCTACGGAAGTGATGTTAATAGACTTCCGCCTCTGTCAAGGGCATCGAAAACTGTCGTTTACCAAACCTAGCCTTAGCTATCTGCACGTGTAGCATTTATAAATCCCATAGCCTCGTATCTCCGTGCAGGACTCAGGTAGAAATGGACGGGTTTGGTTCAGACTTCTCAGCAGGAGGATCCGGTGGAAAAATGGACACCGGTACCATCATGGAACAGGTTAAGGTCCAAATCGCGGTGGCTAACGCACAGGAGCTTCTGCAGGTAAATCAATAGACTTTGCTGCTAAGCTAACTAGACTGAGCTGAGACTTTGCTGCTATGTTAAGATCAAGAGTTGATTTATAACATGGCTCAGAGAAACAAGCCATTGCCATGTCATTGAGACATACCAAATCAGTGACTCTTTGCCAGAACTCACCGTCTTAAGACGCTGTAATAATTAATGTGTCCTTGTTTCAGAGAATGACAGATAAATGCTTCAAGAAGTGCATAGGTAAACCTGGGAGCACGCTGGATAACTCTGAGCAGGTATGTGTTTGGGTCACATGAGTTTGTTGTCAGATTCAGACAGACTGAAGATGAGACTAAAAAGTTAATTGATTCCAGTATCTTCATCTTTGGGCTGCTGGTTATACAGTAGACATAATTGGATTATCTTTCTTGCTTCTTAATATTTTGGTGAACCAAAGTGTAACTGTCAGATTAATGAATAATGCTAATGAACATTGATCATAGCCCTAAAATTAATTCAGTACTCATTTTTTTCTGAGGCTTATTATTATTATTATTATTATTTAGCATTGTTGTTAATCTCTCTGTTCCTCCCCATAGAAATGTATTGCCATGTGTATGGATCGGTATATGGATGCCTGGAACACTGTGTCCCGAACATACAACTCCAGATTGCAGAGGGAAAGAGCTCGCATGTGAACATCCTTCTCTTCCTCCTTCCTTCCTTCCTTGGGCTGCTGCTGACAGTGAGGACCAGTGCAGTGGATCTTTGGAGCTCATGAGCTGTGCACACACAGGTGTATCATGGAAGCAGCACACCATCAACCTCTGTCACAATACCTCACAGGCAGGCAAGGCCTTTGGACTCCTAGCCATAACAGTGTCTCTGTGGACGGTTTGATTTCTGCTGAGGAACAGCTTACCAATATAGCTTAATTATTTTTATTTAATATGTAAGACATACAATAATTCATCTTCTGTGGGTCCTTTCCAGATGTGTGAATGTTCATACACTAGCCATGTGTTTGACTGGCAAAATAATGTAATGTGCTAGAAACGCTTTACACTCTGACATCAAACTGAGTTTGAGCTCCACTTGTGCCAAATTAGGACACATAGTGCCCAAAACTCTGAACAGGATGTCTCCCAGTCAGAATGTTTCCTCTAAAATGGTGTTTGATGCACATGTGCTCAGAAAGAGATGAAATATTTAAATCAGAGATAAAAGCAACACTGCAGCAGTCATTTAAAGCCAGGTGTCTGAGATCTAATGAAACTGTCTCTCCCTCTAAAACTTGTCTTCATCATCTAAATTGCATTTTGAGTGTTTAGTTTTTTCTTGAAAATAATGCCAGTATGCTTTTAAATGGTAGGGAGATAACATTCACCTTTATCTAAATAAATGTCATTTCAAGTTTGCGAATGAGCCCTACTTCTGTCTCCTCTTCATGCCTGGCTGCAGCTACTGCACTTTTGACTCACTCACCATCCCTGGCAAGTCCCATCCCACAAGATGAAATCTTACAATTTTTTTTATGTTTGTTTCAAATCCAGACAAAAGTTCAGAACTGACGTTGGCATACTGCTGTTCCTAAGTAGATCTGCTCCACCACAACGTTAATGACTTGTTTCACTCATGTTATTTTATAACAAACAAACACAATGTGAGCATGTGAAAATTAAACTTGATTTTAATCTGAAATCATCGGGAAGAACTGAGGATCAACTTGGGAGTTTTCACAGCTGTGAATCTGACCTTCACAAGCCTCCAGACAGCCCTATATCAAAGTACAGCAGGAGAACAAAACAGTTTTGTCTGACATGTTTTCAAGGTGTCACTCTATCTGCTGCCCTCCACAGTAGTGGACTTGTTTTAGCAGAGGTCTGCCTCACTCTAGATGGTATTCTGCACCTTTAACAGCTATGTGTGTGTGCAGTTTATCTGGTGTCTGGGAACCTCAGTCCTTTTTTTCCTACAGAGTAAGAGCCAAAAAAGCCTGTGAACTTCTTATGCAGATTGTGAGAAAAAAAAAAGCTATAAAGGATGTCAGTTTGTATTTGTCTTATGTTTCTCATCAATAAAAGAGTAAAACTTATGAGTTGAATTTATCAAGCTTAAGTTAGAGGGTGGGTTACTTGAAACTGAATCCAGCATCACTTTATCACATAGAATTACCCCCCCAAAAGCCAAATTTTAGTAAAAATATTCGAAGAACATATGAAATAGAAATGTTCCTATGAATAACCACAAATTCCAATCATCCACGACATTAAAACCAGTTCTCAAATATTTAGTCTCCAAACAGCTCTGATCCATCAGGTAACATTCAGGAATATTGATTAGTGTTAAGTAGCAGATTCTTGGGTATTTCACTTATTTCAGCACATCTCATGCTTGATTAGACGGGAACATGAGTTTCCTGAGAGTTTTTTTATGCAGTGTGCTCCTGTTTTTACCAGTTGGAGCACAGGTTCAGTCTGTAACTGTTCATGTTGGTGGTAAATGTCCATGTTTGAGGACACCCAGCAAAATATAGCAATCTAAAGAGATGTTCACTTCAGCTGTCAGTAATTTTAATGTTGTGGCTGAATGGTACATATTATGAAACCCACACAAAATAATTATACAAAAAAACAAAACAAAAACACCATTACCAGTATTTTTTTTTTTTTTTTTTTACCAGTCAGGAAAATAAATAACTGTAATAAATACTTTCAGACATGCATGCATTGGCTAAATGTCCATAACCCACAGCTTATGATTATCTTGTCAGTACACGATAAAAGAAAAAAGGTTCCAGTTCAGACAATTGCACAGTGTAACAAACAGCACCTATGACCAGTTGGTCACATAAACCAATAATGTATTAACCAAGTCTGTGTGTCTGGCTTCTGGCAGGACTTCAATCCTTGTACAGTACAGTTTTGTAGAGAAGATGCACCATTAAAACGCTCTGCGCCCACAAGTTTGAGGTTTCTTTTCCACTTTAGAAAGGTAGGTATGTAGATATCCATTTCCTGACAGACGTGACACGAGTGTAAACACCTGGGAAACCAATTCTTCCACATCCATGTCCCCAGCTGGTCACTCCTGCGATAAACCACTGGCCAGACAGGTGACGGCAAGTCAGCGGCCCTCCAGAATCTCCCTGGAAGATTGAAAAGAGGAAAGAAAAGTTCAACAGCACAGCTATTTTTAACAACTGCAATGCATTTAGGTCTCCAAATAGTAAAGGAGGGCAAATTACTTGATCACGGAAGAGTGTTGAAGCAGGTAGAATAATAAAGAAGGAGCAGCTACAAGGAGAATGTCAATTGGATCACTTTTGAGATGCCATGTGCTTTGACCGAGACAGGAATGCATGAGTGTTTCCTTACATAAGAAGATTACAGGGAGAGAAAGAGAGAGGGTGCAATGTGGGGTGTGTATTTCTTGGGAAAAAAAGATATATTTTTTATGTTAGACAAACAGAAGTGCATCACATATTGCCCCCCCCCCGCCCACTATCAAAATGTTATAAAACCTTTTTCTATTCATATACATTAATATACATTTCTTTTTTCCAAAATTTAGGCCTGATAACCTTTAAAGAGTAAATAACAAGATTAACTTTGCTCTGACCTGGTTAATCATCCACTGTAAAAAGATGCAACTGAGCCATGGCTCAACTTCCCAATTCTCAGGGCCTCTGAGAAGTTGGGCCATGCCTTGTGATCTTCTATCTTACAACTAAGAGGTTGCCAAGACTGGATATGGGTTGGACATCTGTATTGTTACAGACAGGGAAAAGTGTATCCCACAGTTTATCTTACCAAACAGGTGTCCCTGCCTCCCTCCATGAATCCAGCACACATCATAGTAGGAGTCAGTACGTTTCCATAAGACTGCTGGCAGTCTGCTTGGTCAATGATGTTTACTGCAGCTTTCTGCAGCAAGTTGGTCAGTGAACCTGTGAAAAGATAAAGTGCCTTATACATTTTCACAATAACTATATGTTACTTTATAACTAAAATGCTTCATTTTAGTTCCGATATCTTTGAGGTTCATAACCAAACCTGTTAAGAACTGGAAAGGATGACAGACCGCCCTGCTGTTTACTCACATCACTGTTAGGGTCTTTAGGTTTTGCTGTATTTTATATTTAGTTTTTTCATTTTCATGTATTCACACTTTATTTTCTCAGCAGCTTCTAATTTAATTAAGGTTATTTTTTAAATGCTTTACTATCAAGAGGACATAGCTATTTAAAAACATTGCTAGAGTCCGCCTATTTCTCTCTTCTGCCGGCATGTGCATGTTTATATTTGTAGTAGCATATTAGAATCATTGTAATGCCCTGCTCTCTGGTCTTCCCAAAAAGAGTATTTCTAACATACAATTAGTCCAGAATTCAGTGTTACGAGCTCTGACAAGGACCAGCAGGCGGGAACACATTACACCAGTTTTACAATCGCTGCATTGGCTCCCACAGTTGATTTTAAGGTTCTTCTAGTGGTTTATAAATGTCTTAATGGTCTTGGAGTTTCTTATTTATCTGACCTCCTATTAAATGATGAGCCCCCATGGACCCTGAGGTCCTCTGGTACCCGTCTCTTAGTTGCTCCCAAAGTCAGAACCAAAACTTATGGTGAGGCTTTGTTCCATCACTACGGCCCTCAACTGTGGAACAGCCTGCCAGTGAATCTCAGGGTTGCAGAGACTGTTACAAAAAAAAGAAAAAAAAAGGCTCAAGACCTTTTTAGCTTAGCTTATAGCTGAATTTTAAATTGGATTTAGTTTTAGTCTCTTTTTTTAAAAATCTTATTTATTTTAAAATAATTTTCATAGATTTGTCTTACTTATTTAATTATATACTTTTTTATGTATTCTAAATACCACCTATTTGTGTGGCTCTCTGTTTTTATTGTTTTGTTTCACCCAAGAACAATAAGAAATGATAACAAGGGTTAATGATAAAAGAAAGGTTGACATGCAGTTTGATTTGTTTTTTAAGAATATATATAAAGTGCATGTAAACCTACTTATCTTTATGGACAATTAGTCCCAACTAAGACCAGACACAACCACGAGACAAGACAAGCAATGAACAAGAGAGATTCACATTACTTTTACTGAGAACCAACGCAGTGAGGTGAACAGCGATGTACAGAGCCGTAGAAGAGTGGAACAGGCTTCCACCTCTGCTCCTATCACAGGTTAATCAAAGTGGTTTTAAACATAAATTAAGAAAGTCGTTTTTAGAAAGATTATTGTATAAATTCTAACTCCTTGATTCCTTTTTGTTTTTATTTGTTATGTTGTTTGTTAGTTTTTTTTTTGTAATTCATGGGTTTTAGGTGATTGGAAAATGTTGTAATAATTCTAGGTTGTTGTTTTTTATTTGTTCTTATCCATAGTATGTTGTTGTCTCAGACCCCAGGAAGAATAGCCATTGATCCTATAATGGAGTGATGACTAATGAGGATTAAATAAACAAATGAACAATTCATGAACTCCTTTATTTCTATTTTATACCTGTTGCTTTTTTGGTTTTATAGTCTAACATCTTTAACTCCAGTGTTTTCCTCAAGGGCATCCTTCATACTTGGTCTGCGGGGTAGTTGCCGTGGGGATTGCCCATGTATGGGTGACTTGGGGTCCTGTACTGCAGCCCTATGGCTGAGTGAATGCATGTTTTGTTTGTGTATGGGTGCACGTGAAAGATACATTATTATCATCAGGTGTGTGTTTTTAAAATTGTTAGTTTTGTGGGGTTTTTATGAAGAGCACTTGGTGCTACCTTTTGTATGAATAGTGCTTTATAAATAAAATTTGATTTGATAACTGTCCAGTGCAGTATGGTGCAAGTAGTGCATTGTGCTTGACAAGCTTATCTAGTGGTTGCTTCCTGGTGTTAATGCTGCCGTCTTTCCCTTGTGCTAATTTGCTCCAGTCTGAGGGATCCCTCGTACTGTGCCAGTTCAATAAGATAAACGGATGAGAAAAAGATTTTGAAGGAATCAGAGGATGCAAAGCACACAGTCACAGTTCACCTCTCACCTCCTTCCCTCATGGATCCCCAACCTGCGATGTAGCACTCTGCATTCTTCAGGAAGCGATGCACCGGTGAGGGCAGACACACAGACTGGATGGTGTAGGACATTGGGGCTGGGACTGCCAGTTCTAGCAGAGCCACGTCGTGATCCATGTTGGTGCCATTGAATGCTGGGTGAATGACCACCCTCTGGATGGGAATGACTAGGGCACCTACCCCAGATCGTAGCACAGATCCCAGGCTTACTACCCAGTTAGTTGGACTGGGATCACTGTGGGTATCAGTTGTGAATGAATACTGTTAATGCAGGACCAGTACCATTCAAAGTGTGATGGCTGTTTTTACTCTAAGTAAATAAATTCAAACCTTTTGAAGCAGTGCGCTGCAGCCAGTAACCACTTATTGTGAATGAGCGTGGCACCACAACGGTGAAGTCTTTGGTATTGGAGGCTGCCAATCCAAGGCCACTCTCCCCTCCGTGCTGTTACTCCACCTATTATCCTATTAGATCCCACCGCAGGACGCATACCGCAGTCTGGGGCACAAATACAACTCAACACCATGTCCTTCAACACAAACGTAAACTGTCCTCCTTCTACATTAACTCACCGCAGTTTCTTTCATCAACCTCGTTGGGGCAGTCAAGAACTTTGTCACACTCTGGGTTGACTTTGTTAATGCAGAAAGTGGAACTGCACTGGTAGTTTCCACTGCAGTTCAAAGCTGAAATACATAACAAATGTATTTTCAGCATTATTTACCACTGATGCTGAAACAGTGGTAAATGATGAATGAGCTCATGAATGTATGTAGTTTTAAGAATGGCATTACCAGGTGAATGCGGTACTGAGGAAAGATCGATGGAAACGGTCCCAGGAGTCAGACCAAACGGCTTTATTGTTGCTGGAGTTTGTACAGTGGCAGCGTACTGGGTGGAGTCATGAACCAAACTGGGATGCGTGTGCTTTAGAATCCAGTTTCGAAGCCTGGTGACGCGGGAATAAACCCCAGGCCTGTTGATCTGGGCACATCCCACACCCCAGCTCACCACCCCAGCCAAGAAGAACCTTCCCGGGGCCCCCTCACACACCAGAGGCCCTCCAGAGTCGCCCTACACACAAAACACGTGACCTCTGGTTTTCAAATTAAGAAGTTAATGGAACCTGAAAACCTTGCAAGTGTAATTTTGGTGACATGTAACTGAAGCTTGGTTTAATAGCAGGTAATATGTGTTTAAATAGGATGCCAGTACTGGAAGCTAATTTCTACAATCTCAGGAATTATCCTTCACTGGGGTGTAATGACATCCCTTCTCGTATTTAAAGCGCATAGAACATTAGACTGAGATGATCATAATAGACACTACCTCCAGGGTTCCACTTTTAGGGTGGGAACAGTATTAATGTACAGTTTTGGCCCTACTTTTAGATTCATTGTATAAAGGAAAGCCACATCATTGGTCTATGAATAAAAACTGCCTCAAGACAAGGAAGCACTGTCATAAAATGTAACTGGATAGCACATGCTATAAAAATAGCTGTTTTCAGAGAGTGCACTGACCTGACATGAGTCCACCTTGCCCTGCAGGAATCCAGCGCACATCATGTTGTGAGTAACAGCACCTCTGTATACAGAAGATTTGTTGCACTCCTTGGAGTCGATGATTTTCACCACCGCTTTCTGCAGCGTGGAAGGCACTGCGACTGAACAACAGAACAATGGCACAGTGTCAATCAATGTCTTATTTCTTTAAATTGAAATCTAGTTGGCAAGTACTCAAATATAAGTCCTTGTACTTGGTTTGAAAAAATGTGGTATTGGTCCATCCCTATTTTTGAGTAACATCAGAAACCCTAGGAAAAATTTTGATGTAACCTGAAAGTGGACTTTTTTAGGGCTCCCCCTTAGAGTATCGGGGGAATGACTTTAGGGGAGCTACTCTGCTTTTCAGGGGAGCCGAAAAGCTTTAGCTCTCCTGTAATTCAAGGCATAACTTTACCCATTTCTTAAACCCAACAGTATCACCATTTACTTGAGAAGATACAAGACTTTTCAGTGTAGAACAACATTTGCTTATTAGGTTTTTACCTTTCTTTTGACATGTTAAAGCTTATTTGTAGATGTAAATTTGATGTACATTTATAAAGCTCACCTAAAGAAAAATGTTGTATATAGAAATCAAATCAAATCTTATTTATAAAGAACAACTGAGGCCAGGGCAACTCAAAGTGCTTTACATATTAAAAACAATTTATTCATAAAAGAGGAAAAAATAAAAAAGAAGCCTTCACACACCAAACATAATATAAAAACACAAACATCATTATCATTTCTTTCATACACAATCTCACACACACATTCACACACACACACAAAGATACAAAAGTTAACTCCCCCCACCCGCCCCTTCCCCAGTCTTCACAAACATAAACTCTAGTCCCTAGTGACTATAAATAAAATGAAATAACCATCTCTGTCTAAGTTTGCCAATCAGCTTCTTTCTGCTCTACATTACTTGTGTTTCCTGCTGTGGTGTATGCGTGCATGCAGACTCACTACTAAACTGATGCAGAGCGCCCCATCCAGACACCATGCAGCTCTGACCAGGAGCAAAGATATGAGATGGAGAGGGTATGCAGACAGGCTGGATGTATGAGCTGAAAGTGAGAGGGGTCTCTAGCTCTATCACTGTCACATCATTGTTGGTGGTCATGGGGTCGTATTCTGAAGACACAATTATCGACTTGATGTTAACTACTTTGGACTCTGACTCCTCACCGCTCACCAGTCTGGCCCCAACTAGGGCTGTCCATTCTCTGGGGTCATTGTCTCTAAAAGAAGGAAATAAATAAATTATAGAGTATATTTATGAGACTAACGATATGAAATACCTTATTACATGCATATAATTCATTGAATAGGAGAGAAAATAGCATAAAGAAATTTTTATTAATGCAGTGAAACAACAAAGACCTTAAGAGTTTTCAGGACCTATTTGGTACACTTTTTCTGCAGTAATGCAGAATTAAGTCATCATTTTGGACTGCCAACAACTCATATTTTGTTTGGCCCAAGTTCATCATTGTACAAAAATCATAAGGGGAATAAAAATAGGGAGAAGATTTATACAGAAAGAACAGAAAAGTGTGATTGAGAGGATAAATAAAAGTTCTATTAGTTTTTCATAGAATTAATTTTTCTAAACCTAAATGATCCCAAATATTCCCAGGAGTAGATGACAGATGTAATAGATGTCATCAATTTACATGCTTTTCTTTGTCCTCCATTCTTTAACCTTTGGTAAGCCTATCATAATATGTCTGAGATTTTGGGGTGAAAATAGCTGACTTCTAATTGCAGTTTTTGGAGACCACCAGAATTGTGCAGAATTTACGTCTAAACATTTAGAAATCCTGGCTTTTAGATCTTTGATAGCACATCATCTGGAAGTCGAATAGGCGCCCTTCCATTTATCGAAAGGATTAAAATGTTCTAACATAGCTGTAAAATAGAAAAAATATACAGAAAAATTTGCCCCATTCTCTGCCTACCTCTCAAAGCAGTGTGCTGCACTGACTAGCCAGCGCTCGTTAATGATGGAGGCTCCGCAGGTGTGCCGTCTGTGAAACCTCAGACTGACCTGCCAAGGCAGCTCCCCTTCCCGAGCATCCTCACCACCCACCACCCGACTCCCCATGGCAGGTCGTGTACCACAGGCTAAGAGAGATCATACGAGTTTGGGTGAATCAAATGAGTGAATAAAGGTGAGCAGTAGATATTTGTGTAGTCGGCTGCAACATGTAGAAACTGCATGCTCAATATCAACCGAGGGGAGACAGAAATGCTCACAGAACAACTGTTTTTTTTTTGTTTTTTTTTGCAAATGAGAGAATCATTTACCACAATGAGCTTCATCAGATTCATCTGCACAGTCTGGGATGAAGTCACACTCTGGATTCAGTTTAGTGACACACTCTCCATTGTCACAGGTGAAAGCATTTTCAGGACACCTGGCTAGAAAGTCCATGACAAAGCATAAGCATTAGATAAATAAGCAATAAATTATGATAATAAAGTAATTAATTATAACAATACTGAAAAAGTCCAGGCCAGGTATAAGAAATGCATCCCTGGGATAAATAAACTTTTGAAATCCATCAGATTTGCTGAAAAATGTTTTGTTTTTTTAATTGAAAGAATGCTGCTTTGTGTAGCTCGGGAAAAGATTTCAGACTGAAGCTGGATGGATCTGATTCAATGCACCTTAGATAAAATTGGAGAGACAAAAAGCCACAGAATAACGTGTGCATTTAATGGATCATATGATATTTGCTCAAATATGAACACTGCAACTCATTTAGTATTCTAATCAGGTGTGAACAAAATTTTTTGCACATTCACTCACCTATCTGCTCATCTCCGATTGCATAAAATGACTTCCCACTGGCTCCTGCAGGAAGGAGGAAAACAACATGATGGTTGTGGAAGACTCACTATTTTTGTCACTCACACTGCAGTCATTTCCTTCTGGACAGTTGTATGATGATGACACAGTTTTACTACCTAATAAGAAGATAGCGCTAATCTGTCCAAAGCCCGGAACCTCCAGAGGTTTCCCGTGCATCACTGAGCTAAGTCCTGCTCTCAGCAGGTCCCGCACAAAGTTGTCTGAATACTGCTGGATTTTAGACACCGTAAAGACCAGTCTAAACGTTACCATCACGTCGCCATTAATGTTACTGGGAAGACAGGAAAATCATAATTTCGTTAGTATCATCCTCTGGATGCTTCTATGGGTTTAATGATTTCATTTCAGTGTCCACTCACCCATAGGCAACAATGCTGCAGTCATCATAGTGATGTGATATAGGTGAAGCAATGAAGATATTTTTAATCTAAAAGGCAATTTAGAGTTTAATATTTGTTTTTGGGAAATATTGGGATTTCATAGTGTTGCAAATCAGCACTCACCTTGGATTTTAAAGCTGAGGAAAGTATTATGGAGAAACCAGAGTCCTCATCCCGTAGGGCAGGACTATACTTCAGACCCTTCAGCTCCACCGTCTCCATGAAATAGTGTGGCTCCTGCACCAAGTATGCTAGCAGTGAGAGAGGGAAAAGATCAGCTTTCAAAAATAGTCTCTGTGATTAATGGATGTGCAAATATAAGGAAACAGAAGTTAACTTGATCAGTTTAAAAATGGGAAGTTGTATAGTGGATTAGATCATCTACACCATTTTTGAGATTTCTGTGAAAAAAAAGTATTGGATTTGGTGAAGAGTGTAATTGTGTGCAGACTCACCTATAACAAAGCCTACAAAGATGCCTATAATAAGGAAGAACAGGAGGCAGACTATAATGGCACTCCTGTAGCAACCAGGGCTGCAGGGAGCAGAAGATGCCCCTGAAGATGACCATGAGCCTCCTCCTCCATCCTTCTTCACATCCATGTTAGAACCACAGAACTCACAGCTCACATTCAAATGTCTTCAGTATCATAACATGTGACACACGAAATGACCCAGACCTGGTGGAAATAAAATAACTGCTCTGTGAGTCGCTGCATCCTCTACAGAATTAAACTCTTAAGGCAATTCTTTTATATGACACATTTTAGTTATCACACCTTTATCTCCAGATTTGAGGTTAAAAACGAATATGAACAACCTGTGCTAATGGTCCAATTGTCCAATTCCATTTGGGTGGAAAGTCTTAATTCAAGGACCAGTGTGTAAGATTGTGACATCTAGCTGTGAAAAGGCAGACTCCAACTGACGGAACTTGAGCAGTTTCTAGATGTAAATAGTAATAAAATATGTATACTGGTTTTCATGCAATTATACATTCATTACAATGCATTTAGATATATTATATTGCATTTCTACCTGAGCTGAAAATTCTATAAGTCACACCAAGTACTTCTTATCAGATTTTTAAAAGCTGCTTTAAAGAGCAGGCACATAGCCCAGTGCAAGTACTTGATTGATTTGCATTGAGATACTTTCTTTTAAGAAATTGAACCTACAAACATATTCTTTGCGTAGGGTTTTAGTTTGAATGCAAATAATATTACTATTGGCATAAAACATTCATATTTTTTTTTTACAAATCATCATTGCCAGGTTGTCTGTATGGATTCAAATAAACTTGTGATTTGAACAGGGATGATGGCTATCATAAGAATTCAATCGTTCTGCGAAAACATTGTATGTTTTATTTTTTTTTAATGTGAGATCTATTCCTTTTTGAAATTAGTATTAAACTTATGTGTCAGTCACATCAGGAAAAAAAATCTAAATGAAATGGAATTAAGTATTTAAAAAATTCTTAATTAACCGCTTGAAGGAAATCAAAACTTTTAAAAGGAGAAAGACATTTTACTATGAGATTCAAATATTCTGTAATGTTGAACTGGCACATAAATACCACAAATAATAGTACACCTATAGCTATAGGCTAGTAGTTTAAGATGCACGCATGTGGCCACTTTCAAAATTAATAGACATATTTGTGGGATTAGAATTAAAAACTCGTGAAACTAATCGGAAAAGTCCAGCAACAGTTGGCGCAGGTTGCGTTTAGGTGCGCGTAAAAGACACCAAGGAGGCCATGATGTCACAAAAAAAGGCACAAAATAACTTTAGAAGTTCAGCTCATAGCCTAACTGCGCCGAGGATGTTACTTAACATCCACTCCACTCCACTCAGGCTCTATTCACGAGCACCACGATGTGGAGCGATTAAACAAAAACAAAAACACGCTTTGTGTTCTGTGAATGAAGTTATACACACTCACCTGTCTCCTCTGTCATTGCTCTGAACGTTGACCCTTGACGAGACTGTGCAGCTTTCAGCGGGCAAAAGAGGCAGAAACACGGCTGGAAAACGAGGCAAAGGGGCAAAGAGGTCCGCTATTTGTTCCACCTGAGCAGGGGCGTGCCGTGCCCGTCTTGCAGGTAACTCACCCTTTCTGTTTGCTTTGAGAGGTCCACTTTAGCCACAGAAATCCCCGGTCCATCCGTCTTGATCTCTTCGGTCACACCCTGATGTGCACAGGCGTTTCTCCTGTCACTTTAAAGCTCCCATAATCTCCAGGTTAACATCAGACACCAGCTTATCCGTCATTATTCCAAAAAGTAAATTATTAGAAAAGATGCGTTAAAGAGCTGCAGCTCTGCAGCGGAACTCTGTTCTGCCTCTGATGGGCTCCCTTTGTGCTCCATTGACACAGTGACTGAGCAGCAGAGGAGGGGCCAAGCCTCCCTGCAAGTCTGCTTTTTTACTTCTGACTTTACAGCACCTGACATCAGTCTTTTACCAGGATTAAAGCTTCTCTAAACAGATCAAAGGGACGTTCTGTGACCTGCATAACCCTCCCAACTCATTCACTTTAGGTTTTATTCACAATTAACATATTTAAATGAGCAAATTTGTATTTTAAGGAAAGGTTTAACAGCAGCCCTTCACCTCAAAGCATTCGGATTAATTTTCAGAAAAAAAAAGAAAAAAGAAAATCCTGTTGTTTATCTAAGGTCATAATCTACACTAATTTCCTCTTTCCATTATTCAAAATAACAATCCAAAAGATAAATGAGTAGTTATACAATTTCCCCACCCTGCTTAATGTACTTCTGACTTAAAGCAGTTCATACCACAAATGTCTCTTTGTGAGTGTGCACACAGGCTTGAAAGGCTTATCTTCAAACACAGAAACTCCCTTTATTCCTTAAACACTTTCAAAGATCACAATCAAATTCTTCCATTACTGCAAGAAAAAGAAGATGGTGCTGTATCCAGTTCAGTGACTGCTCAGACGGGCCACTAGTTACAACCAGCAGATGGATGATGTCCGTCAGGTGTTTACAATTGTTCTCAGGCTGGCTGAGTTACACAGCAATGACTCTGAGCTGCTGAAAAACAGAGGTTATTGTCAAGAAGCAGATGGACAGCCAACAAGCAGCTGCCTTGGTGCAACTGTCATGGTTCTTTGTTTTCAAATTTGCCTTAACCTTGGAGTATTGATAGATTCAGGTCTGACTTTCAACTGTCACATCAAAGCTGTCACCAAGGCAGCATTTTACAAACTCAAAAACATCAAAAAAGTTTTGTCTCCCAGGAAGACCAGGAGAAACTCATCCATGCATTCATCTCCAATAGACTGGATCACTGTAATGGTCTTTTAACAGGACTTCCCAAAAAGAGCAATAAACATCTGCAGCTCATCCAGAACGCTGCTGCTAGAGTTTTAACCAAGACTAAGCGACCTGAACACATCACACCAGTTTTAAAAACTTTTCAGTGGTTTCCAGTCAGTCACAAGAGAGATTTTAAAACCCTACTGAAAGCTTTCAAATTCCAGAACAGTATAGGCCCAGAATTAATCTGTGATATGTTCAGAAGATATAAACCTAGCAGGGCTCTTAGGTCAGCTAGTCCAGACTAAACATGGAGAAGCAGCTTTTAGC
>JBBBVU010000015.1:16421349-16431355 GCA_037177055.1 Atherinosoma microstoma | reverse complement strand
TATGTTCAGAAGATATAAACCTAGCAGGGCTCTTAGGTCAGCTAGTCCAGACTAAACATGGAGAAGCAGCTTTTAGCGGTTATTCTGTAAACAGGGGGAACACACTACCACAAGAGATTTAACTCACCAAATGTAGACAATTTAAAATCCAGGTTAAAACCATTTTTTCTTATCCCATTATGCATGAAATTGCGCCATATCATTTAACTTATTTAGACTGTTGCTTGCTTTTAATTAATTTAGTAATACAATTTTTTGCACACCCTTTTAATTATGTCTCAATAGGATTGTTTTTACTTTCTAATGCCTCTTGTTCAGCCCACTGTAAGGCTTTTAAAGTTTCATGGAAAGCACTTTGAATTGTCTTGTACATGAAATGAGCTAGACAAACTTGCCTTGCCTTAAGCCTGCTTCTGTAAATTCTCTGTGTACAGGCTGAGAAAAAAACAACTTATAAAAGGACAAGAATAGACTTCTTTTTTCCTTTATTTTCTTATCAAAAACAAATAGTAAAAAGTCTACTTATTACAGATAAAAAGAAAATATCACTTAACACACAATCTCTTTACAACACAAATCTTTGCAGTATTTGTAGGACACAGACAAATAAAAGTGAAGCACATTTGAACTTTTTGCTGATAATTTTTAACTCAAGACAACAGCTTTGTTAAATGAACAATAACTGTATTGTAATCATTAAAACAAAATTACAAATAAAAATAGAAAAAAAAACTTTGCTATTTAACCATCTTGCTGCTGTATGAATGGATTTGGTATGGCCTCCATGCCATCCTGGGGGCAGATAAGCACAACAGAGGTTCCTCTGCAGACCACCAGCCCCAGCTGCCTGGTGTCTTCTGTCAGCTTCAGCTGATCATCTGGATCTGAAGAGAGAATCACAGGCTAGTTCATTTATATGTCATAGCTTTGTCTAACATTTTAGAATAATCATGATGCATCCAGTAAAAGGAACTTAAAAAAACCCTCTAATTTTCTCTTCTTAATGTCAAAATAATTTCCCCCCTTTTTTTGGTGTCGTCATTTTTTAAGCTTTTGTCTCAAGTTAGCAATTTGTTCTTCTCCGTTTATCATAACCACGTGTAACGTAGTATATACACCGCCACCTAGTGACAACACTCAGTTAATTTTGTTTACTTTGAACCAGAAAACTGAAGACAGCCGGATGCACTTTCTGTTGAACAGAATTTTAAAAGGCTTGCATTGGATATGCTTAACAGCTAAAAGTAAATGTGTGGTGTAAATACAAGAAAAAACAGAAGATTTTGAAGGGTGCAGTAACATAAAAGAGTAGGGGATCAGAAAAAGAAAAGATGTTTAAAAAAAGATGCTCCAAGAGTGAAGAGACTTCCCACAGACAGTACAATGAAGACGATTCTAACAGCAGTCCGGATTAAATTTAATCAAGAGTAGAACTTGTAATCTTATCAGAAAAATGTAGTCGCACACATTTAAAATCAACATTAGCTCAATTGTTAATTTCCACTTTAAATTGTAATATCAATAAATGCTTTGCCACTAATTTGCCAATTGTTATATTAAACTGCTCCAGGTCAGAAACAGAAGTTGTACTTTAAGAAAAAAAAAAAATCCATTAATTTGAATTGCATTGTTCTTAAACTTTTTCTTTTGTTTGAGTTTTTTCAAAAGTGTGTTTGCTTTTGCTTTCAGATCAAATTTTCATTTCAAAAGACAGAAGTATGAAGTAATTCACCTGTAATACTTAAACAAGTATTTGTTTGGCAGCATTGTACAGAAATGTTTACTAGGCTTCAGACTTAATGATCAGATTGATCCATGCTCCTTCAAAAACAACTGACTGAACCCACACGTTGTATTTGAGTATCCTCTTCAGGTCTGATTAGTCTCAATTACGTTCACTGGTAAGGTGGGGCTTAAGTTGAGAGAAGTCAAAGACAATATTTTGGTGTAGTCCTCCAAAACAGGGTTTCCAAATCTTGATATATTGAACCCAATGCTCTTAATGTTATAGATAAGGGGCCATCTACTCCAGACTTCTTGGATCAGTGTCCTGCAGGTTTTAGAATTTTCTCTGCTGCAAAACACCTCGTATTTGGTTGTCCAAAAGCTTGTCGTCAAGCCTTGCACTGGCTTCTTCACAAGCCATCAATTTGAGTCAGGTGTGTCCTGAGCAGGTCCGGAATTGGTGATCCCCATTTTAGATATCATGATATGCGCCTTATCTCCAGAACACCTGGTTCAAATGAATGGATCAGCCAGCTATCAAGTTCTGGATAAGCTTGTCATTTGCCAATATTTTTTAGTCACAAATGTTGGGAAACATGTACAGTGAAACAAGATGATCAGGATGGGAAAACACTACTCTAAAGGCTATGAATCTATATTTTCTCCATGCGATTTCCCCTCAGTTTGCAGTGTTATCATTTTCATAATTACAATTTCCCTTGGGATCAATAAACTATCTATCTTCTCATCAATGCTTCTGTGTCACGGCGAGTGTAGTCTCCAGTGTTTAATTATGTCCACTTACCACGCATATATTCGATGGTTCCGTCCAGTACCAGGTTCAACAGCGGATCAAACCCTTTCAGTACACCACTAGCTGAGGGGGAAATACTCAGTGTCAACTTTCCATCCGTTAAGATCAATTAAACATCTTCATATACACGCTGCTTCCAATGGCTAGCTACATTGGCTAGTAACAACCAACTAGCACCATCACACCTACCTTCTCGTCCTCCTTGAAATTTTACACGAATTGGCTTGTCAATGTATTTGGACAAGTCGAAGATGCTCTCCTTTTTCTTTTTTTCTTTATCCTGCATACAAAAAAAAGTGCATGTTGTGTTTAGGTCACATGCAAGCTAACCGCTCACAAACATTTAGCATGAGCTTAGCTTAGCCTTGGTTGCCAAGTTAGTATATGTACAAAAACGACTTTAGACAGTTTGGGAAACATGTTTTCCATTTCGGGTGATATTCATAATATACAGCTAGTGACTAACAATATATTTGATAATGTGTTTAGGTGTAAAGTTAAAAAAAGGATATTTGAATGGAAGCGAAGATAGTACGAACTCACCGCCATGTTAGCTGTCAGAAACGGAAGTTAAACTTCGACCCCAGAGACGGCTAACCAATCAAATCCTTAAGCACACGAAGCTGACGTCATTCATTCTTCCTCTTTTTTTCTTAACAAAATGATTTACTCAATTAATAGTTTTTAAGTATTTTTTAGTTAAATCCCATTTAACTGATTCCTGCCACCTGATGATTTATGTAGCTTTTTTTCTGATTTATTTTCTTACTTGTTTTAGAGGAAGTATGTCAGAGAGAGAGACTATTTATACACTGAAGCTGTACACAAGCTGGTATTTTGTAAACCAGAAGGGGGACAGGGCAGAACACATTTGGTGTGGCCATTTGCTCTGACATGGCCTGCAGAGCTAACACTGAGCTGAAATCTCAGGAGCATAAAATCACACTTTTTTCTGAGCTAGTAAACAAAAGTGAGGAGGATGAATCTGCTTTACAAGTAAAAGATTCTGAACCTAATGTTATTCCAGATATCGTCCTACAAGTAGAAGGAGAAAGCTTTTTTGTCAACCGTCAACATCTGGCTTTACAGAGTCCTTACTTCAGGGCTCTCTTCTTTGGCTGTGGCGTGGAGAGAAACAAAAGACAGATAGAGATAAGAGGTGTGGGTTTGCAACCATTCAAGCTCTTGATGGAATACAGTAGGACATGCAACCTTGCTTTGGACAGAGAAAATGTTCTGGGGATCCTTGAGACGGCAGACTTTTTACAACTGGAGCGAGCCAGACTGTTGTGCTGCAAGTTCCTGGAGCGTGAACTGCACCTTAGTAACTGTTTGGGAATGATGGCTTATGCCTGGCAGCTGGGCTGCACTCAGCTGTACACAGCAGCACGACAGGTGGTGCTCACACACTTCGCTGCAATCTCTGCTGAAGAGGATTTCCTGTCCCTTTCCAAGGAGACAATAGCGGATCTTCTTGCCAGTGATGACCTGGCTATCCATAAAGATGATCTGGCCCTGGAAGCCACCCTACGGTGGGTCTCATTTGACCCTAAACGAGAGGAACATTTCCTGGAGCTCGTAGAGCTGGTGAGGCCAGAGTCTATCTCTTTATCGTTTATCACTGAACTTTTGATCCGAATGAAAAGCTCTGACCCCAGAGCCAGGCTCATCAGCAAGCTGAATGAACATTTCCCACCATCTTGGTCAGTGGGCAGGTCAATAAGGAGGACCATGGCCAAAGAGACCCTCTATGTCCTTGGTGGGCCTCATGATCAAGAACAACAGGCACTGTATCAGTTTCACCCTCTGAGTGGTAGATGGCAGAGCTGTGCACCACTACAGAGGAAGAACTTAACTCAGTACTCTGTTGCTGCAGTAGGTAATGTTTGTGTGATTGATATGTTTGTTGTAATGAGGACAGTAATAAGACTAACAAAAACGGGAGTCTAAATGTCTGCAGGGTGTAAAAACAGGGTTTCATCAATCATTTCATTTCAATTTCCAAATTGAATTTAAGATCTTTTAAAACATACTAGAATAGTCAATATCTTATAACATAAATTCTTTTTTATTTTCTCATCATTTAGGAGACAATGTGGTTGTGACAGGCGGCTACTTCCGGGACGTGTTGTGGTTCAGCGTGGACTGGGTCAGGATATACGAATGTGGGAACCAGCGCTGGGTGGATGGGCCGGCTCTGCAGAAATCCAGACACAGTCACTGCTCCATAGGGATGAAGTCAGCTCTGTATGTTCTAGGCGGCTGTATGGATGAAGGTCTTGTGGCTGATGTAGAAATGCTGCTCATGGGGTCAGAAGAGAGCTGGAAGGAAGTGAGCCCCATGGTTACTGCAGTGGAGAGGGCAGCCACTGCTGCTCTGGGGCCATGCGTCTACGTAGCATGTGGCCTGGATGAAAATGGGGAGGCTTATGCTGGAATTCAGAGGTATATGGTGGAAGAGGATCAGTGGGATGTGGTCTCCTATTCTCCATTTCCACGGTGAGTGAATCAACAACATTGATCCAATTCCTCAGGTTATCTTTCTGATCTTGTCTAAATGAAATGCTTTCATAATAGCCTGATTATAAATCAAACAGAAAAGCTTCATCTGTTTTATTAACCTTCTTCTAGGTATGACCTGGTTGCTACTGACCTCAATGGTGCCCTCTACTTGTTCGGAGGACAAGCTTTGCGTTTTGACATGGAGACAGATGAGTGGACTTTACTGGAAGAGGAATGCTTGGACAGAAAGTTCTTCTGTGGCTGCACCACAGTCACTGGACAGATCTACCTGGTCAGTGAGAGGAAGAGTAACAAAGCATTCCCCAACATGGTGCTGCTGGACCCTTACATAGACACTTGTATTGAGATAGATCATGCCATACCCTGCTCGGTGCCCCTCAGGGGATGCATCACCATGAGAATGGTCACATGATGTGATGCAGCTTGTAGTTTTATTTGTTTATGTGCATCACAGATGCCTTAAATAGAGCATTTTATTTGTGTGAAGTGTAAAAATGAGACATTTTTCTTAAAAAAAATTGAATGAACATATTTGTTTGACATCTGAGCTAGTTTATTAAATATCAGACATTAATTAAAACTTTTCAAACAAGCCACACAATAACCAGACACCCATGTGCACTCATTGTAGAACAGTCTAGTGGAACTTTACAGAGCATTTCTCCTGCTTTTATATCTATTTAAAAAAAAACAAACAAACAAAATTATTAACAATAGTGAGTCTTTAGTGTGTCATTCAATGTGTTAGCCCTTTGCTGTATAAATCCAACTTATATATCTAGTCATGTCACATATATGTCAAAGTAGAAAATGAACAGATGTTGTATGTATGCACACTGACAGCAGTCATTCACTTTAAAGAGCTCCCATTAGCAAACTGTAGAACACCATGGTAATAAATTATATAATAGTATTCTGAACAATATTTCTGTTTTCTGCAGCAATACAGGTCATTATCTATATTTTTCACTCTGCTCCAGTATATAGGAAATATATATAGAATTACACAAAGCCGGTCCAGTTATATCTAAATGTCAGGAGATTTCATGTTAAAAAAAGATTGATTCTCCATTTTAATTTAAGTAAGTGTTATTTTTGCATTTGCATCATAAAGCATTTTACCGTTGTAGTTAGGTCCATCATCTAGACTATCTTACAAATACCCATCTGTGTGCACAGGCCACATGGCTTATCCAGGACACCATGAAGTTGTTGAGTGATTTATTTTTGAATGTTTGCATATTTTTGTGGAGGTGTTCTTTATAAGCCTTTCTGGCACTTACTATTCTTGTTTCATTACTGTTTTTGATAATGTCCTTTTTTTATGGTGCAAAATAATAAATAAAAGAATGAAAATTAAACCAGCACAAGTCATGTTGCAGCCTTTCCCATTGGTTTGTCCAATGAAAGTACCTGAAGTAGCAAACAATCTTTATTCTCAGTTTTTAAGACAAAATAAAGGAAAAGCAGCAGCCTAAGGCACAAAACTGAAGCAAACTTGACCAAAAACCTCCTTTAGTCCTGCCATCTGTGACAATGATATAATAAAGAGAAAAAAAGATGGTTCAAGTCCGTACTTCAAGGAGCAGTGCAGTTTTGGATTAAAGGCCTTATTCTGTCAGACATGGTGTCAACAAAATGAGAATATGCTGTTCTTGTTACACCAGAGGGCGCCATATCTATCAGAGTGAGACAACTCAAAGACACAGGCCTGAATCAAATATTCTCACTAAAAATATAACTTTATAATTGCAACAAAGCTTCTGAAGTATTATTTTGAACTCTGCCACAGATAAAAAAAAATCTAATAAGCGATTTATCAATAGATTACTACAATTAATGTTTTAAATAATCTATATATCATTAGCGCTTTTTATGTTCCTTTTACTGTATCGTATTGTTATTTGTTTTTATACTGCTGCTGAGTTGTAAAAATTTCCTTCGGGATCAATAAAGTATTTATCATCTATCTATCTTTACACTGAACTAGAACATTAGGGGTGAAAAACTGTTGTATCCTCAAGTTTGTTATATTTAAATGTGTCATAAAAACATTATGCTTTAAAAAAAAGGAAAAAGAAGATTAAGCAATTTCTTTCTTTATATACAAAAACACTATAATTCAATGAAACTAAGAAGCATAAATACAAAATCTGCACAAATTAAAATGAGACATAAAAGACACAGGCCCTGATTTACTAAGATCCCAAATACAGAGTGCAAAATTGCATGGTGCGCATATAAAATGCGGCTGTTGTGTTTCCATGATTTGCAGGTGATCAACTAAAATTGATTGTGCAATTGATAACAGGTGCAAACAGCCTTATTTAAATGAGGATTTAGTGTGCACTATTTATTGGCTATGGAGAGTGTAGAGGGACAGCAAGAAAGCCATAAATGTAGAGCAAAATCCGAACCAATGGTCGAAATATTAGTAGAAGAGGCAAATAGAAATATAGCAAAGACATCTTAATATCACCAGAAGGACTACAGTTGGAAAAACAAGAAGAACAACAGATGAGGTTAAGAAGAGATGGCAAGATATTAGATGAAGAAAAAAGAAAAAAAAAACACTCATAAGAAAACCTTGGCAAATAAGACAGGTGTGGGGCTGACGGAAGAGATTCCTCTGACCCATATTGAGCAACAGGTGCAGCTCACTTTCTGCGAGGAGCTGATAACTGGAATACCGGGGTATGACACGCTAGAGCCGGTTGTAAGACAAGGTTTGTGCGTATCCGGTTAACGTCTGCCTTTCAGAAGCGCTAAATATAGGCGTAAAAACAGCCAACACAATCAGTTCCACATTTAGTAAATCACGTTGCGCGTGCAAAGCTGATATATTTGCATCTGCTCCTCCCAGTATTTTGCGCGTTCTGGCAGAAACGACCAGATTGCATATTCATTCAAGGCAAACACACAAAATGGATTGCAGCGCTATTTTGCCCGTTTAACAGGTGCAATCTTCGGTACGCCAGGTTAGTAAATCAGCTACAGCATGTTTGTGCACGTGTTATCAAGTTTAAGAGGTTCAAACCTTTAGTAAAACAGGGCCATAGTCTCCTTGTTTACCCAAATTTACTTCTACTTTTACAAGTGGTATGATGACGTTTCTTCCTAACTGCACACTGTGCTTACAATCATCTGTGCTTGTATGCCCTATTTTTTAAGTTAAGCAGGATGAAAATCTAATATGACCTGAAATCATCAATGAACCATGTTAGATGCACACAAACTGTATGTGTGCATGAATCATATGGCAGAAATGAGTTTGTTTCCAGGAAGCTGAAGGGGGTGCAGCTATTTTTCCAGTGAAGCTTGGTAATTGTGAGGGGAGCTGCTCCACTATCTGGCTTTAGGCATTCTGCTGTTTATATTCCTCTGGTTGGCCAGATTGCTCAGGACACAGTTGTTAGCTAGCGAGGCCAGTTTGGAGTTGATTGTGCCCTTCCTTTGCTCCCAGCTACACTCACCCCCTTTTTGCTCAGGCTCGTCCTCTTCGTCATTGTCATCCACTTCACTCTCCTCATCGCTACGTTCATCACGCTCAATCTATGAATAAAATGTATGGTTATAATCAATTCTGCACCTTCTTTCCTGTTAAACAGTTTACACAATACTCACTCTGCCCATGAAGGCAAACTTGTATACCATGCGCAGGATGAGGAAGGCCCAGAAGATATGAAGGGCTTGTAGCACTAGCAGCAGAGCATTGAAGAAATAATAACCAGAGTAAGGCTGGAAGAACTCTTGAGACACCACCAGGGTTGTGTGAACCACTCTGGAAAACAGCATCAAGCACAAAATCAGAACTACAACTTTTATCTCTTCTTTAGTTTTCGTCAAGGCTATACATACTGACAAATAGTTAACTGGCATGACAAACACTGTCTGCAACCTGAATTACAGAAAAACCCAGTTTGATTTATGCACTAGATTTTTTTTAAGCTACCATTTATGTACTAATAACAGCCTAATTAGAATAAGCAAAAAACATCTAATAAATCAGTTTAAAGCCAATATACCTTCCAGGAAACACCACCAGTCTTGTAATCAGGAAAACCAGGGCGAAAACGACAAACAGCGAGTCACATGTCTTCGTCCACACTGCATAATGAAACAGCTTGGCAGACTTGCCAAGAAAAAGGCAGAGAAAAGTAGTTTTTCAG
Source organism: Atherinosoma microstoma (assembly GCA_037177055.1). NCBI lineage: Eukaryota > Metazoa > Chordata > Actinopteri > Atheriniformes > Atherinidae > Atherinosoma > Atherinosoma microstoma. The sequence goes on along the minus strand of JBBBVU010000015.1, from coordinate 16,422,124 downwards.
TTAATATTTGCAGTAAAAAAGCTTAAAATACAGTAAATTGCCATCAATACACTACAAATAACATAAATCCTTTGAGGCTTCTGCCTGTTTTTGGCCTATACTCAAAAATTGTATACCTATGATGAAATGAGAATATCTCTGCAACCAAATGGTCTATTTGAATACTTTAAGAGTTGTAGTAAAGGGTACACTTTCGAGATTTTGTGAGATATGTAAACATCAGTATATGTTACTGGCGAAGAGTAAAACAAGATAGCACACAGCATAATTGAAAAAAAGCCTCAGGCTTGCCTAAAAAAGAAACACTTTCAGGGTTACTATGCAAATCTCTTTCGAATGATGCAGCTGTAGCTCTAAACCTCCATGAAATCATACTATATGTGAACATTTTCTCTGAAAAGGTAAACTCTGACACAGTGAAGAAGACAAACAAAATTAGAGAGGTTTCAGTACAGACAGTTGAGGCATGGTTTCCAAAATGACCATTATGGCACAGTTTGGAACCATCAATTCTCTAAGTCCATCAATTTGGGGACTTCCAGCTTTAAATGGTTAAAAGAAAAAATGCATTTTATTTTACTGTTAACAACAGTGACAAAACAGGGTTAGCCAAAATGACTTGAATGCTGACTGTGACTGTGATGCTGCACTCTGGGGCTGGCAGCCAGTCCATGGTGTACCCTGCCTTGTAGTAGATGATGGGATAGGCTCCAGCACACCCAGCAACCCTGCATTAGAATATAGACAACGGATGGATGGATGACTGTGTTGTAAT
>JBBBVU010000015.1:16394266-16404439 GCA_037177055.1 Atherinosoma microstoma | reverse complement strand
TGTCTGTGAAGCGCCCTGAGATGACATTGTCGTGAATTGGCGCTATACAAATAAAGATAAATTGAATTGAATTGAATTGAATGTACCACATATAAAATCACTTTAGATAAAATAAGGCATGAATAGCCTAGATAAGGAATTGGAACAGTAAAATTGCATAGTAAACCAATTTAATCTTTTTGTAAAAAAAGAGTTACCAGATCAATTTAATTGTAACTGCCCTACCATATTAAACCTAGTTTATTACATCCAGGTTATGTCTATCTGTAACATATGTGCAGCCTGGCAGTGGCTCACCAACTTTGGGCCTAAAAACATAAACAGTATCCTAAATCAGACCTGGTTCACACCACGTGTGCCCAGCCCATTTAATTCTGGACCATGTCTGGTCTACACAATTGTTGCCATAGCCAAAATCAGACCCATTTTAACATATGTTGGTGTCACAACCCCAGCTCAGCTAGGGAAAAGGGGATGGCAATAGTTATTTAAACTCACTTTGGCCCACACAATTCTTACCATAATCCAATTCAGGCCCAGTTTAAGATATTAAGCTTTTGATAAGCTCACACAATGTCTTTCTCATGCCAAGTTTACTTTATATCACATTTGGAGCAAACAACACTTGATGGAACTCATAGCAGGAACTATTCAGGATATTTGGTCAACACAACATCAGTCAAAGCATATAGAGCTTGGCTCACAACATCTGGGCCACTTCTTTGTAGCGACAGACTGACAAGATTAAGATTGATATTCACTGAGCCAACCTTTTAGCATGGCACAACAACCCAACACCTAAAATATCCACTATGAAGCAGAGGTTTTCTACTTTGCACTCGGTCTGGGCCAACAATAACACAGTCAGGAGGTGAGGAATGTGAACAGGAAACCAGTCCTTTGCAGCAGCAGCAGCGGTGGCAGCTCTGAGACTGGAGAAGTTGTGACAAGCTGCTGGAGACCTGGCTGATGACCAGTCATGTTTCAGCCACGGCAAGAGCACAAGCTCTTTTGATCTTTCATTTTTTCCAATATCCCTCTGGTCTCCATTTGAAATGACACTCACAGTCGCTCTTCTCATTCTTTCTGTCAGGTGTGTTTCCCCCCCCCCCGCTTTTTTTGTATGTTGGAGCTGCCAAAATCATTCTTCTCAGCTCCTTGTGGAAGACTATTCAAGTAACTCTGACAGCTTATTCCCTATTTCCCCTCTTTCTTCCTCTCTTCCAATATATCTCTCCATTAATTTCCCTTTAGGAGCATTTTTTGTACTTTCCACTGTTGTTTCTCATTCTTTGGCTTGTTGTTGTTGGCATCAGTTGTCTCTTGGACCCCCAGAGCAAGGCTGGTTTACTCTGAGGCTCTGAACTCTAAAGACAACAGTGCTTAACATGCCATTCATCCCAGACAAGGCCAAAGGAATAGCTGCAGGCACACAGTAAAAATAGTGTTTCTGGGGTCTACTACACAGAACATGTTTGACCTCTTCCCAACAATAAGTGATATAAAGTTCATCCAGTAGAGGGCGCCAGATATTGTAACATCCTCAAACTTAATGGGACTTCATACAGAACATTAGAAGATTTACAATAGCTGTGCTCACTTAGAAAAAAAAGATAAATAAGTAAAACAATAAAATAACCAATACTTTTTGGTATTTTAATGTTAACTTGAAAAATATATAAAAGAAAAAGTAAATATGTCTTGCCATTTGCCACAGTAATCAGTTTGACAGCTCAAATTTAAAAAAAGAGAACATCTTTAACTTTTAAATGATGTGAGATTTCTATCAAACTCTACAATGAAAATGAGATGAAAATCAGATAAAAGTCTCTATATATTTTACATCAAACTAATTGTTATATCAAAAATGTAATGAAGCACCATATTATAGCTAAAACAAGAAGATTAACATCTTCAGAAGACCTAACCAGGTAATGAACTTCAGCATTTCCAGCTTATATTTGGACTTTTCACTAAAAATATAAATTTAGCACAAAAAGGACATTTGTGTTTTGAGCTTCTTCTACCCCAAGTGCAGCTAACCAGGTGCCTGATTGGCACCTGATAATCAGCACCTGAGAGGATGGACAATGCTACAGCAGTTGGGATTGTAGGGTTGACCTGCACACGTGAAGAATGCTATGACAATTGCTGCACCGTGGAGGAGGTGTGATGGTGTGGTGTGGCAGCTTACTCACTGGAAAATGAAGTCTCATTATAAGCAATCTTAATGCAGATATAGTGATAAATCCCATATCTCCACAGTCTGGGACCAAACTCTATTCTCCAAGACGACAACGCTCGCCCCCCCAGAGCGGGGTTTATCAGAAAAATACCTCCAGATTTTGGAAGTGGAGGGGTTGGTATAGTTTGCCAGCATTCCTGACCTCAACCCAGCAGAACACTTTTGGGATCAGCTTGGGCGTGCTGTTTGAGCCAGAGTGACCAACACAACCACAGTGGTTGACATGTCACAAATGATGGTAGAAGAATGGGATGCCATCCCACAGCAGGGTGTGACCAAGCTGGTGACCAGCATGAGGAGGTGATGCCAGGCTGTTGTGACTGTTAGTGGTTATTCCACATGCTAATGAGGCCCCTGTTTGTTAATCTAATAAATTGTTAAATGACCAAAGTGTCCTGTTTCTTCAGACTTCAATAATCCAATCCAGTAAACAACACCAAACTAGAGTCAATAGCAGAATAAGCTGTGGCAGAGAAGATTTGGCAAGTTTTTCATGGGTGCAACCCATATATTGCTCATCCCACAAATGCATTTTCCTCACAAATGTCACTCAATTTAAAAGGGAAATAAACAGGTTTTCCAACGGTATGAGTTTTATTACCAAGAAGCATTGTTACAATGAACAAATAATTGACCAAAGACAAATCTCCTTTCTGTTTGTGCAAGGTTTAGATTTAAAAAAACAAAAACAAAAACAAACTAACTAACAAAACCCTCTCCAAGAGGTTGTCTGGAAGGAATAGGTCCGATAATCAGTTTCAGGTGCATTGTACATGCAGGGAAAAATGAAGACATTATAGATGCTGAGGCAACAACTTAAAAAAACACTCAAGATTCAGCACAAGCTGTACAGACGTTTTTTTTTGTTTGTTTGTACATGTGTATTATTGTTCCAGAAAAAAAAAGTTCCTCCATGAAGGGGGTAAACATAATTAAATCTGCATGAGTGAGGATGTTTGAAAGTCAAGTATGAAGTCAGCTACAAAGCTTCTTTTACCCACCTGTTTACAACTTCAATTAACAGGCAAACTTGAAGTCAGACGGAGGCTATGTCATCAGCTGTGTCAGGCGGTCAGTGGCTTCAGCTTGAAAGTATTTATGGGACCGACAGGTCAAAAGAACTCTTCTCCAAGAGAACCTGCCGATGCTGAGGACTGACTTCATCATTTGGCTATAGAAGGAAGCCGTTTCAGAGATCAGATAAACAAAAACCAAAGCACACACATAATTGAATGAAAAGCTTTGATATTTAGATCCTATAAATTGTGAGGAAACAGAAGGCCTCGCAATTTCCACAGGTTAAGAACTGCTGGGAAGAGAAACCAGGTGAAGTTGAGCAGTAAAATCACAGCTCTTCTTTCCCAGCTAATGGGACACCTCACTAATACCCTGCTATTACACATACCTGGTGCTCAGCTACTTTTGTTTAGGTTAAAGGTCACATGTTAACAGATAAAAGTCTGTCTTATGCATTCCTCAGAAATGATTGTTGTCCTATTCATCTCAATACTTCACACTGAACAATACAGAGCCAGTGTAGCAGCATCCCGGCACGAGCTGTTCAATAACAATACAACATCATAGAATCACAGATGTGACACATTATCATTGGTGTGTCTCTCATTCACACATACATGGATTCAATTCTGCAGCTACTTGATCAAGAGGTCATCCTTCTGCCTTTCTTATATACAAATTAGCCCACAGAGGAAAAATGTGCAAAACTTGAGCCCATTGCATAGAAAGTTATAGTTACTAGATAAATATTAACAAATCATATCAGGGTTTGGCTCCACAGGGAAAACTTGAGCAAATACCCTAAGTATTTGTTTTGATTCTTACACGGGTTCAGTAGATGATAAATAAAGAATATTGCCGACTTTATCCTTAAACAATTCTTGTGTGTGTTAATGTGTATTTAGAAACAAGAATGACTGAAACTGAGTCCAGACAAGCAGGACTTTAAGATGAGTCTTTACTTGGCATGTTAAGTTCACACACTGTCCTATTTAGCTCAAATTCCTGGATGAGGTTTACTTAGTTTTAGTTATATCACTACTTTAAAATAAAAAAAATATCCCTTTATCTTTTTTTAAAAACTTTACAAGCTCTCCAGCTTCCTTCAGCCTCCCACATCTCATTCTGCAACATGTCCATCAAGACATGTTACAGCCATGTGTCTGAACAAACATTTAAATGCCTGGCATGAGATAGCTCCTTTTGATAACCTCTGCTTCAGTCTTGTGAGTCTTCTTTCATCTGGCTGCCCTCTGCCTCGTGCTTTACATGTCAGGACGCGCACATCTGCCTCTCCCTACCTCATCTTCTCATTGTCTTCTGGTGACATCATTAAATTACTCATAGTTACTCACATCTTTCATCGTCATTTTGGTAATGATTATCATTATCATGGCGCCGCTCTATACAGATGCATTTTATTTTTTGCAGACTTCCACAGGAAGAGACTAACAGGAAGAAAAGCCCAGTTTGGGTAGCTCAGGGGCCATGTGGGGTGAGGACGAATGGGAGGTGGTGGTGCCAGTGGAAAATGGTTGTAACTGACTTCCAGTGAGGCCACCTGAGAACTGTGGTCACGCATCGTACTTGGCCTTCTATTGTCATTATCACATAAATAAACTGTAGCATCATCTGATTATAATTATCTACTATCATCATTGGAGGCACCACCCATCCCTGCAGTGTGTCATCAACAGATACCACTTTGATTTCTTTTTCCACCACCTCACTTATCCAAGTTTTGAAGTGGTCGGAGGCAATTACACATTGTCTTTTACATTATCTCATGTTACAAGCTGAACTCCTTGTTCTTGCAGGTAATGACTGCGTTTTGATTGCAGCGTGCCGCATTGATCTCTGTCTGAGAAAAGAATGATTACTGCAGAGCACAACTCTTATCAAGCATCAGCATTAACAGACAGGAATGTGTTGAAGCTTTTAAAAACCTATTGTACTGTTTTCGTAGCCCTGCTGGCAAGAGGGTGTGGCTGCTGTGTTATCTTAAAGGTTGAATGTTGTTTTTATCAGTAAACACAGAAAACACAGAGATATAGATATGTGGCTCAGATGTGAACAAACAGTGTGCTTTGCAAAAAACAGCTTCAACATTTTTTGCCTTTTGTAGGGTATGTGGAATTGTTTTAACAATAACCCTTTAGCAATGTTTGCTAAATTTGCACCACGCCAATGAAAACTTGGCAACACATGAAACATAGTGTTTGATGAGAAAGTATATAGCTGAAGCTGTAGAGATCCCAAGCTGCACAACAGTGGGCTAAAAGAACAAAGAGTTTTAGCTATTTGTTGATAAAAAAAATAATACATTGCAGGTTAACCTGTTTTTTATGGGTTTCCTCCCATTATGCACCCAATACCCAGCTTTTACAGAGGATAAAGCAATAGGGCCAAGTGATGTGTGCATATCAGTAATTCTCCACTTTTCCCAATTAAATCTATTTTGTAACAATTGACAGCTTTAGCTTTTCTTAGGGCACATCAAGGCTCATTTCATATGTGGAAGATTGTGTTTCATATCAGAACCATGTTTTCTTACTTGCTTATTTCCAACAGATGACTAAAAAAATCATGTATAGTTTTCAGTGGGTAAAACATTTCTAACAATATCATAAACCAGCCCCACTTCTGCTACAGATACAGTATAACCTACCCAGAGCTTAGCATTACATCGCCTCAAGAAACATACCCTTCGTGTTTAACGGCCTGTGTGATGCAGTTAAATAAATACAGACATTAACCTTGCTCTCCGCGGTGTAATTGTTCAATAACATTTAATGATAAATAATCATATTTCATCTCTGTCTGAGCACAGTGACAGGTTTATGTGTATATACCCCACTGGGCTGCATAGCTGCTTGTTTCCCTGAACTGGCCTAAAATCTCCACTGAGGTCTTGTGTCAACAAGAATAGAGAGCTTTTAAACAAAGTAAAACCTCACAACTCTTTGAGAAAAGCTTTGACCTGGAAGGGACTCTTTTGCCTTTTTTCTGTCTCTTTCCACTCCGCACTTTCAAGGCAGGAATGATGTGCCTTCATTGTGTCCTGTGTGATACAAAGGTGGAATGAGGGTGAGGTTCATACACTACTGATACTTGTTGAGACAGCAACAGAGGTCATCACACTCTCAGCAGGACTCCAGCAATTTCTTTCCACTTTGTTTTTAAAGAGGCTATTAAAACTAGTAGTTGTTCTGCTAACCTAGTCCTAAGTATAACCTTTGAATTACTGGTGAACTAAAATAGAAAATAATACATGAATAATGATAAATGAATAAACAAGACAAAAAGAAGAAATTAAAGGCTTAGTTGTCTATAGCCCAATATGAACAAAACTGAGGTACTGGTCATAGCTATTGATGCTTATTGAGGGAAACTCAACCTGAATCTAGAAGCTCTGGCATTGCACCCATCAAAGCAAGTTAAAAAACTTGGAGCCATTTTTAACTCCAAACTAATTATATTAAAAAATTTAGTAAGAGCACATTTTCTTACTTGAATAACATCTATGCAGTGCGAATGTTTCTTTCTCAAGCCAAAGAGACACTACTACACACTCATACCTGCAGGACTGGTACCAATAACAGTAACTAGGAATTCCCTCCCAAATAAGGGAATAGCACACATAAATGTGCTTTGAGTGGTCAAAAAAGACTACAAAAATGGCTATATAAGTACAGTCTATCTTATCTGTTTACCATTTAAATCTATTGGTTGCTTGTCAGTTTTAGAATTGATTTTCAGATTTTGTGATTGGTTTTTAAAACTCTTCATGGCTTCAGTCCGGTCTATTAATCAGATCTAACAAAAATCTATGAAGCTGCATCCTTCTCTTACTGTGGCCCACATTTGTTGATCAGCCTTCCCAAAGAGCTGAGAACAGCAAAATTAATGCTTTAAACATCAAACTCAGCACCTTTTTAGTCTGACTTTTTCCAAAAAAGTTATTAAAAACAGAATAATTAAGAGATATCTGGCTTAACATTGACATTTAATGCATTATTATTACTATAAAAATCCAGATTATAGCAGATGGATTATTCTAGCATGTTATGGTTGCAAAACCAAGCCACATCTATTAATCCAAAAATGTACAGTAGTTCTTTTTTTTTCTTCTGTTGATGGACCTGTGGTATTTCAGTTGTCAGAACTTGTGACAGTTCTAGCTTATCTCTTCACCTCTTATCCCCTTTCTTAGCTCCATCCCTCCTGTTTTCTCGGCTCCTGGCCCTTGCTGGGTATAAAATACCCCTGATCCCATTCAAGAATTTGCCCTATATCTCCAGAGTCGGGGCCTGTAGCTGTAAATCACATGATCGGCGTGAGGGTATGGCTATAATGAAGATGGACGGGCTGGAGAGAGCGCTGACAGTGGGAGTCACATTCCTCAGGCTAGTGCTTTAATTATGGTGATCTCTCCCATGTATCCAGCATACATACAACTTTACCATGCTACTTCTAACTCTAAAAGTACCCTAATATAACTCAAACATTTAAGTGTAGAGTGGGCCTTAAGATAAATCCCAAACCTATTTCAAACATTGCCCGTGATCTGTTCCCTCCCCCATATACAAAAAGAGATGAACACATGCAGATCCTGGAAGTAAAGAAAACACTCCTCTTTTTCATACGTGTCTTTATCAGCTGATTGATCTTGTTTGAAGCTAAAAGATGGCCTTTCTCTTTACACATCTGTGCTAACATCCATAGATATCTAATTAGCTCTCCAATATCAGTGCGTCACCTGTGTGTAGAGTCTATTTTATTCAGTGTTGCCAAATAAAGTACAGTACACTAATCAAGTCAAACAGAGCACTGCTGTGGCAGAGGGTTACCCAATTTTGAAAGCACATTACACCACCCGACTTCAAGTAGTCCCAGATGCTGGAGATCAATGTTACAGAAAGCCTCACACACACTTCCTCATCAAGACCACACACTTCCACTGTCATGTCCCACACCCCTTTTACCTCCATTTAACATTGTGGAAAATCTTGGTTAATAGATGGTCAGGTTAACTCTACATTAAGGATCTATTTCTCACTGCTTTGGGAAAGCAAGAATTCAAAGAACCACAAAAATGATGAACTGGAAGTAGAGCGACCTCACAAGCTCTTTCAAGAGGTCACCAAGTCTGACTTAACCAGACACACAAAGCACCAAATATTGACTCTTCCAGTTCCTTAGTGTTGGCAGAGCAAACAGCTGGACTGCCACAGTCCTGTCTTTCATCCTGACAGCCCCTCCCCTCCTACCCTCAAGGCTCTGTCTGCGTCTGCCCCTACAGAACTGCTTTCTCCATGTGGGGGGCCCTCGCCACTTCAAAGCAAGGAGGTAGGGGGGAGAGGACAAGCAGCAATGGCCCAGCTGAGCAGGATCACACTTGTCAATGCAGAGGAAAGCATGTTGGAGGCTGTGTGTGAGCAACTTCTGGTTTACTTACATACTAAGTTGGTAAGTAATTGATATGCAGAACAACAGATGTTCCTAAGTTAGGATGCATTCACATCCCCAAACTACTTAGTTTAATTGGCAATATGAGGGTAACATGACTGGGTATAAAGATTTACATGGACATTGTCTATTTCACTGCCACACAAAAACAAGGAATATAGAGGTGTTACCCATGTATTCTCAGTAGATATTATACTTCTGAGATTTCAAATTTAGTGTCATGGACATGGTGGCAAAAGATGGTGTCACAAGTCAGCATTTTTTCTTTATTCTAAACTGAACTCAACATTTAGAAGCAAATTTTAAGGTGTGGTGGAGACTTGATACAGATACTCTGTTTCAATATCTGCATAACTTCTACTTTACAAAATCTAAAATAAAAATGGCATTAAATATATTACATTTCACAGGAATATTTATTTCAAAGTAATATTAATTGTTTAACTTCCTCTTAGCGACAGCAAGGCAAAAGGCGGTGTAGTGATGAGACCATGAGCTCACACTGCATTTAAAATTTAGCCTTTAACCTTTGGTAACACTTACCAGTATCTGTTTTAATGGGTTATAAATAAAAATGCTTCAAATGTGATTGTTTTAACAACATTTCAACTAATTGTGGCTAAGTAATGCTTATTTACCATTGTTAGGCCTTCTGTAAGGGATAAATGTTTACATTTTACAATAAGGGTCCAAAAAGCATTAAATAATTGTTAACTATGGGTTAGGTAATGCTTAAGAGGCTGTTAAGCATTTATAACGTGTTACCTAAGGGATATATGTTTACACTTTACAATAAGGGTCCAAAAATCATTAAATAATGGTTAACTAAGGTTTAGTAATGCTTATGAGGTTTTTGTAAAGTGTTACCGAAGGGATAAATGTTTACATTTTAAAACAAGGGTCCAAAAAGCATTTAATAATGGTTAACTATGGTTAAGTAATGCATAATAATGGTTGTTAATGGTTTATTTAACAGTTACTTAATGCTTAATAATGCATTAACTAACGTTAATTAAGGGGCCTCTATTGTAAAGTGTTACCCACTCGACTCCAGACTGGTGGATTTTATACTTCAGAATAATAGTCATTTTAACTTAGGTAGACCATGGTTTGAGCAAGACAAAGAAGGAAACAATTTGGTGTTTGTTTTATGATGAAGAAGGCACAGTTGGTCATCTGATGCTTTTAACCTAAATAGATCTTCTGAAAAACCTCGAAGGTCGTGGCTGTAGCCTTGCATTGTGTTTTGTGTATGTGATGGGACCATCTGTGTATGGAGGCCTAAGTGGTTCAGAGTGTGAAAACTGACTCAGATCTTCCTGCTTGTCACTACATATGCTCATCTCTGTGTTTTTAGTTTGGAGGGGGGGGGGGAGGGGGGGGGGGGGGGGGGGGGGGGGGGGGGGGGGGGGGGGGGGGGGGGGGGAGGGGGGAGGGGGAAA
>JBBBVU010000015.1:16366195-16386494 GCA_037177055.1 Atherinosoma microstoma | reverse complement strand
ACACACACACACACACACACACACACACACACACACACACACACACACACACACACACACATGGGTGCAACAATATGTAAATCCTATAACATGAACTCCCTGAGCTGGGTCCAGCCTCTGATGACCCAGGTATGTACCGGTTCACCCTTATGGGCAGCGGTACAGCATGACTAATTCTGGCTATGAATATCTCCCTGTTGAGAGGCTGTCATGGAAGTGATTTAGCTCAGCGAGGACTCTCCTGGCTGGGCTAAAGAAAATTTGAAGCTCTGATCAGGCATTGGTGGTTTCTTCTGGTTCTTGTAGCACTGGGAGAATCAGGCATAGCTTCAAGAATTCAGAAAAGAAAAAAAACTTTCGCGAAGAGAATAACTTAACTCGACCCAGGTCATGCAAAGACAATAAGATATAGTTGCATCGCATTTTATCCTTCCACCAAAGAATTGTAGAGATTATAAGAGATGACATGAAACACTATTAAGAGCTAGGATGTTGGGAGGTGGGAAAGTTTTTTTTGTTTGGTGTGTGTGTACATGTGTGTAAATGCAAATCTGTGGACAATGCAAGCCTCATCTGGTTTATGTACTGGCTTGTCATTTTTTATACCATCAGAGCTACATGAGACCCCAACCTCAGCACTTCGGAGATGGCTGAGCCCCCTCATTCCTGCTCATCCTGGACCAGAAACTTTTTTTCTCCAGTCTATGCAAATCTAACAGCTTCCTTTTGTCACCATGAGTCCACATAATCACGACATCCTGTCACTAAAATACATGGCTGTGTGTTTGTGCTGTCAAGTGTGTCTTGAGGCAAACCTGCATTTTAAAAACCTTCACAAGAAAAAATATAAGAGATCATAAGTACACATTGTTAAGTCATTTAGTAAGCCTGTTTTCTGACCAATATTTATTTTAGGTTGACATAAAAAATGTTCCCAAGTGTTTATGCATTGTGTTTGTAAATGTATGTATGCGAAATAAAGAGACTAGAAACAAGTAAGGAACAGAAAGAGAAAAAGGGGAAGGGAGGACTGGTAAAAGTTTTTCTCCGCGCTCTGAGAGTACAATCCACTCCAGACAGTGGTGTGCTTTCACCGTTGCCAGATTGCTCTGTGAAATGTGGTTCTGTTTAGAAGTGAGTGGGGCTTTGCTGAGAAGCAGACAGAGGAGAGAGAAAGGGGACTCACACATACACATGCACACACATAAACAAACTCGAAACTAATAGGATCTAATTCTTTCTTGCAATCCATCCCAGTCTTTCATAGTGTCACTGTGAGATGTGAAACTTGCTGCTGCCTCCTCCTCCTTCAGCCCACTGGAAATCATCCTGTATTGCTTTGCTGCATGTCTCAGGCTGATTCCACTGCATGCTCCCCAATAGAAAAAATGATGAAATCATATGAGATGAGAGGGGCAAAATGAACAGCTAGTGCATCCAAGGGAGAAAGTACCAACACACACACACACACACAATGATTTCATGGAAATTTACCAGATTGCTTTCACTATTGTTGAAATCATTTGTTGGAAAAACCTCATGCTCAATGAGTAAAAGTAAAATGAACATATATCCCTGGACAAATGACGTGAACTTACATTGTTTCTCCACCAGAAAAGCTCTCCTGCATTCACTTTGAGATATTCAGATCACACCAAGTTCCACAGAGTTAAAAATCATCATGCGCATGGTTATAATTTTACAGCTCTGTTTGTCTTTGTCTGAAGATGTAATGAAAAAAACTTCTAATCTACTTTTAAGTTCTTTAAAGGAGGCCAGGACCTGTGGCCTTGTAGAATAAAAAAAGTATTCAAGACCATTATGAAACCTGTGTGTGACCATAATTACTGACTATGCTTGTCATCCTCCAAAGTGGTGACAAATGAGGTCTTGCTCTGAGAACCAGTGGTTGTTTAAAATTCCTTTCAGGCAAAATGGTTGTCATGCACTGAAAAATTAGATAGTTACAGACTGAAAAGTCAGAATCTTGGATGGTACTGCAAAGTTGATTTCTATTACTATCAAATTATCATTATCAAAAAGCTTTTTAACTTAGACTACTCTTTACACTCATTATCCAAAGAAAGGACCAAGTTATACTGGACAGAAATGTTGTCCAACCAGAAGGATAACTGAACAACAATGACAAAAAGACACACAAAACTACCAAATACTGAAGACAAGAAATAGACACAAAGATACCTAAAATGTTCAGAAATAGAAAAAGATCCACAAAACTACAAGACACACAACAATCACTAAGAGGCACAAAGCATCAACAAGAACACAAATCAAAGATGAAGAGGTGCAATAAGGTAGTAAGAACAAGCAAAATAGCTACAATGATCCAAAAAGTGACTAAACTGAAGCACAGAACAACTAAGCATCCACAAAGAGATACAAAGCAGGCATATAAAGAACCACAACGTAACCAAAAACACTGTAAAAAAGCAATAAAGAGCCAAACAATGACACAAAAATACTGTAAAAATGCTCCAGAACGAAGTAGACTACAAACCAACATTAATATATTTTCAATGCTTGTGCGGACTTATCAAAAGGCAGGGTACATCCCAAATTGGTTACCAGTCCATCACAGGGTCAACACAGAGAGAAACAACCATACAGGCTCACAGTTCATACAAGGATGAGTTTAGATCACCAGTTAACCTAATTTGTATGTTTTTGGATTGTGGGAGTCAGAGAACCTACGTAGCTATGCCTGCGGAGAACATGCAAAGGCAAAAGGAACTTTCTTGCTGTGAGACCATAGTGCTAACAACCATGCTGCTTTGCAGATCCAATACAAAAAGATAGTAAATATAAAAAAAGGGACAAAAAAGAATAGCAGACGTGGGTCCAACTATGTTTTTAGGAAAAGACTTTGCTGGTGTTAAAAAAAAAGGCTGTCCTCAGTGTCCATGCAGGTCGATATGGGCTATGAAAGTATAAAGCCAATAAGGGAATGAGAAATTCTTTTTATATGTTTTGTGTCTATGTGTAACCATGGCAACCAGTAAAAAGGCATCCATGAGAGGGATGGTCTTGCAGTAAAAATAATGTATTTCAGTTCAAGCCAACATTTTCTAATTATATTGAAGTGATGTTTTTATCTAGCGACTCAATGAGGAAGTGAGACGAAGGTTTTAGTGAACTGCTGTGCCACTAATGAAATACACTTTATTTTTAATATGTCACACAACGCAAAGCATTTAGCTACTTCATCCAACCGCCCTCCATCCTCGACATGCAGACTATTGGTTCATTAAATGCAGGACTTGACAATGATTTTCTGCTCCTATGTGGGAAAAACTTATCTATGCTGCTTGAAAAATGGTACTGGATGACATTATGACTCATATTTATTGGTGAGAACAAATAACAACAGAACTGTCAGTCAGATGACTTGTTGGTTCAAAAAGATCAAACTAGTTAGCTGACAGAGAGAAGTAAAGATGCAATAATCGTGACTTAGATTCTAACATGGAGAACATTGATGATGCCCATAGAAACAGAGGTACTTACGGCAAAGCTGAAAGAAAGAGAAAACAAATCTCAAAAGGGAACAAATTCAAACCTCACATTTTTAAACTCTACGTGTGAGGCCAGTTGCTTCAGGGAGCAGGCGTCAAAATCAGATAATTGAGGAGGGACAGAAGTGATTCAGACTAGCAGCTGACCAATCATGTTACTCTGTCTAAACATTTTAAAAGAGGTAAAGATGTCCAAGACGCATACAGTCTATAGGAAGCTGAATCTATTCTACTGTCATTTAGCAGACGCTTTTCTCCAAAGCAACTTCCATCTGAAAGTGAAAACAACACAAGCAAGACACAAACAGGAGGGGACGTCATGATGAAGTGCTAGTCAGACTGCTGTGAGTCTAGTTGGACGCAGGTGCTCGAGGCAGTGTTTTTTTAGACCATTAATTGGAAATAGTTTGGGTACATTTGGCTCAAATTGACCTAATTTATCATAGAAATGTCCAGGTATTATCTTTTGTAATGCTGACTATGTATTGCATCACTGCATTTCAGTCAAGTTTCTTCACCAGAATTGCTTTGCACTTTTTTTTCTTTTTTTTTTAGAATGTTGCAACCAGTGTGCAAGGTAGCAGCATCAGAGATGTGCTCAGCTGTCCTCACGCATATACCACCCAGATGGCCACTCTCAGTGTTAGCTTCCTATCAGCACTTGAGGCAAAAAAACACAAGGATGTGTCAGTCACAAGCACCAGTGGGCTGGGGCAGTAACTCAACATTATTTGAACAGGGAGTGTACATTTGACACTGAGCTTCAAGAGAGAAGGTTGTGAAAGTAGATCAATCATAGTGCTTTTTTTCCCTTATCTTAACCCATCATGACCTAATAACCTGTCATGGTTTATATTAGTTTCACCATTGATTTTTTTCCCCCATTATGAGCTCATTTTTCAAATCTTGAACAGAAAGCAAATAATCAAAGATTGTTTACAGTGATAAACTGTTATCTTATCAATAGGATAGCCTGAAGGCTGTTATTCTTCTCTTTTTTTCTAGATTGATGATAGTGAAACCATGTCAGCCACAGTAGGTTTAGCTGCATGGCCCCTGTTATAACAACTCTAGGAGTCTTGAGGAATGTGGGTTTGTCCTGCAGTCCGTTACTACCCCCTCTGTCTCTGCCTGACTCTGTGTCCCCTCCCCTCTTCCAAACAGGGCAATTCCCTAACTTTTCTCTTTTCTCACAGGGCTATAGTTCAATATTCCACTGTAGGGCACATATCCTGTCTCAAGTTGCTGGGCTCATCGACGCTAAGGAACTCTAACTGCTGCAAGGTATTGTATGCAACCTACTTGTGATATCTTGATGACCTTACAATTTGGATATGTGCTTTTGGTTGTGGGCATTGTTTTCAGAAGCCCGTTGTTTCACGGAGATTATCCTCTTATGCATGACTGCTATATAAATGGGGACAAGAGGACTGCCGCAGAAAGTTTAGGCTACAGAAAAAGTGGAAGGTGCACTTTTTCTTTTTTTTACCGGCCAAGGAAAAAACAAACAAAACTAATAGCAAACAAAAGAACCAAAAACGGTTCAGTCACTTTTTATAGTTTTACAGCAGGACTCGTTGGAGTGTTAAGCTTTACCTACAAGAGAGTATTTAAAAGAAAACAGAGAGAGCGCTAGACCTATTTTTCAATTTGGAGCTACATTTTGTGTGTCAGCGTGTAAGAACTGATGGTGCCTCTTTTCTCCATTCATAAAGTTGCGGTGGCACGCACAACTAGTATGAGTGTTGTAATACCGTGGAAAAAAAATATTTGTCCTCCCATCAGCCTGCAGCA
This sequence comes from Atherinosoma microstoma, assembly GCA_037177055.1. Lineage (NCBI taxonomy): Eukaryota > Metazoa > Chordata > Actinopteri > Atheriniformes > Atherinidae > Atherinosoma > Atherinosoma microstoma. The sequence continues at coordinate 16,381,167 of JBBBVU010000015.1, read as the reverse complement.
GATGACTTTAATGGTTAGCTTATATTTTTGTTGTTGTTGCATCAAATAGAACCAAATTTAGCCCGTCTTTACTGGACTTGGAGTGTGTAACTGGTAAATCGTACACAGCCCTCTCGGAATTGTAAATTGCGCTCTGATATTGGATACTGCTCAATCCATGGCGTTACAAAAAAAAACAAAAAAACACGCACACACACAAAAACCCAACAGTGATATGTAGAGCCGATACACTGATGATCAGGTGATTGATTGATAATGCAGGATGGATGCTACCTGCTGCATCTTGACAGCACATTTTCAGAAACGCTCTGCAGAGCTCCAACTATCTGGTAATTGATCATGCAATTCTTTTGTTCAGCACTGATCCCGCCTCATACCTCTGTTGCTGCAAGCTGAAGCCCCCCTTTTTCTTATGTCCAATAAACATTTGACAAATAACCGAATAAATAACTTTGTCATTAAGACAAATAAGTACCAACAGATTAAACAAAGTAGACACCCACAGTGTATTGTTTAAATACTCGTTTACATTATGTGTTTGGATTAAACAGCTAGACAGGTAGGCCTACCCACATTAATGCCATGCTTTTGCTGAGTTTTTTATTGCTCATCCATTGTTGCCTTTCATTATAATTAATCTGACTGTTGCAGTGTGGTGCTATTTCATTCATTTTTCTTGTCCATCCCAGATGTGTAATGTGGTAGAACTCATGGCTGGAGGGTTGGAGGTGGTCTGCTGAAGTTGTATATCACCAGGGGCCCACATTTCACTGTTAAACCTGCAGTTTATAATGAGGAAGAGAAGAGAAAAGTAAACCTCATCACTGTCTAGCTGGAGTTTGCAATGAGGACAGTGTTGTAAGACTATACAGTAAAAGTTAGGGGTCAATAAATTGTAGATAATTAAATATACATTCAGACTATATTATTCACACAATGAACAACAATGACCAATTTAATCTTTTTTCAAAAACTTTAAACTTGTGTTTTTCAATAGGCTGCACAAGTAATAGATCTTTAAAAAAAATAATTTTCCACTCTTCTTTCTGGTTTGGAATGAGTGATTTATCGTCTGATGTTACTTGGCAATTTAACTACTAATGAACTGTTAACTTAAACCCCCCATTTAGTCACAAGGCAACAATTTAGGTCAGGGATTCCCACCCTTTTCAGAGTTTAAACCTTTAAATCAAGATAACATTACAGGTCTATGTCTTAAGAGTTGAGGAATAATGTGGCCTGCATACATTTCTTAACCCCATTTTTCTAGTTACTGAAGCCTGCTTTCAACAATAAAACATTAATTAAGATAGATAGCAGAAGTAATAAACCCTTTTTTGCCTTACCTTGTGACCTCTCGGGGCCTGATCCCACTTTAGGGAACTACAGGTAAAGGGAATAAAGTTGTAAGATGGATAGACTGATGGATTAGGGTTGAAAATAGGAAATCTAATGCAGCCAGTATGTTTAAAACACAATAAGGTGATAACAGTACTGCAGTGTAGAAATAGGCTAACTGTACAGTGGTTTACAAGACAAAACCGATCTTCATTATGTCTTTATATCTTTTTTAATGTTTGTGAACAATGATGATTGAACAGCACTGGATTGTTTACTCTGGGCAAGTTTCTGTAAGTTTAGAAATTTGCTCTCTGCAGTCTTTAGTTAGTCCAAACAGTATTGTATCTGCTGAGTGATGTAGCACAATGAGACCGCTTTGAAGTTCAGCATTGTGAAAACAGACCTTAGCTATGAGCCTTTTTCTTTGCCCCTCTATCGTCTTCTTTATTTGTCTCTAAGCTCATATGTTTTCTCTTTTCCTATTGTAACCACCAAGCAAGCCAAAAAGAAAAAGGAAAATATAATAGAACTCTGTAGGCTAATGTCCTGCTCAGATTGAATTTTTTTAGGTTAGAAAATGTATGAGGGGAATTTAATCTCTAATATATTAAAATAACAAAAGGAAGTTTACTGTTAGAGTTTAAATGAAAACTAGCCTAGCTATATGTTATAGCCTAACTTAAAGTTATAAATTATAACTTATAACCAGCAGTAACAAATATACAGCTGAAATAATCACATAAACATGCTTAAAGTAGCAGGTAAGTGACTGAAAATGTATCAAGGACTAGAAATATCAGATTTCACTATGTTAGAGGGATATTTATTTACCCTTTTTTACATTAAGCTGTTCACAAACTATGCTAGTTGACAGCAAACTGTTAGCAAACTAAGCTAGTTGTTAGTAAACGTATCAAACTATGCTGCTTGTAGTTATCTGATATCTAAAATAAGTTCGGACATTGGCTGAACATTTACATTAGAAACTGGATTTCCAGTGAGAGAAGTGGACATGTCTGATGTTAATTGAAGTGCAAGCTCTTGCTTCCAAAGCTAAGATATTTGCTGCTATGAATAGCATATTGGCATACGTTGCCCTCACGGCACTTTTTGTTCTGGCCTTTTGGTACAGAAAAAATCAGTTGTGTACATGAACAAGAACTAAAAGATCCTTCTGTTGATAACTTCCAATTATTTTATGAACTGGTGAGAAACTGTGTTGTGTGTGTGTGTGTGTGTGCAGCTCTGACAGAACTGTGAGGTTGCACCTGATGAATGTGTGCTGGATGACAAATGCTGAACTACTTTCACTCTTGATTTAAATTTGATATGTTTCTTTGTTCGACATGTTTCTTACTTTTATCTTTTCTCTTCCTCTGTCTAGGCCCTACCCTGGAGTGCACAGGACTTGGCCTGGATCTAGATCTAGATCCTACTTCTCAGTCTGGGTCCACACTGTCAACATAGAGTCCGAGACTGAGCTGTAGCAAAGGTGTGAATTGGTTGGAGGGATAGCCAAGCTGACCAATGGGATCAGGGACGCTGGCTCAGGTGCTGCTTGGATGGGTGGCGGTATGCCTTGGGGCATTTCACGTGGCTTGTGGTCAAACAGAAAATGGACCTTACCAAGCTAGCCGCTTTACTGGCAGTGTGGACCAGAGAGAAGTGCAGCGGGTTCGGCGACGTGGTCAGGAGACACTGAGAGGGTGAGAATCTGTGTGTTACAGTCTTGCATGAATAAGTATGAATACAAAAAAGTAACAATTCAACATCTACTTTAGTGCATTCATTTTATTTAAATTATACTGTGCAGGCCTTCATAAAAAGAGTGGTGTAAAATATGTATATAAAGTTTTGTTTTGCATCAACAATTTTTTTAGCTGAATCTGAGGAAGGTTTAGAATATAAATGGTTTTTCCCTGTCTGCGTTCCTGGCAGCTTTCTTTCAACTGCTGTTCTTTCTGGGCCCAGGCCAAGCTCGCCTTACACCAAATTATGTTGCTGAATACTGCTGCATTGTTTTCTCAAAACCAGCACATGTTCAACCTAACAGGCTGCTTGCCTCACGAAAATCTGCCTATGGATCCATTGTAAATTGATGTTTTCATGGGAAAGAGAGGGAAAAGCAGCTTTCTATACATCCCATGAAGGGCTGATGAACAAAAAGCATGACCCATATTCCCCTGGGTGTATTAAAAAGTAAAAAGTAGTTACAGACTGCTGTGCTGTTTTACGTTGAGGCAGCCGGTGGGAAAATTACATACGGTGAGGTACAAATGAACATTTGCATATGTGCAGGTGTTTTTAAATGTGTTATTTATTTATTTGTCCATATGTGGGGAGTAGAGGGTTAATACATGGATCAAATCAAATCTCATCAGCTGCAACCACCCTCATTCCCATTCCTGCTCCCTATCTCATCTGCACCCCAACTATCTCAGATTGTCAACTGAACACCACACATGTAGATGTGGAATACAACAAAGAATTTTCTTTGTATATTTGTCTTCTATTGAAAAACAAAAGATGTTTTTTTGGAGCCAGTTTTCATTGTCGGCATCAGGTATTCCAATCAGTTTCCCATTTGTCCCAGATTATGGTTCCCTCAGTGCCAAGCCACAGGAAACGAGGTATTCGTATCACCAGAAGGGGGTATGAAAAGGGGCATTTGTCTTACTGCCGTAGGTGGCAAAACAGCTGAAGGAGTAACAAAACGCAGGAATGGCATGAAAGACAGTGTTCATGAGGAAATAAGAGATGAGGAGATACCACATAGATGAAATTGAGAGTGGTGTTTTTCTCAAAGAACATGTCCAATTTCTGGCTTTTAAACTGAAGCAGGTTTGTCTACCTTAAAGGGACATTTCAGGTTTTCATTTAAGTGGAGTTGTAAGAAGTCATTGTTTTTTTCAGATGACAGTGGTCAATTTGGAGAATTGGGAGGGAATTTGGCAAGCCACTAAGTAGCAAGATTGACATCCACCCAAATGCAGTATGTCCCCAATATTGGGGACATGCTCCATTACATGGAGTGTTTCTTCATACAAGACAAAATTATAGTTACATTTTTAGAATACACAATTTCTAGTGGTTGTGAGAGTAAATGCATGTGTGTTGTAAAAGTGCAGTCCATGGCACTGATGGTTGAAGTGAAAAAATAGTGTTTTTTCATCCATTGTTTTCTAACACTAAGCAAATTAATCTATCGGCTAATTACAATGACATTTTGTCACAAAATATTGTATTTATGTGTAAAAACGCTGTCTTTGAGTATTTTCATATGGACACAAATTTGATAGCTGTTGGCCAAAAATTCTGGCTAGCTTTGGATAGCTATTATATATCAGCAGAAACTTTAGGGTGTATGTCTGGCTTCATAGCATAATCAACTCACCTGACAGTTTAACCATCTAAATATTACTATTTATCTAAAACAGTGATCAAAATTAAGAATAGTACCATGGAAAGACTTACAATAGCTGAAAATACCATTTTTCTTCAGAAGCACGAGATGTAGGTGACAAAAACAGTAACATTACCTTTTATTATGTGACTAAGATGTTGCAGCATTTTTGCTTGTGCAAAAACAAACAAACAAACAATCTAACAAAAAGCTGTTGAAACACTGAAGTCAAGCAGCAGTGAACTAGCAACTCCTCTTTTCTTTAAAAAACCCAGGTGTCTTTAGGAAGTGTTTGAATGATTGCTGAAGCGTTTGTAGCCTGTAAGCCTGTATGTTTTCTTTACTGTTCAGTAGTTACGGAAGAGACTGGCAGTAGCCAGACAAATTGACATGTATAATGCTAAGATGTGGAACTGTTCCTCTGCATTTAAAATTGCCATTTACCAATAAAGTTCTTTGTAATGTTGTATATTTAAATTGAATACAGAATATCTAAAAGTGCTCCAAATATGGCTAGAAGTTGCTCATTTTGATTGGGTATTAACCATTAAAAAAGAGCTTCTGATATTCAACTCTCTATGTTCTGGCATTATGAATTCCACATGACCACTGGCACAAATAATTATATCTAACGGATTATGCACACAGCGTGAAAGGATCTTTATGCTGTCCTACACATCTAGACTTAACTGAGCCACACTGAAATCAGGAGATCTAGAAGAATAGTTTATTGTTTCTATCAAATTGTGCTGTATCATGAGAGGAGTGAGAACTTTTTCATGCTTTGACAGTGAAGTAAACATGTCATAATAAGAATCTTTGAAACTCCCTTTGTGTTAAAGCTGAAAAGTTATATATTCATGTCGAGCTGCTTCTGGCAACTATACTTACTAGAAACCATTTAACAAAATGTTTGACATATTTTTTGTTATTCTAACTGGATATCCAGGTGTCTTCTGGCAAATGTAATTTGAATTATCCTGACAGTTCTTCTCTTGAGCTGCTGGAGTTGATCTAAAGCACACACAGAGCTAATGCATTGAATTTATTTTAAGTTTTTGTTCGGGTGCCATTACCTTAAAATGACTAGGGGGTTCATCAGAAATGGAGTAAAGTTATTCATCTGTATTTGTGAGCTTGTTTCCTCTAACTACCTCTGGACAGAAATCTTGACGGAGAAGGAATCATATTTGTGGTGAGTAAGGGTTTTAGCTGCTTATAGGGCTTTGTTAAATGAGGGCCAACGTTTCTTGCACAGAAGTTGTTGAAATTTATTGCAACCTATTCCCAGTCAGCTAATTATAATCTGTGCAAACCCATGCTTGCGACCTACTGTCGGACTTTCATCTAAGACTTGCATCACTCACAGTCATCACTAACTCAGTATGGGTTTCACAGATTCTCTGTGTGGGATATGGAGAGAGTCAGTTTAATGATGGTCATTATTCTGGCCTTGCCTGGCTTTGGTGCAGTGTTTATTTGCTGGCTAGTGCCCCACATCCCCTGGTGTTTCTCTGGTAGCACTGGGTCTGTTGCTTACCGACTCTGATTTATTGGCTCCTACAGCACACTGCACTGGCATCAGTCCACTCAAGGGTGGTATCTGATCAGACCTTGGGCTTATTGGCAGTCTAGGCTGCTTTACTCCATAAGTGACTGACTGCCTTGTTGGTAGAAAGTGAGTGAGGAAAGTGTGTGGCAAAGAGCATTTGTTTAACTGTCTCTTATGGCCTGCCAAATAAAAGATAAAATCTCTATTGTTTGACTAGAACACTATAGTGTTAGAATTACAGATTCTAGTCAGTCTATTATTTTGTTGCCCACTTTATTAAGTTAGTCTTTCTTGGCACAACTCGCCCGAGTAGAGATGCCTTGAATGCTAACTTGGCAGACACTCAGTCCCACAGCAGTGAATTACATTTAGTCTATCCTGTCCATTCCAGCATAATGTCACTACCATCCTGATGGCCTGGATTGTGGCCAGTTTTTCGAGTTGGCCTTGGCATATGCCAAACTTGACAAGAAATTAAAGAATTTTTCCATTTTGAATGCCATAGGACAAACAATTGTACCTCAGATCCACATGATGTCTTGTATTTTGATGGCAGAAAAAATGAAAACAAAACACAAAAACCCCCACACAAAAGCTTGAGAAGAATTTATGCTTGACATGAATGAACAATTGCCAGTTTTCCTTGCTATTTTATATGCATTCGTTTCCATTTTGGATTTTATGCGCCCATGTCTTATGTGTTCTGAATAAGCAGGCTGAGAGTGAGCTGTGCAGTCATGATTATCTGGAGTTTCTCCAAGTAGTTTATAATTAATGTACCATTCTCCGTTGATGAAAGCAACTATTAAGTCCCCCACAGGCATTCTTTCATTTAGTTTAATTTTGATTAATTATAAACAGTATGAACCTTATACATTTCATGTTTTCTTTCATCAATTTTTTTTTTTTCATTTTAGGCCACCAAATATTTCCAAAAAAGTCGATTCTACTATTTCTCTCGTCTCATAAAAGACATTCTCAAATAAAAGGTATCAAATGAAGAAGTGTTTGAAGTGTTATTTTGCCTTTTCAAAGTTCTCCATAGGGTCGGGTCAGGATGGATGGCTGGCAGCGCTTTCCAGTGCCTGTACCCTCCTCTTCTTTAGTCATACCTTTGGAATGTTTGCAGAAAGTGGTTTTGGATTGGTTTTGTTGGAAAATATAGATAAGTCTTTGGAAGAGATAATACTGAAAGCATCACGTGCTTCTCTGAAATCTCAATCAACTTTTCTGCATTAATGCTGCTATCACAAAAGTGGTTGTCAAGGGTTCTCAGAACAACTTGCATGATTCTTTTTATACTTGTTCCAAGCCCCCCCCCAAAAAAAATAAATAATTTAATCTAGCATACTGATTGGTTTGACCACAGTACACATTTCCACTGTATAATGGTCCATTCCAGATGCTTCAGAGCCTGGAGAAGTCAACACTGTCTCTGGACAAAGTTGAAACAAGGCTTATTTTTTCCATTGTAAACTTTGAAGTGGTATTTGTGAATGTAACCCTGTATTGTAGTGCTTGACAAAAGTTTCCGAAAGTAATGTCTTGCCCATGTGGTTCTTCTCTTACCTATTGATGGATGACGGCTCTTGATGCAGTGCTGTCTGAGATTTTGAAGGTCACAGGTGTCAAACCTATGTTTCTGCTTATGCTCCTTACACATTGAAATTCCTCCTGAATTCTTGATTTGTTGAATGCTAATGTGCAGTGCAAAGAGAGAAATATCGTAATTCCTTCCAAATTGTCCAAGTTGACAAACTAGAGAGCATCTGTCCTCAAAGATTCTGTCTTTAATCGATGCTGCTTCTGGACCAAATCATGACTACAATCAGTTGTTGACATCACTTGTTTGAAATGGCATTATTTTTTGTTTCTTTTCTTTCCTCTGCACTTTATTAACTTTGAATAGCAAACAACAATATCTTCTGGGGTTTGAGTTCTAAAATAACCATCTCCAAGCTGACATATGTTAGCACTTTAGGCCCTTGGCATCACATTTAATCAACTTGGGTCCTTTTTTTTTGCAAAGAATTGATCTACTTCAGCAAAAAAGTAAGAATGACCAAGAGAGCATCAGGATCTCAGTAGCAGTTTTGGTCAATTTTGTCCTCTTCTCTATTGTGTTTCCTATCTGAAACACAATATAGTTTATTCCTTTGAATAATTTCTTCACTTGCATGTTATTAGATTAGTATTATAAGCAAGGCAAATAGTAAGCTACACTAAATGATGTCATTTAGTAAAATTTTTGAATACAATTTTCATCTAAGATTTGAGCAGTAATAAATAAATGGAAGAAAGAAGAGTTTTTACTTTTTGTTGTTAATTTTCATTCGTAATGAGCCATTGAAATTTGGAGGAATGGTGGAGAAAAACCAAAGCTTTGCACCCAATGTGGGCCTATTTTAACTTGGTTAGTCCAGGGAATAAAATCACTTAGTCTGGCTAGGGCAGTAAACTTATTTCTTAGGGAGACTTAATGATGTTGGCACATTTGCCAAAGTCTACTGCATGCTATAGACTGCATACATACTTTCTACAACAAGCTTTTATTCTATTAGCAGGGTTACCATAATGACAAGCAACATCATAGGTGTGAATGTTGTCTCACATTTGTTTCACATACTGTATTTAAGGACTTTGAAACAAAGTCCATCAAACTATCCTGCAGATTGAAAATGACAGTGTTAGACACGTAATGCTTTGCAGTACAACACTGCAGCACGGATCACACAAACTTTTATGCTTCGTCTGTCTTGCTTTTCATCAGCTATATGGGGAAACGTGCATTGAATCATGGGTCAGTTGCTTAGCTTTAATGGTGTTACATACACTGGAAAACCTTCAGCTAACCATGTGGCAACACAGGTGCCAACCAGTCACACTGCATAACTGATGATGCGACTAATCGAGAAGTTGATTGAATCCCCATCCCCCAATATCAAGTGCATCTACTTTTGTACTGTGAGATGCCATCCTTTATGATAATATTTAATTCTGAAACATCATGCTAAAATGTATGTACTTGATAGAGTGATGGGCTGCCTACAGGAATCTTATATTTGGGACGATAACATAATGTTTTCTCTTCTCTTTGAGCATTCTTTTCTTAATTTCTCCAAATCTTTTTTTCTCCTCTGTAGTTCCTTTTTTTGCTTTCATTAACTAAATGGACCTATTATATTTACCTTGCAGGAAAACAAAATGATATTTGTTTCTTTTATTATTTTACACGAGTCATTGTTTTTTTTCTTAGTTTTACTCAGACTAAAATAAATATACAGAGAGAAAATTTCTGTTGTGTTTAGAGTTAATATTTTGCCATTGAAGCATCTGCTTTATTTTCTTGGGTATTTGGGTCATTGGCTGTAGTTTAAATTCCTGCATCAGCCCCACTTCTTGATCTGATAGGAGTGTAAAAGTCCGAGGTGTTGCTAGAGGCAGAATAAGAGTAAACAGGGACCTTTGACCTATGACACCGACACACACATACAAGGACACAGACAACAAACCTGGAGCCTTGACAACTGTGAACTTCTGCTCAGTGTCTTATTGGAAACAGACTGTCTGTAGACATTTTTCCATGCCTGCCCAGCACTGCCCATCCTTCCTGCAGTGATGACTAGCTGCTTTGAGCTGCATTAACCTTTGACCGTGTGGATTCTTCTTAAAGGTGACCCTCAGGCTGCAGCTTTACTTTGCAGTTTTCAATCTTATCTAACTTGTTTCTAAAAAAAAAAACTTCAGTCAGTATAAAATTTTAGATCCAACTACTGATTATTTGCATAACTAAAATGATTATCTACTATTTGTTCTGCAGACTATTTAGATATCTGTCAATGAAAAATGGCCATATATTTTCCAGGGATCATCAGATAATTTTGGTGGTAATCTTAACCGCATTTTACTGAGTTTCTTAAAATGACATGATAACTACAAGCAGATAAGGGTTGGTAATTTCATTACCCTTATTCCATATCATATGATCTTTATGGAACTGTGCTCCCCTTCAGCATTCAACAGTAGTTACAGTATAATTTTACCCTCCAATGCATTGGCAGCCATTTTCTCTTTATTACTATTAATGACAGTTAATTAGTGATCCACAATCCAGGAGGCAACTTCAAAGGCAGTGACAAGGCCACAGAAGAGTTAATCTCCTTTAGATTGAGCTGTAAGAACAGTGGGACATTTCAAAATCGTGGAACAACCCTAGAGCTCCTTTTTACGACTGTTTTTCCATCCTGCTTTCAGCCTCTAAAGTTTCTTTTCAGTGATATGAAACTGGGAACTGACCTGGAGGAAAGACTAAGACAAAATGAGGAAGAAAAACTATCCTTAGTTTCTGACTTCAGGGTCAGACCCTTACAATCCTTCATATATTAGCATACTAGAAATCTGTAACAGTGGAAAGTCTTCAGTGCTATGTAAAGAAATAATTCAGGGAGGAATTCTTCTTGACTGCTCCTAACATACTGGAATGCTTATGTCTCGCTCTGTCCATTCCTGAAGTTTTTCTTTTTTTTTAAGACCCCATTTGGATTTTCTGTTTGACCCAGAAATTCAACCCCCACAAAGAGTCTGGCCTCTTCTCTGCTTCGTTTCCATATCACTGTTTTCCGCTCCAACTCCTCCTGCTTCCTCCTCTTCTCAACATAAATGTGTTTTGTTTTTTCTGCCCAGTGTTCTCCTTTTCCTTTCCCACCACTCAGTCTTCCCCTCCTCCCGGTTGCTTTTCCTCACACTTTCTCCTTAAACTGACATGTTTCTTTTTCTACTCGGGTCACAGAAGAGTACACTTCTTCCATTTTCCCCTTCTTATTTTATTGTTATTGTCCATTGTCTGCCCACGAATTCAACCTGCATAAATGCCTCTCGTCTGTCTGCCCACCTGTTTTTCTGTCCCACTGTCTCCCTATGCCATCTGGTAATGTTGTTGGAGGTGTGCTCTCTCCATCCATCACAGACTCAAACCCCAGCTGTCATCTCCCTGGTGATAGCCCAGTGTTACTATGGTTACTGTTCAGTGAGGAGGGGAGAAATGCTTTACATATATACATTAGCTTTACATGGGAGCAAAATTAAAAGTTCATCAGAACACTTGATGTCCAATTTTACAATAAGACCTTTAGTGCATGGATTTAAACTATATATTCAAACTCTAAGAAATGTCTGTAAAAATAGGGCCAAATTCAGTGTAAAAATTCCAAGAAATTTTCCTGTTACAACTTCTCCCAGTAGTTTTACCTGCTTCTCTCCCAAACCAGGACTAGAAGAACGAAATTACATAATTTTCTTCACGGTCTCGAGAACAAGAACAAAGTTTCCGCTTCTCGGGGAGTGTGTATCCTACACACTTTTCTCCAGATTCACAGATCCACAGTAACAAGTGTGGTACACATGGTGAGTGTACCACATTGTGAGTTTATGGCCCCGATTTACTAAGATCCTAAATAGCGAGTGTAGATTTGCGTGCACCACAAATAAATTGCACCTGTTGTGTTTCCATTATTTCCGGGTGATCTACTAAGATTGATTGCACAATTGATATCGGGCGCAAACAGCCTTATTTAAATGAGAATTTAGCGAGCGCAATTGATTCCCTGTGTAAGAAGTAGAGCAAGAAAGGCGTAAACGTAAAAGAAATGGAGATCGAAATATTAGTGGAAGAATAAAACTACTCCCAGTATTTTGCGCCTTCTGGCGGAAACGCCCAGACTGCATATTCATTCAAGGCAAAAGCGCAAAATGCATTGCGGCGCTATTTTGCCATTTTATGGGCGCATTCCTAGATGCGCCAGGTTGGTAAATCAGCTGCAGCATGTTTTTGGGCCCGTTATCAAGTCTGCACATGTTTTAAGAGGCGCAAACCTTTGATAAATCAGGGCCTGTGTGTTTCACTGGGAGTTAAAATGATTTTCAGTGAAGTTCTATGTATATTCCATGAAGTAACAGGGTTATGAAAGTACAGAATTTTCCGTTTTCAGATCAACAGACATGAATACAGCAGGGCATGTACTGTGGAAGTACCAAATTTTCTGTTTTTGGGTAAATGGAGGTGTCCATACAATTAACAGTAAAATGTCCGGAAATTTTTCTTTGAGTGCAGGAACAAGCTGGATTGTCATGGTGATTTTTACTTCTTAATTGTTTTCCGTTTTAGTTTCAGTTCAGCACTAAAATCACAAAACTAGTACACTGAAAATGCCACTATTTAACTTTCTGATTGTCTGGTGACAGGGCACAGAACAGAAAAAGTCTTGCATAATGACTTTCTGTAAAATGCTGGAGTCATTTTCACATTTCAGGTTTTGGTCAGTTAAAAATGAAAAATACCGTAGTATAAGGTTAAAGTGAATGTTGACACTCCTTTAATGTTCTTTATCAAGTTTTAGGAAGTTTCAAACAGTTAAGGTTTTGGAAATCTTTAATGGGATACCTTGTTGGTCTTAATGGTTACACAAATGCAGAGTAGCCGCTGGTTATTTTCATATTCATGGTCCAATTGTGAATGAAAACCCGATTGCTTTTAAAATTTTGGCTCAATTAAATATCTATGAGCTCTTAAAATTGATGAGCACTTTTTCACCCTTTATATACTGTATATGTATGACCAATTGAGAGGAATTATAAAGACCAGGACTTTAAAAACAACTGAGTGGAAGCAACAATTTTTATTCCCATATTGTCAGGTTTTTAAGAAAAAAAATGGAAAAGCTTTTTTTTAAGTCAGGGATCTCAAACTCTGGTCGTTGAGGGTTACTGACTTAACACTCGATCATTGTGTAGAACTTGAAAAGGACCAGAGTTTGAGATCCCTGTTTTAAGGGTTGCCCCTTGATGTAAACAAAAAGAAATATCAGTTTACAGCTAAACAAGTGGACCACTCATTTTGCACAAACAATTGTTAACTTTTTTCTGTGGCTCTGACGATACTAAAGGTTGGCAAATTTTCAAAAGTCGTTACAGTATGTAGCCTACATAATCTAAATATTTGACAGACATCTGCATTATTGTAAACCATCGTAAAAGGTTACATTTAGGTTGATTGACTCTTATAATAGGTACTACTGAGCTGTAAGTTGGAAAATACAGAAAATCAAGGGCTAAAAAGATCAGAATATTTTCTCTTTGGCTCTGGCAGTAATTTTAGTTCTTTTAGTTCTTGGCATCATAAAACACTGGGTAATCTAGCATTACTAAAAACAATTTCAATTTCTGCTCCCCAATATATAATATATTATGTCCACAGGGCAGAAATAGTCTAAAGAGATGTGATCCCAGTGCTCGCTAATTACTATAACATGAGCATCTGGATCAGACTTATCCCATTTTACCATGCTGTGGTCCCTTAGCCATCAGCAAAATGCAAATAACTTACCACCAATACCAAAATACCCATCATTATATGCCTTGAAAGGTCACTTAGTGCAACCACATATGGAATCCTATCATTTTGTTAAACAGCTTTACACGAAGATAAGTGCACACCATCTTATGCTCATGTTGACTGATGCATATTGGGAATGTTCCCCTTTTCCTCTTGTAATCGGAGTTACAAGTAAATTTGCAATTATTCATGAATGACAAAAACTGTTGTGCTCTGAACCCAAGCTTGTAAAGCAGCTGTGGACCTCAGTCCCTCTGCATGTTTATGTGTTTGTGAGTGTGTGAGCAGTCAGTCATTTCTAGATGTGGTTTAGCCATTTCCACAGAGGAAAACTTTGTGACTAACCTGTCAGACCAGTTGAGTGCTCCATATGGTGTGATGACTCTTACATCTGTCAGGCTGGGTCAAAGTTTGCTGCCGGCTTTCCACGGTTAAGAATCCGAGCAGACTGAGAGGGCTGGGCAGCTCTGGATATTTGCCAGAAAACAGGACAGCCAGGCATGGAATTCCAGAGAAATGAGGACTTAACACATCCTGTCTGTCTGAGTTTAGAGTTTAGCTCTGAAAGAAAACACTACACTAGTCCTTATGTTGTAGGCCCCTTACATTTCCTCCTCTCCTTGCTTTTCTGAAAATACCTTCATCCATCATTTGATGAGGCTTTGTGTTAAACTTTGTTTTGTTTATTCTGAAAGCAGTGACCGTGCAGGACTTGGGCAGCTTGGAAAATAACTCATAACTGTGTATATTTGTTTAGGGATTTTACTGAAATATGTTTGGGAGGTCTGCGTGAGTTGTAAGTTTCTTGGTTCTGTCTTTTTGTGTCTAACAGACCCAATGTGTGTGGCTCCCGCTTCCATTCATACTGCTGCCCAGGCTGGAAGACTCTGCCTGGAGGGAACCAGTGTATTGTTCGTAAGTTCCTTCATCCTTAAATCCTCTTTGATACAATTCCACAAAGCTCAGTGGAGACAAGAACAAGTATGAATGGGATGAATCTGCTTATGTTATTATGTATGGCTGAAGACATAAAAAAGGGAACCTACTTACTCTTTTCCTTACTGTTTCTTTTCTTTTCTCCAGCAATTTGCAGGAATTCATGTGGCGATGGCTTCTGTTCCAGACCCAACATGTGCACCTGTTCAAATGGCCAACTTTCACCCAACTGTGGACTAGGAGCAGGAAGTGAGTAGTGTCACTCATCGCTCGCACACACACACACACAAACACACACACACACACACACACACACACACACACACACACACACACACACACACACACAC
>JBBBVU010000015.1:16295996-16344184 GCA_037177055.1 Atherinosoma microstoma | reverse complement strand
AATTGGCGCTATACAAATAAAGATGAATTGAATTGAATTGAATTGAATTGAATTGAATTGAATTGAATTGAATTGAACAGATCAGAAAACTCCCTGGATTGAAGGCTGATGGTCGCTATTGAAAAGGACTGTTATATCGGTCACAATGTCTCTTAAAGACTGAACATGTTGATTTACTTTCATTTAAGTTACAGATTTTTGAAATTCTCTCTAACAAATTGTTTAAAGGAGAGCATTTTTCTGATTTATGTGCCTAAACATGTTTATCTGCTTCTGTGAAGTAATTAGATTTTTTTTTACTTTGAAAACCTTTAGAATGTGAGAAATATTTGTTCAACAGTAAAATGAACCTTGGAGACGGTGCACACAGCTACATTAGATTATGTACCCATTTTTACACTGCTTGGAAATTATTATTATTATTATTAGTTATAGTAGTAGTAGTAGTAGTAGTAGTAGTAGTAGTAGTAGCAGTGGTAGTGGTAGTAGTAATAATAATAATCTTATTTTATTTGTTGTTATCAATTAATTTCTTTACAAATGGGATTATTTATTTTTCATATTTCTATATATTATTTTTAGCATTTATAAGTTTTTAAAGCACTGCACTGCATCCAGTTTTGTATGAAATGTACAAATAAAATCTGTTTGATTTGTATATTTTCTTTTCTCTTTTCTGAATAAATGTGAGCTAATGTCACAACTTCAAATCCCGTTTGTACATTTGGTCAGTGCAGGGCCAGGGCAGAAAGAGTTCAGTCTTTTAAAAGGTTGTAAAAACAACAGAGGCGTTGTGACATGCTTTTTTAGGACACAGATCCGCAGGAAACCCATGTGCAGTGAAATCTTACCAACAATCAGTCCAGTTCCTTTGGGTAAAGTTTTTACTGAACTGCCTGTCTGCTTTAGCCAATGCACAAAAAACCTCACGAGAGCTCACAAAGAGAAAATTAGTGAAGGTTTTGAAGCATTTAAGATAAAGTGCAGTTAAGATGTCAAGGGTGTTGGATTGTTTTTGGCACAACAAGACACCTGGTTTTATGGCCGGCCTTTAGTCCCGACCGTACTTAAGCCCCCCCCCACCCCCCCACCCAACCCTCCTCCTCTCCCGACTTTTTCTGGCTCTCCTTCCATTTTCCTTCTATAAATACAGTCTTTTGGCCTAAAACCAGCTGTTAGTACTGAACAAAGAAACACTTACAGCAGCATCTGGGAGACTTTCTCATTACACAAACGGACCTCCCTGTTGCTCTGACACATACAGATTCACACATATATGCATGATACAAATACACAGTCACTGACATCTTCATTTAGATTACATGACAAAGTGGAAATGTCTTTGTATGAAAAGCTTTTCACAGAATGATGGCAGTTTTGATGGCATTCATCCAGGTGATACACATTTCCCTGCGCGTACACAGGCAGTCAATTCCCGGAGTGAAATGTCTGTGTGGAGTAATGTCTGGCGCGCTGTTGCTGCTGCTGACACAAGGTTTATTTGGCTGGGCTTTACAACCTCACCTCAGCCCTCTGCCAGTGTTGTCAGACAGGAGTCAGCAGGGAACAGCAGCCTCTTGGCTTCCCACATTAGGCGTTGCAACATACTAAGATGAAAACATGTACCTTCACAGAGAACATGGATAAAAGTTGTATTCTCTTGACCCTTAGAGAGAGAGAAATACTTGCTCACCTCTTACTTTTCCAGTTAAAAACACACCCATATTAGCATACACACCACTTCTGCACTAATACTGTAATTGTGCCCAGCAGTGGCTCAGTCATTACATATGAATAAGCTTGACACATTGTAAAAAACCAATACTTTCTGGAACTTTACTTTGGGTTCCCCCCCATTATAGAGCATGAGGCCCCCTCTTAGAATAATATAACTTGATGCCGTCATAAAGCATACCACACAGAGGTGGGCCCTGCCAAAACATTACTGAGTCACACCATAGTATGTATAAATCATGTCAGCTTATTGCTTTAAGCGTGTGTGATACCATATTTACTCCACATTGGTCTAATCTGTTAATATTACACACATATGGTTCCTTTTGACTGGAATATAACACCTGCAGATATATTCATATCCATTGATTGCTTTATTGTCACATCTTAAATCACAATGTGTGTTTTTGGTGATAGTAATTGCTGACATAACAGGAGAATTGCCGTGCTTACATCAATGTTTTTTTTTTTTTTTTTTTGGATAACCTGAAGTTTTCCAATGACATCTCATTACCACAAGCGCTTTGTCAACCTTTTTGTTGTCCTTGTTATCCACATGTTGGTCGACTACAACAATCCAAAAGTGATATTTTCCTGTTGGTCTGTTTAGAAATGACCCAATAAACTCTTTCTGTAACGTGCATCTTTCCAAACAAAGGAACTTTAAATATTTGAGCATCAACAGATTAGAAGAAGTGAGGTGTTTATGATCTAATTGTGTTTCAGATATTGATGAATGCAGCACCATTCCTGGCGTCTGCGACGGAGGAGAATGCACCAACACTGCTGGAAGCTACGTTTGCACCTGTCCTAGAGGCTATATCTCCAGCACAGATGGCTCCAGATGTGTGGGTGAGTCATGCAGGCAAATAAACACACTTTTTTCCTTTTTAAATAAAACACACAAAAAAAAAAACAGTTCAAGTCTCGGGTGTGCATTTCTTCACCCCCTGGCCAGCTGAGAGCTTCACATCTGGCCACTAACTTGCCTCCCTTCATCACTGCTTCCTGTGAGTAGAATTGTGATGTGTCAAGCTGGCCTGCAGACCTGTGGTCACCATGTGCAGAACAACGCACTTGCACGCACTATTTGGCCTTGGCTACATTAATCTACTCCAAAGTTAGTACTCGTCTGATTCACATGCAGCACATAACTCACTGACGTGTCCAATGAAATACTAGCAAGTGATAATGTATTCCTGCAGTTCTCACCCATCATGGCAGCTACAGTGAAACACAGCCAGGTGTTGTGTTTTTTTAGGCTGCAAAATGGATAGCTCAGGTTTGGTCTGCTTCATCATTTCAGCGTAAGTGGGACAGACACACTTCTCTGCATACCCAAATGTCCATCCCACTACACAATCATGAAGTGAAAAAACATCCCCTCTGGGTTTTGCTAAAGAAAAAGTGAGAGAGGATTTGGGTTGATGTATCAAAACGAGAAATGTGCTCACATGTGACATACAGTGTATAGATGGACTGGAAGGTGATGTCACTGCTAGTGCATGAGCGTGACTGTAATTAATCTGTCACTTTCAAGGCAACAGGGATATACTGTATAAAATATCTGCCTGGTTTGATGGAAAAATGTCACAAAATGGAAAACTAATATTTTACGAGATGAAGCCAGTATACACAACATAGACAAAAAAATATGATGACAGAGAATATGAAATGCTTGTAATTTACTGTCTGGGTTCAAAATGACGTTACCTACATTATTATGCTACTTTAAAAACCTCCAATTTGCCTCATTTTTGGTCACGTTGAGAACTTGTGTGTTCAGCCCAAACTGAGTAAACCTGGCACACAGTCTATACTAATATACAGGATGGGTATGGCTATTTTTTTCTTCATTAGCATTTCTCTTGTTAAACAGATGCTGTAAAGGGGGAGAATTGGGTAAATTGGGCAAAGTGATGAAAGCAAAAATACAAAACCCAAGATGCAAATATGATAAAATGGGAAAGTCTTAATGGGAGAAAAAACATGGATGGAGGATGGAAGTGTGGCATTGTAAGTTACAAACAGGTGGAGAACTGGAAAGAGGAGATTAAGACAGATAAGTACAATAGATAGCAGCCTTATTTTTTTTATTTTTTTATGTTTCAAATGGACACAGCCCTCCAAATCACACAACCCAAAGTTCTCATATGTCCATATTTTTTTCCTTCTTTTTCTCTTCTCTTCCCTGAGGTGATATATATTTCTTTGCCATTATTTCTAGTTTTCTCACCCAATCTTTCTTCCTTGTAAAACCCAGACTGCTCCCTCAGCCAACATCTCTGTGATTTACAGTGGAGAGTCTTGCTGTTTACAGCAGATCAGAGCACGTTCCTTCTTCATTCTTTTGTCTCTCTTTCAATGTTTTAGAAGCAGGAAGTTTGTTCTGGTCTAGAGGTTTTATTGTTTTTTTGTGAGATCTTCTGCTCTGTGGTGAACTAGGCCAATGGGAGCTGTTGAGGGGGGACTGACAGTAATCAGAGCCTAATGCCCTGTCGCATGGTGGAGGCATGAAGAAAAGAAGACCTGTCCAGTCAGTCAGTCTGTAAAAACACCTCAACCAAATGAAAGCATATGCTTGTGTTGTAGAGCCGCAACACTAGCCAGCAAACCCCAGTCTGGATCCAATTTAAGTCATAATCATCTTCATCAGAACCCCAATCCTTTCCCTTATCCTCCACCATGCCTCCAGCTCTGTCATTCCTCTGGGACACTTTTGTGGTTTGTGTATACACGCTGGTGGATATGTATGGGAATGTATACCTGCATTCTGGTTTTTCATGTAAATGTCTGTGTACGACACTGTATGTGCTCCCAGACAGAGTACAGCCCCTCGTGTTCAATCTAATTGGCAAGAATTGCTCCACATGGAACTGATTAATTCCAGACTGCTGGCTCATTAGTGAGTTAATCGACTTGTGCTCCTCCCTCCACCCCACTTCACTCCTTTTTTCTCTTTCCTCCTCCTTACTTTCTTTAGATGCACTCCAAATTCTCTTTCACATATGCTGCACACTTTCAAAAATGATACCCACGTGTTCACTGCCACGCAGTCTTTTTATTTCTATGGTTACATTCTCTAAATATCCAGAGACTCCAGGTCTCGTTCTCAATCATCTCCTTACATATGCTAGTTGAACCCCACCTTCCTATCCTGTTCCACTGACCCTGACCTGAAAAAACTGTAACAAATAGGACCCCTTTTAGTGGTAATGCCTGTAGTAAGTTGAGACCCCAGGCAACCCTTCCTGCTGGGAACCTATAAAGAGGCTTCCACCTCAGGTATGATAGAAAGGGCAGCCAAGTTGTCTGACTTTTTATTCTTTTAAAGTTCCAGCTACATATTTAGTTGGAAGAAACGTAACATTATATTGATAATGTTCTCATCTGTATAATTCATGGGAATTTCTTTAGATGGGGCCTTTTATATCAACAGATTCAATGCAAAATGAACTCAAAAGTCAAATGATGAATAACTTTTCAAATGCTACATTGAAATCCTGCAGCTACAAGCTAACAAGCTAACAAACAACATAAACTATTGTGCTAGCAGAATTGACCATTCTGATACATGTGCTAGAAACCCATTTTGGTTCACAAAACCTCTTCATTTGACTCAACACAACTTATCATTTTAAAGTGATGCCATACAGTACACTGTTCAATCTTTACTTCTAAAATGTTGTGACTTAAATCATGACAAAGGGTTTTGTATCTGCATATCTGTACTTTTCTGTCCATACAGTAGAAGTCATATTTATGCTTTTGTTGTTGTTGTTTTTTTTTTTTTTTTACTTAACTGTTGCTTTTGAGCTTAAACAACTATTGCTGCCTTTTTATTCATCTAATTATATTAATTGATTTCATCTGCCTTCAGATCAGCGTGTGGGCACCTGTTATGCTGCCCTGGCTAATGGGCGCTGCACTGCAGAGCTCAATGGCCAATATACCAAGATGCAGTGTTGCTGTGAAACAGGACGCTGCTGGGCTTTGGGACAGATCCCTGAGATGTGTCCTGTCAGAGGCTCTGGTGAGCATACATGATGCACAGGACAAGAGACACAGATCTAACTTTTTAGTTGTAGACAGCTACACATCGGACTAACAGCAGCTACAGACCCCAACAAAGAGATGACTGTGAACTTAAAATTGGGCCAAACAGCCTTCGCCTTCCCCTTGGCAGTTCTCCATAATAGATTGTATGTGACATGGCATCGACACAGGTAGCATAGAAAGAAACAGCAATGCAAGGGTCGATCAACTCAAGCTGATGAGCATTATGTCAAGAGTCATAACAAAAAAAGATGGTTAAGATTGAATTTCCATCATCTCTTCTCTTAAGCTGGAAAGTATTGCTTTGCGTGATGCTCTGTGATCCATTACTGATCAGTTACAGAGCCTCTTCTTTCACCACTAAATTGTGTCTTGGACTGGAGAACACACTTCCCTTGTCTTTTATGTAAACTATTCAAAACAGAGGCCCGTATACACACATGCAAACATTCACATATGTTTCTGTATCCCAACATCAAAGCAGATCAGCTCATGTATCTCAAACCAGTGAACACTTTCAGTTTTACAGATGCATTCATTTCTGAGTTGTTGAATTCATTCCAACAGTGTATACATATAAAATATATGAACTGATCTTAAACTTAGTTTGAGTTAGTATTTCCACAGTAATCCCCATAAACTTAAATTTCCCTGGCTCATAACAGAATATTAACACAATATTAGCACAATATTAGCATACTTGTTCTCTTTTATCTCTTCAAGACGAGTACAGGCGGATGTGTATTGTGGGTGTTCCACAAGGCCATGGCCTCTTTCCCAATGGATACTTCCCCAATAATGGCAACTATGGATTTAAGTTCCCCAGTGGGCCCAATGGAAATGGAAATGGTAATGGAGGGAATGGCGGTAACGGAAGGGGAAGCTTTGGGGAAAATGGTGGGAACTTTGGAGGCAATGGAGGAGGACTGACCCACCAAAACATAGGTGAGCAGTTCAGAGATCTGAACGAGTCTGTGAAAATTCTCACTTCAGTTGGAGCTCTGTATTAAGATAAATTGTAATCTTTTTTTGTATTTGCATTGCTTTGTTTCCTCAGGCACTGTTTCTGTGAATGATACTATTGATGTGTGCAAACATTTTACCAAACTGTGCTTGAATGGACGCTGTATCCCAACACCTCCAAGCTACCGCTGCGAGTGCAACATGGGCTATAAGCAGGATGTTCGTGGAGAGTGTATTGGTAAGAAAAATGCTCACATAATTTGGAGTGTATAGAGTTACTATGTGACAGTGCCAGACTTTATTGCATGCACTACACTGCCATCTTCTGCCAATTTAAGGAACTTAATACGAGTGCTGGTTGATGTTGACTGGAGGAATTTGTTAATTCTATTATGTGCGGATAAGGCAGTTTCAATTCTTTTTTTCCCCTCCCTATAGATGTGGATGAGTGTGTGAGTAACCCATGTATCAATGGGGACTGTGTCAACACAGCTGGCTCATATCACTGCAAGTGCCATGAAGGATACCAAGGAACCCCTACAAAACAAGCTTGTATTGGTACATCTAACCAGAATTTCCTTCCACTTTGACATTGTTGCAGGAAACATTTAATCAAAGCTTAGGATAATAATGACCCTTAACAATCATTCCTCCTTCTCTTTAGATATTGATGAGTGTATTGTGAATGGAGTGATGTGTCGCAATGGCCGTTGCGTCAACACAGACGGAAGCTTCCAGTGTATCTGTAACGCTGGCTTTGAACTTACTCCTGATGGAAAGAACTGCATTGGTAAGAAGAAATCACAAAAGCAGGTAAAATTTCTCTTGAATCTTCACCATTGTGAAACTGACCAAACTTGTCTCGGCCCCACCAGACCATGATGAGTGTGCCACTACCAACATGTGTCTCAACGGCATGTGTATCAACGAGGATGGAAGTTTTAAATGCATCTGCAAGCCGGGCTTTGCACTAGCACCCAACGGACGCTACTGCACCGGTATGTAATTTATAATGTAGAAACACAGACATGAAAACTTTGTAAAAGTAAATCAATCAGAGTGTCTCAGAACAGTACAGGCTGATTTGATGAGGATTGGGTTTTTTTAATCCCATGTTGGCTTAGTTTTATCTTATTGTGCTTGTATATTTACCTACTTATGACACTTATCTTTCCTCTCCATTGTTCTTATTTCTATAAGTCTAACAAACTGAACTTGACCTGTGATGAAAAAAAAAAAAAAAAAAAACCTCTGCTACAACAATAATTTCCCTCAAAGGGATAAATAAAGTATTTTTCATTTCATTTCATTTCATTCATTTCATTTCATTTTCATTCATGTGGCATGTACAATAATGACTCTCTCTTCATTAGACATCGATGAATGTCAGACTCCTGGCATCTGCATGAATGGCCGCTGCATCAACTCTGAGGGCTCCTTCCGCTGCGAGTGCCCACCTGGCCTCGCTGTCGATGTAGATGGGAGAGTGTGTGTGGATACACATATGAGGACCACCTGCTATGGCGCCATAAAGATGGGCACATGCTCACGTCCATTCCCAGGTGCAGTGACCAAGTCGGAGTGCTGCTGTGCTAATCCAGAGCATGGCTTTGGAGAGCCTTGCCAACCCTGCCCATCCAGGAACTCAGGTAACATCTTTGTTGCTAGTTAAGACAAGAAAAAATCTCCAAAAAAACAAAACCTTATTTAACCATGATTTGCTTATCTTGCATCTACCAGCCGAGTTCCAGGCTGTATGCAGCAGTGGTATCGGCATCACAGCTGATGGGAGAGGCAAGTATATATTATACAAATGTGAATGGTACTACAATCTAAGGAAAAGACAAACTCTTTCATTCTTCAATCTTAACATCTTCTGATGGTAATATTTGGTGTCTCATAGACATCAATGAGTGTGCCTTGGACCCAGACATTTGCCAGAATGGCATTTGTGAGAACCTCAGAGGAAGCTACCGCTGTATCTGTAACATAGGCTATGAGTCTGACTCGAGTGGCAAGAACTGCGTGGGTGAGTCAGTGTTTGTTTCCGAAGGTTCTTTACTGCAAAATATTTTTAAAGGAAAGTAGGGGTATGTAACTGTTTTAGACTTTTAGATAATAATTGTAACCACATGCACTCAATGGAGGTAGATTCATGTTTCATTTAGACTCACTAGATTAAACTGAGGACAGCGATACTTTTAGATCTTGCATATATTTGTCCCTTCATGTGCAGCACTTTGTAACTTTGTTGGGAGGGGTTCGACACAAATAATACTTTGTTGTTGTTGTTCTGGTGTGGAAAGTTAAGTGTTTTCCCATAATTCTTTGTTAAATGGTTTCTGTAGACCCTTTCTTCAAAAGTGTCTCCTTTGTAACATCTGAATGTGCCGTGATGGATGCTGACATCAAGCTGAAGCAGAATTTTCTGTAACATATTTATATGTTGTGACAAACTACTGCCACAAACACCAAATATTCCCTCTGTCCTTCCTGCAGACATTAATGAGTGTCTGGTGAACAGATTGCTATGTGACAACGGTCTGTGCAGAAACACTCCTGGCTCCTACACATGCTCATGTCCTAAAGGATTTGTCTTTAAACCCGACTCCGAGACCTGCGAAGGTGAGAGCTTGATCAGTCACTGTTTCCGTTGCTTTGTCTTTAATCTGTCAAGGTTGTTTAGACGTGGTGTGCTGTATTCAGTTTCCAGTAAACATGTGGTTTATTAAAAGCAGACACACATTATGTAACAACAATTTGAAATGGCCTCTCAGCTCTGACCTCAGGTGTGTGTTTGCACATGTTTTAGATATCAATGAGTGTGAGTCAAGCCCGTGCATCAATGGAGCATGTCGCAACGTAGCCGGGTCCTTCAACTGCGAGTGCAGCCATGGCAGCAAGCTGGATTCCACCAACACCATCTGCGTTGGTAAGACTTAGACCTCTCAAATACTAAACATGAATGTTCATGGGAGCTAAGTGCCGAACACGTCTTTTCATTCTTATCATTTAAATCAGGGCTTACTTTCTTTTGTAAACAAACACTGATGTAGCTCAGGTTTTAAGAAGTATTCCAAAGGCAGCGTCACCCTCAGATGATCTCACAAGCACACAGCTAATTTATTAGATAAATACTTGCATGCATGGTCTTGATTCGCATGGGGATAGTTTTGTCTCACAGAGATTTGCCACAGATTCAAAATGATGTGTGGAATGCAAGACCCTCAGATGAATTCATAGCTATTTGTTTGGCAGTTTCTTGTTTCTTCTTGGAAATTGTTCTGAAAAATCTTTACTTGGCAAATGTTTTGTTTGGAATAGAAATGCACTTACAACATTTGTTAGGTTTCTTGTTTGGGCTATTTTGGTGGGAACACTGAATGTAAGCAGAACTGTTTGTTTACATGAGAGCTCAAGCCTTTTCTGTTGTTCTTTGGCTTTGCAGACAGTATGAAGAGTACTTGCTGGCTCACAATACAGGATAACCGCTGTGAGGTCAACATCAACGGAGCCACACTGAAGTCTGAGTGTTGTTCCACACTAGGAGCGGCCTGGGGCAGCCCCTGTGAACCCTGCGAGATCGGTCAGTTCTCATGCACAGTTAAATTCATTTAGTGTGGTTACATCTAAAACAACCGTCTAATCCAAATCTCCCACACACTCATTCTGGACTTAATGTAATAGTAACTAAGGGGCCTGTGTCGATGAAGACTGACTACAACTGGTTGCAACTCTGACCTCCTCGGGCACTCACTGAACTATTTACCATCACCGAGACAAAATGTCAGTTGCAAATGCCCAGGATCGGTGAATCTGTGTGCATTGTTTGTAATCTTCTGACAGGGAAATCACATTGTGAACATCTGGCTGGTGTCAATATTAATTAAAGGCAAACAATATCCATACACTCTTTGCTTATATAAATCTTACAGAAAATGTAACACATTATTGTTATCTTGTGTGTCCTCAGACACTGCTTGTTCTCGAGGATTTGCTCGCATGAAGGGCCTTGTTTGTGAAGGTACGAATATTTACCAACTCCTAACAGAACCTGCTTCATTTACCTGCCATCTTCATCATATTCAATCTGTATATTCTTTTTCAAGCCAGCATCCAAAGGGAATACGCAGACTAGCCTTTAATTCTTTAACTATTATAATTATTATCATAGCTTGACAACATTTAGTGTTAGCCGGTTTTCCTTTCAGAAAATTCCATAGTATTCTCCCATCAAAGCACAGTATTTGAAATTTGAATGATTAAGCACTATAATATTGCCCTTTTCCCCAAAAGCATGTTTTTTTGCGTGTTTTATTGTTTGATAATGACTCTTAAAATTTTGCACTTCCTGTAGACATTAATGAGTGTGAGGTATTCCCTGGAGTGTGTACAAATGGGCGATGTGTGAACACCCAGGGATCGTTCCGCTGTGAGTGTGCAGAGGGTCTGACCTTGGACAGCACAGGACGTACATGTGTTGGTAAGCAGACTATAAATCTGTCCTGCCACTGTTTCTTGTTACTGCACAGATATGGCTAAATGATTGTAAATCACTTTCTCTAGATATGCGCAGTGAGCAATGCTACAAGAAATGGCACGAGGATGAGTGTGGTGAGCCACTGCCAGGAAGATACCGTGTGGACATGTGTTGCTGTTCTGTGGGTGCCGCCTGGGGAGTCGATTGTGAGGAGTGTCCCAAAGAAGGGACACCAGAGTTCAGAACCATATGTCCCAGAGGCCGCGGCTTTGCTAACAGAGGGGATATTCTGACTGGCAGACCTTTCTATAAAGGTACTATGTTTATCAAATTACTGATTTTAAATGCTTTATGTACCATTGCATTTGAAATGGAATGTGCTTGTAATGGGAAAACGTGAATTATTTAAAATTTAATTGTACTATAAATGTGTTTCTTTCTAGATGTAAATGAGTGTAAGGTGTTCCAGGGTCTATGTACTCATGGAACTTGCAGAAACACCATCGGCAGTTTCAAGTGTCGGTGCAACAACGGCTTTGCTCTAACAGCCGAAGAGAGGAACTGCACAGGTTGGAATGGGGCAAAGGGGATCAGTTTTATGTAAGTTTTATAAAAAAGTTTCTGTCACTCAGTCGACACTCAGCCACTTTTTGTTTTGTGTTTTAGACATTGATGAATGTCGAATCTCCCCTGACCTGTGTGGTCATGGTGCATGTGTCAACACACCTGGCAGCTTTGAGTGTGAATGCTTTGAAGGCTACGAAAGTGGCTTCATGATGATGAAGAACTGCATGGGTAAGTTTGAAGCACACTCACATGCACAAATATACAAAACGCACTATTTGAATTCATATCCAAATATCCACAATGTGAAATCATCGGTTATACTTTTGTATTTAATTCATATTCTTCTGATTCATCTTTATCTTCCTCATCTTTCATATTATTGGATGACAGACATTGATGAGTGTGAGAGAAACCCCCTGTTGTGTCATGGAGGACAGTGCTATAACACGGAGGGAAGTTATGAGTGTGAATGTCCCTCTGGATACATCCTCAGCAATGATGCAGCTGTCTGTGAAGGTGGGACATATATCATACACAACACACTATATGTGCATACACAAACTCAAATGTGGTGTAATATTATATATCCTGATTTGTTTTAAAAGTTATTTCTCTAACAACAGCTGCTGTGTCATTCAGTTCTTATGCACAGTCAAAGTTCAAATTACAAATTTAATATACAAAACCAAAATATGATTTAATTTTCTATCCTTGCTTGCTGGTTCAGATATGAATGAATGCCAACTGAGTGACAACTTGTGCAAAAACGGGCAGTGTGTCAACATGCCGGGGACCTATCAGTGCTCCTGTGACACTGGCTACCAGGCGACACCGGACCGCCAGGGCTGCGTTGGTGAGTATAACAAGTTTTACCAAGAAAAAAAAAAGTTTGACAATAAAAAATGCAATTATTGTGCATTATGTTTTTGGTTGTTTTTTTCTAACCATCTTTGACAATGACCTCTTCCTTGCAGATATTGATGAGTGTACCATTATGAATGGAGGCTGTGAGACTCACTGTACCAACTCTGAAGGCAGCTATGAGTGCAGCTGTAGTGAAGGTTATGCTCTAATGCCTGACCTAAGGACCTGTGCAGGTAAGACAATGTTTTACTCATAAATAAGCTTCCTGTTTTTTTAATGTTTTGTTTTTTATTCTGTGGACCTCTGCATTTTGGTGGTTCGATGTAACAAAATAAAATCTCTCCCTTTCCCTTATCTATTAGACATCGATGAGTGTGAGGAGACTCCAGACATCTGTGATGGAGGCCAGTGCACCAATATTCCTGGAGAATATCGCTGTCTATGCTACGATGGTTTCATGGCTTCTATGGACATGAGAACCTGTATAGGTAGGTTGATAAATAATCATTTTCAAGTAACTTTTGAAAGAAATGCTGCCATCTTTAAACCCATTCCTGTTTTTTCTGCCTGCCACATTTATTTTTTCATTCAATGAGTTATACAGATCTAGACATATTTTTGTCTTCATTTAGCTATCTGTGGGACGTTCTCTGTCACACTTGTTTTTTGTCACTCTCAAACCCAGTGTGGCAACATTGTTGCATAACCGTGTCTTGTCTATCTCTGTCTGCCCAGATGTGAATGAATGTGATTTGAACCCAAACATCTGTCTCCACGGTGACTGTGAGAATACCAAAGGCTCCTTCATCTGCCACTGTCAGCTGGGATACTTTGTCAAAAAGGGATCCACAGGCTGCACAGGTACAAACACACACACACACACACACACACACACACTCACACACACAGAAATGAACATCAGAAAGCAAGCTGTCGCAGAGAGTTCTGAGCCTCTGTGTGTCCATATCTGAACTGAGTGTTACGACAACTCATCCATGCATACAGTAGTTCCGGGTCTATGTTTTAGAAATGAATTATTTAATCACAGCCTGGCACAGCTCAATACCAAGCATCACTGCTAGTGGAACTAAAACTGCTGTAGTTAGTAAAAAGAAAAACTGAAGCATTATCAAGATTATCAAACCTAGGAAAACCTGAGTCTTGATTTTACTGATGTGGAGTTTTGGGGATTTTAGATGACTTTGTGATAATGATGCAGATTTCAGGACTTAAAATTATTCTTATTTTAATTTCAACAACAATTTAAAGGGATACCTTTTGGCCACTAGGGGTCCTAATCCTGTAACTTCCCCCAAATTTCAACAGTCTTACCCTTTCCGGCCTCCTCAGACACCGGTTTTCACCTTCTTACTTCGTTCAGTCTTGACTAACGTTAGATTGAAGAGGAGGAAAAAGTATCACAAAGCAGAGCCCTCTGTGTTTAAAGAGTGGAAGCTGTAAAGCAAAGCGATCCAGGTCACATGATCTCATGAGTGACAGATCTGCTCCTGCAAAGTTACAATGTCTGGTTTCTGAAGAAGACAGCCCCCTTGGAGCGCCGACACGTGTCAAACACTGTATATTGACCCCAGAAATCATTCATTATAACTCACATTAGGCTGATATGTGGGTCAAAAGTTACACAGTATCCCTTTAAAATCAAAATATGTACGACGGAAATTAATTTTAGTAGCATGAAACTGTTTGAAAGGGCACAAGAGAACGGCAGATGTATTTGGCTGATTTAAATTATAAATGTAATCAATACTATAATTGATTTCCTGGTAAAGGAAGATTAGGTGTTACTTGAACTACTTCTTTCAACCTAGCGAAATAGAAATTTCCTTGCATCAGTGTTTTCTCATTTGCAGACAGTACTGAGTTTTGCTTGAATATAATGTTTTATGGAATGCTCATTTATGTCTCATCATGTATGAAAATGATAGCAATGCAATTTGCATGCTGTACATACTCACAACCATGTATAAGTACATTAAATGCCATGCAATAATTCTGCTATAAATTGTGCCATAAACAGTTTTAGTTGGCATTATCATAATGAGGATCATTCTAGTTCTTATTTGTGATGTGGTTGTGGTGTTATTATACAGATATACTTACAGCAGAGGACAAAATCTCAAGCAGCCTGAGTTGTTTCACTGATCTTCATGTTTCCAGATATTGACGAGTGTGAGATCGGAGCTCATAATTGTGACATGCATGCTGCCTGTATCAATATGCCTGGAAGCTTCAAATGTCGCTGTCAAGATGGCTGGGTTGGAGATGGCATCAAGTGTATCGGTGAGTCAATGCTCAGATTATCTTATCTGCAATTTGTAGATCAGATATCAACTTAAAGGACAAAATGAAAAAAGAATTCTCCGTTATTCCTAACAGAAAGCTCAACTCTTTCAAAAAAATTTCTCTTTCTTCTGCAGATCAAGATGAATGTTCTTTAGAGGATCACAACTGCAACCCCAACGCAGACTGCGTCAACACCCCAGGATCATACAGGTGTACATGCAAAGAGGGCTTCAATGGAGATGGCTTCTCATGCTCTGGTACGACTGTTGATATTGTCCTGATGTTTTTAATTTGAACATCTAGTGCACCTTAAGTTTGTTTGAACAGTTTCTCCTGTGAACAATCAAAATCACAGATTTTAAAAGGATTATATTGAAAATCCACTCCTCAAAGAAAATGGAACGCATCTTTGATTGCTGACATATTGCAGCAACAGAGGTTACCTGAGTTTCTAGTCAGCCTAATTACATGAAAATATGTATGTAATATTATTAACAGAACTATTAGTTTTGGGTTGATTGACAGTGTCTGTCTCTATTTTAGCATCATGGCTTTACTTATATTCCTGGATTAACTTAAAGAAAATAATTGTGATTCTTTTGAAAGATGGAATTTATACAAGAAGATCAGTTACCAACGACAAATCAGAAAAAGTAATCCTTTGGCTCATATTTGCTTATTAAAGTTAGCAAAAGAAAGAAGTCTGTATTTATTGGGAGGACATTCTTCATTCAGATAAAACCAAAAATACCACTTTATTTTTGTATAAACCTGGCCAAAACCATCTCAGACAAAAATGTAGTCTTAACAATGGTTGGATAGTGGTGGCAAAAGGTGTTGGATAGATTAAATTTATAGAGGCCTCCTTGAATCGCTGAGTTGACAAGATGACACTAAGTTATCAGATGAGTCAGGCAGGTGCACTTGACTGGGGCTTTATTTAAATAAACAGAAAGCACTGGGAGGGGAATACAAAAAGTAAACTGGAAACCAACAGACTCACTGACTCATTGGCAAATTAAATCGTGGCCAAACATTGTGACGAATTGTTTCTTTTATGTAAATTGGTGCTATGCTGCTGCTGGAAATTTAATTTCCCTCAGGGCATCTGCTCAAGGGGTCAATAAAGTTCTATTCTATTCTATTCTATTCTATTCTATTCTATTCTATTCTATTCTATTCTATTCAAATGATGAACTGGCAAAAATCAAATGACAAATGAGGAGCAGGATATCCGGGGTTAAACTCTACAAAGTAAAACAGGAAGCAAGATAAAAACACTCATAGGTCTCAGAGGTTTCCACCTGAACTAAGGGACAGCCTAAACTGAAACCTAAAGAACAGACTGAGAACATAATACAACACTAGAAGCAGAAATCCAACAGGAACAAACCTCAACAGTAGCAAAAACTCAAAGACAAAATGAGAAAAACTATGGAGCAAAAATCACTAGAGTCTTTAAAGATTGAAAAAAAGTGTAAAACAAAGATCTGGCCAAATATGTTTTGATATACTGGTTTCCTCCAAGTTGTGGAGGATTGAATCTGTCTTTAAATATAAAGGTGAGTTTTACTGATACTTGTCCCTAAATTGTGACTTGTATTTAATTTACATAATACTATGTCTAATCTTATAGAAGACCAAACACCTTCTTCAAGCTAAAATGAACTAAATCGGTGTAAGATCACACAGTTTCACATCATTCAACATATCAGTCATAATGCAGACTGATATTCTCACTCCTGTTTTATGCTTTATAATCTGTTTGTTCTGTTTTAGACATGGATGAGTGTGCAGACAATGTAAACCTGTGTGAGAACGGTCAGTGTCTGAACGCTCCAGGAGGCTACCGCTGTGAGTGCGAGATGGGCTTCACTCCTACAGAAGATAGCAAAGCCTGTCAAGGTGCTGCGCTCGTTATTTCTACTTTCCTTTTCTCTTTTTCTACAGTTCTTTCTCCAGGCAGGTTTTGGAAATGACATTCTCCTTATCTTTACTGTCTCTGCCACAGACATCGACGAGTGTAATTTCCAGAACATCTGTGTATTTGGGACATGCCAGAACCTTCCCGGGATGTTCCGCTGTGTGTGTGATGATGGTTACGAGCTGGACCGCAGTGGAGGGAACTGCACTGGTATGATCAGCATTAAAATGAAAGTCAGTCACACACAGTTGGGCTGTTTCTTAAACTTCTGTGTATCATCTTAGTCTGCAAGTTTCTTTTTTTCTTTTGCCAGACAGAAATGACACTGCTGAGCTGTCTTTAATCAAATCTAATTAAAGTTGTTGTAAATAATATGATTGATTTGATCTTTTATCTCAGATACTAAATCTGAAAAATCATAGAATGGAACTTTGTGCAGGCCTGCATTTTATTTTATTTTCCATTCAGTTGGATTATAACTGTCTTCAAACAGTTCAGCAACTGCTTTTCAACTATTTAAAATATAATTTTGTGGACTGCACCATTGTAGTATAAAACAACTCCAGTTACAGTGCTGTCATGTGGACAGGTAAGTCAGAGGTTTTTGCTTGTCACAGCAGAATGTGCACCCATCTTCCTTTTGTTAACATGGCAACAGTATGCTAAACTTGTCAACAGGATTTAAGATTACTCTCCAGCTATATTGATGAATGGAGGCATTGGAAAGAGCTACAAACTCAGTTTGTAAAAATCCTCATGTTTGTAAAAAATAGTAGGTTGGCATACAGTAGCTCACAACGTGTGTTTGTGTGCGTCGCAGATATCAATGAGTGTGCCGACCCTGTGAACTGCATCAATGGACTCTGTGTGAACACACCAGGAAACTACCTGTGTAACTGTCCAGCTGACTTTGAGCTGAACCCTACTGGAGTGGGCTGTGTGGGTGAGTAGCACTCTGAGAAGTCACAGATATGATTCTCTTAAAGAACACGAGCATGAATCATGATGAGTGATAAATGAAAAAACACATCAAATCTAATATATTATATATGAACAACATATTAGTTGGAGCCTATTATTGACCATCCTTTAAGACATTACTATTTGGAAATAGAATCTTTCTCTTACTGGTATACTTCACCAGATAATCAGAGACACAAACAAGCATTCATGCTCACATTGAATTTAGAATCACCAGTCTCCCAAAGATGAAAATTGTAAGATGTAATTAGATTTGCTTAGGCTGAACTAATGCTCATGTAACCTGGGACTCACTTTTCTGTATCTCCGTCAGACACCCGCGTTGGCAACTGCTTCCTAGATATCCTTGCTCGTGGTGATGGAGGAATCTCCTGCAGTGCAGAGATTGGCGTGGGTGTGACCCGAGCTTCCTGTTGCTGCTCCAAAGGAGCAGCCTGGGGAAACCCTTGTGAACTCTGTCCCTCCTCCAACTCCAGTATGCACCAAAAAAACTCTGATCAAAATCATTTACTTCGAATATCAACCTCTAAATGCAGCTAGCATTTAAAATACACAAATTGTTGGTAAAGTCATCCTGATTTCCTGCATGTCTCTATCTTGTAGCAGAATACAAGACTCTTTGTCCAGGAGGAGAGGGTTTCAGACCCAACCCCATCACTGTGATCCTGGAAGGTAAACAATCCAGTTTTCTCTCATTTCCAGCATTCTATTAAAATTGCTGCGTCTACACACCAAGCTGAGACTTCCATTTCACAATTTTAAGATACATTTGAACAAAAAATGAATATATCATTGTCAATTTTTGATAATTCTGTAGATATTGATGAATGCCAGGAGCTACCAGGTCTCTGCCAGGGTGGAAACTGCATTAACACATTTGGTAGTTTCCAATGTGAGTGTCCAGCAGGCTACTACCTGAATGAAGACACTCGCATTTGTGAAGGTATCTGCTCATCCCTTTTTTCTTACATTATACTGTTAATCTACTAGTGTAAACAATAATATCTCTTACTATATGATTTCTTTTATTTCTTATCATCTCTTTGTTTGCAGATATTGATGAGTGTATTGCACATGTTGGGATATGTGGGCCTGGCACTTGCTACAACACACAGGGCAACTACACTTGTGTGTGTCCCCCCGAATACATGCAGGTCAACGGAGGAAACAACTGCATGGGTGAGTGGGAGAGACTCACTAAAACAAGTTGCATCACTTAAAATCATGGAAATACTGTTTTTAGCTTTGTTTTTGTTTTATACTTTTGTCTTTGTTTTGGACTGACATCTTATTTCTTTAATGTGATGCAGACATGAGGAAGAGTGTGTGCTACCGCAACTTCAATGACACATGTGAGAACGAACTGTCGTTCAACATGACCAAAAAGATGTGCTGCTGCGCCTACAACGTGGGGAAAGCTTGGAACAAGCCATGCGAGCCATGTCCTACTCCTGCTACTAGTGGGTTTCAATGAAAATCTGATAACATACTCTGAAACAGCTTTGGATATATTTCATTACTGTCCATAACTCTCTTCTGTCCCGATTCTTCCAGTTGAGTACCAGTTGCTGTGTGGTAACCAGGCTCCTGGTTTCATCATTGACATCCACACTGGCAAGCCAATCGGTAAGGACACTGAAAAAATAAACTAATCAGAGTTCTGACCTTCAACTCACCAGTGTCCAAGCTGAGAGTTTCCCCGTTTACATGATATCTTTACTGTTTTTGCAGATATTGACGAGTGCAGGGAAATCCCAGGTATCTGTGCTAACGGTGTTTGCATTAATCAGATTGGGAGCTTCCGCTGTGAATGTCCAATGGGCTTCAGCTACAACAACATACTTCTGATTTGTGAAGGTTGGTCTTCAGGCTCTACAAAGCCTTTTTTTTCTCCCTAATTTTCTGTTTTGTCCCTCTCTCTGTGTTTCAAGTAGCAAGGGATGACAATGAAAGATGTCTTCATTACAAGTTTCCTTTTTTATACCCTGAAAAAGAGAACATTCACTTTTCTCCTCAACACACACTCTGTTTCCAGCACTACTTTTGATACATTAAATCACAACATTCCCACACTATTAGAAGCACTCACGCACACACATGCAGTACAGTGCGCACTCACGTAAACACACTGACTCTTTTTAGCTGAGGCACTTTTACAAGCGTTCCACTCAGTGAAGTTAATGCAACCTTTATTATCATGAATTATGTCCTTGTAAAGGCGTGTAGTTGGTCTGAATGGAACGGCCTGTCAAAACCACCAATCATCCAGAACCTAACAGTGACTCTCTGAACTGTATCAGAGCCAAAGCAGAGCTGTTGTGTTTTCTCTCCTGCTGTCCACAAGCTGATAGCCTACTCTGACCAGACAGTTACAGAGCCTGTGATTGATACCCGCTGCTTCTCTCTTTCTCCCTGTCGTAGATATTGATGAGTGTAACAGTGGGGATAACCTGTGCCAACGCAACGCCAACTGTATCAACATTCCTGGCAGTTACCGCTGCGAGTGCTCACAAGGTTTCAAACTGTCTCCCAGCGGGGCCTGTCTGGGTGAGTCCGGCCTGTCTGACAGGCCTTACATGACTTTCCCATCTTAGAATAGAAGACAGATGGAGGGAAAGTTGGAAAAATGTAAAATGCAGGAAATGGTAGTTTGTGGTTTGTCTCTAAGGGACATTTGAAAACCTGCTAAGTAATGATGATATACACCACCTTTTGAGTTTCTTTGTGCATGGTTTGGTTGGGGGTTTACTTCTGCACCAGTTCCTTGTTACGGCCTTTTTACATGCATCCAGTAAGATCCTGAGTCAGTATACATTATTGTCACTCACTAACTCGTTTAGATCTCCGTAGTTCATAACCTTACATTTTTTAGGTATTACAAGTCCCAATATATCTTTAGTTTTAGAGTGTACTTTTGCTCAGAATACCTGGAGTTTGTGACGCTTCTAAGATATGTGTATATAGTTTGCCTCATTGTCCCCACGTTCTGCCAGCAAGGCTTTTGTGACCCTGTTTGTTTAGATTTAATTTTAGCTGTGATGAAATCATGAGTCAGATTCCCTCCATGTGTTTGAATTTGTTATTTGTTCATGCTTAGACTCTAAACCATTCATCTGCTGTGATTTGTATATTAATTTCCCTTTCCCATTTAGACTTAATATACCAAGTTGAATAGGGTCCACTTCAGTCTCTTACATTCCAGTACAGCCCTGACAGATGTTTGAGCCTTTTCCCATATCATGCTTAAATCACAAAATTAACAACTCTATTTATGTTTCTATATTTGACATGAGAAAAAAATAAACAAAACGTCAACAGTTTTTTGCTTAATGTTATTAGTTTTTCCAGAGTCTGACACAGTTTTAGGTATTCCAGTAAAATCCAGATTTTGTAAGGCTGTTTTAAATGAAGCCTTGAGTCTGAATGGGTTAAAGAGACTGGAGAGGTAAAGCAAAGTATTACTGGCAAAAATGTAGAAGAGGTGCTGCAGTTGATTATATGAGAAATGTCTTCCTCTTCTTTTTTTGTAAAGCATGAAAACTGTAGACCCCAAAGTAAAAGTAATGAACCTGCATATGAGCATAATACAAGGTCCCTAACATTTCTTATATACTTTGCTTCCACCACAGATCGTAACGAGTGCCAGGAAATCCCTAATGTGTGCAGCCATGGACAGTGTATTGACACACAGGGCAGTTATCGCTGTGTCTGCCAAAACGGCTTCAAAACCACCGCCGATCAGACTATGTGCATGGGTGAGGACTGCAATCTGAAAACATATATATTCATATATTTATGTTTTTGTAATCCAACAGAGTCTACAGTTGTTGCATAATGTTTAAATTCTTTTTTTTCGCTGTGTATTTCAGACATCGATGAGTGTGAGAGACAGCCATGTGGTAATGGCACCTGTAAAAACACTGTGGGGTCCTACAACTGTCTGTGCTTCCTCGGCTTTGAGCTCACACACAACAATGACTGCATGGGTATGAATTATTTAACATTCAACAGTAGTTTCCTCTAAAGGTTGCCATCTGTACAAGAATTTAGCTGACATATTATTACAAATAAAAATACAATTCCCTTTTCTATGGCAGCATTACACACAGCCAGATATTTAATAATAATTAGTTTTGTTTTACAGATAGAAATATACATCAGCCTACATTATTTGTGTCTTTGATTCTTGGTGCACAGACAAAAGCTTTGGACGCAAAGAGGTCTAAAGCCAGGAAAAAAACTTCATTCTCTGAATTGTTTTTCACTTCACAGACATAGATGAGTGCATTGCCCTTCAGGGCCAAGTGTGCAGGAACGGACAGTGCATCAATGGGCTTGGTTCCTTCCAGTGTCTCTGCCATGAAGGTTATGAAAACACACCTGATGGGAAGAACTGTGTTGGTGAGTCGCTTTAATTCACAAGACTAATAAAATCAGGCTGAGGCTTACGTACATCTTTCATACCGAATATTCGACTACACAGGCATTGCTATTCTTGTTTTTCACAGATATCAATGAGTGTGTGAGTCTGCCCGGAACATGCTCTCCAGGAACCTGTCAGAATCTGGATGGATCCTTTAGATGTATCTGCCCTCCTGGCTATGAGGTGCAAAATGACCAATGCATAGGTAGGACACACACATATCCACGCTTCAGTGCACTGTTGATGTTCTGCACACAGGCAAACCAGTACATTAAAGTGGTCAAAGTTTTGATTTACACATTTACTTTAACATCAGGGAGTAAGGAGCATCAGACCATCTGCTTTAGTTTGCACTAAGACATATACATAGAGCATATGCACCCAGTCTCACCTCTATGCCCAATTCCCAGATATCAACGAATGTGATGTGGAGCCCAACATCTGCCAGTTTGGCACCTGCACCAACACCCCTGGAAGCTTTAAGTGCTCCTGCCAACCCGGATTTGTACTCTCTGACAACAAACGACGCTGCTATGGTGAGAGCAGGATATGATGGAGGAGGATCATCATTGATAGTAGAGAACACGCAAGCTATATCCTGTTGAACTGACTGGAAATTTTATTCCTCTTGACAGACACCAGAGAGAGCTTCTGTTTCACCAAATTTGAGGCAGGCAAATGCTCTGTCCCCAAAGCATTCAATACCACCAAAGCCAAATGCTGCTGCAGCAAGATGCCGGGAGAGGGCTGGGGACTTCCCTGTGAGCTGTGCCCACAAGAGAGCGATGGTGTGTACAGCAGATGCACAGTCTCATAAAGATGTACATGTGCTCACAGTGTAAACTGTAAAATGTTAAAAAATGACAGATTTCTGGTCATTTTGCAGCTGCTTTTGACACTCTGTGTCCCTATGGCCACGGGGCCTTGCCCGGACCGGGTGATGTTCGTGAGGGTGAGTGCCACGACACTAGTATAGCCCCTTAAATATAAAGAAAACTTGGGGGAGGGGAGTTTGCGTGAATTTGAAAAGATAGGCTAATTATCCCTTGCTATATTTAGATATGAATGAGTGTCTGGATAACCCTGGAATCTGCCAGAATGGCATATGCATCAACACAGACGGTTCTTTCCGATGTGAATGTCCCTTTGGATTCAACCTGGATTACACTGGAGTCAATTGCATAGGTGAGATGATAGCTTCTATCAAATTATACAATATATACATTTTCAACATAATGAATGCTTTGTTGGAGTCCAAGACTAAGATCTGAGCATTTTAGTAATTTATCATGAAAAGCTGCAGCTGTTCAAGGAACTGACATATTAATAGGTGCTGGGCATCTGCTTATGTGTGGAAGCTGTGTATTGAGGTTTTTTTCTTTCTGTAACACACAATTTATCCCCCAATTCCTCAGGTCTCGTGATATTTTATAAAGACAGATAGTAGATTTTCTTGCATTAAAGTCTGATCTATTTTTGGATTCAAGCTACAAATTGATGGTTGTACAATCTCAAATAACATTCAAATGTTTTCACTTTTACTTTTTCTGGTGTTTCCAGACACTGATGAGTGCTCCATAGGAAACCCATGTGGAAATGGAACTTGCACCAATGTGGTGGGAGGTTTCGAGTGCTCGTGCCAGGACGGCTTTGAACCAGGACCCATGATGACTTGTGAAGGTCAGTGGATCACACACTCAAAAGGCCACTTGTACAGTTGCAGTTATATGCGGGAAGAAGTAAACTAACAATGAATAAAATCTTCCTGGCTTTCTTCTTGACTCAAGACATCAACGAGTGCTCCCAGAATCCTCTGCTTTGTGCTTTCCGTTGTGTCAACACGTTTGGTTCCTATGAGTGTATGTGTCCCGGTGGTTATGTGCTGCGAGAAGACCAACGCATGTGTAGAGGTGAGTGTGCAGCAGATCAGAGATGAGCATAGTTTTATTTTTATCTTTTTCATTGACATAAATTCAGCAATAATTCTTTAAGACACTCAAAAAAGTAACCCGCAGGGGACTACACAGTTTTACCTAATGGCTTTCTGTCATTGCCTTCTCAATAGACCAGGATGAATGCTTAGAAAAGCTGGATGACTGCATGTCTAAAGGCATGTCCTGTAAGAATCTGATTGGCACCTTCATGTGTATCTGCCCTCCTGGCATGCAGCGCCGACCAGATGGAGAGGGATGCATGGGTGAGTAAAACTGCTTCAGCCAGAAAAATAGGTTACAGAACAGTGCAGATGTTGCTCCTTTACTTATCCTTCCATCCTTTGTTCTATACTCCAGACCTGAATGAGTGTCACGCCAAACCTGGCATCTGTAAAAATGGGCGCTGTGTCAACACAGTGGGAAGCTACCGCTGTGAGTGCGATGGTGGCTTTGAGCCGAGCTCAACTGGAACTGAATGTATCGGTAAGATCACAACTGCTGAGACATCCAGACACTAAGTCCTCAACAAACCCTTTCATATATTTTTCTCTTGTGCTTTCCTTTAGACAACAGAAAGGGCTACTGTTACACAGAGGTTCTGCAGACCATGTGCCAACAGTCATCCACCAACAGGAACAGTGTGACCAAGTCTGAGTGCTGCTGCAATGCCGGTCGAGGCTGGGGGTCACAGTGTGAGCTGTGCCCACTGCCAGGCACCGTACAGTACAAGAAGATGTGCCCGTATGGACCTGGCTACACCACAGATGAAAGAGGTGAGGACAAAAAGTGATATAAAGTACAAAACTTCACTTTAAATTCCCTCATTACTCACAACAATCCTACTTAGAACAGACAAAATGAAAATGAGTCCAACCTGTCTGTTCTTCCAGACATCAACGAGTGCAAGGTGTTGCCAGATCTGTGTCATAATGGTCAGTGCATCAACACCATTGGATCTTTCCGTTGCCACTGTAATGTAGGATACAAGGCCGACTTCACCGCAACTTCCTGTGTTGGTATGGCTGATCTCTGCCCTCTTATTTTGTCTCCCACATTCAGTTTACTTAAGATGTTTTATTATTAAGATAAAATTGGTAAATCTTAAATCTTTTAATTGGTGTCAACCTTTGAACATTTACCTTGTCATTGCTTTTCACTATTCTCCTCACTTGTTTCACTTTGTGTACATTTCAGATGTGGATGAGTGCGCTCTGTCTCCAAAACCCTGCAACTTTCTGTGTAAAAACACAGAAGGCAGTTACCTGTGCTCCTGCCCCAGAGGATACAGCCTGCAACCAGATGGAAAGACCTGCAAAGGTAAATACACTCTGTGTCCAGAAATCAGTTCAGCATTTGTGGCTAATTAAAGGCTCTGTTTTGTGCACAGCTAAATTCAGTCAATAATATGTAATGCCTAGGCTGTATAAGATGTTCATCAGTTTTCTTGCCTCCCTGTCTTCCACTAAGATGTGGATGAGTGTTCGACAAAGCAGCACAACTGTCAGTTCCTGTGTGTTAACACCATCGGAGGCTTCACCTGCAAGTGTCCTGCTGGCTTCATGCAGCACCAGACTGCTTGCATCGGTGAGTCCAACACCAGATCTTTACAAGAGAACCAGCAACAACAGAAGTGATTTTAATAGGATTAAATAGGATACAAAGCAATCAAATAGGATAAAAACGGCTTTAATCGACCATCTGTTTATTTGTTCTTTGCAGACAACAATGAATGTTCAGCTCAGAACAGCGTGTGTGGTTCCCGAGCCTCTTGCGTCAACACGCCTGGTAGTTTCAACTGTGAATGCTCCAAAGGTTTCTCTTTGGACACCACCGGCGTGGAGTGTGAGGGTGAGCAGAAGCATCTACAA
This sequence comes from Atherinosoma microstoma, assembly GCA_037177055.1. NCBI lineage: Eukaryota > Metazoa > Chordata > Actinopteri > Atheriniformes > Atherinidae > Atherinosoma > Atherinosoma microstoma. Next base: position 16,318,086 of record JBBBVU010000015.1, on the reverse strand, counting down.
GGATCAGCATCAGCCAGTTAGAAATGGTTTGTTCATTTGGTCTGTTTATTTAAAAGTGTTCATTTCCATTTTCCTCAGATGTTGATGAGTGTAGCAGTAACCATCGCTGTCAACATGGCTGTCAGAACATGTTGGGAGGTTTCCGCTGTGGCTGCCCCCAGGGCTACGTACAACACTACCAGTGGAACCAGTGTGTAGGTGAGTTACTGTGATTTAGAGTTTGGGAGCTTTTCTTCATAACAGCAATCAGTACGGACACACCACTGGCTGTATTGCAGAGGTGAGCCAGGAAGTTTATGATGGCATTTCCTAAAGCTTTTTGGCTCTTGTGGAATTACATTAGGTTTATTTTTAGTATAAATCAGCTGTACTGTCACACATTTGGCAACAAAATTGAAGGATGGCATCAACTTCACAAGCTATTAATATGCATGTTTATCAGGTGTCAAGCAGTATAAAATACAAATAAGGGAAGAATATAAAGGTAGTTCTTGTCTTGTTGCAATGGGATTTTCTGTAACAAACTGCAGAAATTCTACAAGACAGCATCATCTTTAGCTTAAATTTACTGAGCACTCAGTATCTACAGTATTGATGCCTTCATACTTGTATGTTTCTAAACTTCCCTCATTTCTCCCTGCAGATGAAAATGAGTGTCAGTCTGGGACAGTTTGTGGCTCTGCATCCTGTTACAACACATTGGGCAGCTTCAAGTGCGTGTGTCCCTCTGGCTTTGACTTTGAGCAGAATGCTGGAGGCTGCCAAGATGTGAACGAATGTTCCTCAGGCACAAACCCCTGCATTTACGGCTGCTCCAATACTGATGGAGGCTACCTGTGTGGCTGTCCTGGAGGCTTCTACAGAGCGGGACAGGGGTGAGGGAGATTACATCAGGCAGAGAGTATTTCTTTTTAAAAAAAAAAATAAGAAAAAGAAAGTGTTGCCACTAGAAACTAACTACATTTCATGTGCTGTTTTTATTCAATCTAAAATGTGTTTGTCTCCATGCAGTCACTGTTTATCAGGCTCAGGTTTCCCAGGCCAGCTTCTGGAGGGTGAGGATGATGACAGTCTGTCTCCTGAGGCCTGCTATGAGTGCAAGATCAATGGAGGTGGAAAGAACGGACGACACAAGCGTAATACCAATGAAAATGAACTTAACCAGGTAAATGTGCTGACGAACTGATTCTTGGTGCTTGTCACAGCTTCTGACAGTTATACAGTTTAAAATGAGTCAATGTTCTTATGGGAATTCACAGTCACCCCTTTATCCTTGTCTTTGCTGTAGGAGCCGACAGTGAGCATGGCCAGTGTGGACACTCAGACCTCCATCCCCATGAACCTCTCACTGGCCTCGCTGCTCAACAAAGAGCCATTACTAGAGCTCCTGCCTGCCCTGCAGCCCCTGGAGCATCACGTACGTTATGTCATAACCCACGGCAACTCTAACGAACATTTCCGTCTGCTGGAACGCCGCGACGGAAAGAGCGTGCTCAGGCTTGGTAAGAGACCACCTTCACCGGGATCCTACCGGGTAGAGATTACTAGCCTGCCGCTCTTCGGGCCCCGTCGACTACATCAGCTGGAAGAGCAACATGGCGGTGACTACCTACAAGGGGAAATAGGAGATGCCCTGCGCATCAAGCTCCACATCCACCTGCACTGAGCTCAGAGTGTGCATGCAATCCTGCTCTGGACTGAGTTTTAACCTTTAATCCAATAACTCCACCCTGTACCCCCCTCCCTACATCCCCTTACCGGACCATCCAACCAACAGGGGGTGATCAAGGGCTAAGAAAGACTGAGTCCATCTGCCCAACTCTACCACCCCTTTGTTACTGTTCAAGTTATCATATGCTCATGTTTTGTGCTTTTTGTCTTTTTTTTTTTTACCTTGACTCCACTCCCACCTGACCCAGCACTCATTCTTCACTGAGGGCCTGTGGAGGAGATGGCAGAGAGGTGTTTATGTGCTTGGACCACCTCATACAGAAAAAATAGAATGCACTTTTTTAGATAAGAATAAGAAATTACTGAACAGGAATGTGGTTGAAGTGCTGTGAGAAGTCTATACATCATGTATGGTCTTATTTAAACCCCGTAGGGCTGCATGTAAAACTTTCATCCTGTTTAATATTATAAAAAAGTCATATTAAGGCTCATAATAACTGGTCTAAGGACACTTCCACCTCTCTGTGATCTTGAAGAAACAAATCACAACACTGGGGATAAAGGTTTGTCATGTTTTGCCCCTCTCAGTATTGTAGTATGTCATTTTAATGTATTTGTGCTGTTTGAAAAATGTTAACACGAAGGACTGCAACATTTACACAGCATTTCAGGTTCTTAAGTCCATAGCACTCTGTTCTTTATAGCTGGATACCAACCAAATGTCAGATTAGAAAACAGCACGTGAGCTGTGTTCTGTTCTGATGTGACTGATTTTTGCTTCTGCCCATGAGCAGTGCAAAGCAGGGATTAGCGTGTTTGCGTGTGTGTGCTGTCATGTTTGGTTACCTCAGTACCTCTCTCCGAGTATGGACACCATGCTGTGATGCTGACTTTAAAACAAAAGAGGGTGCTAGTGTCCCTCAGCATCCATCATGGGCAGGGAATACACCAGCTAGTAGCTCATAGACTTTAAAGAAGGTAGATCAGGTCATGTTTGTATTTATCCTCTAAGGGATTTATACTTCAGGTGCACTGATTCTGGACCTGAGAGCCAGCTTTTTCATTAAGTGGAAAGTTTTTTTTTCCCACATCAACCATCAGAGACTTTTAGCTTCTCCTAGTCATTTTACAAACTCTCAAATGCTTTAGGAGAACAGAGCTGTAGCCGAGTTTAAGCTGACTTTATCTGACTTCTTTGACTTTACTGTTAGCTCGTTGTCTGAGGACTGAGCCATGTTTACAACACAGAGACGTTGCTGAATGGAGCAGCGGTCTCAAAGGTACATGACATGTTAAACTGTAACTAAACGCAGTTCTTTACAGTGTCAGGGCACGCACAGGTGAACACGAACTTCACTAAGAAAAAAATAAATGTCAGGTCATACTTCATTACTCGTGATTATGTTTTTTCTCTCAAAGAGAAAAAAGGTGCTACATGATTCCATCTCTTACGCTGTACAAAGAAAGTGCAGTCTTGAATCTGGATTGCAAATGTTGACTTTTTTTTTTTTTTTCCTTTTTTTGCTAGGTTTTATGTGTGTCTGTTTTTGTCTGAGAAACCAATATTATCAAACTTGCTTCTTGAAAATTAAATTGTATATTTCTAAGTGAAATGTAGATTTTTCTTGTAACAGTCAAGGCAACACGAAAATGTAAACGCCCAGTAAGATTGAAGGCTTTAAGTGCTTTTCACTTAGTTTTGTTTTAGAAGGAACCCCCCCCCCCATGAAAAAAACCAAACAAAACACCATCATCATATGAGCCGATCACTGACTCACATCTGTTTACCATTTTAATCAGCAAAAAATAAGACAAAACATCCTTATCATCTGTTTTTAGAATACACAGGGAAGTTTACACTGTCTGTACTGTGCCATAAGAATCAATGCGAACTTGCATACCCTGCTGCGATCTATGGTGCTGAAGGATCATCTTTTTTTTTTTGTTTGTCTGGATTTTTTCAACATTCAAAGTTGCTGCACTGTATCACAGCCTACAGTAGATCATGTTTATAAAACATAACCATTTTCTAACCGGAGAACCTTTGTATACTTTGTATCTTTAAAGTTAATTTGTAATTTTTCTTTCATTTGCCATTTTTGCTTACTGTATCCAAGCTTCAGTGTCAGACTTGAATTTTGTCATCAACGACTATTTACAGCAAAGTCTCAAGTACTATATGATACAGAAAAGAAAGAGCAGGAAGTTTCTTTTTGAAAATAAATAAGTAAACTTGACTCTGGATGATACCAGAGTTTAACTGAAAGCTGAGGACAATCATGCAGTCACACCCACCAGGTGAAGATCTATGAATAATGATGGAGCATCTTTTAATATCTTAAAAGATCATACAATGAAGAAAACCAAAGATGTTTAACACCAAATAGCAATCTGTAAAATCTGAGTAATATTGTAAACTTCTGTCCAGTGACAATCACAGCAATAAAATATTGTGGGTTATATTTTTAAGTCTTGTCTCCTTGTCTTTTTTTCTTTTTTTTCTCCGCAAGCTAATAAAAGCAGAGATCACCAGACTAGTAAATAGCAGTCATTTTTATTTGATTTCCAACATGAACAATGCAAGCTCCCCACACAGTTCAACAACCAGCTCAAATCAGAGAAGAAAATATCATCATTTCACTGTTTTGATCCAGTGTATCAAAAAGAAAGCAGATAGTCAGAAAAATACAATCACAAAAGAGCAGAGCTTTCAGCTTTGCCACCTTCTAAAACAGGGGTGCATGACTACCTCAAAAATCCACAGTCTAAATACTGGTTGAGTAAGAGGAAGAGACAAAAGGATAGCAAAAAGGAGACTCCAAAACTTGAGTCTTGAATAGAAAAATAAAGCTTTCTTTTGCCTAAAGGTTGCTGTTTGCTTCATCACCACACTTGGCAGGCAGACTAAAGCAAAGTACACAACCAGTTAACGTTAACTCTACTTGCAGTGATAAGGAAGTATATAGTTTCAATATGGCTTCTCAGATATAGACACAATAACACACATAAACATGAACAAACACAATTTCAAAGAAACTACCTGCTTGGGTCTTCAAAAGCATCTGGAGCTGCAGTGCTGTTTGAGGATCAGAATCAGCACAAAGTTTCTGCTCCTTGATCAGCACTTAAATCGTAGATGCTTTGCACTGGACAATGCGTCATTAAAGGGGCATCTGCTTAAGTGTAAACTCCTTCATTTGAGTTCTGCCTGTGAGGGTGTTCTCAAAAACGCAGCCTTGAGGTTGATATTCCATAAATCATATAATGTAACACTGACAAGCTCTGGGCTTGAGAAAACTTAGACCTCCAATGATGATGTGGCATAGCACGTTTGACTGTTACAGTAGGTCAGGTTAAGGCAGCTGTGTAGGTAATAGTTTCTGTCCTTTCTGGTCCAAAATCTGAGCTTGAGTGTTTGTCTGACAGAGCGAGCTGCTTGTTGTGGTTTCACACAGTCCAGGATCCTCATATTTACATCAGAAAACAGTGATTTAAACCCAACAAATAGTAACCCCATTCTTCTTTAGTCTTCACAAAAAGCAAAAGAAAAAATCAGTGTGCAATGAAATAGTCTCTCTTGTCCACAACCAATTTTTTTTTACCTTACACCAGTGCATAATCAAACTGACCCCTCTCCAGCCCCTCCTTGTGGTCAGTCCAGGATGATGCAGGCATGCGGCTGTAGGGGTCCAGCAGGATCCTGAAGCACCTGACCAGCAGGAAGACCAAGAAAAGCATGAGGAGGCCTACAAAGGCAAAGGCGGTACGCTGTTCTGAGTCCACTCCAACCAAAGCCAGCGGGGGGCTGCTGCTGCCGCCGCCAGGACTGCCGGGCAAGGAGGAGCTGGCTGGGGACAGCAGCAACTCATAGTCAAGTGTTGGCACATCGTTCATCCTCCACGGGGCCCGGACACAGGGCTTACACACTGAATGGATGGTGGGTGTGTTGGATGGAGGTGCGGAGAAGGAGGGGAAGGTGTTCATTAGCGGTGATCTTGAGACCCTTGTTTGCCTAATTTAGCAGGTAAGTATGAAGACGTTGACCATGAGCTCACTGATTTGTCTAAAATGTGTGTATTCTGGTCATGACACGAATTTCCCTCCAGTGAGCACTTTATGTTGTCAAATCTAGGTCAGTCAAAGTGATGTGACCCAGACAGATCTGACCCTAATCTATTCTGACAACGTGACAGACACACACACATATGTACACATCAACACTTTTCAATTAATATGGAGCACTTTCTTGTGTCACACAATTGAAGAAGCAGGTAAAGATGCTGTGTAGCTTTCTTATTTGAGTGGCCGAGCCTCAGGCGGTAATTTTTCTAGTCATCAGAGTCACTCTGCCACATCAGTTCTCATTTCCACCTTCAATCAGAGCAGACAGGGCATGACACTGCCTCTTGCTAATGCAAACAAACACATAAACCTCTCCAATCACTGTCAAGGTCAGTGTTCTCCTGACAAGGCAATGGTGTGCAGATGGACATCTAACACCTAGCTGGGTTCAGCTGTTTAAACGCATGTCTGGGTGCTTGTGCCACTGACACAACTGTTATAAAAACCAATGCTATTTAGAGTGTCTGTATAGTCCAGCAACCAGGTGTGTGTGTGTAGCTGCGTGCGTACATGTGTGGGTGTTTGTACACAGCTAATTAAATCCAGAGGTCAGCAGATAAATGGCCCTGAATATTAAACAGCCCATAACCTTTTCTGATGCTGCATACTAAATGCAAAGTTTTCCCTTCATCCAGCTAGCTGGAGCGTGGTAAGTGGGCCAGAACTGTAAAATGGTGAAAGAAGTTTCTTCCACCGTTTCGTCTTCCGGTCGACTGCTTAAAAAAAACACATCTCTTGATAAGAGAAGCAACAAGAGGTAGACAATGTGTTGTGGAGGTCTGAGTTTATCTGTTAGGTAGGATGATCTGTCAGTCACAGATGAAAAGTGGCTTCGTTTCAATCCCGAATGTTTATGATGCTTTTCCAGCAGTCCTCAGCAGACATGACAAAGGGGTGTGACCAGATATATTTTCACCAGATGTTCCCGGTCATGCTGAGCCAGCGATCCCCCCCCCCCCCACCTAAAAGAAATAGAAGCATATTGTTAGAAAATTTTCCAAAATCACATTAATCAACTAATCAAATATACACACAACAGGATGTAGTTAAATCACCTTTGCACCACGTTTACATTGTTCTCAACGTGAACCATAAAAAGATTAAGCTATTCCCTCCTCATTTCATTATGCAGTATGTGATTATTACAACCTTCTGCTCGTTAAATAATGGTAGCATTAGCCTAGTGTGTAGAGAACACAGCACCACCACCCCCTGTAATGGCACTCAATTAGGAAGCCGATTATGGTATCATTATTGCTGCATTAGGAGTAATGAATGCGTGATCATAAACACTGATACCCATTACCTCATCCCCATTTTTTAGTAAAGTGTAACAGGGGGGCATGTGTTCCCTTGTTGACCCCCTTTCCTTCCTTTTTTTCTTCGTTTGCTCACATGATGGAGGGGGAAGACAAAGTACTGCTGAGCCTCATTAATAATCTAAAATCACATCTCCTGCAGCAGACCAGGTTTCAAATCATTGAGGGAATGCGATACATAAGCCGTTTACACCTGCTCACCAGTCTGGACAGAGTGGTGACTGGGCTATTTGTTTAGACAAATGTGGTGCCAATGGATATGAAAAGCTTTTGTGTGTGTGTGTGGGCATGGGTGTGTGTGTGTGTTTTAATGTTATGCTCAAGAGAGACAAAGGCAAGATCATGCAGAGGGAACATAAATATAAAGAGAAACTTTGAAAGATTGATAGAGGAACTAATGATGGACGAGCAAAGCAGAAGTTCATGTGGTGAACGGGCAGCGGTACAGAGGAAAGAGGAGACGTTCACTGGCACAGACTGGACTGACTCTCCTCTGCATGACCATGGAAAAATGCCTCCCCCATACACTGTCTGTGTCTGCCTCTATGTCCTGTTCAGTTCAAAGGTTTTCTAGCTGCTCCTTTATCAGCCAATGTCTCCAGGTTGCTGGCTGCACCAGTTTGGCTGGCAGCAGGATGATACACATGGGAGTAACAGCCATGCTGCGAATGAATGTGCACCTCTGCATGTGTACAAAACACACCTGCTGTGTGTGTGTGTGTGTGTGTGTAAATACAATTCCAGATTTTGTTTGGCTTTCAGCAATGTGAGACAAAACTACATAATGAGTTGCACATCTAAAATTCTTTACAACTGTCATCAATTTAAATAAAGAAAAGCTCCCAGATACAGTTCAGGGTTAGGAGCAAAGATAGATGGTTAGACTGCATTATTGCAGAAATTTTGATCATTTATGCCAGTACCAAATGTCATTAAGTGCATCAATTGAACTCTGTAATTTCCTAACAAACTCAAGAAATTTGTGCCCAAGTATCAAAACCCCTTCTTAAATCTAGAGGTATATTGAACTTCTAAAATGTTATTTGAGGCTATGGAAAATGGAAAACCTGTAAAATGCATAAGATGGCTGTAATCTCTAAATGCTTGATAGTATTCTTATCAAATATAAAAAATAACTCACATCCATAATAAAAAAACCCAGGTTCATCAGACATGTGATGAAAAGGATTCTCAACATGTCACTGTGAGTAATTCAACAAATATTCCAGGTAGTATCCATCTTAGAGGGCATTTTGTTTCTTTGTTGTTGTTTTTTCGGTTATTACCTTGAATTAATACTGACGGCTTCAATTCAAATCCACAGAAGTGACCAGAAGTATAATTATAAAAGATATCTCCTCATCCAAATACTACTGGACCTACCATTGTGCATGTAGACAACGGTTACACCATTTCAGACATTTTATTGTAGGGTTGCTAGCAATAAATTACGTGCATGCACCTGTCTTACTTTTTTCACTCATGACTGCACAATATACTTTACTTTATAAATATGTAGCATCATAATCAGAATCCACAGACACACAAACACACAAAATGGTGAAATATGAAAATGGTACATGTATGGACAACTGGAGGTGATTTAGAGCCTAATTAAACCATTTGAACTTGGAAAACACATTTTAACTCAGTTATAATTTACAACTGAGTTGACATGCATGTCAACAGCCTGCAAACAGCCCCTCTAAATGGATTGCAGCCATTTCTAATTTCATTAGTTACATGTGTGCATTTTCATGACATGGAAATGTAAACAGAAAGACGTCCTGGCTTTATTACACACTTGCAACTTGACAGGTTACTTGAACAACTTAGCCTTTGTAATTGTCATCAGTAACGCTTTCTCTACTGTAGTGTCAAAGGTATTTAAGGTAGTTAATGTCCATACACAATCAACATGTGGAATACAGATGTGACTTATTCTGCTTTAACAAATACAATAAAACAAACAAAACAGTAAACTAGTCCAGTATTTTCTTTGCTGAAAATGCAAAACTCTACAGATATGACAACAAAATGTTGAACACAAACACTGAATCACAGTAATTATGCATGAAAACATGCTAACATTTCAAACAGCAATGCACAACCCTATCTTGAATGTCAACCGTACAATTTATTAAGTTGAAAATAGTTGTGATCACACGTACACAATGTAAATGTACATGTTCATTCTATTCTTGGCTCATAATGTGTCACATGACAAACTTTTATGTGCAGATCTTCATTAAAAGAAACTAATGGAGTACTAATAGCAGTATGGACAGCACATGGACCATCCCCACACAGGTAGACATATTTCTTCTTGTTAATCAGACCAGTCAAATTTGTGTTTTTGAAAACTACAAGACTAAACTTTCATTTTTTAAATCTTAAACTTCATGTAGACCAGTTATTGCATAAAGCATAAAAGACATCATTAAACATCTTTCAAATGTCACTTTGCTTGTTGGAACGATCTCAGATGAGACTGTGAAACTGCAGAGTCAAGGAAAAAAAACTGATGATCTCACAGAGTAGAACATCCAGGCCTCCATCAGTCCTTCAGAGCACAATTAGGGATAAGCTTGAACAATCTGTCAGAACATTTGATGAAAATGTAGGTTGCATATCTGTACTTTTATAGAGACATAAAATGGATTTATGTTCTACCACATGAGCATTTTAACCTAGAATAAAAAAAAAGAAAATAATGTTTGATTTTAGACTCTTCCTATAAGACTGTCATGGTAACATAAACTCAAAGATTTGCAGACATTACAGAATAGTAGACAGTAAAACCCATAAAAATAAAATAAAATAAGCAAAAGCGAGAACAAAATATACATTACACATAAAACCCATTCACTGATATCAAATGTTGGAGGAACTGCTAAGAGCTAGAAACATAGCCACTCTTTAATTATCTAGTGCCTGATTGCTTCCATTATCTCTCGCTACCTCTTCACTTAGAGAGAGGATGATAAATAGACTAACAGAATGGGACCTAAAACAATGTTTCTTTTTTTTTTTCAAATTAATTGATTTATTTGATAACGAATTTCTTTGAATATAATGGTCTATTTTAGGAAAAAGGAACCTAAAATGACACAAATATGGTATTTTCTCCTTTGCAAGAAGTTGTCATAAAGTCAGTGACCTGAAACTTCAGCCATGAGCCTCGAAGGTGTGTCTGTGTGTGTGTGAATAAGTAATTGGGAGGTGGAAGGAGGACAGAGAGTTTGTTTTCCTCCTCATTAAATCTCACTCCCACCATCACCCTCCATCAGCGCAGACACGCACACACTATCGCCCATCAGCCTCACCACTCCATCTCTCCTCCAATACACCTCCACGAAGCACCAACAACTCCCCTGTGATGAAGGGAAGTGAAGCAGGCACTCGTCAGTCTTCATTGAAAAGCCCTTAAATGGATGCCTCTCTCATACATACCCTGACACACACATCCATATTTGTGCATCACAATTCATTGGCACTCAAAAATACACAATGGGCCAGGCAGGTTCTGACTGTGTCCATGCCATTATGTGTGTGTGTGTGTGTGTATATATATATATATAGGTGTGTACAGATATGAGCACATGATACAGAAAATGTACACTTTAGGCTGTATCTCTAAAGAAACACATTTAGACAGAGTGTGTGTGTGTGTTCACTGCCATCCCTTCCCAACAGAACCATTTGTCAAGCTAATGTTGAAAGAACTCATCAGGGTAAATGAAATGAAGAGAGGTGAAAATAATTTAGTTACCTCTCAGGTGACCAGGGTGTCACCTTTTCCCTCCTCCATTCAACTCTTATCTTTCACACAGAGACATAGCTGAGGTGGTTTGTGCTCTTCTATCTACGGTTCAATCAAGTTAAATTACTACTGCTTCATTGTGGAGATGAAAACTCAATATTTCGAACATTGCCCTGTTTCAGATAGTCCTTTAAGAAAGCAGCGGGGACATAAATGGGATCACTTGTCGTGATGACCCTTCAGAGAGTTACTGCCCAAATCTGCAGGTCCTCGTGGCGTTAGAGCTTTATAGCAAGTGTTACGGACCCCCAGCTCGTTAGGTGAAAGGGGGTTGTAAACATTAAACCCGCAAACAAATCCTTCGTTTAAAAGTGTTTATTTACAGGGTGTCGTGACAAAGGAAAATAAATAGTGCAATAAACAAAAAAACAAGGTCTCAACGAGACCCAAACAGCTCTATAGCAGACAAAACAAAATAGGTGGAGGCTTTATCAAAAACTAAACAAAAAAGGAGGGCCACCTAGGGCTGAAAACAAAACGATAACTAAGAAAACAACAAAAAGAGCCAAAACTCCACACTCTATATATACACAAAGTCTCACAAAACACAACCTTCTAAAAGGTTAGCAAAGTTTACAAAACCACAGTTTTAAAAATGCCAAAGCTCTAAGTCTAGGACCAAATGCAAGGCAGGCTGGTGGCTACACACAGCTGTCTTGATCCACTGACAAATTGCCGCTTAAATTGCCCTGATTGTTCATTAGGATCAGCTGGGGAGGAAGTTGAATCAGCCAATCCTGGGTTGGACCAATCAGGGGGATGCGACAGCACAGCCAGGCACAGGTGAGGATCCAGCCAGCTGTCCAACTTCTATGGTGGGATCACACAGTCAATTTAATATACCATAAACCCATGGCCGTAACAGCAAGTTTCAATTCATTGTTCTAACTTTTCTCTGCTTTGGTTCACTTTCCCTCCCCTAAGGCTCTGCAGGCAAGTTTATTTTAGTGATAAAAAAAGTAAAAATCTATTTGCTATCTGCTCTGCAACAACACACAGTTGGGGATTAGCTGGTGAGCATTGACATATTAAGGAGGGAAAATCTTTTTTTTTGGAGGGGGGGGGGGGCAATAAATTACTTTACATTATGGAATTAAAGATGCATAAATTTCTCGCAAAGACACTGTTATTGTTTTGCGTGCTATTTGCATCTTTTGAAACATTTATGGGTGGCATCTCACCATAGCGCTATAAATCACACATCACAGATTCAAACTAAACATGGTCTTTTTTACAGTGTAGTCACAGATTATATTTTTCCCTTTTCTTTAAAGACTATGAACAGCCAACCCCACCAGCCTCCAAAAGGTTCCAAACAGAGACAGTCTTGATTTGTTATTATTTATAGCCAGGGTAAAGGCACCCTCGGAAAGTAATTAGACTTTAGAAACAAAGAGAAAGGAAGGAGAAGAGCATCAGTGAGCAAGTGGACAGAGAAAGAGAAAGAGATGGTAAATGTTGGTCTCAGCCTCAGCCTGCAGGGAATTGAATTAACCCTTTCCAATTTGCTGCTTATAAAGACAAAGTGGAGCTGAAGAAAAGGCAGAAGTGAGCTGCAGGTGATCCACCAGCTCAGATGGGTATCCCCATCACATCAATATAGAGGATATGCAGTTCACAAGACAAATATCCAGCAGTCAGATGACATAACTGTGTATGATCTGCACACATATAAACACACATATGAAGGGAAGCTCCACTGAAAATGTATTGATACCATCTGTCATCAAACTATATCAATATATTGGATTTTTTTTCTAGAGTGCTTGCCTTGATTCATTTGACACCTCCGGGAGTTTGCACCTGCAGTGGCAGCGGCTAATGAGAACTATAGGGACCAGGTCACCTTGAGAAGTGTATAACAACAAACATTTTCCTTATACTATTTATATGTGTAACTTCAACTGCAGTGAGTAGCTCAGGTATACTTTTCGTACACTTTCTTAGAAAAGGAGTCAAACATTTGCACATACACAAGCACTCTCAGTCAGATTTACAGGCCCAAACATATTCTCTAGAAGGTATTTTTAGCACCTGAGGGAGACAGAGTGACTGTGGAATCATTCTTTTTAACAACTGGCTAGCATCTCAGCTCACAGCCAGCCAGCTCCTTGGATAGCCCAGTCATAATTAGGCTGGCAGACTGTCTGCAGCTACAGTAACAGTGATAAAGTTGGGCTATCAAATACTCTGCATTTTCATCACAGCCAGCCAGTCGTCTCTGTTCACACATGAATGTGCACAAAAAGGTATTTTTTTGGTGAATCGAACACGAAGACCAGCTCTCTTACCTGGCATACTATACATGCAAATAGCAGGTATGACAGCTGAGCTTTTAAAACAAAAATATCCAGCTATATAACAGAGAGCATAACACTTTATCAGGATTTCCTAAAGAACCTGCCCCTTTTATCAGTGGCTGCATATGCATTTTAAGAGAAAATGTTGTCATTGAGCAGGGGTGGAGATAAACAGTGGCATGCAAAAGTGTGGGTAGATGTGAGCAAAAATGTCTGTTCCTCTGTACAGTTGAGATGGTGAAAGTTAACCTGATTTCCAAAAGGCATTAAAGTTAACGCATTCTTTAAGATTTTTAATACCTTTCATACTTTTAAAACAAGCAAAACAAAATAAGAGTTGAAGTCAAGCTTTGCGCACCTTGCATGGTCCTTGTAGCAGTAGTTGGTAAGACCCTCATTGAAAGTGTCATCTAAAAAGAAAGAAATCTATTTGTAGACAGCTTTCAATTCCTGTTTGGGGGATTTTCATTCATTTTTCCAGAAAAAGCTTCTATTTCTGTGAGACAACTTTCATCATGACCTTCATCTTGCTTTTCTTCTCCGTTTAAAGGCGCATTATGTAATTTTACGACCTTAAAACTCTTTATTCCGGACTCGTTTGATGTCACAGTGACATCTATTATGTGCATTTCTGGAGTCATCCCTGTCCAGCACCATCCCAGGCTTAGAAACCTCACAAAAACTACTTTTTCCTCCGGGATGCCATGTGAAGATGCAGACTTTCGCTTTACGGACTGCGTCACATGCAAGCGGGTATAAACATACCGGCCGTTTTGAACGCACATCGCGAATGATTCAGCAAAGAAATGCAAGAGGACATTTTAGGAGGAAGAGAGGGAAAAAAAGAGAGAAAGGGACAGAGGAAGAGATAAGACAAGATTCAAGATAAGACTGCCTTTTACTGGCTGGAGAGATCTCACAGTGCAGGTATGAAGCAAGATGGATGCTGAATTAGCCGTTGATAGGGGCCGCTTCACTGAGAATATCTGCTAAAGTTCTGTCTTTCAGATAATTACTTTGTTGTGGAAGTTGTCTTTCTTCTATTTTTTTTATGTTTGCTCTCAGAATTTAGGCCTACTGTAGATTGGTTGGCTTACTAAGATGTTCATTTTCAAAGCACTAAGACTTTCTTTTAAAAAAATCCTTTTTATAACTTAACAATCTTACCATTTTTTAAAATTTGACATAATCTCCTCACACAAAATTCTGGGATTTTTTTTCACCCAAATGCAATTGTGTTTCCTTTATTTTCACCCTTACAACCCTTATGACCCTCTTAATGTTTTTAAGAATATAACCCTTTTCGGGCATTTGGGTTGGAATCGATCAGATCAGCTATTGACGGGCAAAGAAAACAAAATCTCTGCAATCAGAAACATATTGAATTAGAATGTCATGGCTGTTATTACATTGCAGTAGTTTCTGAAGGGCAATAAGAGGTGGTAAAGTAAACATGTTTTTATCTGCATCTGACAGGCTCAGATTGATTCAAGTGTCTGAAGACATAATGGAAAAGATGCCTACACTGTTAGGCATTTGTAATACCAAATGTATTGACATTGTCCCATGTCAAAACATTTAGCAGGCATCAGTCACAGTGCTCAATATGGATTTCAATTTTTTTAAAAAGGGTCCTGATTTAAAAATCCCCAAAGTTTCCTTTAAGTATTCACAATGACAGATATTTTGCCCCAGACACCCAAACTTTTGCATGTCACTGTAAAGGGAAAGACAAATGGAGCTGTAAGCAGATGAAAGAGCAAAGGAGAAAAACAAGCCCCTTGTGGTTTTCAACAGCAACAATGCAGCTGAGCAATTCCATCTTCAGAGCTGCCTACCATTTATCATTTTATCAGCAGCCAGATGAACACCTTTTTCTTTATCAGCATATTTAGGAGTTTTCCCTTGAATGGCCCTGCATCAGTTGTGAGAGAGGTCCATGTTCCAGATCAGGACTCTTTTTATACAAAACAAACTTTTTGTTTAACCTAAACACAACAAGGTTGTCTTAGCAGCTGTAATCCTCCCACCTTATACTTCTCAAAAGAACAGAAAAAAACAAAGCCAAATGGAATCACATTTTTGAGAGGACAGAGGCAGCTCATTTTTATTCAGTCTCCATTCTGCTCCGTCCTTTCTCCTGGATGTTTGTGTCAGTCTCCTTGACAGCCTGAATCACCAGTTTGTCTGACTGCCACTAGTGAGAACTTTGATGGAGGTAATCCTGTATTTGTGCAAAAGAACTGAATGCTGTGCGGGATAGGGATGCTGTGGAGCAGGAGTACTAAAAGTACATTTAAAAGGTGGAAACTAGATGAACAAAATGTTACTGTATGGGTATGCAGAGCACACACATTGAGACAGGCTATATTTAAGATCCTTGGTGGGCTGACAACATTGACTCAGGTAAGTCCAAAGAGGGCTCATATATTGAATTAATGCATTCTGTCCTTCACTTAAACCATTGCTGTTTTGGGCTTAAATGACACTTTCTAAGATTTTACTTTCATCAGAAACAAAACAATCTGATACAGAGATCAGATTGATTTACGGTTTGTCATTAGTCATGATATAATGTAACTTTGTAAGGCTGGATTTAGAAAGTATGAAAACTAAAAAAGGCTTCACAGATAACTCAAGAGAGATTGAAACTGTGGTTACAGGCAAACTAAGATCAACAAACCCAGGTCTGCAAAACCAAAGGCATGTCCATTAATTCACACCTCCAACCACCACATGTAAGATTTTCTGCAGGTTGGTCCTACAGATGCTTGTGCAGGGTAAAGCATGCTCTCATGCATGAAAGTTGTGTCTTGTTTGTAAAGTGTGCAAGGATAGAACTGTAGAGAACTGGCTGTCAACTGTAAAAACATTTTTTTTTTAAATGTTTGTACGTATTTCCAATGTGGTTTCACTGACATATCTATATATTTATTCATCCAGTCATTCATTATTCTGTCATTCTACTTTCTGAATAATGTAGCAAGAATATATAGCAGCAAATAAAGTGTATTGCAACGCAAAAGGCTACCTTACTGCACAGCACATAAAGTAAATGGTTCATTAACATTACATGCTTACAAACAATTATAATCTATTAAAAACATTAGACAAAATAAATACATTAAAGGGAAAAAGTTAGGTTTAGATGTAGTGAATGTGTTCAACAAAAAGGAATAACATATTCTATATTGTTGTTGCTGACCAAGCTTTTTCCCTTTCAGGAATGAAGCCTTCTGAGCAAACTGTGTGTGTGTTACACAGGTTCAGAGATATTGAAGGTAAATGGGGGTTTTTCTGAGTGTTTGACTGCAGCAAGAACAGGCAGTCCCTTGTTACCACAGCCCGACGAGCGTCAAGATAAGCCCAGTTACTAAACAGCTGCAAACGGTTTTCACTGCCCCTGGGATTTTCTTTTTCTTTTTTTTAACATTATGACTAGTTCTCTTTTTACATCTAATCTTGAATACAAACACACAAGATAATGACAACCATACCCACAACGGTTAGAAGACACCAGGTCTGAAAACATATGTATGCACAAGCTCCATATTGAATTTTACAGGCTGAAATTTTTCGCCTTGACTTGATTTTTTAAATTCATTCACAAATTATTTCACCGAAATGTGTTATCACTTGTTTGCAGTTTGGAGATAAAATGTTTAAAATAATTCAGAGGCTTCATTTGAAATACTTCTATAGTTTTCACCTCCTCCCAGCCTGTATAAGCGAGTAAAATAAATGTCACAGAAAATATCAATGGCTGTAAAATATCATATATAAAAAGGCTCAGCCAACACACTCACAGATTGAATTCTGTTTCACCCAGTCATGACTCTCTGGGCTAGAAATGTGATTTTTCCTCTTATGAAACCCTTGAGGTGTTTGCCTCAAAGGCAACACATTTGTCGCCTCCAGCCATTTTCCTCACTGACTGAGGGCATTCTGACAGGCAGCACAGGAACCCACCTTTCTCTCCTGTCCACCATCACCACTTTAATCATCTCTAAAATCCCTTCTGTCCCACCAGTCAATGTGAATAAATGTCAGCCCAATCACAGCCACCCTATATTTAATTCACAAATCACAGTCATAAAATATTCACACAGGGATGAAGATGAAAAACCAGTTCACAAGTGGCAGCAGGTCAGCAGTGAGTGGACAACTCTTTGTATTCGCTAAGAAAAAGGCAGATTAGATGAGAAACAGAGGATGTAGAAGAGCAACTGACATGGCCAATCAAACCACGTAGTTCACCTTGAAAAGATCTCCTGCTGCTTTCAAGGCAACAATCGTGACAGCTTACAGTTTGAAGAGAACTGCTAAGAAAGTCCCAGGGGTGAGGTGAGAAGTCAGATGAATAATGAGGAAAGAGAAGACTAGATGCGGGTATAGGTTAAGTAGAAATAGAGCAACAAAAAAGACAAAATCAGGGATAAAAGGTGGTGAACAGAATGCTAAATTCCTATTCATGTCTGCATTCAGACAAAGCACAGTTCTGCAGCTAACCGCAGAGCACAAAGGGTCGGGTGGCATCAATCAGATACATGCAGAGGTAGGAGGAGGAAGAGGAAAATAATCAAGGAGGTGAAAGAACGAATAAGAAAAATCTGAGATGAGATTTGGGTAAGATGAAAGGAGGTGTGTGCGTATGTGAAGGCCAATATGGAGATGTCAGCACTCTTAAAGTCAGAAGAAAGCACTTTCCTTCCATCAGGCAACCGTTCTGTCAAGTCCACTGGGACAGAACGAAGCCTGTGCAAGCCATCCAACTGGCCCACAAGGCCATATTTATTACATTCCCAGCCCACACAACACTTGCTCAAAACCAAGGTAGAAGGTGGCTGAGTGTCAGCATTAAAAAGTCAAAAACTTTGGTATAGAGTATAAGGAAACGACCTGAGACGTCAGAATAACTGTAAGCCAGGATGAAAAACAGCATTTTTTTCAGTCAGCGAGGCAAGACACCACACCTAGTGATTGAAAAAATACAACATCACGGTGCAATGGTCAGTAAATCCTGCCCAGCTTTTAAGAAAAAATGGGGCTTTAAATACTTGAGTCAAATACTAAGGGCTGAAATCACTGTGCTCAGCAAGGGGCTGCTGACTGACCCCATCCCCAGAGACTTAAGAAGCAACCAGTTGTCCCAAGCAAGGATTAAGCACAGATGAAACCTGGTGGCAAAAACTCGGGCACATCACCTTGCTGAAATGAAGGTATTCCATTCAGCTGATTTCATTACTGAGCTTAAAGTTGGGTGGGATGTATGGTCCCTTTCCAGCCTAAAGGCATCTGAAGCAGAAGAAAGGAGTACTTATCTGAACCCTTATGGCCCATCAGCAGTTTTCTTTCCAATAAGTGAACTATACTCAGCTCCTTTCCACTTCTGGTAATTCTAAACAAGTTAATAGACTTGTGCTGAGGGGTTGCTGTTGCTAAGGGTCTTTCTCTGAGCTCAGATGGAGCAGCCACAATAAATCTTGTCCCTGACTTAGATGCCAAAGGCTGATGGAGAAACATTTCATTAATACTTGATGGCTATTCCTCAACAAGAAATCAAAACATCTCACCTCACTTGTCAAGGCTGAAGGCCCACACTGACTTTGCTACGTCTCCTCTGATATGAAAGTTTTCCTCCCTCATGGTCCAACTGCACCATGCTCAATGTAACACGGCTATTATTCCAGGGGCAATACGCAGATATACCACAAAAACACACAGGTGATTTCCTGTTCTAAACTTGCGCATAAAAAAGTAATTTCAGAGCTGTGCAGCATGACATTTAAATTGCACCTGTCAGAATGATGCAGCAAAGACGTCAGTGACTTCACCTCCTCACTGAGCTGATTTCAAACGGTGACTGAACAATGTAATAAAGCAACCACTTTGGTGGGCAGCATAGAGTAAATGATATCAGAGATATCCCAGCTAATAACAGAGATTGACAGTGACACAGTGAGATAGCTGAGTGGTGGTGAACCTGATTCTCAAATGGGCTCCCACTAATGCCTGATATCCTGACACGTGTGTGAGGAGGGCTTGTGGATGATCCCACCTAGGGTTTTTCTTTCGTCACCATCTCTTCTCTCATTACAAGTCATTACATGATGAGATTGTTAGCTTCCTGTCAATCTGCATGATCACACATGCTGTGTACCTATATGGATTGGTTTGATGAGAGTTGTCGGTAAAAGGAAAGTAGCCACCGGCCATGTGGTTAAGCCTTTGATCATACAGTTTCACCTTTGTTACCTTAGATTATGCCTTTTTAAAAGTCAGGTTACATATTTTACTCAAATTCTGCTTGGAATATCTGAGGTTTTGGTATGAATACAAATGCATTTCCCTTCTTCGAGAATAAGAGTTTAGAGAGTGTGCTGTTCCTTGGGGAAATTCCTCATTTTGCCATTTATGATAAAAAATTATTTAAGGGTTTTTTCTATGCTCATACTCCACCTCTCCACCCATTCCATTAAATTCAGTCCTGCCTAATGTCGCTTACAGGCAGGCAGGCAAACAAACAGCATATATACTTCAGTCCTCCGTCACCTCTGTGAGTAGCCAAACAACTTTCATTAAGCTGAGAGAAACCAGACCTCAATCAAATTCCTGATTGCAAATTTAGGTCGCTCATTACAGCTAACAAGTGAATTATTCAGCAGTTGTCCATGTAATGCGAGACAACACAGAATAAGGGGGAGCTCTGACGCATTCAACGCCTGGCGCAGAACTGGTGCGTAAATAACACACATCCATGACCAGGAACTTCATCCAATTACACAATCAGTGTGAGGAGTTGATCACAGATAGTGTGCAAATGATGGACTGACGACGCAATTTTCTCATCAGAATCAACCACAAAACTGAAGGAGCTAATTTAATTCAAAACACATCATGAAGGAAGATTTGATTTTTTCTTTTCTCTGACAGTTTTAAATTGAATTCACCTGAAATTTTTATGGGATACGCATGTCAGTGCATTAATGCTGTCCCTTTGATTCTTTGTTTTGATTAGTTTCAAATAAGGTTTAATAAAATAAATGGTAGAGACATGGCTGCAACAGGGTACACTTTGATCTGATGTGACCTTCTTGAAAGGGGGAAGAAATGAAAAAGTGGTTCTATTTAAGCAACAGTCGCAAAATACTTATTAACAAATCAGTCACTCATTTCAGACAACTTTTGTGTGTGTGTGTGATTTCCTAAATTTATTGGAACTTTTAAATTGGACTTATCTTCATTTCAAGCCCTCTATTTATTTCTAAAGTATCAGAAGCCTTTACAGCTATTCTTTGGCAGAAAGATTGTGATCAGCTAATAGGGATTTGGCAGACTGGACGAAGCTACAAGAGGACAGAGTAGCCTATCTGGGGCGAGAGGATAACTTCGAAAGTTTGGCACAAATAATACCAGAATCGACTTCTAACCTGAACCCCACTTAAAAGGCGCTCTGACATGCATGTCATACAATCTCTCATCAGCCCATTCGGATTTATGCTTTTAAAAACAGAATCTGACTTTAATTGAGCTATTTTAAAGGCAGACATTACAAACGCTGTGTTTCTACCCATCATGTCGCACCAACCTGACTCAGGTGTCCGGTATTGGTGAGTCCTCTGGGTCCGAGCAGCCGCAGCCTCAAACTTTGAGATGCGCTCGTCTCTCCTCCGCCTCCTCTTGCTCTGCTACTCTGCGCCGCTAAAGTCCGAGATACGAGTGGAGGAAGGCAGCGACTCTTAAAGCTCCCCACCCACCCTGGCTTCCCCCTTGGGGGCGCGCAGCCAATCACAAAGGTAGCATCCACACAGCTGTTCCTACACAACACAACTGATAAGAGCTGTAAGAACACACACGCACATAAAGAACACTTGTGTGAATGCATCTGGAGGACCCAAGTTCAGAGACCCTCAAATAAATTATGCTGGATTTTAAACAGATTTTTGTTCCAATGCACAGATTATCTGTTTAACTGGTATGTTGATAGTTTTTTTCAAACTCTTCGACTGCCATCTGATGCAAACTTATTGACAAGTCATACGATGTCAATTGACAAAAAAACAAAACAAATAACACAGCCATTGCAACTTTTCAAGGGTTTCCAAGCCAAGTCAGGTTGTATTAAAGCAACAAAATAGTGAATGATATAATTTATATCTTTGGAGCTGATTTGGTGGACCTATAGTCCATTAACGCTCCATTTGAAGCTCCAAAATGGCTCTTCATTTACTCAAAAGTTTGATTTTAGCACAATTTAGCATTTATGAAATGTTTGTATGTTGGTTACCAATTTTTATATTTATTTTTCTCATAAAAGCCTCATTTTTACACATTGACTTTTGATATTTTATTAAAACTTTTCGAATGAATAACTGAACACAGAACCACAAAACAGCTTGATATGAGGTCTGTCAAGCTCTTTAATCATTGATTTAGACTTAAACTTGAATGTTGCTGTGTTGTTATGGTGCCTTGCAGCTGATTTAAATTTCAGTAAGCGATTTACAGTATGTAAGCATCCCAACATCTTATGCAATTCACTCAGTAATCTGAATATAGCTTAATGTTTATTTTTTTGGAAACTGTAGTTTATAATGGAGTCTGACGACTTAACCACCAACTTCCAGGACCAAATTTCCAATTAAGCCATTAATGTTTACATCCGTGCAATACAAACCACCTACTTTAGTTCTGGTGCACTGGTGTCGCCAGTTTGCCAGTAAGTTGCCAGAATTTCACTTTGGGGATGAACAAAGATCGATCGATCGATCTATCTATCGATCTATCTATCTATCTATCTATCTATCTATCTATCTATCTATCTATCTATCTATCTATCTATCTATCTATCTATC
>JBBBVU010000015.1:16275874-16286031 GCA_037177055.1 Atherinosoma microstoma | reverse complement strand
GAGTGTGAAAACCAGAAATCTTCCTCTCAAATCGAACAATTACGCTCTTGATTAAAGATAGGATAATACCCCCATAGTAAAGCTGCTAAGATGTGATCATGCTGAAGAAGTAGACAGTGATTGGAGGGATTTGTCAGAGCAGGCTGCCAAAATCATTTTGTGCTGCTACTCACGGTGTAATTTTCCTTCTCTGAGAACAGGAAAGACAGACGGAAAAGGGGGGGGGGTGGTAAATTAAAATGAGAGAACACTTGGTTCAGATAACACAGTCTGATGGAGCCAGCTGACTGATGATGCACCCTTTCAAATTTTCTCCAAACGATTAACATCACCAGAGGATTAATCCTAGCTGCGTTTGAAGTGACTGATCATTTCTGTAAATTAATGAAACAAATAATGAATTTATTAGAAGCATATGAGCGATAAGCCTTGCCAAAAAGGCAACCAGCCATGGTACTGCAATGCATCACTTTCAAATTTGTTATTTGCATTTCTTTCACAAGGTGCCAGTCCAGAGTATAACACACACAAGCAAACTTAAAGGCTCTTTGCAACATTTAGTTTCCTCCCATATAGAGATTCCAGAGTCACTGTGGTCTGTTTAAACCTTCACTTCTCTACTACAAAGCCAATAAGTCAATATCATCATCCTTCCTGTGATTAAATACTAAAGGGCACTAAGCAGCTTCCTCTGATCCATGGGACAGCTAGATATAGAGGACAAAATGCCACGCCAACTTCCTCCTTTGCTGATGAAGATCTCAGGTTTTGATTGGCCAAATCATTGACTAATTGATTTGTTGCGGCCCTCTGCCATTCGGTCAGCAGACTCCCACCGACACGGATGTTGAGTGCAGAATTACCCAGCAGCACTCAGAGCATCTGGCCATTCAATTACATGTGTAGGCACGTTCCAGCATCCCGTCTCTGTCAGTGCTGTTCAGCATCCAGAATACATGAAAGTTCAGCTTAACTCATCAGTGAAGAAGACAGTTAGTAGGCAAAGTTATAGTAATGACAGCCAATTAATGGAAATGAAAGTTTCCACCTAATTTTCATTCTAAACATTATTAATAAAAAAAAAAAATTCAGGAGGTAATGTAATTTCCATAATGAATTTATGGGACCTTTGTATATAGATTGATAATCTTACTTTATAGATTTTATTTTAAATTGTTTTAAGAGGAAGCTCTGCCATCCACTCAAGTCTTAAGGGTTTTCATTTTAAGATGATATCTTTAATGATTCACATTAAAGGAAAGATAGGCTGATATGAATGAGACAAAAACTTAATGTGCTAAAATAATACATGGGGATATTTTATCATGACATACCCAGGATGAATAATGATCTTTGAACAAGATAAACACAGTGGTAAAAGACTGTTTATTATGCCACTATATCAAAATTTGTATTTTATGATCGCATTTAAATTTTACAATTATTAACTCATATTTTTACTGAATACTTGAGGATCCAACATTTTTTGGGTAACACTTTACAATAATGGTACAAATCATATATACTTAGCTAATGCTTAACCTGTGATGAATTAATGCATTATTAGGTGATTACTTCACACTTAATAGATCATCAATTGATGAACATTAGTTCATTGTTAATTCATCGACATGTCAACAAATTTGCCAATTTACAGCAAAATGTATTATTTGCTACTGAGGCTGCCACACAGCCTTAATCATTATTATTGGAGCTTGTCTGCTTTTTCTTTTTACTAATTTTTGGCTTTAAATTTTTTGAATATTTTACTGCAACAGGTTAACCAGCTTTTCTTTGTAAACAGACTGATATTTTGAAAATAAAAATTATTCCAATTGGTTTATTTTTCATATGTTTTTTGTTTTTTTAAAGGGGCACAACTTGTTGAACACTTATCTGTAACTCAGACATGAACTACCAGCTATTTCATTTTGAATTAGATGTGACTTTACTTGAGGGTACACATTTCTGATAATTAAAGCTTAATGAGTAGAGATGAACTTATGGTGAATACATCATTAGTTAATCATTTAGACATTTGTATAACCATGACGATTGAGGCTGTGTGGCAGCCTCAGTAGCAAATAATACATTTTGCTGTAAACTGGCAAATTTGTTGACATATCAATGAATTAACAATGAACTACTGTTCATCAATTGATGATCTATTAAGTATGAAGTAATCACCTAAATCCACATTGAGATCATCATTAGTTCATGATGAGCAGCAGTAATTAATGATAGCTCATGCCTTACATAATGCATTAGTTCATCATAAGTTAAGCATTTGTTAAGTATATGATTTGTACCATTATTGTAAAGTGTTGTTTTGTTTTTCATGGACAGACAGAAAAATGTGTAGTGAACCAGAGGACACTGTGCAGAAATTTGGTAAAGATTAGGTATCCTGTGGAATACCATCATAATGAGGAAAAGTTTAAAAAAGTGTCTGATACTATGAAGACATGACAGTGTTTATAAAAGGTATTAATATTAGACAGAAAAGGTTAAATTTTTCATAGTCTTTTTAAAAAGTTTTGTTCTTTTTTTGCAGTCAGATAAAAAAAAAAACACCTGGCACATTTATTTATAAAAAACAGCTTCTCCAGTGTCACCTTTGGTCTCTGGGCTGCCTCTCTGATTAATACCCTACTTGCCCGGTCTGTGAGTTTTGATGGAGAGCCCTCTCTTGGCAGGTTTGTTGTGGTGCCATGTTCTTTCCATTTGATTATGATGGATTTGATGGTGCTCCTGGGGATCATCAAAGATTAGGATATTTCTTAATAACCCAAACCTGACTTGTCCTTCTCAACAACTTTGTCCCTGACTTGTTTGGAGAGTTCCTTGGTCTTCATGGCGGTGTTTGTTTAGCAGTGCCTCTTTCAGGTGTTGCAACCTCTGGGGCCTTTCAGAAAGGTGTGTATTGTCCTGTTCCATGATACATGCTTTAGGTATTGAATAGATGGTCTCATATTTGACACAATATTTTGGTATACAGAGGAGTTCATGGTCCACTCAATGACTATAAGGTATACCCAGTCCTATGGCTGCAAAATAAACCCAAATCATAATCCCTCCACCACCGTGCTCCACAGTTAATATGAGGTAATTGTGCTGATATGTTGCCTGTTTGCCAGACATGTCAATGTGCATTATCACTAAACATCTTCGCCTTGAACTCATCTGTCCATTGTTGTCTTGGGGTTTTTTGTCATGTTCTTCTTTAAGAGAAGAAGTTCCCCTGCAACCATTTCAAAGTACCCATACTTGTTTAGTATTTTTCTAATTGAATTGTCAAGAACTTTAATATTCAACACGTTAACTGAGACCTTTAGGGTCTGAGATGTAGCTCAGTTTCTCTGAGCAAACTGAGTTACATGTGTGACTCTGAGGTGAATTCGTCACCATGTTTTGGGAAAATGTACAACTCCCTTGGATTTTTTATACTGGTGAATAATCATTCTCACTGTAAAATAATGGACCTCAAATAGTTGCCCCTCCCAGACTGACGGGCAGAAACATTTGCTTCCCTAAGATCATTGCTTTTTCCATCTTGACATTGTGTCAAGACAGGTCTGAATGAATCAACCCAGCAAACTCACATCTGCTTTTAATAAGGTGCTCACACCTTCAGAGGAACAGCTAATCATGTGCATTTGATCACCAGCACATGGCTGCTACTGACCCTCTTAATTCCCTATATGGAAACAGCAATTATATACTGAATTTTTAACACAATTTAACACTTTTGCATTTTTGCTCAGTTTTAGCTAAATAGATATTAGCACAGACAAGTATATCATGTATTGTTAAACATCTGAGGTTGCATTTACCTTACTTTCAGACCAGGTGAGGAAGAGATTAATTGAATAGGTCATTATCCTTGACAACTTAGAAACCTAAATATACATCTTTCACATAAAGTATATATTAGAACCTCAATGTCATTTAAGGGAAGATGAAATGATGGATTAGAAGAAAAAATGTTGGTCAGAAAAGTAACACGAGTTGTTTTATAGAACCTTAATAGAGCAATTATTATTACAAAAGAAGTCTCCTGTTTAAACTAAAACTGTTTATAGCTCTTCAGCTTATCTATAGGTATTTCTAAAAAAATAAGTTATTTTTTGTGCACAAAACTAGCCAGGCTTCTTAAGCTTCCATTGCATCTCTAACACCAATGCACTGCTGATCAAAAATACTTCAAAACAAAAATGTTTTGCATCTTAACCTGAATGCATCCCAATCCATCAAATCAAATAAACAAGATGCATCGTTATAGGAAGATGAACAGTAAAACAATAGATGTTAACGTGAACAGTCTATTGTTTAGTTGTTGTTTTTTCACTAAAGTTTGAACTTATCTTAAAGTCAGTTTCTTTGGTATGAGACAACCAGTGTAATTCTACCATAGGGTATACTGCGTGATTATCTGGATGAAAAGTAGTCACTCAGAGATGAATGGGTCACTGGCAAAATCTGAATGTTGCCTTCAGGAGCACACCTGAGGTGTGTGAAGTGAAGCAAATGCACAAGAACCTGTCTGCTGAGCCAAAGAAACACACAAAGACCAGACCATGTACAGTACTGAGGCCTAAAGGGGACTCATTAAAAATTTAAAATTGCTTCAGCTCTTTTCATCAGTAACTAGAAAAGGAAGGGTGAGGAGCAAGGGGGGACCAGTTTTGATATTTGTGTCTTGGATTTAATTTCCTCTCTTTCCATATTTTATCAAAAGCCCTCCCCGACTTCCTTAATCTCACCCCTCCTGCATTCATCTCTTCCTTTCCGAGCCGTCTTCCGCCTGCTATCCATCATGTGATCTGACTTTAATATGCTTTACAGAGGAATATAAGCCATTTATCACATGGTGGCGAGGCCCGGGACATTGCCATGCTGCACATTTCATAGACCAGTAAGCCTCTGCAGCAGTTTGGGCCAGCTGTAGAGTTGCTAATGCCTCTATTTATTCCACCAGGCGGGCTTGCAACTATCAGTCAGTCCACGCTGACTATGCCGCCTCTGTGGCACTCCTTTTACGTAGTTATGGGCTGCTCCTAAGTAAACATTATCTCTGGCCACCTGACTGGCCTTTGCATGGATAGATGGATGGATAGAAGGATGCAGAAAGAGGTAAAATAATGCACAAGGATTGAGAAAAAGACTAAAATGTTAGAGCAAGCAATGTAGAGAATAAAAAAAGAAGGGGCTCAGGTTTTAACCACATTTTTGCTATGCTGGTGTTTTGCCTCTTGTGGTGTGTGTGCTAGCCTGTTTGAAAGGATTGATAGTCAATACTTACACATTTATGAAATTTTCATCAGTAGCACTCATTGTTTTTTGACTTGAGTTACCTTTCTTGACAGTTGGATTATTGGATGGAGTAGAATAAAATGTGGAGCCCAAGAGGTTGATCCTTTGTAAGAACATGCTGTTCATAGCAAGAAGACTCCCTGTTCAAATCTTTCTGGGTGGAGTTTGCATGTTTGCTCTGTTGGGTTTTCGCCAGATACTCCAGCTTATTCCCACAACCCACAAACATGCATGTTGCAGTAGGTTAATTGGTGATTGTATATTATATATTGTCCCAAATGGGGTTTCTGTGATGGTAACATGGGTAGGCTCCCCTTTGTGGTCCTGCAAATTGTGTACAACTTCCAAAGTAATGTGTTTCAGTAGATTTTGTTTTTGACACACTATTTGTGGAATTAACAAAGCAGTATACATGGCGTGAAGATGAGTTTCAAAGAAAGCAAAGACATGTTTCTATCTTTAACAAAGTAATTGCTGTTGTTCCAACCACGGGTTGTGACACAGTTAGCATTCCAAGCTCCTCCTCTCGCAGCAGCAACAATACACCAACACCACCTCCTTTAGTTTTTTTAAACTAAAAGACAAAATTGGAGCTGACATGTTTCCTACAAACCAGGCTCGTACAATTTTCTGAATTTAAGATTTTCATTGAATTCATTGAATGAATTTGAATATGACTCCACCCCACAGGACGTTGAATTGAATCTGAATTGGAATTACAGGAAGTGTAATTGAATTAATTGCAATTTAGAGAAATTCATTATTACCACAAAACAGCCAGAGCATGATTGCCCCCCTTCCACACACACACACACACACACACACACACCATACAATTGCACACTCGTACATGAATTTATTTGAATTTCATGGAATTCCAATACTACTTCCTACAATTTGAATTTGAATAGCAATTCTGCTTCCTGTTTGCAATTTCCATTCAAATTCAAGTGTTGAATTAGAATTTAGGTGAAATTCTCAATTCAGCTCGGAATTTGCTACAAACAAACTTGCTTTTTGCTTTTGATCTAGTTATTGCCAAGTTGACATCCTAATAAGTCCAATACCTTAGTTTACATTCAAATAACCTCATTTTGATTTAACCTCTGGCTATGTAAAAACATGGGTTTTCATGTAGGTGTGACAAATGGGGAGAAAGCTTTAATCCTAAGGTAGTTTGAACATTCACTAACAATCACCAGACCTCACAGAGTTCTTGCCACTGGCATGTTAGGGTGTGGATTGCCTGGAAATAGACTGTGGGTACAACACTTATCAAATACCATTCACACATTGCTTTTAAATGACTGCAATTATTCTTTGAAGCATGATTAGCCTGTGGTGGACTCTCATGAGAACAGTGCAGTGGATTAAATATGTCAGCCTGACACTTGTGTAATTTGGCAAGGGACTGCAAGGAAAGGCTGCAAACTGGGGAGAGTATAAGTACATTAGTGTGACTTATGTTTCGAGGTTAAACCAAATAATCATAAAACTTTAATCAACGAATTGAGTGATAAAAGCTAATTTCAAACCGTCATGCAAGAATGAAAGCTACGTGAAAAAGAACAGATGTGGACTAATAAGAAGTGCTGAACCTTGTCTTATCGCAGGTCATCTAAGTTTTAAATCCTCACATAAGCCAAATTATAATTCTTAATGAGGAAACTTGTGCTGTTTAATGATTGCTTAGAATTCATGCATGGTGGAAATCTTGAACAGACATGATCATTAGATTCATCCAAAAATGTTACTATTCTCTGTAATCTAACTTCTGACTTCAGTGAGTTGCATGTGAGAACACATCATTTTAAATTTCAAAGCCCACTATTTATACTGCACCACAGTCATCCCTGCTTTTTTTTTTTTTTGCCCTTAAGTCAGTCAGTACTATTTGATCTCAGCCGTTAATCTGAGTTTTTTTTTTTTTCGTACATGCCCTCACCTTTCCCCACTTTCCCTATTTCACGCTCCACTTTCTGCCTCAAGTAATAAATTTCCTCAGCTGTCTGTCTCACAGGACCTGACCTTGGTAACTATTGATGAGAGGATGGAACTCTTTATTCACAACCTCATCGAGCTGTAATACTGATGGAGAGAGAGGAGCAAATCAACCACAGTTTACAGACATTGGTGCACACCCACATAGAGGCAGAGAGGGAAGTAAAAAGAGAAATACATGGACACAACCTGCTATCGTGTCCAGTTTTATAGACTATAGTGGTGAAGGCAAGCAGCCTAGTAGGGCCGCGCTTGTAGCTCACCCAAGCTGCCCTTTGGTTTCAGCCCTGATCTGATTTACTCCTATAGATTAACTGCCACTGGAGGTGACACAATCTGTTACAGCCCATAGGCTGACAATGAAGGCATAAAGGAAAACACACATATGAGTCATGGTATACTTAAAGATTTTTTTTTAAAAAGAAAGAGAGAGAGTCATTTCATTGTGTTAAACTCTATCCTTTCCTCTACTTGTTGAACTGTGCCCTGAAACACACACATTAATTATGATATACTCAGGTATTGCCCTCACAGGTCTTGTACACAGTCTACTCATTCCCAGTCTTTCTCAGAAAGTAATACATTTCTTTAGACTGCCTTGGGTTGTCTGCCTGTATGGTTATGACGCTAATGGCCATGCTTTACGCTTCCCCAGACAACCTATGAACCCAAATGAGTCGGCTTTTTTTTAGAAGAGCAGCCTGAATTTACAGTCAAGTTTCCCCATCCTGGTCTAATATATATGTCAGTTTTCTTTTTCCGCAGACGCTAATTTGAGTACCTATGCTGTAAATCTTACACTACTTCAGACCTCTCAACAGGAACAGCAAACACGGTCGACTAGAGGGAGGACAGAGACGCTGGCTGATCAATAGAAACAGTATTTGCTTCCATTGTTTTTCCTTTTCTCAGCAGAATCTTCCTTTCTTATAAAGAATCAGCTCCCTGCAATTAGAGTGGGCTTGCTGATGGTGTCTTGGGTGGACATGGGATTCGATTAAAGAAAAAAGCTGAGTGGTGGGGGGTTGGAGAGGTGGTAATGGAACTGAAATAATAAGAAACTGGTTAATGGATGGGATTCATGAGAATGGAAAAGTACAAAAAGGATATTATGACTGCTTTGTGATGGTGAAAAGTAGCACTCTTTCAATTCTAAAGTATTTACGTATTGGGACATAATAGATATCTAGTTTTTACCAGGCCTTAAAATGAGGTAAATACAGTCATATGAACGGCAATATATTTATTCATTTGACAAATATCTAATCCTTTTAAGACCAGTAATGGGATGACAATTGTCATTTTATGTTGCCGGCGATTAATTGGGTGTATAAGAGTTAAGCAAAATGCAGAAGCAGCATGTGAAAAACTAAACATACCTTTACTGCTCCCTCAGAAATAAAGACAGCAAGTAGCAGCCAGGTGTTGCTGCTTGATTAGATGATCATCAGCATGTGTGACCAATAAAACCAGATGTTTTGGCAGTTTGATGCTTTGGAGCATTCAGGTGTGTGTTAACGCAATGCCAAGGAGGAAAGACATAAACATTGTTCTTGGTAATTAATGCTGCCCATCAGTCTGGGAAATGATTATAAGGCCAATTTCATTTGGAGTCAATCCTTCTACAGGAAATAAGATTGTTCACAAGTGGAAAATATTCCAACGTTGTCAATCTTCCTTGGATAGGACATCCTTGTAAAAAAACAAAAACAAGATTAGACTGTGCAATATTCAGATAAACTACAGAAACCCCAACAAGTACATCTCAGACTCTACAGGCCTCAGTTATTATGTTAAATGCTAATTAAATAATGACTGAACAAATGTGGCTTATTTGGAAGGGTTGCAGGAGAATGCATCTTTTCTATGGAAAAAACATGGCAGCATGGTTGGTTTGCAAAGCTGCATCTGAACAAAGCACAATACTTCTGGAGCAATATGCTTGAGGTCAAGGTGAAGATATTTGGTCATAATATACATCAACATGTCTTGCAAAAAAAAAAAGAAGAAAAAAGCATATCAGCTCAAACATCTCCCTATCAAGCACAGTGATGGAGGGATAGGAATTTGGACTTGTGTTGCACCTTGTAGTCATTGAGTGGAATATGAACTCCTCTGTGAAACCAAAATAATTTAGTCAAATGTGAGGCCATCTGTCTGACAGCCAAAGTTTAGCTGAAACTGGCTCATCAAATAGGACAATAGCCCCAAGCACTGCAACAAATGTACATAGAAAAGAACAAAGGTGTTGCAGTAATTCAGTCAAAGTCCTGACCTCAAACTTATTGAAATGCTGTGGTGGGCCCTAAAGAGAGTTGTGCATAGTGCTGTAAACTTTACTACATTTCACAGAAACAAATGTTTTAATTCAGTCATGTGCCAAAACTGTTGTTTTTCATTTTTGAATTTTGAATTTAATCTTAGTTTTTATGCAAAATGCTTTTAGCGTGAATATATTTTTTAGTACTTAAACCTGTGTATTTAAAGCAAGGCAAGTTTATTTGTATAGTACATTTCATACATGACAATTCAAGGTGCTTTACATACAAACAGACACATTACAGTGGAGTGCAGAAAGCATTAAGAAAAATTTAAAAACAAAATAAATTAAAAAAAATAAACAACAAAATGTATAAAGAAAGAAAACCCTCAGAAAATAATATCACTTGTTATCATGAAAAGCTGCAAATAGAAAAGTATTTAGCCCTGATTTAAAACTGCTGAGAGTTTCAGCAGACCTGCAGGTTTCTGGGAGTTTGCTCCACGTGTGAGGAGCATAAAAACTGAATGCTGCCTCTTCGTGTTTAGTTCTGACTCTGGGAACTGAAAGTAGACTTGACCCT
>JBBBVU010000015.1:16265574-16275774 GCA_037177055.1 Atherinosoma microstoma | reverse complement strand
ATGCATCCTGAAACAGTCTTGAAAAACCCTGTTGGCAGGGTATCAAGACAACAAGTGGTGGTTTTCAGATGGGAAATTCTCATCCAGGATTTTTGGACTGATTGGGGAGAAGTGGTTCATGGTATTTATATCTTTGAGTGGACACGGTGATGACACATGTTCTGTCCCTGGCATGGAAGCACTGACTGACTTCCTGATTTTCTGAATTATGTCAGTAAAGAAAAAAGCAAACACATTACAGGCCTGGTTGGATAGATGTTACGGGGTTACTGACTCAGGAGGATTAGTTAACTTGTCAACAGTAACGAAAAGGGCTCGAGCATTATTGCGGTTCTTAGTAATGATGTCAGAAAAGATTGATTGTCTTGCATTTCTCAGCTCCAGATTATAAATCCTTTTTGTTACATACCATATACTGACAATAAAGATTTATCTGTCTAAACCTCAATGAACTGAAGCAAAGTTGTAAAAAGGAGTAGAACAAAAAATCCTCCACAACCACAGGAGACTGATAATATCACAGACATAACAAGTTATTGCTGCAAAGAGAGGTTCTACAAGCTATTAGAATAACCTTTAAAGGTCCAAAAAATGTGTTCAAATAGCAAAACATATAATTGTCCATCAGGATTCACTGAGTTAAGTGCTTAATTTCAGCTCTGCTTTCTAACTTATGCTTACATTCTTTATTCATGTATATTTGCCAGTCTGTCAACATCATCATTTGTATCTTTGTTACTGTGACAACATCAATTATCACATATTGGCACCTGTTTCAGCACCTGCATGCCAATCAATTCTTGCAGGTAATTCAATGACTGACTAAATAATTACTGATTTAACACTAATTAGTGGTAGTTTTGGGCTCAAAGTGAAAAAGAGGTGAAAGGGGAACATAGAGGTCTGTGTTCCCATGTATACTTTAGTAAAGTTTTCTGAATTTTCTGTTGTTTCAGGCCAAAAGAAAATATCACTGTGATTGAATTAAACAGGAAAATCAAGAAGGAGGAATTGCAATTTGATTCAGTGATTTATGCTAACAAACCTCTGCATCATATTGGAGATATCTGAAAAATGGCTGATTTGATCTTTCTGTTGTTTCATCACTACATCCTTGTAAAGTTTCAAGCAGATTTGCATTTTAGTAGAAATCTAAGTAGCATAGATGAGGGATTGAAAGGAGCAAAGATTGTATTGTACATTCAGTGAACTAAAAAGCATGTATTTACTGTTTAATGACCTCAGGTGATCTGTCAGTGCCCACGTTGAGTGTTATCCACCCTGAGAGAGAATTTTTCAGCATAATCCATGCAGCTACATAAAGCAGTGTCTGCACATCCATTCTGTAAGTCATCTTCCCACATTTATGCTGTAATGTTGGCCCTGGGAGGTACAGCACGTCCTCTGCAGTCTGTTAGTATCTCAGTGTGCATGTTAAGGCAAGACGGGGGCGGGTTACAGTTCCTTCCATGTTGAACAATACTGGCACAACACGGTATACCCTGCATAAATATGGAGGTTGTTTCATTTACAAAGCTCAGCAAGTCCTATCTGTCTGTCACACATTTTCTCCCTGACTACACGGTCCTGTCTTTTTGCCTATCCCTTTTGCAAAAGCTGAAAAGGTTTTCATAACACATGTCCAAAGTTTAATATCGCTGTTTGATCTCAGAGGTCTGGAGCAGTATATGAAAATGAGATAAGGATATATTGACCGTTAACTTTCATGGGAAGACAGCTCCATGATATTAGATCCTGAACACTGGTTGAGTAGCAATAAAAAGGCCAGCATTATGAAAAGATTACAAAGATAACCTTTAAAAGAGAAATGCAGTTTTAATGTTTGGCAATATACCAAAACAAAGGTGTCAGAGTTCTGTTATTGAACTGTCCTAACCGTATGTAACCACAGACATTCATTATTTCCTCTCTTAGCAACACTTTGTGGACATTTTACTTTTAAGGGGTACTCACATGTTCTGTCATAAGATTAGATTAGATAGATACTTTATTAAATCATGGGGTGGGGGGGGTACACAAGCTCCCACAGAATCCACAAAATTTAAGAAAAAGGGCATGCAATGCATACTAATATAAAAAAAACACAGTTAACAAAAAAGTATTTTATAAGTCCAGTACAAAGTAATTTAGAATGTATAGATTAAGTTGCACAGTGTACAGCAGGGATCTAAAACTCCTGTCCTCTAGGTTTTAGATACTTCTCGGCTTCGACACCTGATTCTAATGAAATATCCAACAGCCTGTTGTCATGTTCTGCACAATGACCCATTAATTTGAAGCAGATTTTGAAGCAGGGAAACTTCTAACATACAGGACAGTGGCCCTTGAGGACCACATTTTAACGTCCCTGATGTACAGTATAGAAAAGAATATCAGAGCTTGACTTCTTCACCAGTATGTCAAGACATGAGTTGTCCTTCTGCCTGATGCTGCCACCCCCAGCACATCGCTGCATAGAAGAGGACGTTGACCACAACATTGTGATAGAACATCTGGAGCAGCTCTTTGCAGATGTTGGCACCCTCCAGACAAAGTACAGGCTCTGTCCTCTCCTGCGCAGATCATCTATGTTGGCAGTCCTGTCTATCATCCAGCTGTACTCCCAGGTATTTGTAAGTCTTTACCAATTACACACACCATTGCCGTTGATGGGTCCTGGCTCTGAGCGAGGCTTGTGCCTTCTAAAATCCACTACCACCTCCTTGGTCATCATGATGTTGTGAACAAGGTTCCATTTCAGTTCTCACATCATTTTGACCAGTTTTGTAATTGGGCTCGACTACTTCAGTGAGTGTGTCCTATTCCATTAATCAGACAGTGAAAAGACAGTGAATGACAATTAACCTTTTAATGAAAAGTGTATCTGTGTAAGAAGTGATGTGGGCTTTGGGAGGTCACAAAAAAAGAAATGGAGAACATGATTATGATTTAATTGCACCTTCAGAGATGACTCCATCTGGGCTGCAATTCTTTAATAGTTAGCAAGTTGGCTACAGGCTTTTTATTGATAATTTGATTGATTTGTATTTCTAATAACCTGTTCTTTTCATTGCATGTTTTTATATCTTTAATTAGCCATTATGGCACTTAGAATGAGTAAAATAGATTTTAAAAAAAGTATGTACTGTGCTTTGTGCCCATCTTTGAAAAGTGCTTGATAAAATAAACTTTACCTATTGACTTACACCATGGTATGGGGACACACAGAGACAGAAAAAAAACACATTAAAACAAAAAAGGCTTACACAACAGAGATTTTTACTATGATTAAACTCCTAGGTTGTCATTTCTACTCTACATATCCCACTCTTCCCATCCCAAACATAGTGGTGCACAATCTCCTTCTCACCTGGACACCCTCCTCACCTTTCCGCTGGGCTGAAGTTGGACCGCCTGTACATGTCTGTGTGCTGTCTTTCCTCTGTACCTTCGAATTGGCAGTGTCCCTCTGCATCAGTGAATCTAGGTCAGAGCAACCAATCTGTGACCCTTATTGAGGTCTTTCTGAAATTACATACATCAGAGTTGTGGCAGCTAGTGTTGAACTTCAACTCAAAGAAGAACAATGCCATAATGCATTTAGCACATCTAAAAAAACAAAAATCTGATGGATACTTTTTTTTCTAAAGAGAATTGGACACAGTTGTCTGCCAGCATATTGCTGCATGAATTTTAAATGATCAGACAGAAAAATTATGCAGTATGTCTAACCGGCGTAGTTTAGTCTCAGCAGCAAATCTATTAAAATAGATAATTAGATTGAAGAGGGATTGCAGAAAAGTACAATGCTGGTTAAATCACCCTAAAGGAGACAGGGTGTCAGGGGAGCTCAAGGACAGCATAGTTAATGGGGCATCAGACAGATGACAGAGAGGAAAGGAAATGGGGTGGATGTTGAACAAAAGGATGGCCAACAGGAGAGAAACACTTCATTGTGGAAAATTTCTATTTGCAATACAAAGATGATCGTCTTGGAAAATTCAATTTAAGGTATAAGTGTTGGGAAAGTGAAAGCTATAACTCAATCACACCTGAACACTTCATCATTCAAGTTCCAAACAATCACAACTGTAAATCCTGACATGAAGGTTCATGTCACAGACTTAACTAATTTCTTAATGCAAATCTTTATTAATCATATTTCTTTTATGTGCAAGTTCTGTAAATTGCTCTTCTTTTGTGTTGTCTCAGCTAGTTGGTCGCAGCAGCTGCCAACCAGGATCCAAAATCATGATGGAATGTCAGCACTCATACATCAAGGAGGAGAGTGCATGTGACAATTCTGTCCCAGTTCTTTGACCTCCCCCACATCGCACCACTTTTTTATGTGTGCGTCTGGGGAAGGACACATGCATGGAGAGTAGCCTCCAGTTGACCAGCTGCTTAGATGTTACAGTCTTTACCCATCAAACTGTGACGTCTGTTTTGTTTGAGTCAGAGCACATGATCCCCACAGAGTTTACGTCCCAAAACTGTTAAGTACCCATGTTTACATGTGCACATCCGACCTAATCAGGGCCGGGGGAAAGGATTGTTTTAATATATTGCTCATTGTGCCAATGTTAGGTAAAAGAAAAGTCTGAAGGGCAAAGTTAAGATTAAGTACATTTTTTTCAGGGGGTTAAAAGTCCAAACTGGTTTAGTGATATCATATTGCACCATATCAAAATCTGTTACAATACAACCAGTTTTCCCAAGCATAACTTTAAAAGTATAAATTCCTCTTCCTTCCAGGTATTCATGTGGTGGCAGGAAGGCTAGCCAATCAGAAACCCTTTCCCCACAATCAACAACCATCCTCTCTTAAAACAGGTGATGCCTACAAAGTAACATGAAGCTGATGGCCAAATGACCGTTTGGAATGTAATTAAGAAGCACTTTAACAGGAATGATGGAAAACTTTCCTGGTTTTTCACCAGGAAGTTTGGAAATAAGTATGATGTATAATGAAAATAAGCAGTTTTAGACCAGAATGAGAAAAGGTCTGTTTATAAATAAAAAAAAAGAGAGGTGCCAAATTACATGTAAATAAAGGATTTCCAACTTAAAGTCTCTTCAGCAGCGGGAGAATGTTCCTCTACGGCATCATAATAATCCTAAACACACCTTGAAGAGAGAAAATCTCTAGGTTTTTGTATGACAACTACAGATTTGCAGAACCGAAAGGCAGTGCAATCAGGAAAAAACTCTGGATTCTACCAAGTTACAACCCTTCTACATAAATGGACAGAAAAAGTATGTGTAGGATGTTTCTTTTTGTTAACTGCGTGCAGGTCATTAACAATATTTGCTAATAGGTGTCACCACACAATGACCCTTGTCCAAATGTTTTGCCTTGGTTCATTTTATCTTAAAATGATTTGTTTTCCAAAACTGTTGAACAGGAAAATTAAAAATCAATCATTTTGCTTTAACATGCTACCTATTTTTGTCATTTCTAAATCAAATTATCTTTAACTCTTAGTTTGAACAGAGCTGGCTGAACTTTTGCATGGTAATTTATTAACATCTGCCAGCAGAAAACCAACAGCTCAAAAAACACTTTAAGTATGTCTAACGCCGCTGGAAGCAGCTATCTTTTTAACATGAAAAACCAAATAATAATAATTACTTATTGATTCTTCAAGCTAATTACCACACTTCCAGGGACCTTTTCAATCAATCTACAGTACAATCAAATCAGAGTGAAAGCACGTGGTATATAAATGTCTTCTCTTGGTCGGTAGGTATCCAATCAGTTTATGGCTGTGAATTCTCCAGGGTGGCTCTGCTGAGAGCAGAGTGAGTGCAAGATGGCTGCAGCGGTGCATCCTGAACGATAAGCACTTCGTTGAAGAGCTGCAACCTCAGCACAGCTCAGGAGAAGTCAGAATTCATCATCCAGGACAGCACTGGAAGAGTGGAGTTGCTGGTCTCATACAGCACGCAAGCAGACGTACACAACTTGCAAGCCTGTTCATAAGCTGCCCACCACACTCACACCCAAGGCTACTGTAATCAATCCTGCTGTCTGGGAGACCACACAAGTTCAAATACATGCAAACACTGCATTCTTCTCTGCATTTCTGAGTTGCAGACAACCGAGGCGTGATCCCACTCCGTAAACAAAAAGTCTCCACACGTTGAAAGACAGGGTTGCAAAAGGCAGATTTCAACCCAGTCTGATACATTTTGTTCTATTTGCCCTTTGATTAAGATTGAAAATAACTGTTGTCAAATATAAACTTTAAATCACAAAATACTATATTTGAAGAACTGGAATGACACAAAAATGTGAAACAAGAAGAAAACTGAGTTATTACGCTGTTTGCCATCAAGACATTTTAATCAAGCCGATGACATCTTGTACAATAGAAATAAACCAGGTACAGAGAGGTGGAGAAAAAAATGGCTTTACGACTGACAAGAGAGAAAGAATCAATGTGACGCAGCTTTCTGTATTATCTGCAAACGCCGACCTTTTGTAAACTATATGTTAACTGTCAACTGCAGCGAGATGGACGAGCACAGGCAGATGAGCCAAAAGCATATGAGATTTTTGATGAGGTCTTTCTGTCCCTTCAAATAAAGGCATTCACATTTACGGTGAAATTTAGTTTCCTGCATAGCCAGCAATGTTTTGCAAAGACATGCAGCAACCAAAGACAAACCCTTTGAGTACCATTTAGTCATCCCAAGCTCCATTGTTTGACATGTAATGACGGAGTTTTGGATTCCTGATAATTCAGGGAGCCATATGGCTCTGGTGATACAGCTGCCACACTGAACACATGTAGCTGTGACTTGTAACCTTTAGCTGCAATGAAGGTTGAACAATATGCTGCCAGAGAATGCTGAAGGGAGCTGCATGACTGCACAAATAATTGATGCTGATGAGACCTAAAGCTGACAGTATGCTGAGGAAACATTAAATCTAACATGAGTCCATTTTTGGCATCAGCTGATCAGCAATCTGATCTTTTTTTGCCCCCTGCCCCCGCATCAAAGTGGTCCTGCTAATGCTGGGGGGGATTTTGTGTACCTCACAGCACAAAGGCAGCTACATTTCACTCAAAGCAAATGAGTGCTCCAGCTCTGCCCTGGAAATGTACCTGTAAAAATCATTTAGAGGAGACAGTTTTCCCCAAAGGAAATTTCACAGCCAACACTGAAATCCCACCAGAGGATTTAATTTAAAAAAATAATTAGCAACTGGCCTAGAAGGAGTCACATGCGATCCTCTGAAACAGAGGGGCTGCTTCACCATTTGCAGGGTAGAAACTAAAAAATCTAAACAAACGTGCTTTAAAAAGTGTTTGTTCATATGAAAAGGTTTCATCTTTATTTTTCATAATAAATATAGATTTTTCTGACAATTTAACAATTACATGGACTGATTATTATACAAACAAGGATGATAATCCTTGGTAATAAAGATGAGAGAGCACTGATTGGCACGGACACCACCAGCCTCTAAAATGACATCGCCTCAGAGAGGAAGAGAAAGACTGTGATGGATTGATTAGACTGTGACAGGTCTGAAGAAAAACTGACATTTATATCAAGTAGAGTATTGCTACAAAAAATAAAATAAAAAAATCACTCCATGGCTTTACACGTAGTCTTTTCTCACAGTTATGATAAAATAACTAGATCTAAGTTGAACTATTTTATCTAATCTCTACATGAGAGAAGGGCAGACACACAGACGCTGCAGAAAGTACTTTGGATGAGTGTCGTTGGTGGTCTGCTGCCCTCTAGTGTTAGCCAAAGGAATGCTCACAAATAAGTTAAATATCCAAAGAAAAGGAAGCTAAACCAAAAGTTAATGTAGTAAAAAATAAAGAAAATAAAAAAAAACAACATGAGGCACCTATAGTGTTGATCAACTCTACTCCACAGTAATAGTGCAGTGGCGTGAGCCCATGACCGTCTTCCCCCTCCTCCCTCAGATCTTCCCTGCCAGCAGCTGAGCCTATTCAGGTACAGCGTGTTCTCTCCCTGGGTGAGCGTGTTCTGTGCGTATCAAAGAGTCTTAGAGGATCTGTTCAGTGCTTGAGGCAGAAATGTCAAGTAGTCTCCAGGCAGCATATGGGTTGAGTTCTTCCTGGTCTCGACACAGAGCCCACACGTACATCATCCTGAGCACTTTATCCTGCAGGAATAACAACAGATGGGGACATGTTTGATTAAGTACTCTATGAAAACCAAAACAAACAAACAAGACTGCATTTGTAATCCATTTTACATAATCAAAGACAATATTTTGTGGTCATGTCAGCCAGATTCTAAGCCATATCATATTTAGTAGACAACTCACAGAACGGATGTACATAACCGCCTGCTGCCGTCTCTGAAGTCCTGAAGACTTTTCTAAAGTAAAACCTTGTGCAAAAACTTCTGAGTTGTGACCAGTCAACACCCAGATTCTCCATATCTCTTCTCCGAGGTAGCATCCGACAATCATTTATTCTATTAGAGGCAGCGTGTCATTTACAGCCCAGACCTTAATAAAATCTGGCAGAACAGCACGTCCACCTTTAATCCTCTGGCAGGAGTCTTACACTCAGAACTGAGCAGGTGCCAGCTGCATGGTACTGAGTGGATACCTTGACCTTTTTGCCAGTCACAACAGCTTTGAGATGGCCTGAGGGAACTACACGGCTGACTTACAGCTCATAAAGATTTCTGGGTCTTCTTTCTGGCCAGATAAAAGCCTTGCTTAACACCTAAACATAGCTTCATAGTCTCATCAAATCCTGCTAGTGAACAATTGAAGTTCTCTCACATGATGCAGACAAAACAGCAACTATAGGTTTGTGCTGTTTGTATAACAGCTTTTCTTTTGAGAGGGTTTTCACTTTTATCATATTCCAGCTCTAGAAAAACAATAAGTTATCTTAACAATCAGTATTTCTGTTATTGCGTCACTTACAGGGTCACCCTCCACCACTTCTCCCTTTGCATTTCGGATCACCATGACCAGTTGTGCCTGGAAAGTTATAATTAAAACTGGACCCTGCTCCATCATCTTACCCATGGCCAGCTGGAAAATAAGACACACATGTGTTTTACTAGGCAGGATCTACAAATCAAAGAAGTTGATAAAAAAAAATATCAGGCTATGGCAGAAGAAGACAACACTGCTTCAAACGAAGACTGAGAACAGCACAAGTCCAACATATTAAGATAAATAAAAGATAAATACACATTTATTGTCACTGTAAAAATTACATACACATTTAAAAATAAATCCAATCAGTAATAAATTTTTGTTGATCTGAAGCATTTTACATTATTTAGATTTAAAACATGAGAATGCTCCAGAGTCACACTAGCCTACATATGAATATTACTCTTAAAGTATTGTCCAAAGTCACTTACATCAATATTGTCTATGTCCAGAATCTTGGAGTGGAACTGCAGTCCCATGGCCTTGGCTTGCTGAATGGGATGTGCAAGTTGGCTGTATGTCTGCAAGCCCAGAGAAAGACAAAGAAGAGAAAAGTATTGCTAAGCATTTAAAGACCAAAAAACAAAAATAAACAAAACACCAACCTTAAATTAACAAGCACAACTGTCAAAATACTGCAGAGATATGGAGCACTATTCTCTGCATGTCTGTGGAAATTGCCTTTCAGCACTTTAAACTTAATAGTGAGTGTGTCTCGAAGGCTTTACCGCTTCATAACACCAGTCCTTCAAAACTTCCAGCTCTCCTCTGATCATCGCCTGTATAAGAGAAAAGAACACACACAAGCTGTGATTGTTGACAGTCATAAATCATATTTGCATCCACAAAATAACATTCCTGACAAAAGTCGGTTGTCTATCAATGCATGCTGGTCTGCAGTTCAACTAACCTCCAGTATATTTGGGATGATATCTCGTTCACACTGGTTCAGGAAGGAATCCTTGTCAAAAGAAGGGTCCACCTTTAAAATCTCTGTTAATACTTCAGACATTTCTGTCTTTGAAAACAGCCCACCTACACCCAAATACACAACAAACACCATTTTAGCCAAACTAATCAATGACCAGCAAGTTCAAACAGTTTAAATAAAAACTTG
The DNA here is from genome assembly GCA_037177055.1 of Atherinosoma microstoma. Lineage (NCBI taxonomy): Eukaryota > Metazoa > Chordata > Actinopteri > Atheriniformes > Atherinidae > Atherinosoma > Atherinosoma microstoma. Next base: position 16,265,704 of record JBBBVU010000015.1, on the reverse strand, counting down.
AAAAAGTATGATTTATGTAAAGACAATAAGACGGAGCCTAAAAGCAACCCAGCAATATTATAATATAATATAATATAATATAATATAATATAATATAATATAATATAATATAATATAATATAATATAATA
>JBBBVU010000015.1:16249826-16265474 GCA_037177055.1 Atherinosoma microstoma | reverse complement strand
TAATATAATATAATATAATATAATATAATATAATATAATATAATATAATATAATATAATATAATATAATATAATATCCCCCAAAAATCCAGAGATATATTTTAAGAATCAAATTTTTACAGTTTAAAGAACATTCATTACTGAGGTAAGATCATCACTCATGACTTCTCCGTCATTCATTTCTGCATCACAACTCCAGCCGTATCTCACCTATGAGGTCAGTCATCTTGTCAGTGACAGCACGCGATGCTCTGATTAAGGCGTTGTCACTTTCATCGTACTTCATCTTCATCTCAAAGAACCCTTAAATCAACATAAAGGAGATTTTTTTTAATAGAAAAAAAAAAGTCAGATTTGAAATTAAACACTTAAACTTTCATCTCTACTTCACATAATTGCACTAGTAAGATATTACAATAAAAAAAGAAAAACTCACAAAAATGTATTTCATTTTAGCATTCAAATATAGAAGTTACATATAATTTTCCTGTCAAAACTCCTGCAGCCCTGCTGGTTAGACAAAGTAGGAAGTGACAAAATCAATGACAAGTAGAGTAAATGATTAATGAATGCCTCTTATGTATCTCCTGATAAATTAACATAAATAGACACATAGATCTATGGTATAAAACACAGACACAAGTATAATTTACCACAACTGTTGTAAAACTGTGCTATTCTACATTGAAAAAGTCCATCTAGTGTGATTTGAAAGGCAGCAGAGTACAAAAACAAAACCTGGTTTGTATTACTGAATTAAAATAGCTATGTTGCAGTTTTGCTACTTAATATTTTCCCAGCAATCAATAAAGAGTCCTCTAATGTGTAAATGAAAACTGGTACATTGGTCTTGAACAATGCTGATGCTGAAAAAGATGCTCGAACAATACCAACAGAAATTTACATAACTCAAAATCTGTAGGCTTTTTGCATTGTCCTGAATGCGAAAAGGGACATTTTTCACCTATCGCAACTTTATTAATCATCAAAATTGCTTCCTTAACTAATGTGCATAATATCAAGTAAATCGACCCGACAATCAAAATGTATTCAGTCCCATCTGACATCCCCAAAGCTGCACCCTCCATTAACTGCCTCTTTCAGCTAATGCTCATTGGCAAAGCCTCCAAAACTTGAGGGTCAGTAAAGAATTCAAAATCCAGGCTAAAACACAAATAAATTGAAGAGAATTTATTTTCAGTTAAACTTTGACAATTAATTTATCCCACCGGAACTGTAAAATACTCAGCAACACTGACGTCACAGGCAAGAAATCCTGGATACATGACCTCCCCCATCTACAATATTTACAAGCTAATCCACGACTCTTGTCCCATACAATATTGCAGATTTCAATATCTTGATATGATGCAGATGCTAATTTAAATGCACCCATGACTTTTCTGAAAGATTTCTTTATTCTGTTGTGTAGCCTTATGATTCCCTCCAAATCTTTTACCTGCTTAAATGCAAAAAATACAAAATAAATAAATAAATAAATATTTATTATCATTATTATCATCATCATTATTATTATTATTATTATTATTATTATGAAAGGAAAAGTCCATCTCTCACAATGAAAAATCTGGTGAACTGTTCATTTACATTTGAGTTCTACATGTCAGGGAGCTGTTATTTCTCCACCCCTAATCCAATATGGACATGATTTTTTTATATCCACATTACAATAACACAAAATAGCTCTGTCCAAATATATTAGGGATGAATATTAAGTAATGAAAAATGCTTTCAAACTCATTCAAAGGCTTATCGTTAGATAAAATAAATCAGTCTCTATGTACCAAACTTAAATACAACAAGAAGCAAAAAATTAATAAAGCAGAAAACTAGAGAGATATGGAAGTTAAATATTTCTTACTGTTAAATACAACATTGTTGTCTTTGAATTCTTTCCACTGCTGGTACCATTTTGAGTCTTTGTGGAGCACCACACCCATAGCTTCCCTAAAGCACAAACAGAGCAAAACATCACTGCCGTTATTCAATCTGAGCATCACAGTTACGGTTTTGAGTTGTAAAGTACACAAAAACACACAGCTAAATTACATCAGGAGCAACTGAATGAATGAAATTAAAACCTTGAAGAAATGCTCATTCAATTAAAAAACAGTACCAGTGCTTATCAGTTTTTTCAGATTTCTGAAAACTGCAGTTCTAATTAATAGTAGTTCTGATGAAGCTGATAGAGATCAGGCTTGGTGCCTGGCTGTATGTGATCATTTCTCTGCTTGGAGTTTCATTTCTTGGTTTTTTATTAATACTGATCACAATGAAAGAGGATAAAGACATTATGCTAGCTATCTATGAACAGAAGGGGACAATCCCTCTCTCACAATCAGGGCGAGCAGAGGGCACTCACGTACTCGTTGGCCTCGAAGACCTTGCTGTCATCCCCTGCCCCCTTAAAGGAAAACTCACTCCTCTTTCGGAGTCTGGTTGGAGGCCGATAAGGACCAGTGTGGCCAAGGTCGCCGATCTCTTTCTTTACACTCTCCATGCCCTAAAATAGATCAACAAGTAGTAGCATCAGTTAATGTGTTGTGTTTATCACAACTTCATGTAAGAACATTATTAAAAAGAATTTTGCTGAAGTTCTGGTAAACAAAAAAGCACATTAGTAACTGCATACCTGAGATATTGCCTTGAAGGCACCAGTCTTCCCCAACATCTCTCCACTCTTAGAGACAGATTCTGCAGAGGTCTTTGCTGTTTTGGCTGCTTCTTCCATTCCCTCTTTGATTTTCTTTCCAATGTCTGTACGACTGACTTCTTCCAGCCCCTGTCCACACAAACAGACAAGCAAACACATTTAAATCATAGTTGCATCAACGTGAACAGCACATCTATATTTATCAGACTACATCTGATAGAAATATGAGTTACTTTTACCTCTTTAACTGTCTCAGAAATAGTTCCAAATTTCTTCTTTAGAACTTCTGAGGTTTTCACTGTTTCCGACTCTATAGTTTTCTAAGAAAAGACAGAGGAAGGGACATTAGTCACCAAATTCAGCCCCAGCACTGATTCTGAATGATGTGTACGGCCAAATACTTACATATTTCCTTCGAGCTTGTTTCAGTGCGTCTGACTCTTCCAGTTTTTTGGCTTCTTCTCTGAATTTCTTGATGTTTTCTTTCATTTCTTTGTTTTTGTTCAGCTCTTGCTTAATGTTATCCAGAAGCTCCCCCAGGAAACCTTTTCTACCACCTCCCCTCTCCCCTGACAAATACCTTACCTGCAGAAGGGGAGAGTGAAGCACCTTGATGAAACAAAAAAAACATTGCGATAAATGTAACTGAAACATGTCCAGGAAAGTTCTTGAAATTACTTAGAAAAAAACGAGGTATAACCTGTAAGGATCGTGCTTCTGTGCAAAGAGCAACACAAATAAATGTGTGGGTTGTGTCCCCCAAAATTGTGTTCTCCTGTTCGCTTTCACGTTTGTTTTGAATTTCTTGGTGGATTGGATGATTACACTTTCCCACAATAATTAGGAAAAATGCCACATATTGATGATTTTTACACTTTATTCATTTTATAGTCAGTACCTCTGGGGAGATTGTGTGAAAGATCCATACACAGCCACAGCAGCCCTGTACCTCCTCATCACGATGGTCACCAGCCTGGTCACATTTTGCTGGGGAATGCCATCCCATTCTTCAATCAGGAATTATTGAAGGTAAACCAGTGTGCTTGTGTTGGTCAACCTAGCATGTACAGCTGCCCCAAGCTGATTCTACAAGAGTTCCACTGTACTCATGCTGTCTGGACTCATGCTGGTCATTCCATCCTCTCCACTTCAAAATTCTGGAGGTAGTCTGTGATCCCAGAGTCGGGAGGTATGGGATCACCAATGGCTCCAGAATCTCATTCCTATGTGTTTGTCTAACTTGGGTGATACTTATACATCGGTGATAGGCACACACCTGGCACCTGAATCTCAAAACAAGAGTGAAGACCAGCAAGAAAATATTGCAGAGGATTTTGACACATTTTGGGGGGTACTACCCACATGTTTAGCTGTGTTGCTCATTAAACAGAAGCACAGTCTTTATGAGTTATACCCATTGAAAAGATGACTAATGAGGCTTTCTAGCAATGTATAACACAACACATATTTATTTTATTAAAGGGGAGAAATGATGGACCAAACATAAATTTCCTTTTTTTCCCCCTGCTAAGTTTATTATAGAGTTGTAGCCTGCAGTTTAAACTTCATACATCCGAAAACATTCACGACATGGATGCAAGTTAAGCTGCATAACCGAGAATACGTGTACGTGTAACATGAAGAGTTACCTGTGGAGAGCCGACGATGAGCCCACGTATCCTGTAAACCTTGGGTCTGTTTGGAAGCAGCAGGTAAGAGGAAGGGAATGCCACCAAGCCTCTTCTTACACATACCTGATATCAGACACACATGTTTAAACTTAATTGGACTGCTAAATCAGTTCTATCATAAACTGAGCCTGAATATGGCAAATCCCAACAGTGGGGACCATTTTTACATTTAAACTAAAGAACCAGCGTGGATGAATATGACAAGCACCAGGCAAAGGTGCAGCATATCTGATGGGCAATTAGACTTCTGAGTAACACAGCAAAACTAATACAAGTATAAATCTATGTTCAACAGATTCAAAAGATTGTCCCAATCGTTGTCCGTAATCCAAATCCAAACAAATATAGATATCCAGCCATACTTGATGGCTAACTCAGCTAGCTAAAGCTAAGTTTAGCGCATTGGTTAGAGCAGTTGTAACCATCAACTGCAGCAGGAAATTTGGTATCTTAAAATATGCAGTCCAAACAGTCAATTTCATTATTTCATTGTGCTCAACGTTCATATTTGGCACAAACTGTTTCTAGAACTCACCTGATAACACTGACATATGGGGGCCGCCATCTTGAGTTCGTGCCTATATGACCTTCTTCCGGTGGTGACCTTCCACGTCCACAAAGAGGGGGAGGGTCTTAAACCGTTGTCTGATAAAAAATGAACTTTTACACAGTCCTTCTTTTGTTTAGTTTTTTATGCTTTCTGCATGACTGCCAATACATGTCGGTGTTTACTTTCATTACATTCAGGATAATGTAAAATAAAACATTATGAACATGGCACATGTACCACATTAAAAAATAACACAAAAGCAAAGGGTTTTTACATGTTGAGATTTATTTATCAAAACACCTTATAGAACACAGGCCATGACAGGTGAAGCATGACAGAAAAAAAAAGAAGAAAAAAACTTTAAAGTTTGGTCTCTAAAAAGTAAAATTTAAGCAAAAACTAAAAACATTCACTGATACAAATTACTAACTAAAATAACACTTTTGTTACAAACATCTACCAAACCAAGTCTGCTGAAGGGTAATTCAGATGATAAAGAGTGGACACCAATGTCAGAGGTGACACAGATATAACTCATGCATTTCTATCAACCCTAACATCAATCTCTCTTCCATTCAGCCGATAGCCATTCATGGTCCGGCAGGCACGCTCGGCAGTTTCAGGGTTGTCGAAGCGAACCACACCACAGCCCTTGGACTTGCCATTCTCCATCTTAATATCAGCATACTGGACCATACCTGCACAGAAGCAAAGAATAATGTCAAATGTTATCTGAATATTAAAATGAATGAATGTTTATTTTATTTCAAACAAAAGAATAAAAAAAAACAATGGAGAAAAAAAAAGATATATAGACTTGTTCGAAAAGGAGCAGGAAGAAGTATAAACTTATTAACTCCTACCCCCCTTATCACCCTATGACTCATTGCCATATACCATGTCCTTTTATATGAAAAATACCTTTGATATACAATATGCATCAATATATAATAATTTAACTGCACCAATACTATTATACCACATGCATTATCAACTTCATTACAGTAAATATGCAATTTAATGATTGATTGGTATAAAGATGTATATTACTACTATAAATATATTACAATAGTACACTACATAAATGTATGTATTAGGCCTAAAACACACAAATATGAACTAATTGTTTTTATTCATTACAATATCTATAGTGCCACTACTAATCAATCAACAACAAATAACAGCTATGAGGTACACTACAGCTATAGATATATTTACAAGATTTATATAATGTGCAATATTCATCAAATGTTAATGCAACCAATATTCCTTCTTATAACTATTAATCAGATTTTAAATGTGCTTTTGAACTGACTGATATTAATATGTTTAAATTGAATATCCAATTCATTCCATAATTTCACTCCACAGACTGAGATACACAGATTCTTCATAATAAACTGGGCATACTGTGTTTTGAAGTTGAATTCACCTCTAAAACACAACCTTCTCTGTCACTGAATAATTTTTGCAAGTTGCCAATCAAATCATTATCTGTGTAGATCCTATATTCAACTATATTCACTTGTCCAAGCTATGCAGCTATGCTATCCTATTAGGAAACGTCTGAGGTCAACTTTAAATATTGTTTAAAAAAAAATCAATTTAAACATCTGTTGATTTTAGGTGGCAGAACAAATACCTCAAAAAGTTTAAATCACTGCACATAACTGAACTCAAACTGCACAACACATCTCTTCAGGATGAGTTTCAAAGTCAGAAATAAATTTCTTCATTTATCTATTCTTACCGCATGTGTTGAAGGTGTCCTTCAGCATCTTCCAGGTGAAGTCAAATGGCAGCTGAAAAACAAAATTCATTCAGAATTCAGTGAACTCATATAAACACAATTTCTGGAAAAAATTATGTAAAAAAAAAAAACAAACACAAAAAACAAAACAAAGTGCGTAAATACTTACATTTCTGACAAAGATCTGGCATCCCTTACGGATATTGCCTCCCCCAGTCCCTGGCCCTCCAGCTCCGGCTCCTCCAAAGGAATTTCCACCAAATCCACGATCCATATCACCAGAGCGGTCAAACTGACCACCAACACCTCCAGATCCCATTCGGTCCATGCCAGTGCTCATGCGGTCAATGCCACCGGAGGGAAAGCGGTCCAATCCCCCTGCAGATCCCATGCGATCAAAGCCGCTTCCCATTCTGTCGAGCCCGGTGTTGCCCATGCGATCCATACCCATTGGAGAGGCAAAGTCCATGCTGGTACCCATGCGATCCAAACTTGATGGTCCAAGGCGGTCGAACCCTGCAGGGCCCATGCGGTCCATGCTGGAGGTCATTCGATCCAGGCCTGGTCCAAGCCTATCCATACTGGGTCCCAGCCGGTCCATCCCTGAGCCCATCCGGTCAAACCCTGATCCCAACCGGTCCAGGTCAGACACTCGATCCATCCGGTCCATACCCATCCGGTCCATCCCTCCCATGCGATCCATGTTGGTTCCTATACGGTCCATTCCAGAGTTCATGCGGTCCATACCCAGGGAGTTTCCTAAGAAAAGTAAACAAATAACACAAGAAGAAATTATCAACGAAGCTATTGTTGAGATTTTTACAGGCTTTCAAACAAATCCTGAAAATACTAACCCATTCCTCTTTCAAAGGACTCTCCAAAATTATTGCGAGACATTCCCATTTCATTCCGCCCAAATTCCCTGTCAAAAGCACCACCAATCCCACGGTCCATCTCTGACAATGCAAGAGATGAAACTATTAGACATCCTGCAAAACGTGAAGAGTTCCACGCTTGCTTTGGAGTGCTTGGCACCTCAACCCTCACTTACCATTCATTCGGCCCATCCCCGAAGAACCAAAACGTTCCATGTTATTTGCTCCTCCAAAGTTGTCCATTCCTGAAAAAAAATAATAACAAAAATAAATAAATGACAATACCTAGTTTAGGGATTTGAACAACATTGAGATAAAAACTAGTAGTAAATAAAAACAAATTCTATCTTTAGAGGTTTTAATTTGTTTACCCCCTCCCATGCGACCTCCCATGTTGCCAAATCCCATTCCATCCATTCCTACAAGTGAGAAGAGTTTTGATGAGATGGAGTCTGTAACTAATCTAATTTATTCTAGGAATAAAAAGATAAAAAGGATAAATAAAAGGAAATAAAAACACTACAATAAGTTACCTCCTGGGCCCATGTTGCCCATCCCTCCTCCACCACCACCACCACCGCCGCCGCCTCCTCTGTTGAGCTGGGTAGCATCAATAGGCTGACCACCAGGTCCTAGGCCCAAACCCACTCCACTCAGGCCACCTAGACAAAGGAAATGGGCACAGATTCAAATAGTTGTTTACACACATGGCCAAAAAATAAAGGATAATTCACAGAAAATGGACTACTCATCAGCATCTAGCCTGCAAAGACACCATATTCTTTTAACAGTAAAGTGTCCAAGGGTTGCCACTCCTGCTGGAGTTCTACTGTTAAGTAGCCTTACATATAGTTATATACACTGCCTGGCCAAAACAAAAAAAAAGTCACCACCTGGATTTAACTAAACAAACAGATTCGAGCCTCCAATTGGACGACTGCATGGGTGGTTATCTTACAGCTAGCGACAACTTATTCAACTCCAACTGGGGAAATAAGTAGCATCTCATTTCTTAAATAATCGTGTCGAAAGACAAATCCTATGTTTGTGGAAAATATGTTAGTCTGTTTAAGAAGGATCAAATCATTGGTTTGCATCAAGGAGAGAAAGAGGACAATGCCAGGATTCATTGGGCTCAAATTGTGAAAGAGTGGTTCAGGGAGCATGAGACATTTTCAAAAACCGATAGGCCACCACAGGCCATAACCCCGTTGAGAATTTTTGTGGAGATGTGCTGGAGAAAGCTCCCCAAAACTCCACTCTTGAGTTAGTGGATGTGATTGTTTTCTAAGTCAACCATTAGCTCATAAGGTTCCGCCTTGTTTACATTCAGTTAAGAGACAGTCACTAGGGATGGGAGCTCATGCTTGTTTAGATTGAGGTCAGGGTGGGGGGGTGGAGTGGTGGGGAGAGTTTACTTGTGGTCTTTGTGTGTGTGTGTGTACATTTATGATTACATGTGAAAGAGAAAATGAGGTGTATGATTTAAATTTCTGCTACTGTTGTATGAATGTTTTTAATTCTTTTTTTTTATTGTTTTTATGATGTAAAGCACTTTGTGTTGCTTCGGTATGAAAAGCGCTTTATAAATAAAATTGACATGAATTGAATTTAGCTCACAATCAAAGCTTAAGACGGTCCATCAAAATGTAAGTGTGTGACTTTGATTTTGTTTTGGCCAGGCAGTGTATTATGAATCAAGTTTGACCCATCTTTTATAATGGAAGTATGTTAACATTAATGCACACCAAAGGTGTGGTTTGGTGAATACATTTCCAAATCTCTTTTTCAATGCAAAAGAAAGATTTGCATATACATACGAGGAAGAGCAGCTCCTCTGTCTGGTGGTCCAAAATCTTTGGGGAGGGATTTCTCATCCTGTAAAAGTGATACAAGACTTTAATGCTCTCTGTCAGACCACAACAGGACTCAATATACAAACAAAGCATAGCAACATACCAGTTTGACATGCATAGTTCTGTTGAACAAGAGCTGCCCATTAAACATAGCTGTTAAGCAATTAAGGAAAGTACACCTGGAACTAAGTAAACCATGAAATTATAGTGAAAGCGGAGGAGCTGTGATTAAAAAGATATGCCAATCAGTCAAGGATACAGACAGCTTGGACTGCTTCAATGGGCATTTCAAAGGTCACTGTGCCCATGCCTCTGCTTTTGCCATCCTTGTCCTCCAGAATATCTGACCTCATCACCATGCCTGCCATGCCGAAGACCTCTTTCAGTTTCTTCCACCCTACTTTGTAGTCAAGCTAAAGGCAGAAGGGGAAAAAAGCCAAACATGGTTACTGATACAAGTCAGACTATGTTGAGGTTTCCCCACCATCTAATGGTCACATTTTAAATTTTGCTGAAATCCCATGATCAGTTATCTTTTAACAGAAAATTTTGTGATAAATTCAAACTAATAAAATCTATTGTTTTTTAATGATCAAAAATAAAAAAGAAAGAACAATCTTGAAAATTTGAGAGCCTCACATTAGCCACAAAAACAGTGCTTCCAATCCTGCCAGCCTGGAGACCATGGATGATCTCGTTGGGGATGTTTGGGTTGTTCATCAGGCTGGGGGGAATGTTAACCATGGAGCCATTTGGTCCGGGGCCCATGCGATCCATGCCACCCATTCCTCCCATGCCGCCCATTCCACCCATGCCGCCCATTCCACCCATGCCGCCCATCCCACCCATGCCGCCCATTCCTCCCATGCCGCCCATTCCACCGTGGCTTCCTGGTGGGCCTCCACCTTGAGACTTGTTAATTTCCCTCTGAGAGATGACTCCATCAGGATCCTGCAAAATATGAGAAAAAGATCACCTCGGTTAATTCACAATTAAAATTTTGGTTTTGAAAAGGGGCAATTATTCCTGCAGCCTACCTCTTTCACTTTTAGAGGTCGCCCGTTAAGGCTATGCTTGTTGACCTTGTCCACTGCTTTCTTCATTAATTCTTCAGTCCTAAACTCAACAACACTGAAAGAAACAATCCACAAAAAAATCAATTATTATATTCTGGCTTTAGTAAATATTGGGTATGGTTTAATTATATCAACAAGATTATCTCTATTGTGTCAAGCTGATATGTACTAATTCAAATACTTGGAAGTTACGAAAATTAATTGAGAGCACTTACGCACAACCCTTTGTTGATTAAGTCATCAGGACAGGCATCAGGAAGAGAAAGCCAAATATTTAAAATTAGTTAAAGTAATGTTTGGTAATGTTTTAACTGACATGTAGCAAAACAAATATTTTCATGCATGACAAAAAGTGTAAACACACAAAGACCTATGGCTGTGGCAACAACTCCATACAATGATACAATTTCTTTTTTACACCATCAGTCAATAACAATGCGGAGAAGTCTAATGAATATCAATAATTATTTTCCAACATCCACCGGGCAGAAAATCCGCAGTGATAGGTTTCCCCACCACTAAAGAAATTGGAGAAATAGCTTTCCAATGAAATAAATTGTTTAACAACCACCTAACAGCTTGGTAGCAACATCTTGCAGAGTAAACCCCTAAAGATCATAAGGAGCAAATCCAGCAACCAAAGGGGACATTGTCGACTACTGCAATCCACGGGATTGAATTCAAGGAGCGCTAAAGTCCTGTTTTAAGAGTATCAACCCTTCAGGATGGCCTTAAATAAGTGCCACAGACGACACCAAATAAAACACGCCTCCAGCATGTCACCATCTCACGCACTCCACCAGGTTTCTGTATCTGAACTATTCCCAACAATGTAAATAAACCAAAGCTGACAAACACAGGTTTGTCTAAGCTTATATGTTTTATTTGTATGTATTTGCACTTACCCTCGATTTGCCTTCTGCGTCCATTAAGTGTTCCACGTACGTTACCTCACCCACTACAAATCAGATTCCAGAGACGACACACACCAAGGGGAGAGAAGCCGAGAGAACAATGGGGGTTTAGAGCAGACACAAGGAGGACGGCCGGTGACAGTGACCTCGGACTGCTAGTCCTGAGCCTTCCCCCAGCACCTCAGCAGCACAATATGGTACAGGTCTACAAAAGGTAAGCTTGACTTGTTAAAATAAAAAATTTGTTTAAAGACTTCTTAGCCTGTCCTTGTTGGATTTCTCCCAAAACACCAAAAGCAATAGACTGAGGACACCAACTGTTGAAATGGCCAACAGCCTTCCTGTTTCGATGTAATGCCGTGAACACCACCTACTACATGAAGATAATTGACAATATAATTTCAAGGTAGAAAAACCCATACAAATGCCTCAGCCCATTTCATTACTAGCCGTAGCATACTTTTTCAAATGTCACAATTTTAAACCTCCAGCAAATGCATCAAAACATTTGCCCATCAGGTGAACCTAAGAGGAAACCTAAAGATAGAAAAAAATGACCATGATCTTAGTGATAGCTGGTTCATAGAAAAGAAGACGCTTCTTTAACTACAAACCAATACATAAAGTGGCCTTTTTCTGAATGCAAAAAATCTCAATTTCAATTCAGCGTCGACCACAGCCTTATTCCAGGTCACGTCTGTTCAGCAAGTGCACATCAGTGACCAAACCTCTCAAGACAAGGACAGTTCAAAAGAAGTTGCTTCATTTTGTAGACCTGTACCCCAAAGACATCCATTCCCCAGCATATAGCTGTGTTTGGCACAACATGGAGATATGCTGAGAAAACATTTGCTTGTCAAGGTCACACCTAAAAAAGAAAATGCAATTTAACTCCACAGTCAATTGAGATAAAAACCAATACCTGCCCTCCTTCAGAAAAAAGATTAAACCCTTCTAAACATTCTTTAGCTTACATGTGAAATGATAGTATTACTGCTGATGCATCAGAGGATATCAATATCCCATAACTATGCAACTCTTCATGTAAGTGAAAATTAATCTTTGCAGAATTCAGACCTGCTGCAGCACAAGACATTTAATTGGACACGTCTCCAAAAAATTGGAGTTTAACTTTTACTAATAATTAGAAGTTGCAACTGATAGCAACCTATTCCTTGTTACAAGGCAAAATCTTTAAACTCCAGCAAAAGTACTGTTTCTCTTATGTCATGCGTTTCTTGGGGGTAAACATCTCTTGCCATTCAAGATCCCGTCATGGAATTTTCACTTTAGTGGAATTGCTTTACACTTGTACAACCTCCACGTCACAAAAACAAAGGTTATAGTAGTCTCAATGGAGACCAAGTGTTCAATCAAACATCCAGTTTCACCACACTTGTGCAAGTCTGCAACAGCTCCTTAGTTGGCAGACAAATGAGAGGGACCCTGTCCGAAACCTTTGTTCCACAGAAATCACAAGCACTATTATATGTACCACTCCAAACAGCCCTTCAAAGGTTGCAGCGGTCAAACAAAATGACCCTGGATGCTGATCCTGACTTTGTTTTTATGTCATGTCCAAAGTTGTCAAAAGTCATTCCCTTATCCAAATACATTACCTTTTTCTTTCATCAGGTCTTTAAGGGCCTGCCATTTTACATCATAGGGGATGTTGCTGACAAAAACGCGGTATCTTTTGTTTGCGTTGCTGTAAGGTTCATAGCGACCACCTCCACCTCTCTTCTGGGGTCTCTCCTTCCTGCTAGAATTGAGGTCATTCTTGGGTTTCCCATTCATTTCTCTACGTGAAAAAGAATGTTAAATATAGTGAGTTAAATATAGTTTAATTTTCAAAAAAAGTCCAAACGCGTTCAATTATTGAACACTCCAGAAATATATATTTTTAAAAAACTAAGCTGTGAGACTCAAACTGTCTGATGTAAACCTAAAAATAAAAAAACTACTGAAAGCAGGTCAAACACGTAACGTAATAAATGCGTCTTTAATCCGGTAGAAGCTTCAATTTCCTTTCCACGTAAACAATTAAGATATTTACTACCCCACTAAATGCAAATCAATGTGTAATATTTCAACATTTGCAATGTTAAAACAGTTAACAGCACTTTCAAATAGTTTAAATTCAAAATGATTATGCTTCAGTCACATGGCAAGGCCGCTCTTTAGACCAAGCGGGCCTTTCCAGTGTGACTTGATCGACGATACGTTATTTGAAAACAAAAAAACAAAATAACGATTGAATAAAAAAAGAGAATTCGACTACTTTTCCACAAAATCAAAGATTATCATGTGGTTATGTTTCCCGTAAGCATTTGATTCCACAGTGGGCATTGATATGTCCTGCAAATAGACGGACCCGAAACACAGGCTACGCAACGATAGTTTTATGTAACCATTTAATGGAAAATTTAATAACGCTTTTGTTTATTGAAGCCTAATCGCACCGCTAAGATACAACTAATGATGCTTGTTTTTTATTACTATTTTCTTTTAATAGTCAAGGCACCCGCCATTACACCTTAAAGAGCTGCTGCAACTAGCTAGTCACAACAAAGAAACCTCGGTACGGACTCACCCTTGCAGCTGCTGCGCCTGCAGCAACGGCTGGCTTTCGTTCTCCACAGTATTTTCGATCTGCTCGCTCGACATTTTCTCACGCAGATGAGTATTTCGCCTAACTTAACTATGTCGTAGCAAACTAGGATCGATGATATTACTAAGTCGAGCGACTGTAATAGCACACACACCAAAGTTCGCTATTACGAAAATGGCGGACAGAACCGTCTGTGACCAGTTTTGAAAGCGTCGAGAACTACTTCCGGTTTGTTGTGTGTCTTTTTGTTTTTTTCTTTCAACCTGAAAGTCACCAAGGAAAAATAAGAGATAAGATATCAGGTTTAGTTTTAGAAAAAACAACGCGAGAAATATATTATTAACAATTAGATCACATCTGTCAAATAAAGTGTTTAATCATGGTTAAAACTAAAAAAGCTCTTTCGTCTCCTTTTATTGATTTTAGTACCATTATGCAGCATTAAGCACAAAAATTAACTAAATTTGTGTTTAGTCAATTACTTCTTTGTTGTAATGCTTTTTGGTAAAACATTTTGTACCGTTGGAAAGACTGTTTATTTCCCTTTTAAATGGTGAGACGTTTATAAGGAAAATGCATTTGTGAGATGTGCGGCAGAGTTGTATATTTGGATTACACTCATGAAAACTTGCCTCAGAGCAACAGCTTATTCTGATATTGGCTTTTGTTGAAATGATCACATCTGTGAGTTTGAGGGTTAAAATCTCTCTGCAAAATATGAATGTTTCAGCAGTTTGTGTGCATGTTTAAAATTGTTTAATGTGTTCAAATTGCTTGATATTTTTGTGTTGATTTAAATTTGTGTTTGCAAATTTCTTGGTATTTCTATATTTGAATACGTGTAAGTGCCCAAAATTTATCATAGAATGGTTTACACATTTCTAAAACAGATATCACGTGTTTATAACAGTTATTGAGTCCAATCGCTCTTCATATAGGTCTGTTAAAAGTTAATTGTAAGATGATGTAAAATGTAAAAGAATCAGAGAATTTTATCCTGATATTACTGATATTCAATTTAGGTTGACGCAAAGTGGAAAACTTTAGATGTGTTGAAATATTTAAGAGCGATGCAACAAGCCTTATTGTCATATGGTCTGATCTGCAGCTAATAAGCGAATGTTTATGTGTTGGAAAGGGAAAGTGGTGCCTTCAATGAAAAGATGGCTGACCAAGCTTATGGATACCATTCATTTGGAAAGGATCAGATACTCTGTCAAGGACAAAGCCGAACAATTTGAAAAGATCTGGCGACCACTGCTCTCACTCCTGAAAGGAGCGGGTCAACCTCCCGAAACTGACCTGACGAGAGTGGGGACTGGCTGTGTGGGGTGGGGTGGGGTATGGGGTGGTTAAGGGTCTTATTATTATTATATTTTCTTTATGAGTGTTCTTTTTTTTAATCTTTTTCTCCATCTCGTTCTGTGCTTTCTTTTGCTTCCCTGTTTTTTGTTAAGGGTGTCATATTTTGGAAAATTAAACTGTGCCTTTTTTCTGAACCTGTTTTTTTTTTTTTTTTTTTTTTTTTGTCAGGGTATCTCTTTTTTCTTTTCTTTTTCTTCTCAAAATTCCTCAAAAAATAATACAAACAAAAAATGGAAAAATATCTTGTGCCAGAACCCATGACAAACCGTGGATGCTGGGTCCCCCGA
>JBBBVU010000015.1:16220143-16245655 GCA_037177055.1 Atherinosoma microstoma | reverse complement strand
TATCTATCTATCTATCTATCTATCTATCTATCTATCTATCTATCTATCTATCTATCTATCTATCTATCTATCTAATTCACACTAAACACTTTCTTTTCACACAACACAATTTTGTATGGAAGGGGCAACTTAACAATATACACTTACAGTTTCATCCCTTTCCCTCTAAGGCCAAATTTCCAAAAAAAAACCTTTGGAGAATGCTCATATCAATTTATCCAGTCTAAACTGTAAATAATTGCTTAGAGTGTTTGTGTATTACTAGTTTAGTTAGACTTTGTTTGTCTATGATTAATTAATCTATTAATGTCTATACATTAATCTATTGATCTACCTATTAATTATCTATAATTAATCATATCACTGAGCTTTGCTTGTGACAAAAAAGCTACAATAACAAAGCCTTATTTTCACTGATTATTTGTAGAGATGCACCCCCTTTGCTGCCGAGTGATACTACTCAAGGCTACAGGACTGTCAAAGCCAAACTAGGCTGTAAAAAAGTTCGTCCCTGGAAATGGATGCCGTTCACAAATCCAGCTCGCAGGGATGGGGCCATATTTCACCACTGGAGACGGGTCGCAGAGGAGGGCAAGGACTACCCCTTTGCTCGCTTTAACAAGGTAGAATTGACCACTCTCCTTTTCAGTCAAGCAGAACAAATACAAATGACATGTTTTTACCACAACCCATCATCATTTTATTTTCTTATTTTCAAACATTTTTTTATGTGTTCTTTTCATTCATTTGTCCTAACTCACTGTATTCTCTATTTCCCTGCCTGACTTTACAGACAGTGCAAATACCAGTATATTCAGAGCAGGAATATCAGATGTATCTCCATGACGATGGCTGGACTAAAGCAGAAACGGATCATCTGTTTGACCTGTGCAAGCGCTTTGACCTACGCTTTGTAGTTGTCCATGACCGCTATGACTACCAGCAATACAGAGTAATGGCTCAGAATTTCACCTGTGAATTAAAATTTGTATACTTTATTATTCCAAGAGGGAAATTGCAGTTAGTGTTCCTTTTAAAAAACAAAAAAAATCACAGTAAAGCACATATCTGTAATAATTTCCCTTAAATTCTATTTTTCAGAAACGCTCTGTTGAAGACCTGAAAGAACGATATTATAGTATTTGTGGTAAGCTGACCAAGGTCCGTGCACCATCTGGGACCGAGCCCAAGATCTACATCTTTGATGCTGCTCACGAAAGGCGTCGTAAAGAACAGTTGGAGAAGCTTTTCAATCGTACACCTGAACAAGTAAGTACATTTCTAATTTCATTCGTGTTGTAAAATGAATGTTTGAACTTAAATTTGACCATAAATAGAATAAATTATGCAGTGCGGGAAGCAGTTTACAACTGCAATTATTAATTAATCTGTAATGCCAACCCTTCAAATGCCTGTCCTCTAAATATTAAGTTTGCACTGCTCTTGTTTTTCCTGCAGGTGGCAGAAGAGGAGTATCTTATTCAGGAGCTAAGGAAGATTGAGAATAGGAAGAAAGAGCGTGAGAAAAATGCTCAGGATCTGCAGAAACTCATTAAAGCAGCTGACACCACGACAGAGTTGAGGCGAGCTGAAAAGAGGGTATCCAAGAAGAAGCTCCCGCAAAAAAGAGAAACAGAAAAACCGGTACGATTTACAAGCACACCAAAGGACAAAAGTAAACCACAATCTGAATTATCAATACCTGTCATCTTCAGGTTTGCCCTTGTTAAATAAAAGTCAGATTTATCCCAGAGCAGCTATTAAGTATTTTCCTTGTCAGGTTTCCACAAAGTTCCAGAGGAAATTGTTTTTCATATCTAAATAGTTGTCTTCTTTTCTTTAGGCTGTTCCAGAGACAGCAGGCATCAAGTTCCCTGACTTCAAATCAGCGGGTGTCACATTGCGCAGTCAGAGGGTGAGTGAGGTGTTTGAACAACTAAAGTGATGATATCATCAACTTTAAACCTGAACACTCCGAAACAGAAAGAGAAACCTATTTATTAAACCTGTAGGTTTCTATCAAAAACTATATTTTTCTGCTTTAGACTCATTATTGAATTTAGAATATATATGTATAAATCTTCTTTAAAAAAAAAAAAGAAAAAAAGAATTTTATTTTGTGCGAATCAATGTAAACATAAACTGAATTACAAAGCTTGAGGCTGCAGTTGCTGCGTGTGAGTAACCAGAGAGTTAGGCTTGAGTTAGCTATCGCTTATCATCACTGTGATGATTAATTCTGTTACTGACCAGCTAATATCTGTAAAACCAGCAAGAGGACTCTTATTCATCTTCAAGACTGATGAGGAGCTGCTGCTCTCTATGGAAAGTGCATTAGCACAGCTAAGGAAGTGGTGAGCCCCTCTAGCTAATCAGTCAGATAGAGTTCAGTGGATAAAGACGTTTTGATCTGGCCTGCTGAAGTGCATTTCATAGGAATTAAAAACCTTGAGGTAGAGCTGTTTATTCTAATATCGCCAGTACCTTAAATCACAACCCTGTATGTGTGTGTGTGTGTGTGTTTGTGTCATTCAGATGAAACTGCCAAGCTCAGTTGGCCAGAAAAAGATCAAGGCCATTGAGCAGATCCTGGTTGAGCAAGGAGTTGGTGAGTATGAATAAACATTAGCAATTTGAGAACATTTCAGAGTTGTCCATTTTTAATTCTCCCCTGCAGCAAACCTTGGTTTCAGTTCGGCAGGGAAAGTGATAACTTTTAACAATTTTTACAGGATAACATTTCAGGAATATTCATTGTTTGAATTAGTATGAACAGAACAAGTGAAGTTAAAGGCCACTATTGCCGAGTACTTTTCACTTTTAGTGCGTGTGAGTCACATTTCTTTTCTTCTCTGTCTGGTTTGGAT
This sequence comes from Atherinosoma microstoma, assembly GCA_037177055.1. NCBI lineage: Eukaryota > Metazoa > Chordata > Actinopteri > Atheriniformes > Atherinidae > Atherinosoma > Atherinosoma microstoma. Next base: position 16,242,788 of record JBBBVU010000015.1, on the reverse strand, counting down.
GTAGATCTTAACCCCATGCCCACAGAGGAGATTGTGCAGATGTTCAATGAGCTGCGTAGTGACCTGGTGCTGCTGTATGAATTGAAGCAAGCGCACAGCAACTGTGAGTACGAACAACAGATGCTGCGTCATCGTTATGAGGCTCTACTTAAAGCCGGAAGCGGGGCCGGGTGCCTGGGAGCTATGGGGCCAGGATCTGCTATTCTACCACAAGGTGGGGAGCTCAATACCATAAACAGTACAACATCATCCACCCCAGGAGCTGAGGCTCAGTCCTGGCTCAATACTGATGACATCAAGGTGGAAGCCAAGGAGCAGATTATTGATGTTGTTGGAGCGCCTCTTACCCCCAACTCAGTAAGTATGCACATCTCAAACACAGACTTCTGAACCACTGCAGAAGTGAAAATATATCAATAATCCCCAAATTTTTACATCTATACCAAGATGATAAAATATTGCTTTGAATTACTGTAAAGGTAGGGTAATGATACAACCATTATTAGAACAAATATCAAGCTTTGACTGCTGGTGTTAAACTTACAGTGATGTAACAAGAATGTTCAATCAAACTGGCATATGGCAGCCTAATGAGTAAGAAGATGGTGACAAATCCAGAGCCTGTCTCTTCTCCTGATTTTTTGGTGCATCTGTAAGAAAAAAGTAAAACAACCTCATAGTGCATTTTTGTTCTGGTAGATTGAAAATGAGCAGCAGCTGGCTCCAGATATACAAATAAGAGGTTGTGAATGTCTTCTCACTCCCCAGACAGAAGTGGGAGTTAGCGGCAAATTTATGACTTCAAACTGGTTGAAAGTAGGGGAAAAATTAAGAAATGTTGCCATGTAATTCTGTTTTTCAACCATTAAAACCTAATGCAATTTTTTTGTTTGCCAGTTCCCATATTTGAGAGGGCATCTGCAGGGAAAATAGGTTAAATGGGATCAATCCTTCATTCATTATATTCACATTTATTGCCAGTTTGCCTGACAGTTTAGACAGCATGTTGTAGAAATGCCCACTGGCTATTATAACTGAAGAAGAGGAGGTAAATCCTGTCACATTCCAACTTGACTTGTCCTCTGTATTTTATTGCAGCGTAAACGGAGAGAATCAGCATCCAGCTCATCTTCAGTGAAAAAGGTGAAGAAGCCTTGATGAGAGCAGCTGGTACGACAAGGGACTGAATTACTTATTCTGATGGCAGTGGAGTGCCCATGAGTGTTTTGGCTGGATAAGATGGACACAACTGAGCCCGACATCATATTACTGTCCATTTACGCCAAAGCACATTTGACCACACATACACACATACACAACTTCTCACCTACTAACAAGACCTCTCCAAACCCTCCCCATCTGGCTGTGACAAAGGCAACAACTGAGTGACATTTCATTCCATTACTGCCCGTCTCCCTGTCTCCGCCACTGGTCCGGCTTAGATGAAGCAAGAGCAACTGTAAATTGCCAGACTGAGCTAATCGAGACATGGTGAAGAAGGTGGGAATGACTGGGTAATTGAAATGAATTGGAATGAAAGAACTAAATCAGGGAGTGGGAGGACCTGGAGCTGCGATGCTCATTTGAAGCATCTGAGGCTTTTCCTTGTTCTTTATTTTCCTTCTCTCTTTCTTTTTTGCCTAATCATACAATAGTGTTTACTGGAAATGTGTTTTCGTGTTAGTCTCTAGGACTGGCTCCCTCTCAACCAGGAGTACATTTCACTCTCTCATGGAGGCCCGTTTCCATCTGGATCCTTAACTCTGGACTGGAAGGGCTGATTTATGTTGTTTCTCCTCAGGTGACCTTGAAAATGCTTTGGTCAATGATTTAATAAACACCAGTTTTTTGGGTTTCTTTCTTTCTTTTTTTTTACTGCAGGTTCTGCATGTTTTTTCTGTCTTTTCAAATTCTAAGTCAGTCACTCTTTTTCTCATGTGCCCTTGATTTGGGGGTAAACAGTGTCAAATATGTATTTATTGGAGAAATTGTAGGATCATGACATTTTTACCTTACCTGTCAACTAAGTTAAGTGACAACTAATGACTTCATTAATATGATAATTAAGTATAGCCACTGTAACTTCATTAGGTTTCCCCTCTAATAATATTGCTAATTGTGTGTCAATTATGTCATTTAGCCTTCTTAGACATTAATTTCTATGCAAATTTCAACTGTTTGCCAAAAAAGGGAAGGGTACTGATTTGGTGTGCACATACAAAAGAGGATAATACAGGTACCACAATTTGTATCTAAAAGGATAAATAATTTAACCAAGGACAAGTTGGACATACCTGGTATATTAAGAAGAGAGTTGTGATGCTTTTTTCCCCCTATCCAGTAAGAAAATCTGAAGTTAAAGGTACATTGTGTAAGAATGGCTTACATCTCGTAGTTAAGATTGTTATAGAATGCCAAGCTCAGTTGTGAATGGACTGTAGCCAAAATTCTTCCAGACACAAATATGTTTTCATCTGTGAGTGGATCCAGTGGCCTCAGGTGCAGCAATGACTGCGCTACAGGTACAGTAACTACTTCAAAATTGTGTACTGTACAGTCTTCTATGTGTCTTTTAAGGCATTAACACTAAGGCATCCTGAATGGTGCTCTAGCACCTATCAAACAAAGCTGGTACTGCATTTTTAAAGTTTACACACACACAGTTGTTTGTCCATTCAGAGACGCTAGTAAAAACACCTTTTGCTACTTTTTGTATTAAAAGTGCTTTATGAATAAAAATTTATTTGATTTGAAAAATAGTCGCACAAATATAGCAGCTGCCATTTATGAGGACCCAATGCAAGTATAAATATATGGCTCATTCTAAGAAAATGAAAACGTAAGTTATTTTATTGAATAGTTTTTAATGATGAATAAAAAAATTCTGTTACTGACCTTTGATTTTGTTACACACTGCACAATTTAGACACACCAACACCTGCAAGAATTAAAAAATGGGCTTTGGGGCAAAAAACAAAACAAGAGACCAAGGAAGGAAATTAGGATTGAGCTTTATTTTTTAAGAAATGTCACAGGTTGTAAACTATGGCCAGCCAAGATTATAGAAGGGCAACTGTATCTTGATTAACCACTGGTTACAACCAAGGTATGCAGAATACCATCTCTGAACAAATCAAACCTTGAAACATATAGATGGGATACAGCAACAGGAGACTACACTGGGTGCCACTCCTGTCAGCTAACAACAGAAAGCGGAGGCTACAACTCACTCAGATTCACCAAAATTGGACAACAGAAGAATGGAAATGTTACCTGGTCTAGTGAGTCTTGATTTCAGCTGTGATATTCCGATGGTAGGGTCTGAATTTGGTGTCAACAACATGAAAGCATGAATCAATCCTGTCTTGTATCAATGGTTCAGGCTGGTGGTGGTGATGTAATGCTATGAGGGATATTTTGTTGGCAAACTTTGGACTCCTTACTACCAACTGACCATCCTTTAAATGGCACAGCCTACTTGATTATTGTTGCTGACCACGTCAATCCCTTTATGACCACAATGTGCTCATCATCTGATGGCTACTTCCAGCTGGATAATGCACCAGAATAAAACAGAATAAGATAAAAGTGTCACCCTACTACTGGGTGTTAAAAGCAATTGTAAACAAATAGGTTTTAAATTTCGACTTAAAAAGCACCACATCTGAGATAACACCCAGGTCAGAGCCTGGGAGCAACTACTGAAAAAGCTTGTTCACCCCCGTGCTTATATCTAGATCTATGTAGGTTGAGTAAAAACTACTTGGAAGACATAAGGCTCTGCCATGCTCAAAAACGATTAAAAGCTCAGAAAAATGAGATGATTGAAGGTTGTTAAAAGCTTTAAAAACAAACATTAAAAGTATTAAATCAATCCTAAGTGATACAGTTTGATAAAAGACTTAATGAGTCATTTTGATCTGGCTTCAGTGGTATATACCTGTAAATCTGTGCATCACCAGCACAGTAATGAAAAAGATACATAAAAAGATTAATGATTTGAATAAAAATAATGATACACAAATTTTATTCCTTTTTTAAAATATTATTTTAATCATGGTTAACATGCAAATAATACTGGTTTAATCAAGTCCTGCTGCCTCTGTCTTATGGTAAATGCACAGTTTTTTGTGCAACAGAGTGCACCAGAATATTTGATCTAGAATCTTCTAACCCAAGAAGCTACAGAAAGGTTGGCTACAGTTTGAAGCTATTTTGCTGTGGAAGATTACATTTGTGCACATTTTTGTTCTCCTGTTCCAATTTTTAAAAGCAAAAGTAATTAAACTGGTTAACCTGTTTACTCTAGATGTGTCTGATGTTTTAACTTACTTTCAAATACAAGTTTAGTATGTCACATGTATACGTCACATTAAAAAGTACAAATTAATTCTAGAGGATTTTTCTGCATTTGCTACAACAGTAAGGTTAAAAAGCTGAACCAAAGTGACACCAGTATAATGTAAGCCAACAGCAAATAATGCGTGTTTTAAATTTACAGTGTGTGAAATGATCAATTAGCAGTAAAAAGTTAAACTTTCTTGTCAAACACTCAGAAATGTACCCACTGAAACTTGCATTATCCAACCACAGCAATCAGTCAGATTTTTATTTACAGCTCAAATAAGCACTGCTAAGCTTACAGTGGTAAGCCCATCCACACACTGTAGCCCGTTTGATTGAGAGAGAGAAAAAGAGAGAGAGAAAGCAAGTAAACATGGGTAAAATGGATTCTCTGTGTCTATATTTCATGTTGAAAATTGGCTCATAAATCCAGTGGTTTGATCTATGGAACCCGTCGTTGCCTGAAAAAACCTCCGTAAATGTGTAATTTCTCCCTTGACAGAACACAGCCGAAAGGCTATCTTTCTTTTTGCCTCCTCCTCCCCTCACTCTGCCCCTCTTCTCTGTCTTTCATTCTCACTCCCTCTCTAGTAGCCTGGTGTTGGATTAATGCTCTCTTCCCCTCTCTCCTTTCATGCTCATCTGATATCTTCTTTTCATCACTGCTCATCCATTTATCAAAACCAGGGTTTCTCTCCTCTCTACTCTACCTTTCACTGTCTAAAGCCATCTCAAGTTTATACCAAGTATCTTGTAAGGATATCAAGAATGTGGAGGTTTTTTTTTAACATAAATACTAGCCTAAATAGAAAATAGGTGGGAAGGGATGCATCAGCAGCCAAGTGTAAATGATAAAGCCCCCCAGCAACCCCCATCTAGCTCTGTCTGTCATGATCTCCATCTGGGCTGCAGTATACTTTCTGCAACACTGATGTGAAAAGCATGAGGCAGAACACCAGAGAAGACTGTCTTATAATGTGGCTGAGATGGGACCTCTTTATCAAGGCCAGGCTAAGGCTTTAATCACGGCCTAAGAGGTGTGCGGGCTTTTTATCATAATTGAACTGTTTCCAGGTTAATCGCTGACATATGTCACTGTCGAGAGGTTACTCGGTTGCACCAGCAGGCAAAACCGGCTGTGGTGATTGAACACACTGTTAAGAGAAAAGATGTGTACTGAGGGACATAAAGTGGGAAGATGCAGGTAACAGCAGATGTGATAGAACACTGTTGAAATACATCACGCCTTAAGGTAACTGCTGATGTGTCAATGATTAGATTGCTGATGCCTCCTCTCTATGCCACTGTGCTTTATATCCATCATGTCACATACAATCACCGATTACTACAATGTAGAGAGGAGAATTGTGCGTTAGCAGTGTAAGGATGGGAACTATCATTTGCCACTTACTGCACATGTGCCATAAAAATGTCCAAAACAGATTTTCACCTTCGTGCCCCTCTCTCATCTCCATGTCTCTTTGACTTTCACCTTCTCCTGTATGTAGGTCACCTTGAGGGTGAAAACTTTTAATCATCCTTCCACATCAAATTCACCTGTGCCCTCTGGGACCCCAAGCTACAACAGAGAGGAAGAGAGGTGGGAAATGAAGTGCCCACAGGGCTGGACAGTAGATGTCATTTTCCCTGGATTTTTTTTTTTTTTTTTTGCTGGTGGGGGAAGGCCTGCTACAACACAAACCCAATAACTGGTTCTAAGCAGTGCTTACAGCTAGGCATTAACCCCTCTGTCCACTCTCCACATTCACCCCCTGGGGAGGCAGAAGAGAGTGGAGTGAAGTGGAGTTGAGCAGCAAGTAGGACTAAATCTGGACTTCTCTTTTCCCCAGAACTGTGATGCTCTGTGGAACATCTGGAGGCAGATGTTGTTCCCTTTCAAGGTGTCCTACCTTGAAATGACTGATTGGGGCTGGAACATGATGGACATGTGATGTCATTTCAGGAGTACAGCTCTCTTTGTGTACTTGTGAGGTCAAAATGAACTTCCCAGTACATTTCAGTAAAAGCTGTGATCCCATGTAGTTCTAATCCAATATGTGAGCCAATATTGCATTTACCTCTTTAATTTAATTTACAACAAATGTTTGGCCATCCCTGGTTAAAATATCTATTATTGTATTGTGTGAAATTTAGAAAAGAAATTGAATAAAAAATGGTTCATTTCTGTAGCATTTTAACAAAATAGCTTTTTATTTCCATTTACTAGTTACAAAATAAGGGAAAATCCTGCAAAGGACTCAGAATTCAGCTTCTGCCTTTCTTTTTAAGGTTAGTTGTTAGTTAGTTGTTTTCAGCTTCACTATGTTGCAGAATTCTTCAACTTTTCATCTTTAGATTTTTTTTCTTTTTTTAAACAAATGTTGGAATATTTACTTCCAGGATTTGATTACACTCAATTGAATACATTCTTTCCCGAACCAGTGAAATATTTACTGAGTCATTGGTTAAATGCAGAACCCAAAGAATGATCAAATTCACCCCTCTGACGTGGAAAGGTGTTATCATTTATGAGGGAGTCTCTCATGAATGACATCCAATTTGTTTAGATGCTTACTTTTAATTCTGCTTTTTTTTTTACTGTGGATATGGAAAATTATTTCTGATTACTTTCTGTGAATGACATCTCTATGCAGATGTCAAACAGGAGAATAGTCCTCATTATCCTTTTGATGAATCTTTCCTGAAGGTGTTTTATTTTCAAAATGAAATGACTTAAATTTACAGCAATTCTTTTGGGAACGTTTTCTTGCAAGCTTAAGGACGTTACACAGCTTTGTAGACGTAGGCCAAAATTCTACTCATCACTACGAGTAATGTGAACTCCTGCCAGTTTTAAAGAAATGATAGAGGCATTAATATCAGACATTAAGCTGTATTTGCTTGTTGAAGTGGACAGCTTGACTAGAAGCTTTAATGTATGATTAAAGATATTTATAAAAAACATCTACGTGTCCATACTTGAAGTGCTTATGACTTTACTGAACTTAATTTCTTTGCTAGTTTGTGTATATCTGCCTTCACTGTTTTATTTTATTATCTATCATGGTACACTTTAATGAAGAGACAGAGACACAGCCGGGTGAGGAAAGTGATGTCCATTCAGGACCAAGCTGTGATTGCATGTTGCCCATAAACAAGGCCAGGTTGGACAGGTCAGCCCCACTCTGTTCTCCCAGTGGTGCCCAGAAACAAACCAGTTTGATTTGATTTGTCAGTGAGAGATAGAGAAGCCTATGAACAATATGTGACAGAGTTACTCCGCTAAAGCAGCACAGCAAATTTCTTTCCTCCTCTCTTTTCCTGCTCAGGCACAATTCTAACAAAGGGGAAAAAAATCCAATTTACCATGTGGATCCACAGCTGTCAGTGTGAGGGAATTAAACATCACCCATAACTCAATGGGGGTGCTGAGCAGGTCAGCGGATGGCAGGGACGGTAACATCACTCTGGGGTGCAATAACAAAGGATTTTAACCTATGACTCCTTCAATAAGACTGCTACTAGAACATCCTCCTCACCTCTAGTAGCTTTCACCGATGTGGTTAACAGTCTCTGGTCAACCTGACGGCTCAACTTATGAGTTACTGCTCATTACTCAAATTTCTCTGTTAGACAAACAGGAGGAAACAGTGAAATGTCTGCAAAAATGCAATTTTTGGCATTCCACCAAGTCCTGGAGCAGTTCCTGTGATGGTCCGCAGGGGGCTGGTTGGATACTGAAGCTGCTAGTGTCCCGGTGTCATCACCCACACAGGCTGACTACTTGCCTGGCTGGCCCGCCACCACCAGAGCCTCAATTACCTGACTGACGTTTCATTAGCGCCTGCAGCTGATCCCGTGGCTGAGAGGCAGTGGGGCGCAGAGGAGCATGGAGCAAGCCATAGGGGGAAGTGGAGGCTTCAACGCATTACATTCTCATGCGCTGTCAGTGTCACAGCTCTGAGTACAGCCACACAGCCCACTCATTACATCACCGTCATTTAGTACATGCTCTTATTAAGCTGAGGTGTGTATACTAAAATAGACCTGCATGGCTTGGTTTTTTCTGGTGACACCAACTCTAAGTCGACATCCACGAACCTACCCCGGGTTGTTGGAGCCAGGTGTTAGAGGTTGTAGTTGTGTCTGCGTGTGCCCATGGAAGGAAAAAGTACATCCTGAGTATAGCAGCTCAAGGTGTGAATGAGACAAATCAATTCTGTGCTGATCAGAAGTTGATCTGCACGTACGTACGGCTTCATGTGTTCAACGATTGGTGTGGCTGCATTTCCTGTACAGATAAAATACCTGGGTTTGTGCGTGATGTGTGTGGCCTCTTCATCCCCGGGGTTAGCGCAGGCCATGTCAGAGATGATCCAAGGCGGAGCTGAGGGGGCTTACTAAGACCCCCGGCCTGAGCCTCTCCACACAGCCCACGCTTGGCTGGCCTCTACTTCCCATTTGTCATCCTGGGCCAGTAAGACCCCCGGAGAGATTAGGGCAGAGCAGAGAGACTGGAGGAGTAGCAGGAATAAGAGGATCAGTTAAGCTATAAACACAGACAAGTTTGTGTCTCTCACCCACTCTGGCACAGTGACAGTTTGTAATGGCTGTCAAAAGTTCCCTCTGTGCAGTACATCTTTCTTTAAATGACACTGCAGTGCCTGAATGTGCCATACCTCGTGTCAGCAAACACAACAGCTACAAAAGCATGTATCAGTTTGATCAAATGCTGTGTGTGGTGTGAAACGTGGGGTCTGGTTGGACATTAAACAGAGGAGTTAACTGTATCGACCCGTATTGACCCAAACTAATGAACCATGGCCCAGTGCAGAACAGAAAATGCAAAGGTTTATTTATAATTAGAATTCTGTGGCACAAAGACCATTAGTCAAATCCTGAGAGCTCCTTCATTTCCATATTTTTGAATATTCTACTTAATTATGCAAAGAGAACAGTGAGTTAGATGAGAAGTTTTAAGAAAGCCTCATAAAGTCCTTATTAAGAGCAGAGGGGATTAATGACAGTTAATATGAGGGCAATCAAACATTTAATGCAAAGGTCCTCCTGCAGGCAAACACTATTTAAATGAGTCAATTAGACATTCATTATCTAGGAGCCTATAAGTGAAGTCAGATCTGCATAAATGTTGGTGCAGAGCATCATTCCCCTCTAAAAAGGAACAAATGAAATATTAAAAAAGTTAACAAGTCAGACAAGGAAAATGCACAAATATTGATTGCTAGAGGGCTAGTTACATGTTGTCATCAAATCAGGGGAGAATGCACAATATCCATCGGAAATTGTCTCATAAATCATAATTATTGAGTTAGCACAATCTCCTCACCCAATTAGGCATGTAGCATTGTTGAAACAGATTGGGAGAGAGGGACGGGGGAAGTTCTCCAATGTCCATTATGAATTCCTGTCAAATCCTGTATGTGAATATGTTCAGATTTACTAAATCATTCTCATGCTAACAAGCCTCCTCACAATAAGTAGATATATACTAAAGAAAAATACACATATTCTGCAGAGGATGACTTGAATAATGTACCAAACTATGTAGATATATCACTGTCAGTACTTCCTCCCTCCTCCTTCTCCTGCAATCCCTCTTTCTTTCCCTCTCTCCATGTCTGCCTCCACTCTTGTCAGTTGCCCCTGCACACAATTACTGTGTGTGATTGCTATCAGGCGGGACGATCGGGGAGGCTCCCAAATTAGGACCTAAATAGGATTTCCTACATGGCGAAGGGCACAGGCCTGGACATGGTAATGAAAGCCTATACATCACAATCAGGCCGACAATCCTATTCATACTGCAACACATTACTCTCACTCCTCATAATTATAGAGGGGTGACAGACGGGCCTGTGAGGCACGGTGGAGGAGTTGCAAGTGTCGGGAGGAGGCAAAACGGGGGGTTACCGGGAAGGTGGTGGAGCAGTGACACAGTTTTTGAGTGGCTTATTCTCTTCTGTGATCTCCTGATACTTGCAGTGGCCAGATTAGGAGGAAGTCCACAGGGCTGAGTTCACCATGGGTCCAGCAAGCATCCATGACACGATCTGTGTTGGAACTTGCAAAAAAAAAAGACACAAAAAGTGCTACAATATGTCTTTTTTTCCCCCTCAGATTCTTCCACTGGGACACTGACCACATCTTCCATCAGAGTGACTGACACAGGCACAAACACACACACATAAACACGCTCTCTCACATGGAGAGATGTGATGAGATGTGAGGGGGACAGCTTTGCGATCAATACCATGAGCAGGAATCAGCGATGGGAAGAATAAGACAATGGCCTATCAGATTGAGGTTGACTTCTCCTTGTATGTGTGGCAGGCCTGTGACAATAGATTGGCCCAGAAATCCGATGGCACTTGCCGACAGAAGAAGAAAAAAATGAGGAGACAGATGAAAAGAAAGATTGCTAATGCTCTCCAAGCAGGCATTTTAATCTGTGACAGAGGAGGGATTTGGTGAAAGCCATTATCACACAGCAACCCCCCCTCCCACCCTACCTTCCTTTCTCCCCTTTCTTTTCTGATAAGCAACCTTATCAGACTGCTTGGGGGAGAATGTGTATGTGTGTGTGTGCGTATGCATCCACATCTTTGCATGTGTTTGTATTGCAAAATGGGATATTCCAAATGTGATTCATTGCATCTGAGAAAACCCAACTCTATCGATGTAAATCACCTTAAGAACTAAGTCAAACGGCAAGCTTTGCAAAGTGGATTCAGATCACAAAAACCCAGTTTACCAAAGAAAGAAACATGGACAACAAAGAGGCAAAATGAAGTGTGTTGTTAAGTGTTTGCTGCTGTAGCCTCAGGAAGGAAACCACCTTGATTTTGTGTGCAAGATGGTGTTCTACCTGCAGATATCCCGCATCTTTTGATTGCATCGCAATATAACCTTGAAGTAAGATGAGAGGAGGAAGGTGTCAGGTTGCATATTTGAACTTTTCACTCTGAAAATGTCTTGGTCTTGTCCTTGTTGACCTCTGTTTAGAATATGCAGACATGTGAAGGCCCCCAGCAGATGCTGTTCAGGCCTTCCAGGATACAAAAGCTAGCTCATGTGCTCATTCTTTATTTTTTAATCCGATTTATCCCATATTCAGCTCTTCCACCATACTCCTGACACATTTCTGGATTGATTTTTGTTACTTGAATTTTAAAAAGTTATGTTTGAGTACAATATTTGTTAGGATTCATCCCTTTTGCATCCTTTGAACCAGTCTGCAACATATGGTTCAAGATGTTGATGAGTGTATGTGTGTGTGCACTTATGCATATATTCTCATGTGCATGTGCTCCACAACAACCCATCTCCACTTAGTGTGTCTATGTCTCCTCAGCATGGTGTCCCTTCTATGATCAAGACAATCCATCAGGCCCTGCTGCTCATTAATCACCAGACAGACACACATGCACATTCATGCACACACACACATTTTGGGATCAGGGCAGGCAGTGATGAACAGTGGGGTTAGTTCAGTGGAGCACTAACACCTGCACCTCAGAGATCAAGTAAGTACAACATGACATGGCCTCAGAAAACCTCCAGAGACAACATCTGTACTTAAAGAATTTTCAATTGATTTTCTGGCATTTATAGTTTTAAAAAATTTTCTTTAATGGTGGCAGCGCACATTCATATAGCTTGACCAGGTAAAGTTGAAAACTTAAATACATCCTTAGTCCCTGTTCTTACAGGTTTTTGGTTCAGGATGAGCTTCAGTAATCCTGACAAATTAACTTATGATGAAATATGAACAGAGTATTGGGTTGTAAACTTAGTATATCACTGCTGTTGCAGGACTGAATTTGATAGTCACATCTTGAATCTGTTTCTCATGGGTGCTAAAATCTTCTGAAAGTTTTACTCCCTGACTGAGTTTCTTGCATTAAGTAAATCAGCAAAACTATTAATGTCTTCCAACCTTATTGTATGATCTGACTTGACAACAGACTATCTAAACTACCCTCCACAAAGAAATTACATTTTAGGTCCACTAACTTTGTGCCTGTCTTTTTTTCTCACCTTGTTACCCTTAAAAAAACTAAACATTCTAACTTAAGGTTGACATTCAGAAAAGATATGAAAACAAACTATGGTGATAATATTAACCGTGTTGATTTGGTGCTTAAAGTTAACTAATTAGCAGGGGGAAACTAAATTTAAGTCCAAAACCAACACAGTGTGAAAAAATGACCCTATATATGGCACACCCTTTGTCTTAAAGTCATTCCTGACTACAAAAAAAATAAAAACACGAAGGTAGCTGAATGCTAAATTTGACGTTTAAAAACATCCGTTCATTTAGTGGTGTAACAGTACATTTTTTAAATAGAGCCAATGTTTCCAATTATCAAGTTACTTGAGGCCCTATCATTATTCAGGCCTTTCCTCTTCTACATTTAACTCACAATAGTAATCAGTTTTAGTTTTTTACCATTTCTGCTGTTGATCTTGGACGTTGTGGTGCTTTATACATTTCTTGAGGATGCACTTCAATATGAGCACTTCACTGCTGGATAGTGGGTGTAACCTTTGCCACCCAAAGTCTCTGCCTCTGGACTTGTTTCAAAATCTCCACTCGTGGCCTCTTACTATGGATCATCAGATCAGCCCTCCATAGAACCAGCGCACTGGCTAATTCACTATTGATCCTGGCCCATGGACCAATTTCCACTTGTGTTTGGTTTGGGACTACAGTTTCGGTCACGCTTCGTCTGTCCCTTAGGGTTCCAGGGAGAAGCCTCTGCCGCTCTCTTATCAGGCAGAAAGCACACACACAAAGAGTGTGTGGGATGAAGTGAAAGGTGAGAGGAGAATGTTGCTAGCTTGCAGTGAAAAGGAGAGAGGTCATTAGTGGATGGTGATGAGTTTCAGAGTATGAAAGAAAGCAGTCCGGCTCTGGCTTTGTGTGAGGTTGCAGTGTGTTATGCAGTCGTGGAACTCCTAAGAACTGAGCACCAGCGATTCCTACAGTGGAAGAAAATAGGGATGTGTTGAAATCCACCACGATACAGTAGATACAGAAGAAAGACAGAGCTATTATGTTCTGAAAAGAGACCACATATGGAAGGACAGGCGTTCTTTCTTTTACTTTCCTTTTCCTCACTTTCACTGTCTCTTGCACGGCTGAGGCCAGTTATTCCAGAAGGTCAGTGGCTGTGGCTGCATGATATAACTGGGGGGATTCATTAGAATTGTGTCACTAAGTAAATGTATGTTGACCCTGGTCACTGACAGCCATACACACTCTTCTGGTGCTGCAAGCCAATCTGCTGCACTCACACAACAAAGGATGCTTCAGATATCAAGCACCGCACATTCCTCTTATACCTTCCCCTATCTACTCAACTCTCACTCTCCATTGCTGTGGTCTCCACATCATTTGTCAACTACCTCACTACACCTTCTTTCCTCTTTATCTACCCACCTCTCACTCCCCATCTTTGCGTCCTTCCCCTCCCATATCTATCCCTCTTGCTACCCCCACTCTGGCTCCCCTCTGTCTCTCTTTTTCTTTCTCACAGTAACAACAGTCCCCGGATTAATTGCAATTCTGTCAGCAGGTAAATGCTTTGCGACCGGTTGCTGACAGTCACGCCAGCCAGCCCCCAGGTTGCCACTGACAGTCATTGTGGGGCAGACAGGATAGCCTCAGCAGCAATGGCAGTCAGTTAGAAGGCAGAGTATATGGATGTGGCCTCTCAGCTGAATAGCGAGGCTCCAACTGTCTGCTAGTGTGTGACACTCCCATTACCCTGCCACAGAAAAAGGTAGACAGCCACAGAACAGCTGGATAATGCACTGTTTGACTGACGATACACTCTACCTCTCACACACACTTTTTATCACCTTATCTCCAGGCCTATGACAACGTCAGCTTGATACTGTCAGGATAGGAGTCAGTCTGTGTGACATTTCAGCACTCACACTATTGACTCCTGATGTTCAACATTAGAGCAAATGCAGAGGAGGTTGGGTCAGGAAGGAGTGGGAACTAATGATGAATGAAGGATGAGAGGAGATGGGAAGTAGTTGTACTATTTAGAGGGAATTGCAACTGTTTCCACATGTGAATCTTTTCAAATTCAAAATGATATCCTATATGAAACTTTCCACAATATGTTTTTAGCAAAAAGAAATATGACATAGCATAGTTTCTTGATGACCACGCTCAGCTAATTAAAGCAGGCTGTTGACAGTTGTCAGCATGACCCTTAACGTGGCGCTTCCCTGGGGGTCCTGTTAGCATGCTAATGCTAATCCCCAGTGACGAGGGACAGGGCAGGGCTGTCCCCTGCAGCTCCTTCTGTTGTGACCACAGGATTTGTCAGGACAGGCACAGTGATGTGCTAACATGGAGATGTGCCCATGTGCATGTCACACGTCTGTAATTAGAAAAGAGGCGTGCAGCAGCAGAGCTGGAGGGGACAGTCATTGTGGGACCACTTGATCTGCGTTCCCGACACACCTCAGAAAAGAGCAATCTGGGCCTGTAAAGCTGGCGTATAAAAGAGCAACTGGTTTAATAAGCTGTGCAGAGACAATTTGTATCTTGTTAGCTCAGGAAAAGTCTTTGCCGTTTGATGTGAGTGGATTCAAGGAGAAAAAACCAACACAAAAGGGCTGCACAAAATACCATCACAATCAGGTAAACATTACAACTGAGAGAAAAGATGGGAGAGTTCCCATACCTGTCTGTCAGTCTATGTGTCTTTCTCTCTTCCCCTCTACAAGGGAAGGTCAAGGACACATGCATATTCATGGAGGAGCCTGGCACAGGATCGATGGCTTTTAATTGTTTTCTCTTGGTTGGTGGAGGGACGTGCCAGTGTCTATTGATCTGTTTGAGCAGAGGCCACTCACAGAGCACGACTGAGAGACCTTTTCCTGACTGAACACCAATAATGTGTATGTGTGTGTGTGTGGAGGGGCTGAAGACTGTGCGGTGATTAGGGTTTAGAGACACATAAAACCAGAGGCTGCATGAAAGGGCCTCATGGGGCTTAGACGTAGATAGACACAAATGTGACACATCACAGCAAAGGTAGTGTTGACAAGGGCAACACGTACATTTGTATTACATGTTGGATGCAAGAATAAAACCATACAGAGTCCAATTTTGTGCTACTTTATGGATATATTCCACAATATTCAGAGGTTCATTTTGTACACTTTGTCTCAAAGACTGGTTATGTGTAAAGTTAAGTTATCCCTGTTACCACCAGCACCAACTGTGAAATCCTATTTACATATTACTTGTAAAACCTGAGGTCCTACAACTGGGGACTTTGAGAACTGATGATGCCAAACTGTGACAAAATTGCCATTTGGGAGACATTGCCATTACTGTCTGTAATAAGACCCTCTTTATTCTGTACTGCTTCACTTTAACAGAGTTGGCCTTTGCAGTAATAATGTCCACATATTGTAGTAAGGTTTGACAGGGGTTTAGAGCTACAGCTGCATCATTCCAAAGGGATATTCATTTTCATTTGTGCTATGTACCATATTCATTTTGTCTTCACCAGCAGCACATATACAGATATTTACACATTTAACAAATCTCACAACTGTTTCCTTCACTATGACTAAAAGTATTCAAATAGACCTTGAGGCACATGTCTAAAAAATAGGTACAGGGGTCGAAGTGTTAAACTGAGACCCTGAGACCTAGATAGTGGGTTTATCAATGATACTTAAATTTACACTCAGTAAGAGTCAAATGTATTGTACATAAATAAGTAGTGAACATCTGTGCAGTGTGTGGTGTAAATCTTACTAGGTTTCAAAGGGAGATGAAAATGAATCCAAACCACACAAAGGACAAAAAAATGAAAAGTCCATTTTCCATGACTGATGACAAGAAGCTGCATCTTAACTGAGGACAAACAACCCACTTCTCTTTGATCCGGCATGGTACTTTGATCTAGATAATTTGGTCTGGATTTCATGAACAAATCACAATTTATGATAATTTTTACATAAAAGAGATAGTTTTAACTTTTGACCAGGTTCTGTAGTTTAAAAAAAGAAGAAGATTAATATCACAATTTTTACATTATGAAAGGCACCTGTCTTCCATTCAACCAGATCCTTCCCTCCGCAAAGATTATCCCCTTCAGAGGTCTCTTCTTTCTTTTTCATTTATTCCTCTGTAGCTGGCTGAATTTGTCAATTTGAACAGGCAAAGTTGGAGATTGGCGGCAAGTGGGGAGTAAAAGGAGGGTGCACAGTCGAGAGGGGGGGTTGGTGCGGGGCTGAAAAGATAAAAAGATTGTGACAGTCATCCATTTGACCTAGGCTGTTGAGTGAGCGCAGTCTGGCTTGTCAAATCTCTGTGCTAACAGTGAATAGCCATATCTGTGCAGAGCATAGAAGGGTGTCATGCACTATGGTTTCATGGTTCAGGATAAGGCTGGATGAAGCCATTGGCTGGATGACACACAGACAGACACACTTTCACTTTCTCTCTAACTCCTTGTGTCCCCTTCCCTGTCGCTGTCAAGATCTGGGAATGAGAAGTGTGAACCCTTATTTCAATCAACTTGGCCTGTTTATGTGGAAAGTGACTCTCAAAGATAACTCCTGCTGTATTTCAAAGAGAGGAAACCACTCCTTGGTCACAGATTAATCCCTGGACCCTCAAATTACAGAACAAAGAGGACTCTCTACCCCCTCTCCTCTTTCCACTTCACTGTAATAACCTCCTCATACACACACACACACACACACACAAGCCCTATTACTGGCTCATTAGCCTGAATCATACAAGAATTAGACTCCAGCCTGCTGACAATAGCAAAGAGAATGGGTCTTTTTTCGCTCAGGAGTCAGGGGTTAAGTTACCAATCAAAATAGCCAGGCAGATGTATTAAGACATTTTAATATTGGCCATTGTGGGAGCTCTAAAAATTTTAATCTCTCCCTGGCACCGCTGGCCCCTAAGGCAACTCAAATAAAAGAGGGGGGTTGCCGTTCAAAGAATTGATGTACCCTGTGGCATTTGGATAATTGTGTTGGAATTGCTGCCACCTTGAACAGCTTGCAGGCTGAACAGTCGGTCTTTATTTAATGTCTTTGCTTACCTGGGCTACAGATCCCTCAGTTTTCTCACTCTTGAGTGTCAGAATTCAGTTTTACTCCGTCTTGCTTCTGGAAGAAGAACAGAAGGACACGGCCCTCACTGGAAACTAATGTACTGACTACTCAGATTGGTTCCCGGACAAAGTGGGCCAGGTGTTGCTACAATGTCACAGTTATTGTAATATAAACCACCAGAGGGGGCCAATGATTACTGTTCCAAAAGTATCAGCTCAAACATGCAGCCTCACAACATGTTTTACAACTGCAAAGTAGATTATTTCTGTCTTACCTGTCAGGCCTCCATTTCTCTTTTTTATCTCCTTCCTCTGCGTGGTATGTTCCTCCTCATCATCCACACTCTCCCTCCCCCCTCTCGGTGGTCCTGTCCTCTCTCAGAGTTCAGACTAATGACTAGTGACAGTCCACTGAGGGGAGCGAGCTGTTTGCAGTCAGCAGTGCGTTTGTTGGTAATTATTTTCCGGAGTGTCACATTAGTGTCAGCCTCGTGGCTGTGAGAGAGGAGTGAGGGCCCCGGCTGGCGGGATGGGTAAGGCAGAGAGCAAGGGGAGGGGAAAGGGTGTGATGTTTGGTGTTGGGCAGTGTTGTATTTATGTGTGTAGATTGGAGTGGTGGTGATGGTGGGTTGAGGACACAGGCTGTCACTGCTGTGTTTGCCTTGCAGCTACATAAGGCCAGATATTAAGAATGGGAGTGAGCAGCCAACAAATTTTTGTAGGTTTCATACAGATTGTCACTTGTGGCTCTTCTGTTTAGATGCCATAGATGTATTATTTGTCTTGAAGGGAAGCATTGATGGGCAGCACAGTGTTGCAGCAGTTAGCACTATCAGCAAGAAGGACTTGGGTTTTGTACCTTGTGGTCTGCTGGGGCCTTTTTCTGTGGAATTTACATGTTCTCCCTGTGAAGAATTTATCTACTTCCCATATGAAAAACATACAAATATATTGTCCACTTTGTTCACTTCTCTATCATCATAACTTGTTGGCATAAAGTGCTCTCCCCCGTCCATGTAGTCTGTAATGAAGCTAGCCCTCTCTTCCAAGATCCTAATAATAATGATGGATTAGATTTACATAGCACTTTTCAAGGCACTCAAAGCGCTTTACAGTGAAACCATTATTTATTCACTCCTCATTCATAGTGGTGGTAAAGTATATGCGTAGC
The DNA here is from genome assembly GCA_037177055.1 of Atherinosoma microstoma. Taxonomy (NCBI): domain Eukaryota; kingdom Metazoa; phylum Chordata; class Actinopteri; order Atheriniformes; family Atherinidae; genus Atherinosoma; species Atherinosoma microstoma. Next base: position 16,224,140 of record JBBBVU010000015.1, on the reverse strand, counting down.
CACAGCTGTCAAAAACATGGCAGCCAGTCTGCACCAACAGCCTCTGCATCGCCATTCACCAGCGATGCTGACACTGGACACAACGAGGGTGAAGTGTCTTGCCCAAGGAGACACCAGGGATAAAGCTGGATTAAAACTACCAACCTCTGGTTATTGAACAACCTTTTTTTACTGCCTGAGCCACTGCTGTCTCTTAACTTTTGATTAATGTATGAAGAAACTTAGCATCATTTTGTTAATTTTTGTAGTTTTGCTTATGACTGGCAGGTGACCGGAGTTACAAACAATTGCAAAATGTTGCTTTCTGAAAATGTTCTGCCCGAGTTCTCTGATACAGTCATATAAAAAAGAAAGCATACATTTTTAATCTCAAAGGTTTTCCTATTAGGATATGATATAAATAATTTCTCCTTAATGCTTCAATAGGAATTTAGATAGTAATCAACAGGCAGGTGCTGCTGAGGTGTCGATGAAAATTTCCAAACAATTTGGACTCATTGTAGTTCTACAGTGTGAAAAATTATTTGGAAAACATTAAAACAGCTGCTAATCTTCCCAGGAGCAAATATCCCTGCAAAAATGAAAAGAAAAAAGAGGCAAGTAACAAAAGCCTATACTATAAAAAGTATCCAGTGCAACTTTTTTCTGAGCTTTCCTTTGCTCTTTTATTGTTTTTTATTTATTGCTATGTTATTGCTATTTATCATTTTCAACATCCAGCATTTGATCAAAGCAAAAAGTCATCTCTGAAGTCTATACACAGGTGGCTTTTTGGAGAACTTCATGTCTGTCCATCTGCTTTACAAAAATACATCTTTGAAGGGTGAAAATGACACATAAACATAAATACAGACAGATACCTCCATGCAAGTTTAAATGGGCCTGTAGTCTACAGTGCTCGGTTAAAGGTTGTGACTGTACTGACACAAAGATTGTGTTTTTGGAAAGGTTGTCAGTAGAATCTAAAGATAAACACTGTTCTCAAATATGCATCTAAACAAAGCATAAGACTTTTTGAACAATATCTTTTGGAAAAACAAGACAAAAGTGAAAATGTCTGGTCACATGCACAGGGAAAACTAAACAAAATATCTCTGGACAAAGCCTTTACCCAAAGCCTTAACATCAAATATGGTGGAGGAGGGGTGATGATTTAGGCTTGTTTTGCAGCCACAATGTAGGTAAATAACAACTGTAAAACTACCTTTAGGTCAGCTGTGAAAAGCCAAAGTTGAGTACATGCAAACAGTATTAGCCTGCTGACACTGGTGTGCTGTGAAACATACAGAACGTGCTTATGTGTGTGAGTGTGAGTGTGTGCGTTGGCGGGCAGTCACCACCCCTCTTGGGAGGAAGCGATCAATGATTGAGACCATAATGCACCTTTCTGTATTCGCGCTCACATTCACGCTCATTGGTGCTTTGGGAAGCTGTCACACATACACGCGCACACTTCCATTTTTACACACACGCACACACACGTCACAAGTTCGACAGCTCATCTCTCACACGTTCCCTTCCACTCCATCTTGTAGCTGTCTGGTCGATGGCCTCTCTCGGTGTCTCACTTCCCACTGCTTAGTCTTTGGCAGACTGCTCTGTTCTGGCGCTGTCTCTCCCTATGTTAATATAGTAGCTAACCTCCCTCTCCATAGCACTGCTACCAGACAGTCTCTATGTTGATATACTGAGGAAGAGTGTAGCACTGTGCTCAACAGCTACTACCCAACTGACTCCAGAGAACTGAGCACTCTTCATCTTCAGCACTGATCATGGTACTCGGAGGATTCTGTTGGGGCTCTTGTTGTTATGGCCACAGAAATTTTGAACCTGAGTATTTCTTTATCTTCACCTGCAGGTAAAACCACTTAAAACAAAATCAATTTCTTTTATTTATTTATTTATTTTGCTTTTGTATGGTCATATTGTATCACTTATGAAGGTAATCTGTAGTCATTAGACATTGTGAGTCACGCATGCAGAAAGAAATTATCACTAATTGGTGTTTGGAAATGATTACAGTAGAAACTTAATTTACTCCATGCCCCGGAAAAAAAAGAAGGAACTGGGAATGAAAGGAGGGGGTATGAAGAAATAAAGGCATAATTACAAATCGCAAAAGTTAAAAGACTCAGTAGATGACCTCTGGCATCCTAATAAAAGAAGTGAGGAACTCTCTTAATTCACCTTAAATCATCTCACACTTGTTGGGAATTATACCGGAGACCACAGGAACTAAGCTGTAAAATTGAAATGTTATTAAAACTGCTTGAAAATGATTCAGAGCTCAATTTATTTTAAAAAAAATTAAGAAAAGGAAGAGAGATAGATAAGCGTGCTCAGATGAAGGAAATCATATTTAGGCATAAACTACATGCATTAAGATGTTTTGCTCTGAGTGTGTGTTTGGCAGTCAAAAAGACAGCCAAATGACTCACCTCCTGCCAGAAAATGAAAGCGTACAATTAACATCGCATCCCATCATCCTCAGCTGAGCGGGCAGGCTTGTAATTGGCTGGCTGACCAGTCTGCGTGGCTTCGGGTGGCAATTTATTCTGGGAGCCACGCAGTTTACCCTGGGCGGCTAACGGCCCCTGTGCCGTAACCTGGCTGAGGCAGCAGGGACATCATTAACACTTCACTGGGCCTGCAGGACACACACCCATCATCCACTATACACCACCTACAGTCACTAGCACACAGGGCAAATTGGAAGAACAGGGAAGAAATAATGATCATAATGTCAATGGAGGTACTTGTGCAGAGTGTTCAATGATCAGCTGGTAAATAAAGATATTTCTGGAATTTCTTCATGGAAATATAGAATAAGAGGTTTCAAGCAGCTTTTCTTACCTGAATACTTTTTATGATCAATTTTGAATGAAATTGTGAATATTTTGACCCTAAGCAGATCTGCTTTGGGAATCCAGTGACTGTGGGGGTGTGATGGCATGTGGTTGTCTAACCCCAAAACAATGTGTGAGTGAGAGGGGACTCTGTAAGTGGAGTAATGACCTTGCCTTGTCTCAAGGAAGACATGTGTCACACTCTCCCATATTGGTCTGAGGGCAGAACTCTTACAGAGTCAGTGTGGACTCTCATTTATGTGTCCATTTAAAGGTCTGCATCTGCTGTTTGGCTCTCCTCTTCTTCACCGACGGCTGTCTTGAAGGTGTGAGAGGAGGAAGCTCTCATGGAAAGCTCCACCACACTTTAAGGAAGTGAGAAACCGATGAACTGTTCGATCTACACTGGGGTTTTCTGTTGTCATAGGAAATGTAGACAAGAGTCAATATTTATTTTTATGTCTCAATTATCTGCTGTGTTTTCAGGCGGAAGTAACACGGCGAGCCCCCTGTTCTCCTGCAAGGAACCCTCTTCCTTGTGTCTTCTTGTTGGCTGTGATATTCCCAATTCACTCATTTCCCATCTCAGAACTATGTCTTGCTCTCTGATTACACACACACTGACACATGCACAAATGCACACACACAGGCTCACAGCCAAATGGCTGTTCATTAAAGACAGGGACCTGAGGGGAAGCAATCGTCTGAGAGACGGAAATTGCGTGTCACATTAGATTAGCGGTGTAAAGCCTCTGGATTGGCTCCAGGGAATAAGGAATTATTTCAATTACATTATTTCAAAAAGTCTTTAAGCAATACCAATACCGATAAAAACAAATTAAGAGTGATTTGGGCTGATTTGTGGCGCTCTGAGCTGTGCTTTCTGACAATGTCCTAGAAATCAGATATGAATAATGCACATATTACACTGTGTAATGTGTTGAACTTGAAAGCAGATTATCTGTGACAAATAACGCCATTGGTTTGCATTGTGTTTCATCAAAAGGGAATATTCCCAAGTGTCAGTCACCCATGCTGTTGGGGGGGGGGGGGGGGGGGTTGGGGATCCTCCAGTTCAAAAAACCACAGGAAAAAATAACTCATTCACCTTCCATATGCAGTGACACCAACACAAAGTGCTGAATTTGGGT
>JBBBVU010000015.1:16198850-16212536 GCA_037177055.1 Atherinosoma microstoma | reverse complement strand
CACACACACACACACACACACACACACACACACACACACACACACACACACACACACACACACACACACACATGAACTCACATCCTCCGTCTTGTCCCCGGAGCCTAACAAATCAGTCAGGCAGATAGAGAGGGCAGGAAGGCCAAATTCTGGGGTTAAACACATGCCGCTGAGGAGCAGCACAAACAGACAGCGAGACCACACCAATTCTGCATGCTATGCTTGGCTGAACGACAAGAACCTACATATGCAATATGTGATATACAGTATGTGTGTGATGTTTTGTATACGCGTAGTGTCACACACAGACCTCATTACAGCATGTCAGCTGTGCTTGTTGCGAGTCTTCCAGCTGTGGTGGAGCTTAACAAAAGCCAATATGCCAAAAGCATGTGAGGCGTGATAGTTTTACTTCCCGAATACATGACTTTCTGACATCATTTAGTGGCTTCGTAAGCAGGATTGACAGCCCTTGTTGGTTGTCAAATGTGCCATTTTTTGTATTTTTTTTTAGATATTTGAATAAAAGGAAGACATCTTTAGGGAGTTGCAAAGTGGCTTGTATAGTAAGCACGCACTGACATTTTGAGTCCTGACTGACATGTGCCAAAATGAACTGTATATTTCACACACCTTGAATGTATCTGTTTGTATTGTTGGATTTGTAAGAGGAAATAGAGGAAATGTCTGGTCTTCCCTTTTCATTATGGGAATTTTTGCATTAGCTGTAGTACATAAATTCCACACTCTAACGTGTAGTGATTTCATACACAGAGAGTTGGAGGCCATGTAACCATGTTCAAATATATTAACATGCAGGAAACTGAACAGATTACTCACACATTCCCCCTAAAGACCCTCTGATCAATTGAGCCACTTCCAGTGGCGATTAACTGTTTGGCGAGCTCCCATCACTGCCTATGTACCTCTGCTTTAAAGGTCAGAGTTTGCCAAGATTGACCCCTCACCCTGCTGTGTCAGGGTGTAAACACTCCCCCAATTCTCCTCAGAGAATAGCATTGGGTCTGAGCCATAAATCACAGCTCTGATAATTGGTAGGAAAACAGCAGTCCAGCAGTATATAACCTTTTATGTGTCGTCTCAACTCTTTATTATGGTGCTAATGAGTGGCCGTGGATCAGGGTTAGAGCCGCAAGCAAATAGGGTGGAGGGAGGGGTTCACCACAGTAAAATAAGGGCTACTTACACCTTTACATACACATGCACACACACTGGCAACACACATATTAATACATAGACATGAGAATTCAGCGTCCACTTAAAACACCAGAGGGCAAGCAGACAGTCAGATACACACAGGAAGGCTCTAATGCTGAATTTATGCGCGTATGCAAACATTCCCTCACACACACATGCATATGCAAACACACACAGTGGCTGGCAGGCTCAGCAGTGTCCATTACAGGCTGCCATTAGTATGGAGATTGTGCTAATTGTCCCCATAGACCACACAGGCAGCTCTCTGCAAGCCCACTGTGAGCCTGTGAGGCTGAGTGAGAGAGGGAACTCTTCACACATCCTATTGTCTTGGTCGTGACCCTATTAGTGCAATTACAAATCAATCAGTTAATGATTATGGGATACAAGCTGTGGACTATTTCAATGCAAATAATGCTATTTTACCTCATCAAGTGGTTTTCTTTACTATAGTTCAAGTTCACATCAGCAAAGTCCTGCTACAAGATAATATTTTCATTTAAGCTGCTGCTGTAATAATCCAGTTTAGTGCAAGAAGGAAATAACATCATCTTATAAATCTTCATCATAAATCAAATTGTCTTCTTATAAGAAAGACAGCTTTGAGAGAAAAGTGTTGCCATCAAAAGTATGGTAGACTTAAAAATGCTGAAAGCTTTGGCTTTTGACATTGTGTCTTTAAACTTAAGTATTAAATCATTTTCTCTGTTTGTCCTCTCAAGCCAAGATTTCACTGTTAACTCAGTGTTTGGGAAACTTTAACCTAAACCGTCTCGATGCTTTTCATTCATTTGAACTGGTATTGTGCTTGTATGTGAGCGGACCCGTGGACGCTGCTCTGGGTGGGCTGCTTTGGGCTCCTGCAGACTGGAGAGGGTCCAGTCTCATTAGCAGCAGCTCAAAGCTCCTGATCAGTCAAGTAGAGGAGATTGAACTGTGAGCGGCGCCTGTGTGACCCCGCTGAGTGAGAACACAGGGAAGAAGATCTATACCCACTGGCGCTGCCATCGGCCTCTTTGTTCTCCTGTGTTTGCTGACAGTGGGGGGGATCAGAGGGGCGTATCGATGGGGGCTCACACTGCGTTGCGCTCTCCACGGCTACGTAGAGGTGTGTGAAAATGATATATGTGAGCACACACTTAGTGTGTTTTATGGACACATTTCTAACCTAACACTGAGGGGAATGCACAAGCCATTACAATGTGTGTGTATTCACACTCCTTGTTCCACCTCACACACACACACACATAAACACACATTTTTCATCCAGTCTATGGTGAAGGGCTGGTGGTCTAGTTCTATGCTCAGCCCAATTTGTCTTTTTCTCAACAAAACATGGTCAGTGTCTGGTGCTGGGATACCACACACAGCACACAGAGATGTTGTGCCCTTTAGTCGCAGCAGAAAACAACAACAATTAAAACATTATTTACTGCTCACTTTCTTTGCAGTTAATGCCTAAACACTGGAACAGATTTCAACACCATGGCAACATATCAGACTTTCTGATGTGAACATAAAAACATTTCATCACACCGATGGGATGGAGTATTATGAAGATATGTACATCTCAGTACATGTTTGTTTGCATTTTTAACTTTTTTATACAACTTGAAGTATACAAACTTGTCTTTGTATCTATATTTGAGTCTGTTCTTAGAAAGTTAAAGGTGCAATAAGCACATTTATATCATATCAGGAAAAATTAAGTTTATTAGCCTGAGCAACACTTTTAAAATGCATCTTAAGATGCTGTCCAACCAAAATCTTGCAACATCAAAACCAGACTGATGTACACAGATGTTGTGGTTGGAGGTTGAATAATTCCTCGGTAAAAATGCTTAAATTGGCCAAAATGGGCCTAGGCATTGCATATGTGCTCTAAATTTCCATCTTTTTGCCCCTTTTTGTAAAAACATTGAAGCATTAGAACCAAAGAAAAAACAACACTTTACTTCTATTTTAGCCTCTTTACATTGTCTCCCAGTATGTTTTAGGATGGATTTTAAGGTCTTATTCTTGACTTTTAAAGCCTGGCCTTTTACTTTCTTATTATCTTACCTTTTAGAACCATATGAGCCTGTAAGAGGTATGAGATCCTCTAGCAAAAGACTTCTAAATATTCCAGAAGTGATGGAGCATTTGGGGTCAAAGACCCTGAACTCTAAAACGTGCTGCCTGAGGAGATCAGGTCTGCAGAGTCAGTGTCCTCTTTTAAATTTCTTCTTAAAACATACTTTTATCAGAGAACAATTTTTTTTATTTGATCTGACATTACTGATTCTTTTTAATGACAGAATGTTGTGTTGTTTTTCAGTTGATTTAATTCATATTATTGCTGCTGTGTGAAGCATTTTGTAACATTTGTTCAGAATATTATTATTAGATTAATATAACCATATCAGATTTAATGGGAAAGTGTGTCTAAACTTTTGACTGGTATACAAGTGCTTTTTTGTAATATGAAATGTCATCTTTGAAGAATTCTGTAATTCATATAAACTAGATTAAGTTATTGTGAAACATCAGTGCTTTAACTCCTCCTCATTCTGCTTTTCTTCTGTGTGTTACTGAAGATAAGCTGCTCAATCATCTCTATCTTTCCACCATTTGAAGATAAAACTATCTTCATCTCCCATAATTGTTTGCTCATCCAGGCAGACACAATAACATCCTTTAGGAAGTGTGACTAACCCAAACACAGGTGTATTACACAGCACCAGGTGCTTGTGGTCCCTTCACACCAGCAGCAGTCAACATAGTGTTTCTGACAGTATCAGATGTTATCTGAAGCTTATCTGTAATGATAGGGAGGGATGCTGTTAGGCGGTGCCCAAAAATTTCAACAAGTTCTTACTGGACGTCTGCTTACACTGTGATCAGGGCCTGATGCGGGACCTCTGTTTTTTTGGATCACAAACCCAATAGATTGCCTGAGAGACCACAAGTTTCAATTTGCTTTGAAGCTGTCTGCCTACTCTCAGTCTTTTTGGAGTGCTAAGGTTTCCGCTGCTCACCTGCACTTCACAAACTGCATGAGGGACAGGTGTGTGAGGAGAAAGCAGGTGGGTGTGTTTTCTTTAGGTAGAGCAGACAGTGTATGCTCTTATGCGTGTGTGTCAGCTACAAAGTCATGTTCACTGTGGTGGTGTGTTTTTCTTGGCTGTCTGTCAAAACACTGTTATACACTGCAAGATGTGAACATTGGCTTTTAATGTGTTAACTTTTCTCTTCCCATTTTACTTTATATTTCTAAAAACAACCTCAGTTTCTCTTCTTTATGATAAACTCTCATCATGTGCTCTTTTGGCTGCATGAGGATGACCTATAATGTTGATCAGTGCATTTCTTCCCTTGTTACCTTTTCTTTTGTTTCAAGTATTTTTAATCACCTGAGACTGTTGGTGATCAAGCTGTGCTTCAGTTTTTCCTACAAATAAAATCCAGTACAGCACGGCTCAGAACACGGTAATCCCACAAGATGACAGACAGAGCAAACAGAAAATCAAAAGAAAGTGCATCAAAATGGATTTCTTTGAAGAAAATAAAAAATAAAAACTGACAGCCTTACCTTGTAGTCTGTCTAGACCAACTCTTTTCTCATAAAGAACCAGTGTCGTAGCATCTACCATTCATTTTGTTTTTCAAATGTTTGAGTAAAATTCCGCACTTTGTCTTCAGTTTCTTTCATTTTTTATTTCCCAATAAATTAATCTGAGGTTGTAATGGCAGGATTCATGTTGAGAACAGTTTAGCAGAGGGCCTTTTTTTTCTTTCTGCTACATACTGTAACTTCACTACTAGCTGTACATTAACCTCTTACTGCCATCTGGGAAGCTCATCGGAGCTTATAGAAAGAACTTGCCTCATCCACCTGATAGCAGCAGTAAGAATTGAACCCAGTCTTTTTCCTTGCAGTAAAAACACACTGTTAATAGAAATCTTCTGAGCCCTCACTTTGCTCTTGTTTAGTTTTTTTAGGGGGTTTTCTGTTTGTTTCTGTGATGCTTAATGTGGCAGAAACGAAAGAAAAAACATTAAGCCAAATTTCTTTTGTATGAATGTTTCCAGCATAGACTGATATGTAGTAAAAACTGACCTTTTCATGCAGCGTTGCTGTTGTTTCAGTGTCATTGTTGTGTCCCAGAGTAATTAAACTCCTTAGTGAGTTCCACTCATACTGACAAAGTGTTTATCCAGGGCTGTTTAGAAAAGCTGACTACTCGTAAGCAACAGAGCGGTCCCCTCATTTTCTCCTTATTAACCACTAATTGAGAGACAGAGCAAGTGGGGAAATGAAAATGAGAGATGTAATGAGGAGACGTTGGAATAATAAACGCCAGAGAGAGGCAGAAAGAGACAGAGAGAGAGAGAATTAATGTGTATTAATCAGTGGTCTGGGTAATGGTGATCTGTATTTTTGGAGCCAAGCTAATTTCCCTCTAATGAGGGATTGTGATCTGTCTGTTAGCCTGTAGATGTCTTTCTGTCACTCTCCCGGCAGTAATGAAAATGTCCAAAATAACTGAAAGAAAGCCTTTTGATTTCCATATATGGAAACACATAGCCTAGAGTGTGATAAGAGACACTAAAGTCTCAGTATGATACAGTACGACAGAGTTGGATATCTGTACGTTTCAGACTGAGTGCAGGTTGATTGCATCAGAGTGAGTGACAGGCCTCTGGTGAACGGCTCTATTGTAGCCCGCTGTCAGGAGCTTCTTGATCCAATAGACCTGCACTGATTCTGACAGCAGTCAGCAAATAGATGTCAAAGTCTACATTTGGCATTTTGTTCCACAGCGTATGAGCTTAAATACCTTTATGTAGGAACAGGATTGAGGATTTAAAGTTGTTATGTTATAAAATGTTATCAAAATCCAAAGTTGGAACCTATCTGAAAAGACTAAAAGATCCTCTGATATGATTCAAAATTTAATTGATCCACAATCCATACAGATAGATTAAAATGCTAATGTTTTGACATTTTTCTCTATTCTTTTTTCATTTTACTTTCAGCTTCTTCCTCAAGTTCCCTCACTTGCTCAGCATCCTGCTGAAGTATGTAACCAAAACTATAAACCAAGTCAAGCAGCTGTTGATAATGCAAAGTGTAAAGAAAACGGAAAACAAAACTCCTAAAACAAGCACCTCATCCCAAATCTTCCAGAGTGAAAGCGTGGTGTTTATTTTTCCACTGCTTTTCTAGGTATTTTTCCTCAAATACCTGTTTATGTTATGTTGGGTGTTTCTTTTTTTATTTGAACAGGGATACCAACATTTCCATGTCTGTTTCATGCTTTACCTCTCACAAGTACTCAGTACTTGTTCATCTGCATTGATTATGACGCACCACAAGATCAGAGCTGACACTGAGTTTTGCTTCAGGTGCTATATATATTGAAAAGACCTTTGGTAAGACAACATGAGGCTGCCCTTTTGAAAAAGAGTGACAGCATCACTAAGTGTCATTAAGTGCCTCAGACAATATGTCTGTATGTAAGTGTGTAGGTAAATATAACAAGAGGGAGGAGGTTGGGGTAGATGGACAGTCAAAATAGTTTATGACCTTAACACTGGAGTCAAAAGTTTGTTCTTGTACTCAACAGACACTGTTTTGATTCATCTTTTGCTAAATTTATCCACATATTTTATAACTATGGCAAAGCTTCCCAAGTTCGATGCTGTTGTTGTTTTGACCAAAACCGCAAGGTCTATGCAGTGTGGACCACATATTTTTGTGCCTGAAATCGACAGAACATTGAATACAACACTGTTATTTTATAAGAAAAAAAAAATTTAATTAAACAACAAACAGTGATTTACAGAAGTTTGAGAAATTAATACAAATTTGTAAGACTGATTACACAGGATCAATGAGATGTGGACTCTACCAAACTTGAAGAAGTTAAGAAAGACATGAAAATACCTTTGACTGGGTGGATTACCATTGCCCTTTTTGATGCATTTAAAAGGTGGGAATCAGAAAAGGTGAAAATAAAGTATAAAAATTTGTGGAAAAAAACTACACTAATAAGCAAAAAGGTTTATACACTCATGGAAGGTGTTTTTTCTGGAAATCCCATCTGACCAGCAGCGATTAAAATGACGTGATTCAACAGCTGTTTATGATAAACTCATGACTGGCCACATATTCCATTCTATCTGATTTTGGTAATATTGTATATATAAAAAGTGCATTTTATAAACCTATCTCTGCCAGTTATCATCAGGCTTAAGTCTACGTACTTCAGTACAAAAGTCTATTAAAGTATATATAGATTTAAGGAGACTCATCACTGCAAAAACTCAAGGACAGTCCTAATTTTGCATCTGACTTTTTCTGTCCAATGAGGAAGTCTCTATCAAAGATCATTGAGCCTTGCATCTCAATGAGGGTCAGATTGATTGGTTGGAAGAGAGCAGAGGCAGGGTTCGATCTTTGCCCTCAGGCCCTGAGAAGGAAAATATGGTCTTCGACACAGTTACACAGCTACCCTGTCCACTCTCCATCAAGGAGATGATTGGACACATGCATGTGGAGCCACGCCTGCGCCTGATGGAACAATTGTAGTGACTAATGGAGAAGATCAGAATGAACGGAGGAGAGCGAGAGGAAGAGAAATTCTGATTGACCTGCGGTCAGAGAGGCTATGTCCATTGATCTGTGGGGCAGAAGAAAAGGATTTTGGTCTGAGGTGCTTCAGAATGAGTCTATTTGGGGTTTAGAATTCCTATCCATTCCCACCTAGAGCTTTTTCATCATCTGACTCCACGTGACTTACAGCTGACATCTCCCACTGTCCACACAAGCCACAGAGCACTACAAAGGCCAAAGATCAATCAATGTTCTACAAGAGGTTGATACAGATCTTATTAGTCAATGAATGATTATTAGTGGTCTAATGAGGCATTGATTTGTGCAGGGGCCAAAGGTTGCGGTGGTTGTGGTGAGTGTCTTTAATACATTAAACACAATTGATTGTGGAGTAGGAGGGATGTTTTGAAGAATGCTGGAATTAGATTGGACAGTGAGAGATTTGAGGTCAAGCCAGGCGAGGAATGAATGTGGTTAGGATTGAACATGAAGCTCAGCAGCACATTGGTCTTTTGTGTATAACTGGTGTAGTGATCCTGCAATTAATAAAAAGCAGATATCTAGAAGTACTAAGTCAATGGCAACTGAACGTGCTATTTCAAAGGCTGGAGCAGCAGCCTTTGAAAGCTAAGGAAATGACTCTGCTCATAGCAGATGTGTTACTACAGGGCCTATTATGTTGCTCATTAAATACCCAACCTCTCAATAGGCCATTATTTCCCCAATAAAAAACAAACGGCGGCCTGCATACTTTCCCTTCTCCCCCCTCTGTTTCAGAGGTTAGTTCTACCTCACAGACGGCAAAAAACCCTGACTAATATCCTGCATGTGATGCTTTTAAATAGGAAGCAGGCCGCTGGATAGGGTGGGGTACAGGTGTGGCAGGAGCCAATGGATTTTATAGCCCTCCATCTCGTCTGAAAGTGTGCCAAAGACCTGCTTACACTACCCACCACTGCAGTGTTAGCCGCCAAGCGTTAACTTTACTCCCCCACCAATCTCTACACGCCTACTGGTTATATAGAGTCTTTGCTTGTTATGGCTTTATAGAGGGATTTCTGATGTGCTTAGAGAATTGTTTGATGATTGGGATAATGATGCCATTTGGAGTAAGTTGTCTCAGCACTTTATTGCCAATGAACACAGAAAAACAGACCAAGCTTATACACACACACACACACACACACACACACACATACACACATACACAAAAAAAAACCCACATCCACCCTTGGATGATCGCTTGTGTCCCTCTGCCATTCAAAGCCATCCAATCCTGCTCACGTCAATCAGAATTACACCACGTCTTTAGGTTTGTCACCGGGGGTACGTTCGTCACCATGTCTCCCCTGCAGAACAGCCTTTTCATGCCCCAGCATAATGTCAGCGGGTGACATCCAGGCCTGATGTGATGTGGCATTCACAAAAGGTCACGTTAGGCATCTCCGCTCCATCTGCATCAACAGAACTGGCAGCCGTCATATGGGTGCTGGCATCGGCCATTACCCAGGCCCTCAGGGGGACTTAGGGCTTTGAGGATTTGTAAGCAGGATTCTGATCTCTCTGTTTTAGTGGGGCGTGTGGCGCCCAGGACAGTCAATGTCAAGGCAGAACAACAGAAATCTGGTTTTGACCATCAATCATTCAAGGGGAGAAAGAAGATGGCAATGTGTTTTATCTTGGTTTCAAGAGAGGAACTTTATTATCTCATGATGCCTTTGATAGTAGAGATGGGGCAGAGGCATATCACAGTGTTTGAATGAGTTATTTGCCCAAGGGAGTGAATTTTCTTCAAAATCATAGGGAGATAAGGAATTGTATTCATGTAAGTTTGTTTATGTTCATATACACGATTCCTCAGTGATGAAATCTCTATATAAAAAAATGTTTTTTTCCCCCATGTCTGTTCAGTTTAATAGATTTTACAGTTGGACAAAAAGTATGTATATAAAATGATTATGGAAATAGCTTGGTCATTCTTAAAGGGGCATGAATTAATAGAACTGAGATGGGCCCCTCTGATTAATACATTTTGTTTCACATTAGATAAACTTACATAAAAGCATAGCAGTGCTCTTCTTTGTGGGATCTGGAAGAAAGTGGCAGCTGGACAAATGCTAGACAGTCAGGAAGTGAGGTCCTGAACTGGCGAGACAATCAGAGACACAGAGACAGTGAATCCATTTGGAGAAGGGCTGGTCACACTCAGTACAGCCCAGTGAGAACGGGCCAATCCATCCAAGCCAGTTGCCTTAGTGAGAGAGGAGTTAACAAGCCCCACAGGCAGGTTTTACAGCTCCTGTTGTGTGTCTTAGACCCCCCAGGCTGAAGAGGGGCTGAGGCTGACTGATACTGACAGGGTTTATGTGGGCAGGGGTGGAGGGCAGTAAAGGGGTGGAGACGTGTAAAAAGGTGCTCATGAACCAACAACTGCCACTGACAAGAGCACAGTGCAAGCATCTAACAGTAAAACACACACACATGCAAACCCACTCATCTGTGCATCCAAATATGTTCACTCCTACACCATTAAAGCTAATGTCTGTGAGGAGCAGAGGTGACAGACAACAGGGGTGGGGGGGCCGTAGTCAGAGGAAGGGGGGCTTGTCCAAAAAGTGGACCAATAAAACACCTGAAAATCAAATCCCATTGCTCTTATCGCGGCGCCATTCAGAGACGTTATCTGTGCAGGTAATGTGGTTATAAATTCAATTTCAGCCAACAGATTTCATTGTTTACTGATGCCTGCATGTTCCGGGCGGCAGAGCGCAGAAAGCTCGGGAACGTTCAATTCGTGTCGGGAAAAGTCATTTAGGCTTCCACAAGGGGATGCAAAAAAGGCAAGGGGGATTGGGAGAGAGGGAGGGAGGGGCAGGCAGGAAAGCTGTCACACTCTCAAGGACATCTGACTCAGATTTCTGTTTTCCATCCCATGTTTTATTTAGAAGCCATTTGGTCCTATTTGGTTCCTCATTATGGGGGCTCATAGCTCAACTGATGTCAAAGGACGGCCTTTCCAATGGATAGTCAAGCTTATGTCACTAGTCATTTGGAGTTGGAGACGAGGCAAAGTGTTTGTCCAGTGTTTGGATGATAGGAAGGGTAGGCCTTCATACGCTACAGTGCAGGATGAGGAAAAACTACTAGCTTGTTTGCAATGTTCTGCATTAAAAAGAGCTAAACTGCGATTGCCAGAAAATGTCTCTCCCTTTTTCTTTTTTTTTACTTTGAAGATGTGAAATTAGGTGCATCATAGCTACAAGCTCTCTCCTCATGATTGATGGCTTTCATGAGTAAATCACCTCATCTACTAGGTAAAATCTTGATATAGTAGAGCTCCTCAGGCTCTCAGTTGGCTGCTTATGGCAGTAATCCATCAGTGGGGCCCAATGGGCCGAGTGGCCCTCCTGGGTAATGTTCCTATTGACAGCCTATGATGTCAACACACTGACAGCAAGGGGCCATACCAATGGGTGTGTGTGTGTGCGTGTTCAACCTTATTTTACTCTCAGTAACACTGTCAATAGTACAGATAGCTCCACTAAGAACAAATAAACACACCGAGCTTTTCTCAGCTGAGTGAATAACTCAGCTTATCTACTTAAGGAGTGTACTTTCAATTTGACTTAAATACTTATATTTATTTTTTTCTGTATTCCTCTATTAGACTACATATAGTCACAAATATTGCGCTTTTTACTTTTCTAACTTCTATCTGTTATACCGATGAAGTTTAATGTCTCTTTGCAGAATAATACATTAGATTTAGAATTTTTAGTGGGATTAAGATACCCTGGATCGTTAAATACCTGTTAGTGGAGTAAGAATTATAGAATATAAAGAATAATTATAGGAACTTAAAGTGTTCATAAGCAGCCAAGTAGACTGCTAGTTGCCACTGTAAATTTGCAAAGTCCTTGCTAGCAAAAGCTAACAAGTCACATCCTGCTCAAGTCTAACCTCTGATTGGTCAGTCTGATCAGTGGCCTGATCCCACTAATTCATGTTAGCTGTGTTTAGTAAAACAGATAAAATAGGCTTCACGAGAACTGTTCAATGTTTCTTACATGCAAATGAGTGAAATAATCCAGAATATAAGTGTCCCCATTCCATGATCACCTTGTGTATGTTACTCCTACTAAACCTTCAGCTTTGGTATATTGAAGCAGCTACACTGCTGTTTTTTTTTTGTTTGTTTTTTTTGTTGTTTATTTTATTTATTTATTTTTGTTTGTTTTACCAGGTAAAATGTTTTATAACCAATTCTCATTTACAAACATGACCTGGCAGATCTCAGCAAAATTGGATAATTAAACATTAGGCTACCAGGGATGAGCTACTAATGTTTATGAAAAGCAAACAGCTCTCATACTACTTGAATTTAATTTAACCTTACTTATTGCAGTTAATATGTCATTCAAGCACTGCTGCTCTTTATTAAACAAGACTAAAATGCACAATTAAATCACAGGTTGAGGTCTGACTGAATTGGTTTTATCATGTTTGATATTTTTTCTGGCTTCTCTTTTCACGATGCACTTTTATGATTGTATTGAGAGGATTTTATGCTCCTTTACAGGTTTGTTATCTTACATAAGCTGCTGCAGCATCTTTCGTTTTCTTCTGTCTGAAACACTTTGTTTAAGCTACAGCATCTTTAAGACCCTGGTCAGCTGATTGGTGTAAAGCAATGCCCCAAGGAGCATATTCTCATGCTTTGTGCCAAATTAGTCACAGAGAAGCAACCATGCAAATAGGTTACATGATGATGTTGACATGTAACAGAAAACATGTCTATGAATTTTTTCCAGAATCACGCCTCTAAAGTCACTTCTGCATGATTAAACAACCACAGAGTTTGTTGAGTAGAAAGATTGCAGCTGATGCTTCTCAGATAAGAAAACACTGCATCATCTCCCCACAGCAAGCCTTAATGTTTCCTGTGGTAGTACTTCTCTTTAGGACTACAAATCAGAGTCCAAGATGTCATAAAAAGTGTTCCAAACTTTTTGTTTCCCTCTCTCTGTCCAGGCAAAGTAAAGGGTCTCTATGACACTCAGTCCCCAGCATGTCCAGTCTGCCAGGCCATCCTGCGACCCGGAGAGTTCCAGGAACACATGGAGCAGGAGTTAGCTAAGCTCGCTCAACTACAGATCAGGTATTTTTCTGTCATCTGTTTAAACCCCAAACACAAAACACTTTCATTATCATTTTATGTTTTCTTCATTTTACATCAGTCCATTAGAGGCCTCATTCACATACATCCTCAAGGACCACATCTTCATTTCCAACTTCTAACCATTCTTCAATTTCCTCCAAGCTTTTACTTCCACAATTTCACCATTTGTCATATTCCTTCTTTTTTGCATCCAAGACTTTCTGTTTTGTTCAGGTCTCAGGAAATAACTAATTTTGATAGATTTTGTGTTGAGAAGCCCCTCCTTTACTCTCCCCAGGTGATATCTCCTTTCTTCTCCGTCACCTGTGTGCAGTGTTTACAAGCTGCCTCATTGTTCTCTACATATTTCACATTACAGCCTCCGGCCTCGGGGCGACAACTCATACAGCAGGCGGATAATGCCCTTCTAATGGCTGCTTCGAGTCCAACGCACACACACATACACACACTCACACAGACTAAAATACAAATATGGTGACGCACACACACATTACCTGCTGCTTAGACCAGAAGAATGATTCCTCCAATAAAGACATTACACTCCAAATCTGCTTAACGACCGCTCCGTGGACAGTAATGGTTTCAAATTGAACTTTGCCCACAAGGACAATGTGTGGCTGCATGTGTGTGTGTGTGTGTGTGTGTGTGTGTGTGTGTGTGTGTGTGTGTGTGTGTGTGTGTGTGTGTGTGT
>JBBBVU010000015.1:16187753-16198750 GCA_037177055.1 Atherinosoma microstoma | reverse complement strand
TGTGTGTGTGTGTGTGTGTGTGTGTGTGTGTGTGTGTGTGTGTGTGTGTGTGTGTGTGTGTGTGTGTGTGAGTGTAGAGTATCTATGTGGCCAACATAAGGTGTAAAAGAGTAAAATGAGGTTATCTGTAGATTCAGATACAAATCCAGACATGATAAAAGCAAAGATATTTTACAAGGTGACATTTCAGAGACAATATTGTGCTTCTCTGTTTTATAGGAAGCTGTACAGTTGATGCACACCAGTGTGGCTTTTAGGCCAGCATATAAGCTACTGTGTTGTTTTTCTTTTTCCTGTAGTTCCACTCAGGTGCAGCACGGCCATCTCATACGGACGCCAAAGGTGAGCATAGCTGTGATATCTTCATGATAGGCTCTTATCCTGCCTTTGACTGCTCCTCTGTGTTTAACCAAAGTTCTGCTTCTCCTCTTTTTGTCCAGTCGCTATCACTGTCTCTGCATATCAAGCGGGAGGGAGGCTCTCCCACCTCACCCCCTCGACCGTCTGAGGAAGCCCACTCAGACCGATACCAGGTATGCGTCCAACACGTTACAAATCGTTGTGAAGTTGGTGTACTTGTTTTGATATAAAATATGATGTTGTCTTTTTCATGTTGTACGTCAGCACAGCTCTTGTCACCATCTGTCTGAAGCATTCACTTTTGTTTCATGTCACTTTAAGACTCCACTATTAAAAGTCAAATTTAATCTGAGTTTATGATTTGGGCAAAAATTGCCAAATGAGATTACCCGGCAGCTGTTTGTACAACCTAAACATCTCAGGAATCTCAGGTGTTTTCTTTTGCAGAAAATGGCTTGTTTTGTTAAGGATTGTAGGTTTTCTAACATTAACATGTACAAAGAGAATTTCTGTTTTTAGGCCAGCATTAAACTGTGAGGCTGTATTACAAAAAGTAGAAAAGAAAAAAAATCTAGCAGTAATATATCCTTGTTCATAATTTACAAGGTTAATTCTGTAGAAAAATCTTAAATCACTTAATGGTACTCACACATTCCTACTTAGGCAGTTTCCCTCAGAGTCGGAGCTTGTTCTGTTATGTTCAGTGCATTAAATGCTTTGGACAATTACCATCATCATAAAAACTTTTTCCTTGTTGTGACTCACCACTGTTGTGGCCTGGGGTTGATCAAACCCTGCATTTAACATTCAACACTCCACTTAAACTAACATGTTCATAAGGATTCAGTTATTTGTACTGTCAACACTTTTGACTTACAGGGCTTTACAAACTGTAAAATGTGTTCTCTCTGACAGATTAGGATATTATGTTTTAGTGAGAACCTCTGAAAAGCCAACCTCATGTACAGAGTATGCAAGACAAACAATATTGAGAAAAAGGAAAGTGTGATAGAGAAATTGAAGATGCATAATTTTACTGTTGAAAATTATGTATCTCCTGAAATCTACGTGGTCACTTTGTTTCCTGCAGAAAAGACAATAAAATAAACTGAATGTAAAGTCCACATGATCAAAACAATGAAATGTTTTCCATTCTCTTTGTTGCAGACGTTTCTCCGAGTCCGGGCTAACAGACACACAAGACTAAATGGTAAGTTGGTGCATGCATGGTGGTCTAAATGTTGTGTGACATTGCTGGAGAGTCAGTTTGTCGCTAACAGAGAGCACCTCAGTCTGTAAGCTCTGCACTTTTGAGTGGTTTTGAATTTGAAGGACTTGAAGAGTTAAGAGTTTCCTTTTGTTCAAACTCGTGCCCCCAGTCATGTGTTTTGTTTCAAAGCCTTTTTTCACCAGTGGTTCAAATATTTCCCCATTTTTCCCACACCATCTCCACTGGCCTAGCGCCCACACGAGCAGAGGAGCTATTAACCTTTCAACTTTGACCTCTTGATATGTTAACAGTCGATGACCTCTGCTGGTGCAGGTGCTACGTCAAATCCAACCCATTGCGCCCACACAGCGCAGGAGCCCACCTAGACTGCACACAAGCTGGTAAGAAACACAGAAAAGCTCTTTTTTTCCCCCAAACCATCGTGTTTATTTGCCAAGTCCTGCATTTGGACTCACTTTGAAAAAACTGACTTGGTTTTTGCTTTTGTTAAAAATATAGAGCAGTTTCTGGTGATATTGGTGAAACCTAGCTCAGTCACCTCCTGCAGCCATGCAGATTCAGCTTTCAATCTGCACTGGAACAATCTGTTAATGGAACATTTAGATTAGTAACTGATAGTCAGATATAATTAGTGGTTTATATCAGATTAGCCTCAGCTCCAGTATAAGTGTAATCTACCTCATAGCCCTGCACTGAGTTAGCACAGAGTCTGTTAGGTTGACCCACATAAAGCTTTTTTCAGCCTCTTATTTTGAACATAGGCCTCACTTTCTTGGCAATCTTTATTAAGGTTTTATAACTTGAGTCTGTTGAGTTTTTTTTCATCCAGTTGTAATGAATATTTTATTAACTATCACTGTTCAGTCAAGAGCATGCTTCCTTAAAAAAAGAAAAACGTCAGTTTTTTTGTGAAATGTAGTTTCATTGCTCAGTTATCAGCCGTATTGAGATGCCAGGTCATTAAAAACACCTTTACTTGATGTTAAACGTACCCTGACATGACACTTACTTTTACAGACTAGCAGCTGTAAATGTCATGAATAAAGAGCTGCTGCATTAATCTCTGCAGCGAAGCTGCGGATAAAGGATAAATAGCAGCCAAAGGGATTTTGGTTTTACAACCTTTTTATTCCAAAACGAATCCTTATGAGTGGCTTTATACTGCTCTATAAAGCTTGTACAAATTATTTATGAAACATTAGGTAATCACTTTATGAATGGTCAATGATTAGTAACTTATTATTAAATGGTTGCCATAAATACAGTAGTGCTTACAATAACTCCTCACTGTGTATTTAAGTATAAAGTTACACTTGTTCACGTGGTGATTATTGATTAGGCACGAGGACCTGCAGCATCCTGACAGTAACTCACACAGACTTCTTGTTATTATTTCCACTGAGATAGCCCAGTTCTTAGCTGACTCCTAAGTCTGCTGCTGCTGTCGAGGTCTGTTAGCCTTTATTAGGCCTCATAGCAGGACGGCATAATGAGCTTCTAATGCACGTCAGGGAGGAAAAAGAAAGAAGTGGGGAGGAGGTGCTTCTCTGTTGATTAATCAACCTCACTCTCGCTCTTTCTCTTTCCTCTCTGTTTGATGAGCTCATCCTCATCTATGACCATCTCTTTAACCCTCATTATGTTTGCTGGGTTGGTGGCACTCAGGTCACGGCCACCAGCTCTCTCTGTCTGTGTGCAACCCCCCCCCCCACACACACACACACACTTTCTGCTGTCTCAGGACCCACTGTCATCTTAGAGGGCCTTAAAACTTAATGTCCCCTTTTGTGTTCTGCAGTCAGTCAGGTCACAGTGGGAGAAGGGGTGCAGTTTGTGTTCTGCCATGTTAACTTTTATATTTTCACTGAAGAAAATGTTGGAGGATGGTGACATGACAGGATGGAGATGGAAGATATGACTTGTACCAAGAGTTGAGAAAATCTACAGAAAAAAATCTGCAGCAATTTGTCACGAAGGGTCTATGTAAATTTAGAACTTTTAGTGAAATTATATTTGTTCTTTCAGTAGCTGTCATTTTTTTTAAACCAACATACCTCTGTGAGCCTGTCAAATAGACATGTTCACATGTGTTCTTGTAAGTCTCAACCCACATGTTATTGAGACTTTCGCTTATATAAAACAGATAATGGTAAATTCAACTTTCAGTCATGGAAAGCAAATACATTTATTCATGGAAGCTTTTTCATAATTATAAGGTGTTTTTTAGTAGGTTTTATATTTTGTACTGATCTATTTTGAGTAATAAATTTGTATGTTTTTCCACATTACACTGAGAACATTTGCTAATCTTTACTTGGCAGATGAATATTAACAAGACAAAATATGATTTAATTAACTCACAGAGCTAAATTAACAAACAACCCAGCAAAATATAAAAATAATTAAATTAATTCTCAACTTTACCTGCTACTCCATTCAACTAATGTGCAATTTTTTTTTGTATTATTCATAGTTTAGTAATGTAAATAAATATGAAATATACTGGTCTGACTAATGAGTGCTTTTAGTATTTTTAGTTGATTTTAAGGTCATTTCTTTGTTTACTTGCAAACACATTTTTATAGAGGCCTTTGTTTTACCGAATGATTTCTGCTCTGTGGTATTCTGCCTCTGTTTAAGTTATATATGTGAGAACCACTGCTGTCATGGAAATCTGAAATTTTTGCAGTCTTTATGCAAAATTTGGTGACAAAGGATGGAAGTGGCATCTAATCATCCATTATATTTAAGCAGTGCTATAAACATGTGGTCCATGTGTACTTTCTCAATTAACTTAAATGTTCTTAAAAAGACAAATACATAACGATGCTATTTTTATTTTAGTTCGTTTTTTTTAAGCCAGTTTTCTGTGAATGGAAATCTATATATTTTGAGAAATAAATTAATAAATACACGAAACCTTAAATTCTTAAAGGAAATCTGTAAACTTAACTTTTAAAAGATGGAAACAACTTTTCTGTTTACATGTGTGAAGTTTAATATGATTATTTTAGTGGTTATTTGTTTTCAGCTTGCTATAGAATAAATGTACAGCACCATTTAACATACATTTAAACAAATCTGGTGCTGCTTCTGTAATACTGTCATTTAAACTTTTACAGAACTTCGGCAGCCCACCACTAAAACATGACAAATAAAATAGTCAGTTTCATGTGACTAATACACAATAAACTTTAGAAAGAATTTCTAGAAATCACAAATACAAATATGTTAAATGTAAGAGACACCTCATGCAGTCAGCCCAGCAGTGAAACCTGCATTTATGCCAACGGTTTGACCATCTCATCTTCTTTGTCTTCCTGTTTCCAGTCAGGATTGGAAAGCTGAAGAGAAGGAAGCCAGAGGAAGGACAGGTATGCCCTCAATTTTTTTCTTTTTCTTTGAAAGTATTTGTTTTCCTGACATTTGTATTGTAATCAGAGATGAATATATGTAACATGTAAGCAGGCTGATCTCAGGTTGAGAGAATGTCAGTGGTCCAAACATGGAGACATTGTTGACTGGCTTTGTTCATGTGGCATCAGGATCACTGTCAGCTCGCTGTGTATCCATGTGAAAACACCAGCGGCGTTGGTTCACAGCTATAAAGACACAGAGGCAGATATGTAGCTCCAGGCTGTAGGAGGCATATGGGCATATTCATCCGGATAGTGATGTCCTATGATTGTGTGGGTGTGTGTGTTTTTAGGAGAGTTCAGCAGACTCGGTGCCATTGGAGGACGAGTGGAATGAGAGGAGAAGGATACAGCTGCCACCTATAGGGTTTAAAGGTAAGCAAAATCTATGCGCTTGCTAGTGTGTGTGTGCCATCGAGGTACCCATGTGTAAGATCTTGCTCAGTGGAGGATGAATAATGTGACTGAGTGGCAGTTGAAAAACCATTGAACTTTTCAGTCCAGATTACAGCAAAGCAGGATGCCTCGAAGGTGAGCTTAAAAGTAACGGTTTCCTTTACCAGACGCTCTGACCTGCAAACTTGCTACAAGCTGAGTGACAGAATCAAACAGAGGGGTAGAAAGATGACAGATATAAGACAGGCCTTTTTTTTTTTCTTTTTCTTTTTCTTAAAAGAAGATTTCAGTCTATAAAATTCTTTCATCAGGTGCGTTGTTGGTGAGCACGACTTCTAATGAGTGTCGGGACAGCGATGCAGACTTGGATGTGGATGGAGATGATACTCTGGAGTATGGCAGAGCACAGTATCCTTTTCAATCTGAAAGGGGGGATTTCACTATGTACTTAAATTTAAAGAAATGAGAAGAATCAGATGTAAAAAGTTAAAAAGGAGTTTTAAGTTTGAGATGTTCTGAGTGGTTTTTATTATTAAGGAATTCCCCTGTTTCATATTTAGTGTTTGTTAGGGGACAGACCTCCGTTCCTAAAATCATCAGTATTGTTTTTTTTTTTTTTTTCATGGTTGGGTTGACCACAGCTGCTGGGATAGTTTTAAATCGCATGAAAATAGCTTTGCATAAACCAGGTTAATACAGTGGTTAACACTTCCACATGAAAGACGTCTCAACATTTAGTCATTAACAGCTCCACAACTGCATGGCTGAACTGAACATTATGAACTCTACAGACACATGAGCCTGAAGTCTGATCGTCATTAAGTTTCATTATCCTGATCTTTGGACCAGAGTACAATCTAAAAATCAAAACTTTTACTCCAATGTAACCAAAACTGTAAATAATAGCCTTTTAATGACAAGTCTGGTGTTTTTTGAAAATCTTCTCTGGTGTGCAGGTTTACCAAGTTTGTAGCAACAGAAATTAAGCAGAACTGTTTTTAGTCAGACTTATGCAGAGTGGCCTCTTGAATTTGAATGTCTCTTTGAAACCTTTTTAAAAAGATATTTTTGTATTTTTATTAAAAATAATAATAATTTCTGTGAAGATTTTTGTTTGTTGATTTTTTTTCTTTTTTTCCACGTTTGTTTCATTAGCTGTGAGATGTGATGTCTGTGCTGGGATACTGGCTAATGGAGGCCTTGGATTATCTGTTATGCCACTTCAGAATCAGAAGCAAAATCAGAATAAGCTTTATTTCCAAGTAAAGGAACACTTTTCAAAAGTGCAATAGATCAAAAAGGTAGTCCCTTGCACTTTTGACTACAGTACCGTAAAGTGTTCTTAACCACACTTTGCCTTACCTTCTGTTTTGTCCTAGAAAAATGTCATTTAAGCTTAAAGTTTGTTGATTTACTGGTTTTATAAACATCTTGGTTATTGTTAGATTTGTGTTTTCCTTGACTTTAGTTTGCAGATACACTGAGACGGATGTCATCCCCTGTTCAGGCGAACGTTCCAAGGAAACAACAGTGAAGTATGTAATTAAACTTGTTCCTTTCATAAATATATTTTTCTGTATGTTATTTGGTTTTTAAATGTGTGTTTTTTTCAATTTCAGCAGCATGTTACCTGATTCCAAAGTGAGCATGGACTTTTCCAAATGGTCAAACGATGGTGAGTAAAAGCCAACTCACATAAAAACAAATTTTAGAGGAGGGTTTTTGAGTTGGGTTGCTTCCTGAACTTTTCATCATATAGTCATTTATCTTTTTGTTTGTTTTTCATGCTCAGGGAGTCCATCTACAAGCAGTGGAGAGAAACAGGAAGGCAGCATAGCCGGTCTCCCTAAAACCTGCAAAAACACCGAGATAGAGACGTAAGTTTATGTTTTAAGACTGGCTGCCAATATGTCTCATGACAGAGATGTCCTCACAGTTCACACCACTTGTTCATATGCTTTAAATTGTATCTAAAAGGTAAGATTAAAAGACTTAGTTACAGTTTAGAAATGAGGAACAGGATTGAGGGGCTTTTCATCCCATCATATACTGGTTGACTGGATAGGTGGAAACATTTTCAGGTGTGAATCAGCCAATCAGAGCTGGAGAGGTGAAACCATCGCTCTGCAAAGTGTATTTAGGTGGCTCGCTGCTCTTTCGGATCAGACTGCCTGCCCTGCTCCATCCTGATATAAACACCATATCAACATGATGATATCATCAATCAAGGTCCTAGCCGGCGACGCCAGCATGTACACACGTTTCATCACACTTAATGCATTGTGTCCCGTTTGCCTGCTGTACAGTATGTTTGCGCATACAGTCTCTGCTGTAATTGTGCGTGCGTGTCTGTGTGCGCGTCACTTTCTGCGAGGACCCTGACACCCCCCAATCCACCTCCCGCCTTCTGCCTATGATAAATGAGACAGCCAATACCGGCAATGTGATTGCTGCTAAATTTCATGCTCAGTGTCCATGTTGGCCAGCGAATAATTTAATCTGTCTTCGATTTATAAATGACTCTCCAGTGTCTGCCCAGCTCACGTGCCTTCCCTCTGCCTTCCTGTCACCGTGCATGTGTGTATGTGTGTGCAGGCTCTCGGAGGACTCAACGCTGACAACACTGGATGCACTTAAAGCTCGGATACGAGATTTGGAGAAACAGCTGTCTAAAGGAGACAGATTTAAATGCCTCATCTGCATGGTGAGTGCGAAGGCAAATTAAATCAATAGAGCAGAAAGAGAGAAAAGAGCGATAACAGCGCAGTAATGCAGAAACTGGTGATATTACTGCAGGGGCCTACACTGTTTTTGGCAATAAATCAATATTATTGGTCATGGTCTTTGACTGGAATATAAATACGGCATGATATTTATATGATCTGTTGGTTTAGATTTATGTGTCCTGCATTTTGATAAAAATACAAAAACTTCTCAAGAAATAATATAAAAAGATATGGAATATTAGTTCTGTATAACACGCAACTCACAGCCAGACTCAAATTGGGATTATTTGAAACAAAATTCCGATGAAAGACAAAAGCAATATCAAAACAAAAGCTATTTAAACATCACAAAACAAGAAAACATAGAAAGTAGACTCTTTAGAAATAGCAACACTTTTAAAATGACAATGTTTCACTAAATGACAAGAAAACAGAAAGCACGACATTTATTTTGGTTTCATATTGATATAAATGTTCTGCTCCTCAGGTCCACCACCCAAAACAAACTTTGTAAAGATATTGAATTAATAATGTGTATATTTGATCAGTTACTTGATCTAAAAAACTTTTTTTTGTCTTTTTAAAAAAAAAGCAGAGTAATGGTTTATTAATGAAAAATGCTGCACAGTAATGAAACAAAACAGGCTTTTTAAAGTTCAGACGCCTGACTTGGACTCATAATTGACTTATTTTTCTTATATTTCACATGTGGATGGGTGTAACTAAGAAGAATTAACTCGGGGCATTACACTACACAAACATCAGCAGTATTTTTGCTTTGAGTTTTCTCCTCCTTTACATCTTAATGGGAAAAATGTTATTGTCCAGTGTTTAACATTTATCCAGTCCAACCTTATTTATAAAGCACCTTAAAAGCAATTACAGTGGATGACAGTGCTGAAAATAGTATATAAAAATAGTATAGCATAGTATATAAAAATAATGAAAACGATAGAAATGAAATAAATAGAAACAAATTAAGATACATAAGATCCAAGAAAGCCAACATCTTACAAAGTGTCAAAGTGAATGAAATTTTCTTGGTCATACATTTAATTCCTCAGTACCTTATACATATATACAACAAGCTGTAAGTCACATATAAAACTATTTAGACCACAGGTGTTGGCATTTATTGTTATTTTCAAAATATTTACAGAGTAAACAATCAGTAGATTAATGGAGAAAATAATCAGCAAATTAATTCACGATAGAGATTATTATTAGTTGCAGAAGGATGCAAAACAGCTCAAAGTGAGCTTTAATTTCAGTCAGTAATGCATGAGTAATAGATATATCTGATATTATAGTATGTTGTGGTGTAACAGGGCTTCTGACATTTCCTTCACCATTTCATTTAACTGGATGAATAATTGATTGAATGATAAAATAGCCATATAAAGATGATTATTGTATTCTGCTTCCAGGTGCATCATCTTATCACTAGTGGATACATAATGATCAATTTTTCCTGAACTAAGTGATAGAGAGGTTTTGTTATATTGAACTTTTCTACTTCTATGGAGAATTGTCAGAATTTGACATTAATATCAATTAAAACTTTGGGGGAAAAAAAAGACAAATGAAACATTATAGACTATACAAACCATTACAGTTTACAGAGGTTAATAAACCTCTTGCTGTATATTTTAGTTTCACATGGACATCTAGCGGCAGCTTTTTGAACTGCAGTTTACACTTATGGCATCTGCTTCTGTGTGCAGGACACATACACAACACCGCTCACCTCCATCCAGTGCTGGCATGTTCACTGTGAGGAGTGTTGGCTGCGAACGCTGGTAAACCAACTGACTCCTGCCAATTCACATAAATAAAATCATGAATATCCAAAGCAAATCCAACAGAAGGTTTTTTTTCATTTTATTTCAGGGAGCAAAGAAGTTGTGTCCACAGTGCAACACCATCACCTCACCTGGAGACCTGAGGCGGGTTTATCTGTAACTCAGCGACTCATGTTGGGAGTGGAGGGATTTCTTCTGTTTCAGCCAATCAGGGGTGGACCTGTGTGCAGCTGGTCTGTCACATACTCCCACCTTACTCACCCTCCTCCTCCTCAGATGTTCTTGGTTTGACAGCGTTTTCCTTAACATCCTCTAACCTCTGACAAGTTTTAGAGCAGCGAGCACAACCTTTAACCTGTACAAGATCTTTGTTTCTGTTGCAGCATCGACTGAGAGCTCAGGCACTGAAAAACTAGAAGAAAAAAATGCTTTGGGAAAATATTTATCTTTTTTTTTTAGCCTTTTTGTCTGTTTTATGGGGGAACAAATTGTTGAATTCAAATGAACTGCAAAGCACATGTACATAGTTTTGTGTATGTATGTATGGAGTAATGTGTGTGTATATGATGTTGACTAACAAAAACTTGGGTGTATTAACTGTACAGAGTTTGTCTTTGCTTAGATCATTTCTTATTTGTTTAGCTGCTTTAGGTTGGAAAAATGAACAGTAATCTCATCTACGCCAGGATCATTTAGTCTTTGATGCGCTTCTTTGTATTGCACCATTAAATCTACTTTTATCAACATTACTACAATAAATGTGCGTCTAAAAGTTGGTGTTTACCGTTTTTATTCACCTGTTGCAGATTATGGGCATGAACGGAACAAGCATTTCTCTGTCAGTCTTGTTGACAGGGTTGTTAGGATGACTCTGGGTTTAAGAAGTGGGTCGTGGGAGGATTAGCCAGGCATAGCCCATCACAGCTCATCTGGAGGTGAGGGATACTAAACCCTGCTATTCTGAGACTTTACTGTGAGACCACTCAGGTCCTGACACTACAAGGTTAAAATAAAGTGTGTAAAGAGATCATAAAAATAAATAAAAAGCTTAAACTTTCATATATAT
>JBBBVU010000015.1:16171865-16187653 GCA_037177055.1 Atherinosoma microstoma | reverse complement strand
GTGTGTATGCATGGATGCGTGTGTGTGTGTGTGTGTGTGCGTGCATGTGTGGAGGAACACATCTTACTTTGTTTTTGTTCCCAATTCAATCAAATGTATTATTATTTGTTTTGTTTTTTCCCCCTCATCGCATGTGTTTATCTGTATGTGTGTGAGAAGAGCAGAAAAACTGGATATTTAAAGAAAACATTTTATCATACTTAAGAAGGTATGTAATGCATGGGTTATATGTAGCTTAGAGTATAAAGCTACACACAACCCTGTAGTTGGCCTTCAAACCCACAATCCAGGGGACAAATTGGTGCTTCATCAGCAGGTCTTTGAGGTCTGTACGGAAGAAAATACACCCAATCATAATTTGTTTATGAAAGTCATCTCATTTAGTACTAGCAAAAACAAGCCAGCATGCACACACGTGATTGGTCGATGAGCTGAAGAGAGGTGGCGTTAATTCAGAGTGACAGTTAGCCACCTCTGTGAATCCGTGTGACACACACGTACGTGCACTTCACACAGTCCATTAAGAAGCCTGGCTGAGGAATCATCTGCTACTGAGCATCTTTTCGGCACGGACGACACAGGTAAGGTGGGATTTTTACTTGATTCTGCAAACCAGAAATAAAACAATATTCATTCGTGATGTAATGAAAATATTGAAAATACGACTGTCCTGGACCATACGTGTCAGTAATAACTTTTCTTAGAAGTTTGATAGATATAACGCTTAAATTTGAATTTGTAGTATCATATAAATGAATTATTGCTGTGTTAGAAATGACTTTTTAATGTAATTAGTGGATTAAGCGGTACAGAAAATGAATGAATGTAATTTGTCAAGTGTAAGTAACTTTTCTCACTTTCACATTTATTATCCTTATTTTCACCACTTAAAAATCTATAATAATACTGAAAGTAACTACAGCTGACAATATCATCCAAGTTTTAGTAGAAATAAATGTAAAGAAACAAAAAGTGTCGATATTTAAGCAACATAATAGTTTTGTCTCACTGAAGCATGAGTCCATATACATCCATTTTATTTGACTGACACAGGCTTCTGTCATATTATGTGTAAAGTGCTTCATTGTCCCTGAAACATCATCTTCTCGTCAGCACAGCCAGTAAATGGGTCACCTGTCCTAGACCTTGTGTGCTGCCTGGCCCAGATCCAATTAATCCTGCTGACTGACCCGTCATGACTTCATTAACAGGCTTTCTGAACATTCACCTCAGGGGCCTCTGGCTGTCTAACAAGTCAGCAATTAGGACATCTTTTAATAGTTTAATTAAGGAGAAAATGCTCAATGTCAACTAATTATTAACGGGGATTAAAACTGCAATAATATAAGGGCAACAGCTTGTTTTTTAACCCGTTATATGTATGTGTATATGTGTGTGTGTGTGTGTGTGTGTGTGTGTGTGTGTGTGTGTGTGTGTGTGTGTGTGTGTGTTTATTGGAATACCTCCTTCTGACAGTGTAGTGGATCAAAGGATTAGCCTCACTGGACCAGGCCAGCTAACAGGATAGTTTGTGAGCTTCAGCAATTTATAAGTTACAGATAACACACAGAAACCAAAACAGTGGTTTGCTAAAGGAGATCATCTGTAACTTACACTAAAAGTGGCTTCCACTTCTAGCACAGTCTAATTCTCATCTGTTTCTGGTACAATCCTGAACTCTTTCTGTCCCTAACTATGCCTCAGAACGATGTCAGGACCGAGGCCCGTAGTGCTGAGCGGCCCCTCTGGAGCAGGGAAGAGCACTCTGCTGAAGAAGCTTATGAAGGATCATGAGGGAGTCTTTGGATTCAGTGTATCACGTACGTTTATGTGCCAACTGGTGGCTTCCATAATATCATCTTGGTCTGAGGAGGAACAAGGACACAGTGTCTAATTTTGCACAGGCCAACAGATTTTATGTAACACAAACAGACTATATCCTTCCTGTTGATATTTTTTGGCATGTATAGTTTTTAATGATGTAATCCTGTCCTCAGACACAACAAGAAACCCTCGACCAGGAGAGGAAGATGGCAAAGGTAAAGTAGGTCTGGCATAAGACTGATTTGTTAGTGATGCCTTTTAGTATCAACACAAGTGAGTGGTTGATGTTTTAGCACCTTTACACTGTAATACACTACACAACAGACCTGGACTTGGATTTGAACCTGCTCAACTTTTGTTAAAAACATTTTTTTTAAAAAGCATTTTTTTTAAAGTAGGAAATACATATATTTTTCAACACATTCCCCAACCTTCCCCACCTGCTCAGTCCAGAAACATGCTACAACACTTCTTACTCCCAAGTGAACTGCACAAATTTGTCACCCTGTTTAGGTCCTTTCATATAAAGGGATAAACATCTTTGTGTGCCTTTTTTGCTCTCTCCATAGGGTTGAACAAGCTCCCCATGCTTCTGGGGGCTACTTTATTCCCTGTAGCAGGCGTCTTTTCCTCTGAAGACTTAGACACCTCATTTTCGTGTCCAAATGAATCAGAAACCACAGATAAAGGTGATCTCACTGTGATTCCAGATCACCATTTTCAAGCCGGAGGGATGGGGGTTACTTTCATCATCCTGGCATGCTGTCATTTGATAAACAGAAAGAAGTCATGTGGCAAACAAACAACAACAACAAAAAAGAAGCAAATACACAAAAAACACCTCAGGAATCAAGATTAGACAGTCTACACTTTGGAGTAAAAAGCTTTTGAAAATAGCCCCCCGTGATGCCTCTGTAGTGATTCCCTTCTCCAGTATCCTATAAAAGCTGTTCCATTTCCCATTGTGCCTGAAAGAACATTGATGATTTGCATCCAACTGTTAGCAACTCTCAATCAAGATTTAAAAAAAAAAAACATTTAATCTGTTTTCTGTGCAGGCACCATGTGGTCTTTTCAAATGCTACTGTCACTTCACTGTTTTTCTAATTTCTCTAAATTCCCAAATTCTTCCAGTGTCAAAAATTGACTTTGCTCATTTTGGGCCATAATGAGGTTTTGAGCTTGTTGTTGTGTGAGTGCTGTTCAATATGTCTCTTGCTCTATTTGTTTACAGTTCAGTCACTTTCCTTTCAGATTGTTGCTTCAGTTCAAGCCAGACTCTTTCATGTTGTCATGCTGATGATTGTATGTGGCCATTAGTGGTAGCAGTAGTAACGTGTTTGCTTCTGAAACTCTGCTGTTTTAGATCCCCTGAGGTTATGATGTTTGGAAGATTTAGGCCTAAGGACTGGGTATGGACATTATAATGTGTTCTGTAACTGTTATACTAATGACATATTTCAAACACAATAACACAATATTTTTAATCTTTGCATGTGCTTCCAATACAGAAAGCATGATTTAATCCTGCAAAAGCAGCAAACAGTTTAAAGGCCGTTCTGAGAGAAGCCATCAGCTATGAAAATGATGCTGAGCTGTTGGCATTAAAGTTGGCCTTTGTGCTTCAAATATCTTTAATTTGGCTATGATCTGTGTGGTACTTACAGTTTATTTAACTGTAGTAAGTTATCATTTAATTAATTCTATACATTTGTGAATTTGTTTTTATTTTATTTTATTTTTCCAGATAGAAAAAATCAATTTCTAATGTTGCATCTTACAGACTACCACTTCACAACGAGAGAAGCCATGCAGGAGGGCATCGACAATGGAGAGTTCATTGAAAACGCTGAGTTTTCTGGCAACATGTATGGGACAAGGTAACGGAAAAAAAGAGAGCTTTTTTAAAATGATTGCTGACATGCTGATACATTGACATTTCTATTGCACAATTTCAAAATATCCAAAATATGGTTAATATTAAAAAATACCCATGTTTCAATTCAGGCCAAAAACAGGATCTCACTGAGTTGCTAAAAAACATTTGTTAAATTCAATTTAAGCTTTTAACTTCCCATTTGTATTTAATTTCATTAGCTTTTTTCAGTAAAATGACAGTAAAACAGCATCTGTGATGTCAGTAAACTCCATCCAAAAGACGTTAACACTCTGTCCTTGGACTTTGTTACGAGGATCTAGAAGATATATATAAATATAATGATCTGGTGACAGATGGAGCTTTAACCCATAAGTCAAAAAGAGCAGCGTAGCAGCTTACCACCTCGTGTGTCACGTTTAATCTCTACTTCTTATTCTGAAGATACTGCTCAGGCACTGAGTCTGAGCAGCTTGGATCAATGCAGCGATCCTCTTACCTCGGTCAATGCATGTGAAAAGAAAATATGGCATGATTACACATGCAGGACTTTAACACTATCATGCCCTCTCTGGTATCTGCTGTTTAAAAGCTCTCTTTTTAAAAAAAATCTATTTATTCTTAATTTAGTAAGGCTGCTGTAGAAGACGTGCAAGCCAAGAACCTGATCTGTATCCTTGATGTGGACATCCAGGGGGTGAAGAGGATTAAAGAGACTGACCTGAACCCCATCTACATCTCAATCCAGCCTCCGTCCATGGAGATCCTGGTAAACCTTTACATAAATGACCACGTTCTGAAAATATATTCCAATACTTCTGCTTAAGGCTTGGATAAATATATCAATTTATTACAATTTGACATTTTTTTAGATAATTGCCTTGATTATTTTCAGGAATTAAATAATTTAATAACAGATTCTTCTTTTTCTTCTTATTATCATTATTAAGTGAAGAAATCTTTATGCTCTGGTTTCTTTCTCAGGAAAAACGTCTGAGAGACAGACAGACAGAATCAGAGGAGAGTTTACAGACACGTCTGGAGGCTGCACGCATCGATATGGAGCTCAGTAAGTTTTTCTGCCGCTCTGGTGAAACACGATTTTACAGTAAAAACAATCACTGAAGTCTTATTGTCATTTCTAGGTAAAGAGCCTGGAGTGTTTGATGTTGTTATCATCAATGATGACTTAGAGAGGGCCTATGAGGAGCTGAAAGAAATCCTCGATGAAGTAAGTGAAACTATAACATGTACTGGCTTACTTTCATATTCCAAAGATTTTGGACAAGTTTAAGTTTCATCTCCCTTTACAGGAAATCAAGAAAGTTCAGGAGGCCAAGGAATAAGGAGATAATAACCCAGTTCTTCCACTGCTGGACCGAAGAACAAACACTTGTGACCCTGACCTTAATAACTCTATCAGTGACTAAAAATGGAAAAGTTTTTTTCTTTGCTATCTGCATGGACTGCAGAAGCAGAGGGTGAAGGACTCTAGGTTGAAATGTGTTTGCTTTCTGAGGATTTGTGTTAAATATAGTACATTCAAAAGCAAATATCTAGGTATAATATATAATCCAAAACCATATATATCTGCCACGTTGCTCGGCTGTAAAAGAAAAGCAACTGAACAACTGCCAAAATCAGTGCCGCATTTGGTCTTTCAGTTTTGGCGCTGATCTGCTCTACATGGAGTGCTGAGCAGGCACCAGTCAGTGCTCAGAACATAGTTACACTGCCATTTGTTTTGTTAATGTCTAATAAATACAAATAGAGCTAAAGGTAATAATCAAAATGCATTCTTATTTATATTCAGGACTAATATCATGTATTTAAAAACTGCACATTAAAGATGCCATTGAAAATAAAATAAATATTTTGTCATATCAATGTGGGATTGTACACAGATGAAGATTAAAAATGAGGACAAGGATTAAACATTTTGGTGTCATTTAATAGATTTTTCATTCACTAATTCATTCAAATTGTGTTTGACCCAGCATAACTTTGGAGCATCAAAGAAAACCTCTGCATTTAATCAGTTTATTATTTAAACATTGCAGTCATAGGGCAGATAATATAAGGCTTTAAATAAAACACTGAAACATATTTCTGTGGCTGGCAGAAAAACAAATCCATCTGACACTGTAGCAGAGGAGCAAAGCAATATTATCTTTATGCAAAATCAAAACTTTACAACTCATGCTTCATTTTGCAGTGGTCACCTAGAAATAGCTTTATTCCTGTTGTGTTTCCATATAAACCAAAGCATGAAAGATGCACCGCACACTCTCTACTGTATAAGTACACACTGAAACTCTTTAAGACGCATAACAAGTTTAATATCAGGGTAAATCAGAATGATTTTATAAAGCTGGCTCCAGATCAGTAGAACAACAGCCACACAGGAAGCAGATAAAGAGGAAATTAAAATATGATGTTGCAGGTGTTTTTTTGGAACAAAATTATGTTTTCTTGCATCATTTCTTCACTGGAAGAAGGGACCCGGAAGCTTTGTACACACTTGATCTCGTTTCTCCTCCTTCTGTGTGAGGTAAGCCTTGAGCTTGTCCGTGGAGAAACACACTTTGGAGTGTCGGGCTTTGTGTGGGGTACGGTGAGCACGCAACCACGGGTTCTGGAGACACTCTGCTGCAGTGGGTCTCCCCCTATCAGGTTTTTAATCACATCAGAATTTTGTAAATCCTGTTTCACTAATGCAACTTTCACTCAGTCTTTGGTATGATTTGCCAGAGAAAAATGAAAATTCTGTGTTTTATAATAATCTTTCTCATTGGGACTCACCAGGATTTATTATTCAGGCTGCTCTTCATAAAGTTTAAGGCTCCCTCTGAAAGACCAGGGTAACAGCGTCCAAACTGGATCTTCCCTTTCTTGATGTTTCTGTCTTGCTCCCAGCTGAGGTCCGCATGAAATGGGCTGTCTGCACTCAGCCTATTTATGCAAAACAAATAAATATCTTAATTATATTTCAGAGTGACAGGTAGTTTGTATTTGTGTTAACATTTTTTTTTCGTTTTAGGACTAAAGGATAAACTTAAAAACTAACTCTACACTCAAATCATGAAGATCATATTTTGTGTCTATGCTTACATGATGAACGACAGAACTCCGATCGCCCAGATGTCAGTCTCAGGGCCCACCCCCTGACCTTCTAGGATCTCTGGAGCTTTAGGAAGGACAATATAAACTGAAAACAGATAGAAACAGGACATTATCTTTAAAAAGTTAACTTCTTTTAGACAATGTTTTCACTCATGTTCAATTCTCTACAAGTAAAATGGCTTGATTTAGAAATGGAGAGGGGAAAAAAAGATGGACTTGGGTTTGTTAAGGTATGGTAGCTAGGATCAGCTGAGCTGGATGAAGTTAGGCTGAGTTATTTCCATCCATCAATCCGTCCTCCTTTAAAGAAAGTGTACCTTTGTTGCGGCAGTCTGTTGGAAGGCCATGACAGTCAAAGGTTTAGTACATTAGAGGGATCCACAACAATCCAAGCATGAACATTTTTTATACATTTTAGCGAATAAGAAACACGCAGTCACCTTTGCTGTCTGAGAAGCCGTGGATGTGCTCGATATTGAGAGGCTGGCCGGGTATAAAGGGCTGAGCCGAGCCGAAGTCAACTATCTTCAGGTGGTTGCAATCATCCACCAGCATGTTGTCAGACTTCAGGTCCAGGTGGATGACTCGGCGGCCGTGAAGATAGTCGACGCCGCTCAGGATTTGAACCAGCAGCTCTGCAACATGAGTCTCTGCATACAGCTCCCTGAGAGGACCAAACAAAAGCATCTGTCAAACTGAGCAACAGGTCTGCAACTCAACATAAAAAATATAAGAGTGATTTACAACTTATTGGTCAAATCTCCATTATTCTTTCGAGCCATTTTTACCTGGCGGCCAGACTGTGGAGCAGCTCCTTGCCAGGGCACAACTCTTCCACTAACACCATGTAGCTGGGGGTGATGAATGCAGTGTGCAGCTGTACCAGGTGAGTGTGATGAAGCCTCCTCAGCAGCTGGTACTCTTGCACCACCAACTGTCTCTGCTCGGCCTGGTAAGGGGTAATCTTAGCGGAAAACACCTGACTGGTCTGGACATCCCTACACAAGGTTACTACGCTGAAACGACCCCTGAGAGATGTGAAAACAGAGGGTGAGAAAGGAGCAAAGTGACACCTGAGTATGAGGGGGCAGACAAAGAGGAACAGTTTCTGATGAACAAACATGTAAAAGATGATCTTCTACATGTAACTGTGGGTACCTTTGTTCATGGTTGACCACGGTTGAAAATAAATAATTTTCCAACTCAACCTTTATGGTGATCTGAACAAAACACTTAATTGTGACGAAATTTGTCCACAAACATCACGACGATGTTTTCGCTGTAACAAGACAGTTTTGCTCAACAGATCAGCTACCTGTTTATCTCAGAGAGGAAGCTGAAGCTCCTGTTTTTTGTTTGACATTCTGATCCAGTGACCTTCGACCCGAGCGACTCAGTCTGAATTAGAGGAATATGGATCTCTGTGAAATGACAAAACAGCAGGTGAAGATGCTGCTACCCTCATACGGTAGATGTTTATACATTGCTCACTGTAGCTAATGAGTATGTTAATAAAAATCCACTGCAGCAAATTCCTGCTTCTGATAAAACAATTTTTAAAAAAGATAAATATATATATGCACAAAGTAAAAGACAGAGCAGCATTTTTCTTGCCTTCAGGATGGGTAGCCATGACAACTGGAGATGAAGCCTCACTGAAAGGTCCTGCTCCAGCCTTTGTGATGCAACCCACCCTGAACACATAAGAAGCTCCTCTGGGTAAGTCCTTCACCACGTAGCAGCTGTCCTTCACCTCGTCTGACAGCACTGTCCACTCCCCACCTGAGGAGACAGAGTTGACACATCTACTGAACAATTTTATGGCTATATCATTGTTTTGTTTTTTAATTCCAAGAAACCACATCGAAATACCAGTTCAATCATTTGTCACAAACATATTTTCCTGCCCCCGATCTCCACAGCAGAATCATCCCAAACAATTTTTAATCTTTCCAAGACCTATGTACAAGACAACTTCAGCACCTTAAATTTATGACTACTATTGACATGAATGTTTTGGTACTTTAACAAACATCAAAAGAAGGTTTATTCATTTCATGTTTACTATATCAGTTTCCATTTTATTTCAGTAATAAAGTCAAACTAGTTAACTTGACTATTAAAAAAAGTTGAACACTATGTGACAGTGAGGGTCCTGTCACTATGCCTCAAATTGATCATGTGCCCTGACTACTTGGCCACAGGGATATCCCTTTGACTGAGTGGTCAGCGAGCATGACTCTCACCCGGGAGGCTTGGGGTTCAAACCCTGCCTGGGCCCTCCTTCAGCGTGCCACAACTAAATAAGCTAAAATCAAATAAAATCTTCCATGTTGCCATATCCTCTGAGTGAACCCACCGTCTGTACAATACTGCACACAGTAAGTAATGGGGTCACTGGACTGAACAGGCCTCCACACCAGCAGGACTCCACCTCCATCTAACTGCAACACCTCAGCTTTGGTGGGACAGACTGCCAGATTTGGATATTGAGAAAAAGTTAAACACAGATGCACTCTTATAAAATGTTAGTGATGCGGATTGCAATGAGTGAGTTTATATCTTGCTACCTTTTGTTTTTTTGAATGCTGGTATTTTGAAAGATGGTAAAAGTTTGGAGCTTTTCTTTTTGGAACTTTCAAGACCAGTCTTATGCTCCCTCTTGGGTGGGATTGGAGCCGATCCTTTCACTATAGGTCCTGTTATGAAGAAAAGGTAACAACATGGAACAAATGATGTCAATCACAATCATACAGCATCCCAGACATGGACAGGGAAAGTATCAGGAACATCATTCCCACTTAGAATAATATACAAGCAAAATGCTTGGTTAAACTGACCTTCTTTATTCACATCTTCTTTACTGGAAGACCTGGAAAAAAGTTTGGTGAGGCTGGAAGCTGATGCTCTCATCTTCTTCCTCAGAGACATAGTGGGTGTATCAGGCTTCATGATCTCTCCCAGTGTTGGTCCTAACTCTGTGTCCTCCAGCTGAGAGTATGAACGGCCAGTCCAGGACTGCCTGCGAAAAATCTTCAGAAGTCCTAGTTTGGGTGACTTTCCTATAGGTGGCCGGGCTTCAAGGGCTGGGGCGGATGCATGCCTCTGGAGGCCAGAGCTTTCTTTCCTGTCTTTGGCCCTGGGAGGTCTCTCAGGAGCCTGTAGGGATGTGAGGCTAGGACTAGGGCTGGGCATTAACAGCGTCCCAGGCTGACCTCTGCTGATTGTGGATAAGTTGGGATTGGAACGTGTGCGATTACGTGGTGGAGGCTGAGGAAATGAACTTCTGGGTTTTACTTCTTGAAAAGAGCATGGCGATGGTGAAATCAGGGGCTCACCCTGATCATCATATCCATCACTCTCTCCTGATTTGTATCTTCCTTTGAGATGACCATGACTTAGCTCCTCATAAGAGCCCAGCCTACTTGATGAATCAGAACCACCATGCTCCAAAATTAAAGATTCAGTCAAAGATCCTTGGGAACCGACAAAAGTATCTCTTTCTGTCTCCTTCTGATCCAGCCTGGTTCTCATTTTGCCTCCAGCAAAGAAATTGGAGGGAAGAGATGATCCACTACTTGTGAGAGAGTGTTGTACCGGAGCGACAGAGCCTCTTCTTCTTGTGGCTCGCTGAGAGCTTGCAGTAGCCAGTGATTTTCTTTCTGCTACCTCATAATCTGTGAAGTCCTCCTTAATACTCTGAGAGCCATCTTCTTCCCTTGTCTTTGCACGACTAGGTGAGCTGGGAGATCGCCGGGAATACTCATCTAGGGACCTGCTCCTTCTGTGAGGGGGTAGATTTGCATGGGCAAGGCCCACTCCACTGTCAAACGAACAGGACTTTTGCATAGTGGGCTGGATGGATCCCCGTCTCTGACCACGGCCGATTTCAGTTTCATCCTCCACATATTCAATAAGAGGTTCATTGAGACGCCCTGATAAGCTCCTGCGGAGAGGCTTGCGGCCTCTCTCCTGCTTTTTGGCCTGGAATTTGTCCCTTAAAGTCATGTGTCGGGCAGACATAGGTGAAAGCTGATGAAAAGTGTTATAGAAGGTGCTTCGGATAACACTACCTCGAGGGATACGGCCTCCATCACTCCCTGAACCCTCATCCCCATCAGAAAGGTAGAGAGACTGATTGCTGTCCTTGCTGAAGCGACGCTCCCTCTGAGGTGTCAGTTGGTCTGTTGTTGTTGTTGATGCAAGTGACTGCCTGCTCAAACTT
This sequence comes from Atherinosoma microstoma, assembly GCA_037177055.1. Lineage (NCBI taxonomy): Eukaryota > Metazoa > Chordata > Actinopteri > Atheriniformes > Atherinidae > Atherinosoma > Atherinosoma microstoma. The sequence goes on along the minus strand of JBBBVU010000015.1, from coordinate 16,176,605 downwards.
CGCTCTATTACACTCCTCCTCTCTGCCATCTCCCCATTCTCTTCCTCCCCTAATGTTCCTTCCTCATCCTCCTCTCCATCCAGGTGACGCTTGGCAAAAGGCTCAGGGATCTGTGCCCTCTCCATTAAGGGATCATATTCTTCCTCTGTTTCCTCCTCCTCCTCGGTCTGGCTGCAATGTTGGAAAAAGTCCCAGGAGTCGGCCTCATCATACTCAGAGGAGGAGCCACTGCTCAGGGAGGTGCTGCTGTGCTCCTGGGGCTCCCGGGGCACAGTCACTGAAGTCTCTCTGAGAGGAGCATCTAGCAGCTCAGGGATGGACCTCAATGTGAGCACTGAACCAACGCATGTCAAAGAACGCTGAGGAAACAGATGGAAAAATAATACAGAAGTTATATTTTGGCAAAATATTCTTTTAGAGAAATAATGACATCACCTTTTACAGATTTTCAATATTAGAAACCAGATTATTTCTATTCCAGAAATATGATACAGCACATGATGCGACTCACCTGCCATTTCCTTTTAGAAATGAAGACTTTTAAACTCTTTGTGTTGATCTCATCAGTATCTTCACCTGCGTGTTCATCCTGTGACAATAATCAAAAAGCATGTTGCCATAAATTGAATCAGCTTGAATAAAAAATGAATAAAATGTAATACTTTTCCATTCATCTCACCTGGAACCACTCGTGACTTAAACACTCAAAAGCAGAAGGCCGCTTCCTGTACAGTGAAATTAAGAAATGTTAAAAATGTTTACTGTCTCACGTGAAACCGGGTGCATGGTTCGGAATAAATAAATAAATCCCTGTGGCTGTAAAAAAGCTAAAACAAAATGGGAGCAAACACTGTTTTGCTCTTAGTTTTCATCCTTTTCACCTCATTATTGTTTTGTTTGTGTTTACTTTGGCAGGTCATATGAAATCTCACTTTTATTTGATTACAAAATCAGAAAATGTCACAAATGCAAGTTTAGTTATATTCAGACAGACGGTTGTTAAGACTTTGAAACTATTTAGCAAGCTAGGCAGAAATCAAATTGCTTCTTTACTCTGGATCTGGCTGAAGGACCATGTGGAGAAAATTTATAGCTTCGACGCTCCTGCACATGATGTCTGGCGCATCCCAGTTTAGAGTCCCCTCACCAACCCTCAGCAACGTTGCACGGTCAGTCTCGCCCATAAAAGGACATCGACACACCAGGCTGATAAAATAAGATAAAGAACAATGCATTTAAAAACAGAAAGCCAAAAGACATGCTTAATACAATACGTATTTAAGATTATGAGGGTATTTATTGCTACTGACACATACCACAGGTAAGTAATGATACCCACAGCCCTGATGAAGAAAATAAGAAATATTCAATGAATGTTTAAGTTTTAGTTGTAGTTCAATGTACATCAATTGCAAATTTTTGTTTACATTTATACAAAAACAAACAGAAAGTTTTTGCAGGTTTACTCTCAGATAAGCAGTTAAACCCACCAAATATCAGTGGCCACAGTGACGGGTTCTTGGTGAACAATCTCAGGTGCAACAAACTCAGGAGTACCAAGCATACTATACTGATGTCGGGATGTGTCTATTTCCTGGCAGAAGCCAAAGTCACAGATCTTGATCTCATCTCTTGGAGGATACACCATTAAAATATTATCAGGCTAAAGGGAGAAGAAATGCATAAAATAGAGATAAGAACAACATGAAAAGTAATGCAGTTGGAATAATGACTGAGTCGGAAATCTCACTTTAATGTCCAGATGTAGGATGTTCATGCTGTGAATATGACCAACTCCTTCAAGAATTTGCTGGATATATGACTGAACCTGAGACAAAAATAGACAATATTTGGTAAGAATTTGTCCGTCCTATTTGCAAACATTGATTATAAATGTACATTTATACCTCTTTTTCTGAGACAGAGCCTCTCAGTAATAAATGGTCCATAAGTCCATGAGAGCAGCACCTGGATACATTGTAAAGGAACTTGTAGGATGAATGTGCGTGCATGTGAAGAAAAACAGGTCAATATACTGAAATGCATAAAGGTGAGGATACATTTCTGTGATAAGCACAAGCGTGCGTCTGGTGCAGAAGAAGTCCAGCAGACAGGCCACCCTAGGGTGAGCCAGGCGGGAGAGTAAGTCCCTCTCCTGGAAAGCCCTGGTCCGAGTGCTGCTCCGCAGAGGCAGAAACTTGGCAGCAAAAACTTCCCCTGTTCGTCTGTGGATGACACGCTTCACCACCCCAAAAGTTCCCCTTAAACACAGATAGATGGGTTTTTTTTGTGGGGGAGTTTGTTTTAAATGATATATCTGGAGATACGACAGGCAGCTTGGACATCAAAATGAAGACCTCGTTCACCTTCCAATTTCCTCATGGACATCATAGACAGAGAATAACTTCCTTCTCTTCCCCAGCTCCACCTCTCTCTCCTGAGACTCAAGTGGAACTACAGAAAAAATAATCACTTGTAACTAAAGCAAGTAGGAAGCAACATTGATAGAAATCTTTAGTTCTTACAAGAAAATTTGTTTGTATCTTGCTAAATGAGCATTAGCCCTTGCAGAGGTTTTGAGCATTCAATTCAAGTAATGCCACAAAACAGCACTGGTGATGTCTCACCTTCTTCAACTGTAAGCTGAGCTTCACATGAGGCGTGGCCAGAGTCATTGTGAGCAAAGCAGGTGTATATGCCACTGTCCTCACCCTCGGGGCATACTATGGTCACAGAGAAGCGAGCACCATGCTGAAGGATCTTCAAATTCTCATTAGCTGCAAGCTCCTCTCCATCCTTTAATCACAGATAAAGAGCTTTCAATTGATCACATTGTGTCTCCTCTAAAACTTCGTCAAATTTTCAGAGACAGAAGATTATCAAAAATTTTCTAAAAGGGAATAAACTCAAAAGAAACCATCAATAAATAAAACAGTAGAATAAAAGTACCCTCCATGGAAAGAATAGAACTACTTCACTTCAACTACATAGCTGGAAAGTCCACTTTCTTTGAAACCATTTCCATATGAAAATCCTTCACCTACGGTGCTCCTACCTTGTACCACTGTATCTTCGGAGTAGGTCTTCCTGTTATAATGGCTGTAAATGTTGCTGGTTGGCCCGGTTCAGCACACAGGTCCTCTGTGGGGACCTGGATGGATGGAGGAGCTGAGGATAAAACTAGATAAGTCAATCATACAAGCTTTGACGGTATTCTTAGTTATACAGTTAAAAGAGAAGAATACCATCTGTAATTTCCTGCATTGGCTCTGAGATGAAAATCTCCTCTTCTTCCTCTTGGTAACACATAGGCTGCTGTACCACATGATCTGATGCAAAGGTGGGAGCATCCTCTTCAGCACTTGGAAAAGAAAGACTAAAAGGTCATTAAATGAATCAAAAAACTGGAAAGAAAATGTTTGTTTTTAGAATACTGCTTCACATCTGCTGCTATTTCAAAACAAGGGCTTACTGGAGCTCATGCTCCAGTGCTCCACAACTTAAGAGCCCCAACAGATGTGGAAAAATAATAGATCTTGGTAAATAAAATTCACAAAGAAAACAAATCATCTCCAAATTAGAGTTCACACTATTTCCTAATGGTTCATTATACCTGACATGATCATCCAAGATATAATGGTGCAGGGGATAATTCCTTCTGCAGATTAATCACACATGGAAATCTCAATAATTTTGAGAATTTAAGACAACCATACAAGCTTGGCAAAGATGACTTCTATCTGTTCCTACAAATAAATAATTTATTTTTCAATGAAATAAAGACCATTGATAATGCTGAGCCTTCTGAAATAATACAGATTTTTATTAATTCCTATACGTGGAGAAATATGAAAGGTATAGTCTGCAATCTATACAAGGGCTGTCTCTCAATTAATAAAAAGTTACTATGAAACACAAGGAAAAGGAAGCTGATGTGACAATATCAGAGTATATATATGGCATCAAACATAGGAAACTCAGTCAACTACTACCAAATCTTAATATTGGAAAATTTCTGCTGGAAAAACCTAATTTGTGCCTTTATTACATCCATCCAGAAATTTAAACTCAGTGAATCCCAGCACTTTTGCTGGAGGGAATGTGGATCAGTCGAATTTTACAAATATTTGCTGGTTATGCCCAAAAGTGAAACTTTTGTGTAAAGTATTTAACAACTTAATACTTAAGACTTTGAGCCTGAAATGTGATATCACCTTTATTTTACTCCAAAATCAAAATCGCAAATCAAAGTGTGTTCTTCACTGGTATCAGACATACAGAGATCTTATCATGATTTGAATAGACTTTTATGTCTGTAGTAGGTAGGCTATTGTAGTTTGGCACTTATGGAGGCCTACCCTTTTTCTTCTTTATATAATAATAATAATAATAATAATAATAATAATAATAATAATAATAATAATAATAATAATAATAATAATCTAAAATGGTATAAACAACTGTTTGCACTTCTGTATTGCTAAACAATTCTTCATTTCCTCAGGGCAGTTATTCCTCATACTAATTCCACTTAATGTAATGCTGTGTCAATAAATTTGTAATAATGCTTGAGCTCTGTTTGTTACTGTTGGCAGGTTAACTAATCTTCTGGATGAGATCATTTGCTATTTGAAAACCACCACCTGCTGTCTTGATACCCTGTCAACAGGGTTTTTCAAGACTGTTTCAGGATGCATGACCTCAGATATTTTACAGATTGTAAACATGTCCCTGCTTTCA
>JBBBVU010000015.1:16131633-16171765 GCA_037177055.1 Atherinosoma microstoma | reverse complement strand
AACTATAAATCTGAGCAAACTAAAATAACCTGTGGAGTTCCCCAAGGCTCCATCCTGGGGCCACTGCTGTTCAACATTCTATTCTATTCTATTCTATAGTCATTTAGCAGACGCTTTTGTCCAAAGCGACTTACAACAGAGAGTAAGAACAACACAAACAAGAAATCAAACAGGAGGGGACATCATATTAAGTGCTAGTCAGACTGCTGTGAGTCCAGGTGGACACAGGGGCTGCCATGTAGTGCTAGAGGCAGTGTTTTTGTTTTTTTTTGTTTTTTTTCCATCTACATGCTCCCACTCGCTAAAATTATGAAAAACAACAAAATATGTTACCATAACTATGCTGATGACACACAAATCTACATAACCATCGCACCAGGAGACTATAGTCCGATCCAATCACTGATCAGATGCATTGCTCAGATTAGAGACTGGATGTGTCAGAACTTTCTTTAGTAAATGAAGACAAAACTGAAATTGTAGTTTTTGGAGCCAAAGAAGAAAGATTAAAAGTCAGAACTCAACTTCATACAGCTAAGTTAGAAACCACCATCACAGCCAGGAATCTGGGAGTAGTCATGGACTCAGACCTGAACTTCAGTAGTCACATTAAGACACTTGTGAAGTCAGCCTATTATCACTTAAAGAACATATCGAGGATTTAAAAACTGATGTCTCCACAAGATTTGGAAAAACTTGTCCATGCATTTATCTTTAAAAGTCCATCAGACAGCTGCAGTTAGTCCAGAATGCTGCTGCTTGAGTCCTCACTCAGACCAGGAAAGTGGATCATATAACACCAGTCCTCAGATCTTTACACTGGCTTCCTCTTTGTCAAAGAATAGACTTCAAAATCCTGCTGTTAGTTTATAAAAAAGCACTGAATGGTTTAGGGCCACAATACAGTCAGGATCTTCTGGTTGGTTATGAACCAACCAGATCCCTCAGGTCATCAGGGTCAAGTCTACTTTCAGATCCCAGAGTTAGAACTAAACAGAGACGCAGCGTTCAGTTTTTATGCTCCTCCAAATAACTTTTATCCAAATAACTGATAATTAACTTTTATTTCTTGCATTTTATCATATCTTCTTTGAGGTTTTTTTTTCTGTTTTATTTAATTTATTTTAGAAGTTTGTTTTTAATGTACTTCTTCATGCTTCATGTGCACCCCACTGTAATGCTTCTAATGTTTTATGTAAAGCACCTTGAATTGTCTTGTACATGAAATGTTCTATACAAAAATCTTGCCTTGCCTTGTCTCCAAGTCCTTTATTCAACATGGGGGTTCCTCTCAGTTCATGATAGCTTTGTCTCATTTGAAACAAATTCTAAAAATTTATGTGAAATGAAAGATTTCTTGCTCTATACATAATTTGGGCTTTTGGTCAACCATGTCCTTAAATTTCAGCTGCTCTTGATTTAATAAAGAGTAGATTAGATTGCTTTGTGTAAGTGGTTATGTGTACTTAAAAGTAAAAGAAAGATGGTCAGTATAAACAAGTTCTGAGTTAAGTAACTTACTGTTCAGAGTAATCAGGAGGGAAAAGCATCTTGGCAATAGAGGTGGGGCTGAAATCAGTCTGTAACCATTTCTTGACAAAAGCAGTGGACCAGCCCTCTGAGTCAGCATCTATGAAAGTCAGAACACCTCTCAGCCAAAATTTTACTAAAAAGAATCAAAGTAAGTTTATAATTTCAAATATTATAAATAAAAATGTACTTAAGTGGATATGGAAAATTTTTGAAAGCACATTACCTTACGGTCCGGAGACAGTAATAATGTACCGTCTTACCTTGGAGCTTCAGGGTTTTACCCCACTAACCCACCACATCAACAGAATGTGGGCATATGCCCACTCCTGCATGGGCAGAAACGGGACACTTGTCCAGCACATGACCATCTTGTAGGAGTGGAGAGTTAGCTGGGCATGCGTTGGCAAGAGGAGAAAGGGGAATGTTGAGTGGTTATTTGTTATGACTGAGATGACTTACATGGAACGGTCCATGTGAAGAACCCCCTGCTTTAAGACGAGTAGAGGGAAGATGGGAGAACATGTAGGTTATGGACAATGGAAACACAAACATGGACTCAAAAATCCAGGAAAAAATATAAAAAAGTGTAAACTTCCATTGAATTTGGTTCAATCTCATTTAAAAACATACAACTACAGAACAGTAATGTTTATTTTCTGTCTCTATATTTATTCAGTATTGTTGTCATTTCTCTCTGCTTTAAAATTTGAGTACCTTGGTGCTGACATCTGCAATAAAACTTGAGTGTAATGGAAACACAATATGTAGTCTGCATGCTCTCTGTGAAAAGTGGAAAACACGATGAAAAACACAAAAACATTCTGCACAATACATGTATCAATGTTTTTTAACTGGAGGGGAGGCTGGGAAGTAAAGTATGATGTATGTGCTAAATGACAGTCACTAGATCCCACTCATTATGGCTACACAACACAGTAAATTGAGGTTTCTGTTACATGACTGCCATGTGACTGTTACAATTCCTCAGAGGTGCATTACATGCAAAATTTTAATTAAACACACTAAGTTATTAAAACAGAAGGAGTGCAAGATAAAGATTTAATATCATAAAACTAAAGTTGGTGACTTGAGGGTATGAGATTTGAGATGGCTATAGCAAAGCTTGGGTTTAGTCATGCTGAAGACTCCAGGAATCTGCTAACATGATTATGTAACCAGGGACACGAGAATTAAACATTTGTTATTATTTAGCTGGTTTTTTTAGGTTAAAAAACTGTTGAACTGAAATGGCAATATTAGAAATAGGCCCATGAGACATGAAATTTGTAGGAGCACTTTTATCTCATGCACTACATTATATATAATAGTTGATAGTTAACAGGTGACACCATTTGCCTCACTGTGCCTTCAGGCAATTAGCTAAAAACGGCAACCCATACCATAATCAGTGGAAGTCTAGTGGTATGACAGTTGATGCTACTCATGATGTGAGTGTGTGTGAAATGGAAAAAAGGAAACGTACTGTGAGTATATGAGTAAGATCTGAAAATGGTGTGAACTTGCAAGAATGGATGGATGACATTGGAGATGGAAAACTGGTCTAAATTGTGGAAGTTTGTTTTGAAGTAAATAGATGTCACATGATGTGATGCAAGAAAGGTGGTGGGATCTGAAGGAAACTGGACAATGGCATGTGCTTTATCCCTTCTCAAACACAGCTGGCCAAGTAAAAGTGTCAACCACACATGTGAAAACCCATCATGGGTTTCCAGCCTGTGTGGAGGATGCTTACATCGGCGGCCCTGATGGTCCTACCTTTAGCAGGTAAGTCCTGCGGCTGGTTATTCTCAGTGTCAGTTGGCGGGACAAAGGCAGGACACAGACCTGCTTTGCATTTGACGCAGCCAAGTTCATTCCAAAGCTAAACAAAACAAAATGTTTGTAACTTGTAATAAAAGTGATGCTCACTATATTGATACATTGGAGATGAATGGACATAGATTTTGTACCTCACACTCGTACTGCCCAATATCTGTCTCTGTTGCCTTGATGACTGTCAGAGACAAGATTCCACTGCGAGCATCATTTAAAATCAAATATTTCTGGTGGTCGGTCAACTCTCTGCCATCTTTCAACCATCTGCAATGTCAAAGAAGGATGCTTTAGCAAACACATAGATGACAAATATAAATAAAATAACAGCTTTGTCCTGTGCTGTGGTTACATTGACTCTGTCGAACCTGATTCGCGGTAAAGGTGTGGTGAGTGTGGAGCAAGAGAACTGGATATCATCTCCTTCTATCAAACATGCACTCTCCAGTCGACTAACAAACCGGGGTGCAGCTAGAGGGAAGAGAAAATACATGTGACAAGTGTCATGTGTCCCCCTGTAGGCTACATGGAGAAAAACCTATTGTAACAGATGTATTAATAGTAACACTGTTGAAATATTAGTTAAGTCAGTAGTTATAGCAGTAATAAACAGTTTTGGATGTATCATTGTGTAATGTGCATCATATCACCCAAACTCACCCTGCACCACCACCTTAGCCAGAGTGCCGGCACTGCCCATGGAGCTGGTAGCATAGCAGGCGTACTGTCCAGAGTCCTCAGCAGTGAGACTGTCCAGGATGAGACTGCAGGTTCCCGAGCGGTCTGCTGTGATGATGTGACGTGGGTCGTCCTCCAAAGGAAGACCGTCTAAGAGGTAGTGATGAGAATTTTACTGTGAAGCCATAACTTCCATTCAATGCATGTTTGGAAATGTGGCATTGCTAAAAAAAAAAAAACCAAGTTAACTAAAAAAAAACTACTTTACTTTACTCTGCTCATATCTGTGATGTAAAATACAAAACGGTATTTTTTTTTTTTTTTTTAATGTCTCTCTGCAGTTGTAATTACATGTTTTTTTACCTTTAAAATTAACAGAATACATTTGCACATATTTTTGCATTCAATTATTGATAATTTACTGCAGACGCTCTCACCTTTTATCCAGCTGATAACTGGCTTCGGAAATCCGGAGACTTTGCAGGTCAGTTTGATCGTCTGCCCAATCTTTGTTGTAAAGTCACACAACAGCGTTGTAAAGAGAGGACGGCCTGTCGACACAAACACAACAGTCATCAATCAATGGTTGATGATATTGGGTATATCAATTTAGTACAACTGCTATAATTCTCAATAAGTTCAAGCTAATTAAAACATCCTTTTAATACATACAACACAAGTGGTGGAAAACTTAAATGTTGAATGTTGTTCTGAACAAGCTGCTTTGTATTTTTTAAGGTCCATTTTTCATTGTGGATCAAAGATGAAGACTTACTGTTGGTGAGCAGGCTGGAGCGTTGCTGCAGCTCCTTCAGGTCTTTCAGCCAAGAAAGTTTCACAAGTGTGGAGTGACTCTGGAGAGTATATCTCCGAATGGAGCCCCTGTGCTCATGCCACAATCCCCAAGACCTTTCTTCTCCACCCAAAGTCTCCTTGATGTCCACATCATTCAGCTGCATTGATTACAAGAGTGATAATGACACCTGTGGCCAACTGGAGAATTTGTCTTTAGCTTCACTTTCATTTGGGATACAGCACCAGTGAGAGTTTAAATCTTACCTTCATTTTGTTCTTAAAGATGTATGTGTCTCGGTTCATGCTGACGTCTTTTTTCAGTTTACACAATACAATACAGTCCTTAAAGAGAAAAACTTGTCTCTGATGCCCTCTAGAGGCTGTTTTCATTTCTGGAGATTCCTCCCACACTGTGAAGACACCCTAAAGTAGAAGCAGGTGAATCTGATCCACTTAGTATAACAACCATACTTACATACGTCTCAATATTTGGGAAAGTATCCAAAACTTCAAGAGAAATATTTTCATGTCAGCATGATGGAGCAAAGTTTTCTGTGGAACTGGTACTGTAACTAGCTGGTAGAAAACAACTTTCAATTACATTATGCTCATTAAACTCCCTATGATTATTATGTTTGAATGAATATAAAGGCATTACAGTTATCTTTGCTTACCTGCCGCACTGGCTCACCCAGGGCAGTGAGAGGAGCTGGGTAGTTTTCGATGAGAGATACCCGATGCAGATTGTCAGACCTCCAGGGCAAACAGGACACCATAGAGAAGGTGTCCTCCAGCATATAGCAGCTCTGGCCACTCTTAGCTTTGTTCTTTATCAACTCCTGACAAAGAAAGAGCACGTTAAAACAAATAAATAAATAAATAAATAAATAACATGGCATTGTCCTTTAGGAAGAAATTACTTCAATAGAAATGATCACGTGTAGGCTGAAAGCAGGCAGATGACTTTCCAAAGCATGGAAAGGAAACTGAGACAAAGGATGTGCAGAACACATTACGATCAACAAGTGTAAACAAGTGATGTATGTATATTGCAGTCTCACAGTCTCTCTGTGAATGAAGCATCAAATATTCAAACCAAAAACAGGCACCTATTTAAAGAGATTGACTCTCAATGACAACCCATGATGTTGACTAAGGAATTTAACTTTTATACATTTAAAACCACAACAACTTTTATTGAGTGTAACAGCAGTGCTCTCTGCACATGCACATATTTATGGTCTTCTACACTAGAAAGGGTTGTAGGATAAAATGGTTAAGACACAAATATAAACTGTATGCTGACCTTCAGTAAAGCCTGGTAGGTTTGAATCCTTTCTAGTGGTTGCTGGAGGAAAGTAAGGACATCCATGACTGAGGCCTCAGGCGCAACATGTTCTGCTGACTGCTGAAAACAGAACATTAGTGTTATAATGCTGCTGCTCCCATTACTGTTAACGTAATCTTTATCTTCATATCCAAGAGATTACTGTCATGAATACTTTGAAATATTGCTGAACAGTCTTGTCACTGATGCAGGCCTCTGCTTGTGTTTGTCCCACCATGTAGTGAAGGTACTTCTCAAAGTCTTCAGTGTGCTTGATCAGATGCATGGCAACATCATCATCTGTAACACATTCTTTTAGACCAGGAAGGATGGAACTGAAAAAAAAGACACGAAGTCATGTTTTCAAGTAGCATGGTTTCATAATATTTTTTGATGTATTGTGACATAAGAGGAAATTTTATTTCTTGTTTGTGTGGGTTACCGTTCATGTAAAAACACAATGTCCTTTATGTTCCTGAAAATGATCTCTTTCTGGTTGAGGATGTTAATGGGGACATGGTGGCTCGAGTCCAAATAATTCAGCTGATGAGAGATAAACATCTTCATCGCCTTTACAAACTCCTCTTCTCCAGCGATCAGGCCTTGGATCAGCTGACTGATGACAAGAAAGAAGATTTGATGTGTTACAGCTCTTTATGTATCCTGATCAGTCCTGTATGCAACAAACATACCTCAGAGCTCTCCTGTACTCCTCTCCTGTAGACCCAATTCCATCAAGATCCTCTTGAGGAGCTCTCAGTTGTGGGAAGGTCTCCTGCATAAAAATACTCCTTAATTTATCATCAAAAAGTTTTTTATCCTTCATTCGTTGAAGGCACTATTTACTGAGGTAACTGAGGTATTTACGCAGTTTTTGAGACACCACATGACTTTATACACCTTACCTTTGTCTTCTTCTCCAAATAGGCTGGACACAGCCATCCCTGTCGAGCAGGGTTAGTTTTGGTGGGTTTGGTCCTCACCAGCCATCTGTCAGGATGAACAGAGTCCAGGACCTCCACAAACTGACCCTCCTTCAGAACAAAACTGTCCTTATTTCCACTATTGGGACTGCAGTCAGCTCGAGCCACATACATTTCAAATGTCTAAAGGGGAAAAAACATTAAACATATTACAAACTATGGCTTAGAATGTACAACTTTGTCAGACGGTGACTTTATCTGATCATATGTTTTAAAGAACACACAGCATAGACTGATACATGCATTGCAGGCAGTCAAAATAGAAGATGCATGTCAAAATACCTCTCGCCTGTCTTCCTCCCCCTCTGACTCAGATCCAGATACGGTGCTGGTTATGGGTGTGTGAGCACGATGGTGTTTTGGAGATGCTGTCCTCAATTTACTATCAGAGGGTCCTATGAATTAGAACAGAAGACAACTTTTCAGTACTGGTAAGGCAAATAAAAAAGAAAACAAGTGGAGAAAAGATATGCCTCTGTTTCCAAAAAAAGCTGGTACACAGGTTTTGAAGCAACATATGCTGTCACCCAGATATTATCTTTATTAGGGAAGAATCAGGCTTTTTTTTTCCGAAAGACAATACCTAAACTTTTATTTTTCACATATTACAACAGCATGGTTTTATAGTAAAAATAAAAAATAAAAAGGCCCATTTGCTGAACTGGGCTGCCTAAAATCCAAACCTGTCACCGACTGACATGTGAGGCAGTTGTTTTTTTTTTTTAAAAAGGGAAAAAATCCAAACAAATAAACAAAAAATAAAAACATAAAACATGACATAAAACCAAAATTAATTACACAAATTAACATAACTGACCTTTGACCACCAGCAATTTCTTTGGAGGTTGTGGAGCAGCCATCTCTTCCTTATCATCCTTTGCAACTACTTGGTCTGCTGGTTTTGATACTTCCCTGTTACAATATTCATAACGGTTTTTTTTTCAATCTTTATGAACACATTCAAAATGAGTAATGGAACTTGAGTATAAATAAAATATCTCTTCTCTACTACCTCAGCATGACTGGACCAGTCTGGACAGGTTCCATTATGTCTGGAGCGGTATCATAATCAGAAGGACTGGACACTGTTTAAAGTAGATTTATGAATAATAGAAATAATTTATGCTTCTGTCCAAAGCAACATAATTTGTTTCAACTTTACAGCTAAAGATTAAAAGGTATCACTTACTAGAGCTGACAGCGATGAGTGAAGATCTTCTTCCTTCCTGTAGGCTCATCTGAGTGCCCTGCTCTGTCAGGTTGTAGGCCTCCCACAGAGATACACTCGTGCTTTCTACATAATTTTCAGCATCTGGTTTTGAAGCAAGAGCCTGTGTTTTGGCCTGGGCTTCAGATTTTGATGGCGCAAGCTGCAAAGGAGTTATGGCTGCAAGCGGTGGGTGTATAGGCTTCTTGGCTGCAGGAGAAGGTTGGCCAGTCTGTACAACTGTTATGTTTCCATTGTAAGAGGTCACCCCAAACTTATTCGCTACCTCACAAGTGTAAACTCCAGTGTCACTGTTAGTCACGTTCTTGATCACAAGTGTACATTCTCCATGCTCTGTAGTTCTAATCCTGTTTCGCCGGTCATTAGTAATTTGTTGGCCATTTTTGAGCCACCGAATTGTGCTGGGTTTTCCGTCTACAACACACTTTAGAGTGAGGGTACCATGGAGATCTGCATTCTGGTTTTTGAACACCTCTTTAAAGAATGGCCGCATGTCTTTGCGGGCTTTGTAGCCTTTGAAGGCAGCCTGGATCTTGACTGCAGCTTCTTGCATTTGGGGTTCATCCTCTATGTTGATGTCAGTCTCTGCAGGACAAATATCACATGACTGTGTCTTCTGTAGTGGCAGCTCTTCTGTTTGCTCATCAACAATGGAGACAGGGGGTTGGACATGATTAGTGGGTAGTTCAGTCAATGCCTCTGAGAAAGTTTCATCTTCAGAAATGTAAAGGAGAGGAATGTCTACTGTCAGCTTTGGTGTTTGTTGCTCTTCCACTCTTCTCATTGGCTCAACTGCCCACTTGATTTCCTGGTGTGCTTCAGGCTCTTTCCACATGGGTTTAACTGGCTGTTTTATTGGCTGCTTTATTTTATCGACTGTTTCACTGTCGGCTGCGATGGACTGGTTCCTCTCCAGGTTTGGTTTCTCTTCAACCTCTTTTCCAATCGGTTTTATCAGCTGTCTTATTGGCTTCTCTTCAGTTGATCTTACCACATTTGTCAGCATTTGCTCATCTTGATCGGTCTCAGTGTCCCTCGATACTTGTTTTTCCATCCCTCCCTTTACTTTACTCTTAGTCCTCATAGGCGGCTTTGGAGGAACTATTTCTGGAACTTTTCCTTCAGGTTTTTCTGTTTTTTCCACTGGCTGTTTGTCCAGCTGATTGGCAGAGGGTATTAGTTTCAGTGTCTTTTTCTCTCTTTGCTCATCTGTGGACACTTGCTTTTCTCTCTGTTTACGCTCTTCCTCAGAATCATCAGGTGTTGTCTTTACCACTTGTGTTTCCTCAGCTTCATTTGAGATGGACTTGAATGGCAGCTTTCTCTCCATTATCTTTCCTTTAGATCTTGTTGGTGGTTTTAAAGGCTCCTCTGCTGTCTTGCCCATTTCAACTTTATTTTCTACAGATTCTACATCCTCCTCAGTCTTCTCTTGGGGTTTCACTGGTTCTTTTTCATCCTGACTCGTACTCCATGTTGTTTTTTCTGGTTGCCTCACCTTCTGTTCAACTTTAATAATTTCCCCCGAACGCTTTCCTCGCTGTTTCAGGTCAGTTTCATTTTTCATTTCTCTCAGTTCATCCAGAGTGCTGCCCAAAACCTTGTCTGACTGATTTGCTTCAAGGCCAAATTTAACTAATTCTTCCAAATTCTTTCCTGATTGTCTCAGTTCCAAGAAACCGTCATTCTCTGTACCCAAAGGTCTAGCTAGTTCATCGACCTTCCTGTCAACCCAATAATCCTTCTCTGGTAGTCTCACTGGCTTATCAGCTTTCTTGTGCATCTCACCATCTCTCTCTTCATTCCTCTCCACTTGTGTTACGTTCTGTACAACATCAAAGTCTTTTTCCATAGATCTTGCAGGTTGGATGCTCTTTTGGACTTCATTATTCTCCTTCAGCATGGACGCCTTAAGGTCAAAAATTGGCTCCATATCTTTTTCTGAATTGGTAATAGATACCTTCCTATTAGTCCTCTTTCTGGGCTCAGGAGGAATAGATTTGGCCTCAGGAAGGGGCTTCCCATCTTCTGGGGTTGGAGTTGGCTTGGAAACATTGCCTCTCATTCTTGGCAGTATTGTAGATGCTTCTGTCTTTGGAGTGGGTTGAACTGCTAAACAGGAGAATGCAAAACAAAATTAATATTGTAAAGCAACTCTCTGCCTCTGCCAGTCAGAACTAATGCTAGACTCACCTTTCACATGCAGAGTTGCAGAGGTCTCTGCACCTCCAGCATGACAAGAATAGCTACCACTGTCTTCACACTTAAGTTCCTTGATGTTGAGCTGTAGGATGCAGCCCTCCTGTTTCATCTCATACTTCCTATTGGCCCTCAGTGGTAGATTGTTCTTTTTCCACTGCACAGACAATCCAGGTTTGGATAGCTCACAGTTCATGGAGACTGTACCGTCAACCTCAGCTTCAATACTTTGTAATTCTTTGTTGAACAATGGAGTAAGCTCTAAGTAGGTGGGACAGAAAAAAACGAAAACATATTCAGTGTAAAAATTAATTTTCAAAGTCCGATTTATCTTATTTATATCAATTGTTTGCTATGATGTACAGTTATTATAAAATCACATATACAGACAAACCTACCCATTTATTATGAATAAATATATGTGTCACAGCCTATTAGTGTTAGTATTTCTCAATCTAAACAAGTTAACTTCTATGTCATGGACAGATTAAGTGATGATAAAATAAATATTCCTTACATACATCGCCAACTCTCACATACACATACCTGTCACTACCACATTAGCAGACGTTTCTACACTCCCTGTTTGACAAGTATAGCTGCCACTGTCCTCAGGCTTGAGATCCCTGATGTTGAGCTGGAGAACACCACCATCCTGCTTCATCTCAAACTTCCTGCCGGATCTTATTGGCTGTCCGTTTTTCTTCCACTGTACTGACACTCCAGGTTTGGACACTTCGCAGAACAAGGAAGTTGTACCTCCCTCCTCAGCTTCTACATGTTCTAATTCTTTCTTGTAGAATAGTGGGAGCTCTGTGAAGCAAAGAGGAGAAAACTGTTTTGCATGTTCTTGTAATGATGCAAATGTCCTTAAGACATCACCAGACGTATACTACTACGCCACTCCAACTGGTAGATATTTATCTTATTTTTTTCATCTACATTAATATGTTAATACCTAAAAAATTTAAATAGAGTGCAATGTGACGTATCAACATTAACTAAAAACTTTGTACTATTTTTAAATCAGACATCTAGCTTTCTAAACTCACCTTTCACTGATACAGTTGTAGTTGTCTCTGCACTTCCTGCTTGACATGTGTAACTTCCACTGTCCTCAGGTTTGAGATCCTTAATGTGGAGCTGGATGAGGCAGCCTTCTTGCTTCATCTCATACTTCCTGCTGGCTCTCAGTGACAGCTTGTTTTTCTTCCACTGCACTGACACTCCAGGTTTTGACACTTCACAGACCAGGGAGGCTGTATGTCCTTCCTCAACCTCTACACTGACCAACTCTTCCTTGAAGAAGGGGAGGAGCTCTACAAAACATTTGACATTGGACAATAAAGTAAATGCACTTTTATTGTTGAGGTGTTTGCAAACAGCAACATCTCCCTAGCTTCACACACCTTTAACTGTCACAGTTGCAGTAGTCTCTGCTGCTCCTGCTTGACAAGAGTAGCTCCCGCTGTCTTCAGGTGTGAGATCTTTGATGTGAAGCCGGAGGAGGCAGCCATCGTGCTTCATCTCGTACTTCTTATTTGCTCTCAGTAGCAACCTGTTCTTCTTCCATTGTACTGGTAGCCCAGACTTAGAAACCTCACAGCACAGGGAGGCTGCACCTCCCTCCTCAATGGCCACACTTTTCAAATCTTCTTTGAAAAATGGTGGGTGCTCTGAGGAAATGAAGAAGGATGGGAGAAAATCATCTCTAAACTATAGCATAGTGGAAAAAACACTTAATATGTCCAGCAAACATCTAGTTTTTAAAATTCGCAAACCTTTCACTGATACAGTGGCAGTGGTCTCTAAGCTTCCTACTTGACAAGCGTAGCTGCCAGCATCTTCAGGTTTGAGGTCCTTGATGTTGAGCTGCAGGAAACAGCCCTCCTGCTTCATCTCGTACTTCCTGCTGGCTCTCAGATGTATTTTGTTCTTCTTCCAGAGCACCGACACATCCGGTTTGGACACCTCACAACAAAGGGATGCTGTACCCCCCTCTTCAGCCTTCACATTTTGCAGGTCCTTTCTGAAACAGGGTGGGAGCTCTGGCAAAAATACATTCACATTGAGGGAAATGTTAAATATAACCCTAGTAATATAACAGTTTTTGGAGATTGGTAATATTGGCTCCATATAAAAAAAAATGTATTTAAATTATTGCAAGAAGGTAAATAGAAAATGGAAAATGCAATAATCAAAATGTGAATATCTTTCATGTCACAGTAACATGTCCAATTCACATGCAGTTTTCTAAATTCACGAACCTTTCACTGTGACAGTCGCAGTGGTCTCAGTGCCTCCTGCCTGACATGTGTAGCTGCCCCTGTCTTCAGGTTTGATCTCATTGATGAGGAGCTGGAGAAGGCAGCCATCTTGCTTCATTTCATACTTCTTGCTCACTCTAAGCGGAAGTCTGTTCTTCTTCCAAAGCACCGACACCCCAGGTTTAGACAGCTCACATTTCAAAGAGGCTGCACCTCCCTCCTCAGCCTCTATACTTCGTAATTCTTTCTTGAAGAAAGGAGGGAGCTCTACGGAAAGGTTGAGAGGGCAAAATAAACTGAGTGACAGATATATTACTTTTCTCTAATTGAGTTTATGAACTCTTTTAACATTCACATTTCCCCCCTTCACTCACCTTTCACTGTTACTGTTGCAGTGGTCTCTGCACTTCCTGCCTGACATGAGTAGCTACCACTATCCTCAAGCTTGAGCTCTTTGATGTAAAGCTGTAGGAAGCAGCCATCTTGCCTTATCTCAAACTTCCTACTTGCTCTTAGCGGCAGCCTATCCTTCTTCCACTGAATTGGCACTCCAAGTTTAGAGAGCTCACAGTAGAGGGAAGCTGAATCTCCTTCCTCAGCATCCACACTTTGAAGTTCCTCCTGGAAGAACGGAGGAAGCTCTGGAAAAACAGGAGAAGAAAAGAAGTTCTCACTCAAATCAAGGTAAAATTATACCTATATCCTGGTAATTACAAAAGAAAATCATTTACCTGTTACAGTAAGTTTGGCACTGCTCTGCACATCTCCTGTATCACAGGAGTATATGCCTGTATCCTGGGGCTCAACATCATGGATCAGCAGCAGGTTCACTTTTCCCTCCTTACGCATTTCATACTTATCATTATTTCGAATGGGAAATTGGTTGCGTCTCCAGGTAACCATGGTGGTGAAGTCAGAGATGGTGCAACACAAAGTAGCTGTCTCTCCTTCCATCACCAC
Source organism: Atherinosoma microstoma (assembly GCA_037177055.1). Taxonomy (NCBI): domain Eukaryota; kingdom Metazoa; phylum Chordata; class Actinopteri; order Atheriniformes; family Atherinidae; genus Atherinosoma; species Atherinosoma microstoma. Next base: position 16,157,962 of record JBBBVU010000015.1, on the reverse strand, counting down.
AGTGTCTTTTGGCTTTTCCTCAAATAAAACTTAAAAAGAATTTAAATATAAGGCTCATTTTGGGGTGCATCGACGAGAATAAGCTCTTTTATCTAAAAGTACAAAATATTTAAAGAATATCTTCAACTCACCTTTGGGCTTAGGAACAACTAGCAGGCGGGCAGATGTCCTGTCCTCCCCAACTACAAATGCCACGGTGCCCGTCTCCTCGGGTGTTGTCATGGTGAGGATCAGGCGGTGCTGGCGACCGTGGCATGTCATGTGGTTCATCTCATTCTTCTGCAGAGGGCTGGAGCCCAGCCACCAGACGCCCTCACTCACATCTGCGTGGCTCAGCTCACACACAAACACAGCATCCTCTCCAGCTGTCACTGTTATGTCTTGCAGCTCTCTAACAATCCTAACACGCTCTGTGGAGAAAGAAGGAGCTAGATACAGCTGGCTTTTTAGCGAATGGAACATGGTGTATTTATGAGAATCAAAATTAGGAAAGCTCACTTCTGCATTTCTTGTGTCATAAATATAATGTTCCAAAATATGGAAAAATATTGGATGAAATTCAATTGTAGCATCCACCTACCCCTCACAATCAGGTTGGCAGTTGTCTTTTTGCCTCTGGTGATACAGCAGTACTCTCCAGCATCTTCTGGATGCAGCTTCTTAATCTCCAGAGTATGCAAGGGGCCTTTTTTCTTTACAATATAATGCCCTCCTTCTTCCACCACAATGCTGTCTTTTTTCCAAGTGACAGGAACATTTGCACTGGAAACTTCACAGGAAAGCAGCACAGATTTCCCCTCCATCACTGCTTGACTCTCTAGCTCCTTCTCAAAGAAAACAGATGCAGCCGCTGAGAAGAGAAAAAGAAGAAATTATGTTGCTAAAGGTGAATTTAAACCCGATGTAGGGTTTTTGCTTGCTAGTCTTTTACATTATTGCATGGAAACAACTGGATGCAGTCAGTTATGCAGCTTTGTGACAAATATAACAAAGAATATAAACTGTGTCAGAAGTATAGCTGAGCTCTTTTTTTGTAAACATTTAGCTGCAACACCAAGTTCAACAAGTGATTAACAAACCTTAGAAATTCTGGGATCATATTATTCAACTTATTGAAGAAATAAAATACTGTATGATATACTTAGTTTGTGGCCTCAACAGTTTGAGTTTGGTGAATGTTGATTGGGAAAATCAGATTTACTGTATATAAAGAATGTCGTCATGATCTCATTGAGAAGATCCCTACCAACAAGTTGCGTATATGGAATAAGCATGGACAAATTATGGGTATTAGACTTGAACCATCAGATTTAATAATATCACCACTGATCGCAGAGATACAGAGGCAGTAGGCTTTAAAATGATTTAGAATACTTTAAATGATGCAATTAAATACAACATACTATACATCATTCATTGAAATTGAAGTGTCAAGTGTTGTTCGCAAACTCAAACGGTACCTCTCACGTTCACTTCAGCTGTTGTCTTCTGACCACCAAAGACACAGCAGTACTCTCCAACGTCCTCTGGCTGGATGTTTCGAATGGTCATCTCAGCTACCTTTCCTTTCAGTGTCATCTGGAATCTTCCTCCATGATAAACCTGGTCCTCCCCTTTCCACCACTGCACAGGCACCCCAGCCTTGGACAGCTCACAGCGCAGACACACATTACCTCCTTCAGGGGCCTCCTGGTTCTTAAGTCCCATTTTAAAGGAAAGGGGAATGGCTGTGGATGAAGTATAGGAAATCAGAATGTGTACAAGTAGGTGAATATACTGTACAGGTTGTATGAAAAATTAATGTTTACTGGAACGACATTTTGTTGCCAACCAATACAATACTTTGAAGAATGCCACTGTACACTCTTCTTTATTTAGGCTCATATGCTTTGTTAAGAACTGAGAGCACTTTCCAAAAATAGCATGACTGAAAATGTATTTTCAGGCCTTAATTTTCAACTTATTTAAGAACACATATCCACATCAGCAATTTTACATTTACAATCTTTGCTTACGTGTGATTGTCACATTGGCTGTAGTCTTGACATCTCCATAATTACAGCTGTAGAGTCCGCTGTCTTCAAGTTGTGTGTTTTTGATGGTCAACTCCATGATGCCATTGCGATTTTTAATCTGGAACTTGAAATCATTCTTCAGCAGCTCTTTTCCTTTTCTCCACTCCACAGCAAGGCCAGGCTTGGACAGCTCGCAGTTCAAGGTCACGCTATTCTCCTCCTCCACCTGCTGGTTTCTTAGCTTTGTCTTGAACGTCACTGGTGGGGCTGCAAGATGAAATGTTTAGGAATATCATCTTTTCTGTTTTCTTGCATTTGGTTATTTTACTTTCTCTTAGTTCATAAAAAAAAAGTTGATAAAATTCTTTCTATATTCAACCTTTGACTGTGAGCTCAGCAGATGATTGGCCATCTTTGGTCTTGCAGGTGTATTTGCCAGCATCACTCTCCTCCACATTGTTGATGATCAGTTTGGTAAAATGTCCTTCCTGTTTCATCTCATACTTGTAACCAGGCTTCAGGATGACTCTGCCTCTCCTCCAGTCAACAGGAGCTCCAGGTTTGGAGAGCTCACAGCAGAAAACTCCACTGTCTCCTTCCTTCACTTCCAAATTCTCAACCTCTTGCTTAAAGGTTACAGGAAGTGCTGAGGAAAATTATATGAAAAGAATTGATGACATTTACCTTAAATCTTGAACAGTGTATAAATATCATGTCAGAAGTGAAGCATACCTCTGACTCTGATGTCAGCTGACGTCACAGCCGGTCCTGCAGAACAGCTGTACTCCCCAGCATCAGCGAGAGTCAAATTTCTAACCAGCATCTCAGCTACCCGACCCTCTTGTTTTATCTGACATTTCTCTCCCTCCTTCAGGAGCTGTGCATCTTTCCTCCACTCCACCGGCACTCCTGGTTTGGAAAGCTCACAGCGTAATGTCACTTGACCCTCCTCCAAAGCTTCTTGATTCTTCAGTTTCTGCTTGAAAGTCACTGGGATTGCTGAGGAGTAATATCCAGCAATGTTGAAAAAAATAAATACTGAATGAGCATTTTCAATGTTATCTTTTTTAAGTTTGAATCATGTCTCACCAGTAATAATGACAGTTGCTGTAGTCTTTATGTCATCACAAACACAGCTATATGTGCCACTGTCCTCAGGGAGACTCTTCCGGATGAGAAGCTCCAACGTGGAGCCACTCTGTTTCATCTGGTACTTTTCTCCACTGGTGAGCACATTGTCTCCCTTCTTCCACTGCACTGGGACTCCCAGTTTGGACAACTCACAGCAGAGTGTCACTCCATTGCCCTCCTGCATCTGAATATTCTTCAGTTCCTGGAGAAATTTGATGGGCCGTTCTGCGAAAAAAATTCCAAATAGAGAAATGAACTTAAGAGAAAAGAAATAAACTTGACCTCATGTCAGTGGCAAATCAGTTACTGTTTCTTAACTTAAGTCAACATAAATTTACAGCTCACCAATACAATCTACTAAAACTAAATAAAATAGTATGTATAATTATATCTATACATACATCAACTGAAGTCACTCATTTCAATAGTTGATTTCCTCTTCCCTTTTTTAGGTGTATGCGTGTGTTAAACTTTGTGACTCCATTCTGTACTGTTTTATCTGTGTGCATTCATTTTATTTCAACAATTATGAGAATCCTTACTGATGTATTTCTACTCTCTTTCTCCTGCATTCTCCAGCTCAGAGTAGAGCTGCACTTCTCTCCACTTTTGCTTCTTCTTGTGACAAATTTGTAATTGTAACTCTAAAGCTGCTTTGTACATAATTGCATTCAACAATTATGGTAACATGGAAAACACACAAAGCCATTTAGTCTGCTCACACATGACAATGTGGTCCCAGGATTGCAATTCCACATTTGTTATGGGGAAAAACACACAACATAAAAAAGCAAACAATAAAGCAACACATGTAAGAAAGAGGGAGAAAAAAATCAGAAAAACAACAATGGATATTCATACTGAGCTGAAATACAAGCAGTGCATAAATATAATATATGCCTTTATCTTGACTAGATTGTGTAGTTTATATTGTGCTGCTAATGTTGGTTAATCCTGATTCCAAATGCCAGCACTGAAACCTTCACCCTGCACTGCAGATGAGATTTCCATAAAACCCTGGCTGTCATTAATATTCATTATTTCAAAGGTGAATTATGCTTAGTCATGATGGTTACTGATTATTTTACTTGTCAGACTTTCTCCATTTTTAAAGCAGCACTCACCGTTCACCACGATCTTAGCTCTAGTCCTCTCTTCTCCGCATAAACAAATATAATCTCCAGTGTCGTCCACAGTGAGGTCAGCAATCTTCATCTCCACCTGCAGCTCTTTTTTCCTCATCTGGTATTTGTCTCCATTCTTCAGCAGCTCTCCTCCTCTTCTCCACTCCACTGAGGGAGCAGGCTTGTTCAGCTCACAGCGGAGAACGACACTGTTGCCCTCGGTTACTTCTTGGTTAACTAATGGTAGTTTGAAACTAGGTGGTAAAGCTGTCAATGACCGAGAACCAAAAAGGAAGAGTTGTTTTAAGTTACAAGTTCAGATGGGATAAGATCTAAGACCAAGATGACAACAAATGGAGAATGATTTGAGTGAAGGAAGGGATGTTCCCAAGATCTGTGTCATGCTCGTGATGATTTTTACCCATCAATTCATAGGTGGATATTATCTAATTATAACAGATTACATGATAACCCATTATAATTCAGATGGTCAGTTAATCTTCTACCAAGTCACATCAAAACACAAGAACTGTGTGATTCGGGCATGACTATGTGACATGTAATCTGACTTACATGAAAAAACTAAAACCACTATAGATACTATTGCTACAGTTTAGTCACGGGAAACTTGTAGGAAAATTCAGCCAAAAATGACCAGGACTTCAAAAGTAATGTACAGCAAACAAAGTACTGTGACATCACATCATGAATGGAATAACAAAGTGGGAGTTTTACAATTCTACATAATGGAGCTCACACGTTGTGACTGAGCCTATATAGTTTTTGAAGCTGACCTCTTTGACGTCTGCGCTCAGGAGATTCTGTTGAATACATGTTATATAATAATTTTTACAACAACAAGGGAAAATGTGTTTTAAAAAAATATAAATTAATTACAGTGTGTGAGTGTAAACTTGTAGATATTGGGAATACTTTTCTTTCACCTTGGACTGTGAGCTCAGCCGATGACTGGCTGTCTTTAGTCTTGCAGGTGTATTTTCCAGCGTCACTCTCCTCCACGTCATTGATAATCAGTTTAGTGACATGGCCTTCCCGCTTCATTTCATATTTCTCTCCAGGCTTCAAAGTGACTCTGCCTTTCCTCCAGTCCACAGGAGCTCCAGGTTTGGAGAGCTCACAACAGAAAACTCCACTGTCTCCTTCCTTAACCACCAGTAGCTTGAGCTCCCGTTTGAAGGTGACAGGAAGGGCTGTTTGAAGTATATTAGAAAAAAAATATTTGGAAAATGTTGTTATGTAGATATTCACTTTTATTTAATTTTTCAATTTTTTGGGGGGGGTTTTAGCAAACAGGAAAAAAAATATACTCAATGATACCATTTAACACACATGCTGATAAATAAATGATAAATTATAATTTCAAAATAATAATGATAAAATACAAAACCCAATACATAGTATATAAGATCAATTAAGTGGTAGAAAAACTAAATAAAAGAAAGGTTCTCTCGGAGGGACTTTAAGTTGTTGAGTGAGATGAGAGTTTGAAAGATGACCTCAACAGATATTTGGATCAAATTTGACATTTATCACTTTATATATGCATATTTAAAGGGATAAATAAGGAGATACATGTATTTATATTAATATAGAATTTGTTTCAGAATTCTGGAATAGTTGGTAATCTTATGAACATTATGTATTACTATTTCCACAGCTGTTCCTCATAACAAAGTTCCTTTAGATTAGACAAAGTCCCATCCATGAAAATCCTTTCTAAGAATGTCTGCACTGCATGTTTTAAATGATCTTTATCCTTCCAGTTCATTGCCATCAGTCTTTAAGATGTCATATGTCCACGTGTTAGAATTTGTTTATGAACTTTGAACAAAACTCCTTCAACACTGCTGTTCAAAAGGCATAATGCTGGATCACAATGGAGAGTACAACCAATGATTTCATTCAAGGATTGTATAATTAAATGGTATGCATAATCATACCATATGATGAAAGACATTTGTTGCCTTGCAGGGCTGTCAAATATTTACACCTTCCCTTTTTCAAATAACACGTTTTTGCTCCTCCTTTTCTTGATGCCATGAAAATCGACCAGTTGGTATCACCAATCACCATTATGAGATTTTTAATAATAAATATTTAAACAAGTATTTATTTGTCATCATTAGTCTTTAAACTTACGTTTCACTCGGACTTCAGCAGTGGTTTTCTCATTTCCTGTGATGCAGCAGTACTTTCCTGCATCTTCTGGTTGTAGATTGAAAATGGTCATCAAAGCTTTCTTGCCTTCGGCTTTGATCTGGTACTTTCCATGAGATACCTCCTCAGACAGCATCTGACCCTCCTTCTGCCACTGAACTGAGACTCCCTTCTTAGACAGCTCACAATGTAATGTCACATTTTTACCTTCTTCAGCTTCCTGGCTCTTTAGGCTCACTTTAAATGTGGCAGGAACAGCTGTTGAAACAATCACAGAGTTCATTACTACAACTTACTCCAAACAAAGTAAAGACCATCAAAGAACTGATTTTAAAGAACTGACGACTCAAAGAAATTAGATGCAATAGAATGTTACAACAAACATACCAATCACTTTTACAGTGGCTTTTGTTTTCTGCTCTCTACACACACAGGTATAGACGCCACTGTCCTCTGGTGCAGCATCTCTGATGATCAACTCCAGGACTGAGTCCCTCTGTTTTATCTGGTACTTCTCTCCATTCTCCAACAGCTCTCCTCCAAGCCTCCACGCTGCTGGAACGCCAGCTTTAGAAATCTCGCAATGCAGTGTAATGTTGAGTCCTTCCTCAGCTTGGAGGTTCTTCAGTTTTTGCTTGAAGGTGACTGGAAGGGCTTAAAAAGAAAAAAAAAACCTAAGGTAACAAATTCAAATTCAACAATAGAAATAAACCTTGAAAACAATAATACATTAAAAAGCACCAGTGCCACTTCACTCTACACAAGTTATTGCATTTTGTAGTTATGTAAAAGTTTTTCTTTTTCCTGTCAGATAAATGGAGAAATACAAGAGAAAAACAGATTAAGCAAAAGTACCATTCACAGTTAGAGTGGCAGTGGTCTCCATGTCTCCACAAATACATGTGTAGATATCGCTGTCTTCAAGGGTCACATCAAAGATCCTCAGTTCAATAAGCATGTCTCTCTGCCGGATGTGATATTTCTCTCCATTCCTGATGAGTTCATCCCCGCCTTTCCTCCACTCGACGGTGTGACCGGGTTTGGACAGCTCACAGCGTAACGTTGCAGTGTTGCCTTCCTCAATCGACACGTTCCTTAGCTTGTGCTTGAAAGTGACTGGTAGAGCTGAGAAACCACGTATGACCACACAGCAGATAAACATTCATGGTTAATTAGTGTGTTCTTGTCTACTCTATAAATCATCTCATTGGTCAATAAATTCCTACCAGTGATTTTAACTGTAGCAGATGTCATCTGATCAGCACACACACAGCTGTAGACCCCACTGTCTGCAGGCACAGGCTTCCATATCAGAAGCTCCAAGGTGGTCTCCCTTTTCCTTATCTGGTACTTGACCCCATTCTTCAGCAACTCATTCTCCTTCCTCCATTCTACTGGTATTCCAGGTTTGGAAATGTCACAACGCAATATGACACTGCTGCCTTCCTCAGCCTGCATGTTCTTCAGCTGTTGAATGAATGTAATGGGAATAGCTGGAAAAATAAAGAGGTGATGTTTTAAGATTTACAAAAATAGGAGTCAGGTGAATGAACAACAGCAAAAATGTGTTTGTGGGTTTGCTGTTGTGCTTTTAAGTGATTTTTGTTGTTGTTTACATTCTTAAACATTTTTTTTCTATGTTGTGTTTCCTGTATTATCACTGTACAACCTTGAAAAAGTCCAAGAGTATGTAAGAAAAAAAAAATCTGCACTGCTTTTTATGGAGATGTTGATGGATATAAGAAATTCTAATGAGTTCAAAATGTACAAAAACACATAATAACTTACTCTGAACTTTGAGGCCTGCTGTTGTGTGGTGTTCTCTGCACTGACATGTATACTGTCCCGAGTCCTCAGCCGTCAGGGCTTTGATGGTGAGAGAGATGACTGTCTTCCGCTGTTTCATCACATACTTGTCTCCAGGTCTTATATTTTCAAAACCTTTCCTCCAGTGGAACTGCACCCCAGGCAGAGAATACTCACAGGTTAAGGTAATAGTTTCTCCCTCTTTGGCTTCCACAGCATTTAGAGGCTGGGTGAACTCTGCTGGGATGGCTAAACAGGAAAGAGGAGAGATTAGATGTTGAGTCCATAGGTAGCAGTAACAGAAAATAATTTAATTAATTTATATTCATCCCGCGACCCTGAATTGGAATAAGCAGTACTGAATTTGAATGGACGGAATTGTATACCTTTGACTGTGACAACAGCCCTAGTTGTAACAGATCCAGCACTACACTCATACACCCCAGCATCATTGTTGCAGACCTCTCGAATAGTCAGGCGAGCTTCACAGCCAGAACGACTGGCAAAGTATCGGGAGGAGTTCCACATCAGGCAGCCATCTTTGTACCAAAGAATGTGGCATGGCTTGGAAGCCATACAGGACAACACCAAGCCTCCTCCTTCAATGGCCTCACAATCCTCCAGTGCCTTGATAATGGTTGGACGCCTTTCTGGTATCAAGAAGAGAGTGAGCTTGATAAACGCCAAATGAAATCTGAAAGAAGATATTGATTAAAAACTCTCAGGGGGGTCAAAAGCTTACCTCTGACCAGCAGTGAGGCATATGATCTTTTGTCCCCTGCTGCAAATGAAATAGTGCCAGTGTCTTTGCGGGCAAGTTGTCTAAATGTGAGGGTGTGGTAGCCTCCTGGAACCATCTGGATCTCATTCAGTTCATTGCTATAAAGCAGAGTCTCATCCAAATACCACTTGACCCCCATGTAGTCGCTGGGACAAATTTGACATCTGAATGTAACCGTGTCACCTTCGAGACACTCTACATCCTCCAATTCATCCAGGATTAACACTTTCTGACCTAAGATGGAAAAGTAAAAAACCATAAACATCAAATTTAGTGGCTACTTAAAGCTTATTTAACACTCTTAGTATTTGACTAGATATTAGACACAGATATAATGATGATTAAAACTGTACATTATTTAAGGAATTGTATTTTAAATTCTTTTTAGTTATTCAATATATCTGCTGCTGATAGGTATCCTTCCTTTAATTGTTTAATATCAACTTAATCTGAGTCAAATTGGGTCTGATCCAGCATTTAATATTGGGTCATATTGAATCTAAATGTACACAGATTATCCACAGTGATTCAAAAAGTCACACTGACTACACAATGATCTCACCCAGCACGGTCAGCTGTGCCCGGCTCTGCATGGTACCAACATCACAGGTGTAAATATCTGTATCCGATTTCTCCAGACAGTTGATGGTTAGGGAGAGCATCACTCCCTTCTGCCTGATGACATACTTCCTGCTGGACCTCAGCTCCACCATGCCCTTCAGCCAGGTCACACGCTTGGCTGGCCGCCTGGTCTCACACTCCAAGGTAACCTTACCCTTTTCCTCTGCTCCAGTGTCTCTGAGTTCCTTTGCAAATGTGTGCTGGAGTTCTGAAATAAAAAGCCAAGTTTAGTCAACTAAGTTAAAATTCTATATTGCTCTCATTTAGATCAGTTAAAGAAATTTAAGGGTAAAGATAATTTGAACATTCTTCTGCACCACCCTTAGTTGCCATAACCCATATTTTAAATGCTTTATTAATGTCAATGTTATAAAGGCATGATCACACTTATTATCCTGAAGTTCCAGCTGTAGTTTTCATGATTAAACTAAGGATAAAGCGAGAGTCTGTGCACATAATTACAATGCACTAACTTGCAAAATCACTGGCATCATTAATCAATGTGCCTAAAGTTTTCTGTTCATCACTGTAATATTTATCTTGTGGAGCTACCCTCCTTAAACACAAGAGAACAATCCATTAAATGTTCTTGTTAATATCTGTCATAGAAAATTTTGCTCTGTAGAGATCTTGTGGTGAGAACAGGTGTCCCCCAAGGATGTGCTATTGGTCCCCTTTTATTCACCTCACACATAAACAATGTTGTCTTTGCCAGTTTAATTTATGTTGATGAGATTCTGTATGTGCAATGGAATCCTCTCTTATTTAGCCATAGTTAAACATTGATACAGTACATTTCAGATTTCCTGTAGCAAATATAAGCTTGTGTTGAGTTCAAAGAAATACTTGCAAATATAGCTGGGTTTACCATCTTAAAGAACAATCTGGAACATGGAATAAAAAAGTAAAGTTCAAATTGTGGAATAGGACATGGCAAAGGGCAGTGATAATACAGTCATCATCAGTATATATCAGACATGGTCCACTGCAATTTAAAGAGAGTTCATAATAATGAAAGGACAGGACTGAGGAACTTTGTAAAGGGTGAAAGTTGTCAAAGATTCAGGCATGACACAAGCATGCTTGGCTGCATGTTTTAAGCCTGCAAGTTAAAAAAAAAATGGGGGAAAAAAATAATTCACATTTTCTCAGTAGTTCTCAAAACAAGGATTCAACTAAATCCAGTAACAGCTGTATTTAGCCTGAGATGTATTGTGCAAAACATAATACTGCACATAAAAGTAGAACATGTCAGCTACATGATATTGAGCTTTTGTTAAGAGATTTACTGCTGACAGATATTCCAAGTTTCCCTTGAAAGTTTTGTTATCACTATCACATTTTTTCAAGTGTAGGTATTACTATTGTTATTTTTCATTTTCTTCTCTTTGATTTTGCATACAGCTGTGCATGGTCTTGGTTTCAAATAAATCAAGTTTCTCTTTAGCTTGTTAGAAGATTGTTGTTTGATAATTGTGTCCAATCATGATCATCTTTTTATTCTGTATGTACTGTATGTACATAAATAAGAATATCACATATTGTTTATCTCCCTCTTCCTTAGAGGAAAAATATTAAATGAATAGTGTTTCTTTTTTTTTTTTTGCAAATGAGTTTTATTGTTTTTTATTGCAAATGAAATCCTTATTTGCATTGTATGCTGTTTATTTGTGAGGCTTTCAGCAAAAGCTGCCTTATTATCTCCTGCCTTTCGTCTCAGAGACATAACAGAGCAGTGCAATGTCATCAAGATTTTTACACATTGTACACCAATTCAACTAGTGATTATTTTTCATAAAGAAACGTAACATGTTTGGATGTGAATTTCTGGTGCTGAGCTACAAAAAGACAAACATTTGTCTCTTTCATACAAGGTAAATTCCCATTCAGAGTCGAAGTTCAAAGGATTAAACAAAAATTAAATGAGCTACCTCTGATCTCCAGCTTGGCACGGGAGGCAACACCCTCTGCCTCACAGCAGTACTCCCCAGAATCTCTAATGGAGCTATTCTTGATCACCAGTCGTGCGAGGTTCTTCTCCACACTCATTTCGTACTTGGGGCTCTGTCTAATAAGATGTCCATTTTTCCGCCAATGGATGGTGACTTCAGGTTTGGTGATTTCACAGCTCAGCTCTGCATCCTCTCCAGGCACGGCCTTGACATTCAACACGTCCCTGAAGATGTGGACTGGCTTCTCTAGTGAAGGAAAACACTTGTCAGTTTACTGTGTGAATACAAACGAAATATTTCAAACAAATTTTGTATGGCATTGTTTAAGAGACAACACTGCTGACCTTTGACAAATAGCATGGTCCTACAGGTTAAGTCTTTTACTGCAAAGACCACATCTCCAGAGTCAGTAAGTAAAGCATTTCTGATGGTCATCTTATACTTGCAGCCATTGTTGATAAGCTGAATGTGGCTGTTGGTAACCACCACCTGGCCATTGATTGTCCAGGAAGGCTCATCATCAAGATTATGAGAGAGATGACACTCAAAAGTACAGCTTTCACCCTCCAGGACAGAAGTTGTCTTTATTCGCTGGCTAATGGTAATATGCAGGTCTATGGATAAATATAACAATAAAACAGCTGTATTACATTGATCTTAGAAGTCTGAATGCATTTCAAAATTAGCTACATGAATCTGACCTGCCTTTTGCTTTATTACTCACCATGGACTGTTACTTTAGCTTTAGATTGAGTGGTGCCCAGATCACATGTGTACTGTCCAGCATCATCTTTACTCAGTGAATGGATGATAAGTGCCATGGACCTTCCGAACTGCAGAAGCTCATGTCTATCATCAGCTGTCAGGACCACACCATCCTTCTTCCAAACAGGTACTACTGAATCTTTGGAAATTTCACATTGCAGACAAACATCTCCTTGTTCCTCTCCAGCTGCATCCTCCAACGACCTAAGGAATACTGCTGGGTGCTCTGGAGCCAACAAAATGTTATGGATATCACGTGTTTAAGAAATAAACATAAGCTCAATAGCAGAAAAAAATCCTTATCCTGAGTGTTGGGTACTTCAATAGCTTACCCTTGACCTTTAAGGTGGTTGTCTCTGTAAGGAGACCTGCTTTAAAGGTGATCTTGCTTTCCTGTGGCGGAAGCTTCTTCATCATGAGGCTGTGCATTGTGCCCATGTGCTGGATCCTGTTGATGGTGTTGGAATAGAGGCGGACATTGTTGTGGAGCCATTCTACATTTGCAACCACATAGTTGAGCTCACATGAAAAGGTGGCAATGCCATCCTCTTCAATGTCCACAGGCTCAAGGTGTTTGACCATCTTCAATGTTTTCACTGTAATACAAACACACAGCTGAGTATAGAAATAAACATGGACATGCAACACAGCCAAATGAGTTTGTATCAAATAATATTTAACGTACCTTCTACTTTTACCCGTGCTGTGCTCTGAGAACCTCCAGCCATGCAGCGGTACTGCCCTGCATCCATCCCTATCAAGCCATGAATCATCAGCTCAGCTCGCCTCCCTTCTCTCTTCATGGTGTACTTATTCGAGGCCTTCAGAGCTGTGCGGCCTTTAAACCACCGCACAACCCTGGGAGAGGGGGCAAACCTACAGCTCAGAGTCACAGAGCTGTTCTCCTTTGCTTCCACATCATCCAAGTGGTGAACAACCTGAAGAGGTCGCTCTGTGTTGGGGAAATGTACAATGGACACTGATTTACCTTAACAATTGCATCTGTGTTGGGGTTTACATATAAAAGGACAACATAAACAACAAAAAAGGGTGATTCATTCCGTGTTAAAAAGACAATATAATCAATCTAAATGAAAAAAACAAAACAGAAAAAAACTTTTACATTGTTAGTGGACTCTGGATACTAATATCTAACAAAAAAACCAGCATATATATTAACATCAAAATAATAAAAACAATCAACTTTGCAAATTTTAAAATTTTCCTCTTGGAGAAGGATGGGGAAACGTACCATTCACAGTGAGCTGAGCAGTGGAACGACTCTTCCCAGCCATAAAGACCACAGGCCCTGACATGGAACTGTCTGTGGCTGTGAAACAGAGGCTGTGGAGGGTGCCCTCCCTGTCAATGTTGACTGCTGCACAGGGCTCCAGGACCTCATCTTTCAGGGTCCATCTCGGGGGCCTCCCTGACTTCAGGTTGGTTTCTACCTGAAATAGTGCCGGCTCTGGCTCCATCACTTTGACTGATTTCATGCCCCGCGTTATACTGATAGCCTGCTCTGCATACACATAATAATACACATTACCAAAACTGCACAACTCCTGTATTAAGCTGGAACAAACCAATTCTAATTTGAAGGTTTGCACAGTAGAAATACGTGTATATAAACTATTTTCTATGAAGTGTCTTCTCATAATCTATCTTCATACAGCTGCTTTGCAATAAATGGAAAGAATGCAACTGATACTATTATTGTGACAAGTATCTCACCCTCCACCAGAAGCTGACATGATGTTTTGTCATCTCCTGCATCACATGTGTAGGTATCTTCATCTGAGGAGCAGACATCTTCAATGGTCAGCTGCCTGTAGACATCTTGGCTGACTAGTTGATATTTCTTACTAGGCAGGAGCTCCTTCCTGTTCTTGTACCACTTAACCTGAGCATTAGGTCGTGACACGTGGCACTCTAGCAGACCTCGGTGGTGATACATGGCGATCTTGACCCTTAGAGGACGTACTATTTGGACTGGGAGTTCTAAAGAAGGAACAGATTTATGCCCTTGAGAAACTAAAAAGAGTAAAATGTTAACTTGTTCTTTGTCTTAAGATTAAACATTTTAAATATTTGACTTTCTAAAAAGGAATACATCCTCTATAAATCCTTAATGCATTTTTTCTTGTCAGGTATGAGGGATGAGTGTGGTGGCTCACCTTTTACACAGAGAGATGCATAAGATGAGACTCGCTCTGCAGTGAATCGGATCTCTCCTGCATGTTCTGGTCTGACTGACTTGAAGGACAGGGTGTGAGTTTTACCTGAAATTAGATTAATGCAAATATTTTGTATCTTCAACAATCTACTGAAATCCAGGCTTAGTTTAAAGGGAGAGCATCCAGTAAACGAGGCTGCCTCTGAGTGATTATCTCACCCTGATGTCTGATCTTGATGCTGTCTCCGGGTCGGATCCGGCAGTCATCACGGTACCACCGACCATCCAAATCCACTTGGTTGACCTCACAGACAAAGGTCACGGGCTGACGTTCAGTCGTATCAACATCCTCCAATTCCTTCACAATATGGATGTCCCTAGCTGGCAGAGAACATTTGAACTATGACTCTCAGCTTACAGAACTTACAAGATGGTTGTCATTGCACTTACTCAACTTGAGAAACATTTACATTTTTGGCTTGTGTTACAGAGACACACAATGTGACCATGGAACTATCTTAGTGTACAATATCACCTTACCTCTGACACTGACTCGGCCTGAGGTCTGAACACCATTGGCCTGGAAAGAGAACAAACCGGCATCTCCCAAAGTCACCCGGTTTAGCATAAGGGAGTGTTTCTTCCCGTGCGTACTGATGCGACAATTAGGCTTAGATTTAACCTGCACCCCATCCCTGGTCCACATGCCTTCTATGTAAGCCAGGTTGAGAGTCACCTCCAAGTTACAGCTCTCACATTCAGACACCTCCACATCCTCCAGGCCCTTCACCACTTGCAGACGGTTCACTGTTAAGCAGACAATATAAGAGACATAAGAGCCTTTCATTCACTGCAAGAACTACTAGAAAAAGGTTGTTCTTGATAAGAAAACTTACTTGCAGCTGCTACAATTCCTCCAGGTTTATTGTCCCCCATGTCTCCTGCTTATCTCACAGGGTGAGGTGATAGAGGAATATCTACTTTCTATCACAAGAGACGTGCTGCTGCCACAAGGAATAAACATGTAGGTAAATCAGGTGATGTCCATGGCTTGAACAATTTGCAGTGATCATAAGAGACTTTCATTCTTGGCACCAGTTCATTCAGCTAGTTCTCACAATTCCCAGGTACAATCCTGAGCAAATTATGTTGTAAATAACCTCCTGCAGAGCTCCAAATAACCTACAATCCCATCTCATGTGCTAGACACATTTCCTTCTGACTTATAATGATAAACTACAACTTCCAAAATGGCAAGGCTGGATTGTCAAAATGCACACACAAGGTATCATTCTGTCGTATGGTTGATTCTTTTCATAGCATGCCAGTCCTCCTTAGCAGTGGAGAGCAGAGTAATATCTGTCACCTCACTCAGCTGAGCTCAACACCACCAATTTAGATTCAGCTGTGATGCCACCTCCATTTGGCTGTGTGCACTGATCACAGAATCAAGGGAAGCTTTGAAAAACAAACATAAAACCAAGTGAGACCTACCAAATGCTGAACTGATTGCTGATGTCTGAGATGCATGAAACACTTAGAGACTGACTCCTCCCACTATACTTATAGCAAAGCCAATCTATCTAATTTCCTACTGGCTAATATGGCATTTCATGATGCGTCACATAGTGATACCATCATTACAAACAATTATCTAGATCGTCTGTTAAGGCCTGATAAGTTATGGTAAATACACTGAAATGTACTTTAAAAGAATGTGATGTAAATAAATGCATAGAAAGGAAATCGTTTTTTTAAATTAGCCCCAAAAATAAAGCAAAATATCAGATATCAGAAGTACAATTCAACTTTGTAAAGCTTTTGCAAGAGAACACAGTTGAAACTATCTGTATTGTTTATTGGTAAGACTCTTTAAAAAGCACACAAACAATCTATAGAAATACTAAAAATATCAGATACCTTGCTGTGATTTACCTACCTTTGACTCAGACAGGTGTTTTCGACAGAAAATATGTCCTTGCATCCCCTCCAGCTGTTGCAGTCACAAAAAAAAACACCTTCACCTGAAAAAACAGGCTAAAACATCCACCATGGCAACAGATCTGTCCAGGTCTTGCCGTGTTTCCCACAAAGCTTTTAAAATTAACAGCAAATGCTTATCCAACGAAGAGCATGTCCAGGTTTGGTCGCTACATCCCAAAAGTTGACAGCGTATAGTGCTTTCTCTTTTTTTTCCTTGCTGTGATGTAGCATGGTGCTGAACAGCTGACATATCTCTCCCCACATACTTACCTCCAAAATAGCATTCTGTCAGTATGAGGGCAAAGATAGCTTTGGCTTTAATGGTGTGAGGCAACTTGCATTCAGCATCAATGGAACCATCAAAAATAATCCAAATGTACACCACAGGCTAAGTGTGTTTGATGGTTTTTCAGTAGGTGTGATTAATGACATTGAGTGGAATTTCCATGAAAATATCTTCATAAGTAAGCTTTGTGAGGTATAACAATATGGTAATGAAGTAGCTGTTGCTACTGCCCTCACACAATAATAATGAAAGCATTAAGTGACAATAGTCAAGTATTTTACACATTGTATGGGCTGATTTAATTTAATCACGTGCTCTTTAATGGACTGAGCGACATCTTTCAGTGGCCTAAAACCTCTGGCTCGGGTTAGAGACATCAAAGTCCTTGGATCTTCACAGGGAGTTTCCACCAGTCACAGTTGAAAGGTCACAAAAGATTAAGAGACATAAAGCTCCTGTTTCACAGGCTCATCATTAATGAGTCTAGACATAAAAAATCCTTACAAATGTGCCTGCTCTTACACATATATACCCAGAGAAACACAAATCTGTCATCAATCCGGTCTGTTCTACATGATTTAAATGAGATTATGATATAAATGGAGCAATACAGTTATTGTCCATGAACCCAAGCTTTCAGCTCTATGCAAGATGGGAGAAGACAAGTGATGTGGTACAAATGTTCATGTTGAAATAGCTGAAACCAGAACCCTTCCTATTTCTTATTCCTTAAGTTTTCGCCAAGGTTTAAGTCTGTAGTGTTCCATCATCCAGACTGAACAAAGGCAGGAGCAACAAGCAGTGAGAACAGTTTCATTTGATGGACAGCTCCATGTGCGGCAGAGCTCTCTTAAGTCCAGTGAAACTCTATCAACAGGATTATCTCTGTGGAGTCTTGCTGGGGCACAAAAAACAGCTTGTCGTCACTGCAAGGAGAATGGTGGCCCACAGAAGTAAACTTGTCTCATTTTACATCTCTCCATCAGCCAATTCATAACAAAGCTTTCATCACTTTTGCTGGACATCTAAGAGAACTTTGAAAATGCAATGTGGTTTTTAAGCTAACTTCAAGACTTTCCTTTCCTAAGGGACTGAAGATGAAATAATGCCTGTGACAATGACCTGGTTTTTATACAATATTGATAGTGCATACTAAAAATAGAGTAATGTTAAAAGAACCGAGGCAATATGAGGATCTGTTGAATGAATTTAGAACTCGACGAAACAGCTGAACACTCCACCTAAGCCTCTGGATCCATGTTTGGAAACACCCCAACCTCTTGTGTCACACATTTCCTCTGCTCTAAATGTTTCGACACCTGACCATGGTCATAATAAACAAATATACAGTGAAAATGTTGAGTATATGCATTTGAATAAATGCATATGCGACTATGAGACTTAACAAGGTGACATAAAAAGCAATTAAGGATGCTATGTAAGACATAAAACTGTGTTTTTGTTTGAAAACATCATTTACACAGTATTCATAAGGATGTGTCATATCCAGGCAGCCACAGCTATACACAAGAATGATATTAGAATATAAGATACCTTTGACTAAAGTAAATGAAATGACCATCTTAGCAAATCTAATTACAGAGCAGGCTGATATCTATAGCCATGAGTCTGTCGACTACAGAGTAATTATTTCAGGTCATAGTCATATAGAATATTTATTTTTGTATACGTCTGTGACAATTTATGTTATATAGGTAAATATCTATAAATAAGTGTCACTCACTTAGTGAAATCCAGTAGATCAAATTCAAACACAATCTCAGTGTATGAAGTGTGTGATGCAAAGCTTAAAGTAAAACAAAGAGCATAAATAGGAAATGGAACATAATGCTGAGACCAGTATGAGTGAAGAATACACATTCTTATAATGACCATATGAAAAGAGTTGCCACTCGTCCTGAGATGCCACAATCTTATAGTTTTCTTTTGTTTTTTCCAGGAAGAGGAAGGAGCTTTCATCCTAATATTTTTAGCACCACCAAAGCAAGCATTCATCTGTATCCGGAAATATTTAAGAGGTACTGACTTGCAGCAAAACACACCACATAAACCAAATTTGTACATGTTCTTTGACTGTTTATTTATTTGTCAGAGGTACAAATTGGAATATTATTTAAAATATTGCAATTTTCACTGAAGGTTGAGACAAAAGCTTAAACACATCTATTTTTTCCCTTTCTTTTTTGCATCTTTGCCTTTAACAGGTGTATTTTCCTCTTCCTTTCCAGTGGCAGCTTTGATTCGTTTCTTTCCCAGTGGAGTCTTTGCATACCAGTTCTGGAAGCATAAGGAAAAACATCAAACATTTGCTACACAAAAACAATCAAATAAAATAAACCATCATGATTTTTTTTTTCTAAATCTATTAACAACTTAAAACTTCCTGGAAATCTGGTTTGCTGACCTCCAGTGGTTAAATGTGTTACTATGCAGTAACAGACCTCATCTAACTACAATTATAAGTTCTGGGTGTAGTCTGTGATAAAAAATGTTTGAAAAGTTATTGCAAAGATGGCAGCAAAATTCTGTTTCTTAACCTGGTAATAAGTTACTCTGTAAATATCAAATATCCAACATACTTTCAATGCCTCTTCCTCCACTTTCATGACCGGGTCAATCTTGGCTAATGGAGGGATAAATTCAGCAGCAGTCAACGGTCTCTTTGCTTGCTGTAGGATGCGACGATTGGTAAGAACACTCTGGATCACATTGACCATGTGACCAGGAGTGTAGCCATCCGTTATCTTCGCGAAACAGCTAAGATCCAAGGCCTTGGTTACCTCACCTCCATGCTTTGTTATCAGTTCCTTCCACAAGACTGAAGTTAAAAACAGTCAAACATCACATTTGACACCACCTCTATAAAAATAAGATAATCATAATTATGAGAAACAATTACTGTGTCTTATATTTACTTAATCTTGATCCGTAGTCAGGTCTTGGGATGAGGATGATTTTGTTGTACATTTTACACAATGACTTGATATCCGCACCTAGTGGGTCTCTAGTTGTTCCTATTATCAGGACTCGATCCTCTCCTTTGATCAGTTTGAGAGACTTTGGCAAATCTTTCTTCAGTCGCTTAGGATCTAACTGTTTACATACAGATAAGACATGATTGTGTGATTAAATAAAACACAACTTTTAAAATCCAGTGTGTCTAAATTTTGATCTAGACTACCTCTTTTTCTTCCTTGGGAACTTTTTTGTAGAACATTTTCTCTGCATCTCCAATCCATATTACTGAAGGTTGTAGAAGTCTTGCAACCTGTGCAAAAGTGGTAAATAAGGAAGCAGATGCAAGAGGCATTTTCATGAAATTCCAAGATAATCAGAAATAGATCCATAATTTATGTGAAAAGTCAATCAGAAAAGTAAATTTCTATTTTCAGGATTGTTTGATGGTTCTCTATTGCCAGATTTTGTGTGAATGCAATATGCACTTCATTTACCAATAAGTTAAAGGAAATGTGATAATCCTAGGATTAAAAAAAGGATAGCAATGACCTTGTAATTACCTTTTCTTGAAGGGTTTTCATAAAAGTGAAAAATTGTTGGCAGATCACTGCAGTTTTGTTGTACCTTGTACAATGACAATAAAGCCTATTCTATTGTATTGTATTCTATTGTATTGTGTTGTATTCTATTCTATTCTATTCTATTCTATTCTTGGACTTAACATTATCCATTAATGTGGATAACTGGTTAACTTTGATCAAGGCAGCGGTTAAGGGAAGCAATGCCCTACCTTAAACACCATATGAAGCATCATGGCAAGGCCACTCTTGCCTGGGTACTTTCCTGCTGTGTTCAGAGGGGACAGATCGAACAGGCATGCACCTGTCTCCTGGCAGACTGCATGGACCAGCATCTTCTTGCCTACACCTTCAGGCCCTACTAGTAGGATGGATTTGATCAAAGGAGCCTTCTCATGTACACATTGAGAGCCTGCAAACCACAGTCATCTTTAATCACACATACATTATTTATTCATTTAAAATTAAATATATTCATAAACTATGAACTTTTATACCTAATGGTAACACAGCAAACAGCGATAAGACATGTCGTACATCTGATAATGATGGCATGGGCTCAATGTCATTTTGCCTTAGCGTTGTCCCAAGAAAGCTATGATCACCTGAGAACAGCAGTTACCAACAGTTAGATATAGACATTGTTAATTGTGCGCCAGTTAAATAATAACCTGGACAAGCATAACAGAACATTTCTGTAGTACATTCTAGCTTTTAGAAGTTGAATTGCTCAGTTCTTGCTAAAACTGTTTCAGGAATGTGTGATACCATTGTTACTGTACTGTTACTAAACTTTTGCCCGCATTTGCTGAAATATGTGGATGAAATAAGAGAAACACAAACTGCAGTCTCTACGAGCAAAAATAGAGCAAATTTATTTACACAGCACATGTCATACACAAAGACAATTTAATGTGCCTAACATAAATAAAAGAAACAATTTAAGAAAAGGGAAAAACTGATTAAGATAGGCAGTTAAAAACTAATCAAAAGATTAAAGACTTATTATATTTAAAGTGCATAAAATGCCAGTTCAGTTAAAAGCACAAGAAAAGAAACATGTTTTTAACCTGGATTAAAAAATCTCCACACTTGGGGCTAACTTAACCCCTATTGGGAGATTGTTCCAGTTTTTTGCAGCATAACAGCTAAATGTTAATTCTCCATATTTATTCTGGACTCCGGGTTCTACCAGCTGACCTAAAACAATAGATCTGAGACTCCAACTCGGATTGTGCTCTGTGTCACTCTGTCCTAACATGTTTAGCAAGTATTCTGGACCCAAACCACTTAGTTATTTGTAGACCAATAGCAGCACTTTAATCTATTCTGTAGTGAAGTGAAAGCCTAAACAATCTTTCAAACTCTACAAACTCCTTCCCTACAGCAATCTTCATAACCTTACAATATATTTCATGGCTATTTAATTGGACATTAGTTTCAGTGATGGGAACTTAAAGTGGAGATTTGAGTGTACAGCATGTGGTAATTCTGATCAGGATCTTTGACATGACAAACCAGAAGAGGGCAGCATATCATCACTGACTAAATTTCAGGCACACCTCTCAACTAAATAGCTTCATTTGGGGAGTTTCATTTAGCGTCTACACATCACTTAGAGTCAGATGAAAGCAAAGCAAATGGGATTATAAGACAAGAATCAGAGTCAAGAAAAGTAATCAGTATATAAAAACAATTCAGTGTCTTACCCAAGTAATCTCGCAGCCTGACATTATTGACCTGTTTCAACAAGCCCTGTTCCACCAGCTCCTGACACAGAGACTCAAGAGTACTAGCAAATAATAAAATCATGTCAGTGTTTCCTCCAGCATTTACACTGAACCATAAAGTGGCTTCATATGATGCAGTTCCGGGATGAAAACTGCGCAAGTGATGGACTCTGTGAACTCACCTATCAGCTGTCAGATCTTTTTCCTTTTTCTTCTTCTTCCCACTCTTAGATCCTTTCTTCTTCTGTGGAGTAGATTCATATTATCAGTCATCAGATCAAGCGAATATAAGTGAATTGAGGTCACTGTCTTTGGTGGATACCTTTGCATTTGCTTTTGCTTTACCACCTTTGTCTTTATCTACAGAAAGTTTCAATTCAGCCAGCTCTTGTCTCATCTGCTCATCTAGCTGGTACAAACAGAACAGATTAATGAGAAGCATTGTTATCAGATGTACATGTACACACCAGCAACACCAACGCTTAACTGGCCAAACACATAGAATAACACATAACTTGCATGTGGACTTATAAAATACAAGAGAATATAATAGAATTGTGGTCAAATAACTTTTTCATAACATATATCATTCTTTTAAAATGTCTTGTGTTTGATACCTGTACTCGAATTTCTGCTTCAATGACTTTTCTCTTTTCTTCTTTGATCAGCTCCACCTCGTGTTTTTGGCTGAAGTTTTTGGACTCATCACGGGTTTTCCAAAAATCTGACGGTGGCAATGTTAATGTCAGGTTTCAGGTATGTTCATGTATAAGTATTACATTACTATTTCACTAAGAGGTGGGGACTGATCATACAGTAATGGAGGAAAAGCTTAATGATACTCTTCCAACTCAGAATTAATTTGCAGGCTACAGTTTATAAAATATACTTATAATTAACTCAGTGTGGATTGTGAAATGTTTTTCATGCAGAGACAAAGAGGTAGATGACTCTAAATGACAAAAAAATGACTCTGAATAATTTAAGCCCCCAGTAATCTTGACCATACCAAGGAAAATTTTATTTCCTTCTTCTAACTCTGATAGGAAAGCGGATGGCAGCATCTTCAGCCCGGCTTCCTCATCCTGTGATTCAGAACAGAGTCACACTGGGTTATTTATTGTGCAGAATTTTGCCTGAGTTGACCAGTAGTGATGGACTTTATTATGAGAAATGCCATTTGTCCCGTACTCTTAAGGAACAAATGCAAACATTTAGCATTCCAGCATTTACCAAATAATTGAAAACAATTGCTTCCACTTACTTCCTCATCATCCTTCCCCTTGGCCTTGTCCTGTTTCCCCTTTTCATTCTTTTCCTCTTTCCCTTTTGATTTGTTTTTGGAATCTTCATCTTCTTTTGCATCAGTTTCTTTGGTGAGCTAAAAAAATTACTTTATTATCTGAAAACAATCCTGACAGTCTTTGTAGGGAATCTTACCTTTGACACAATGCATATTGTACCTGTTGAAGGCTCTTTTCAGCAAAAATGAGGGCTGAACCTCCATCCTCTTCATCTGGGTAATCTGGAAATGCTCCTGTTTCATTACTGGAAAAAAAAAAGAAGTATTGTTGATTCACTAAGAGTGTAAGTACTCCTCTGCTACGTCAAATATCCCTGTACTAATACGAACACTATCACTGTTACTGTGCTGCTTTACCGGCAAAGAAAGAACCACTGCTGAATTTCTCTTTTCATGCTCTTGCTCATGTCATGACCATCTATTTCACGTAGTTGGTTTGTGATATCCACTAGAGACTTCTGGTAAGCTTCCTCGTGTTCCTCTTTTTTAAGCCGGGTGAAAGCTTCATTGGCTTGGGCCATGATCTCTGCAGGACATGGTTCCAGATACTTTGGATCCATAGCCTAAGTTACAAGTGAATCCAATTAGTCCATATTTGTTTTGTTTAGCTTTTTATTTGGATGGCTCATTTTACTCACCATTCCCAGAAAAATCATCTCTTCATCTCGGGCAATCTTTGTCCTCTTCCTCTGTATGTAGCCTCTCCATACCTGCACAGATTCATTCAACCACAATATTGCAGTGACAAATTGATACAAGCCAAGAAAAAGCCATTCAATATTACATGTGTGACAAAGGACCTTCTGAATGCAGATGGCAGCCAACTCAGCTGTTCCAGCGGTTTCCGTCCTGTGCCTCCTGCTCATGTTTCTGCTTTCTTCATTTAACCTTGCCCTCAAACGTTTTTGCCGCGCCCTCTCTGCCACTTGAATGATATTGATGGCCACTTCGTGAGACATGTCGTTGACCATTAGAGACTTTAGATACCATCAAAAGCAGGAGACAAAAGAACATAAATGTTTTTAGTTTGAGTCATCCAGTAATTGTAACACTTGAATGTAAATTATCATTATAGCTTTCAATAAAAAGCCCTCTTTCTGTTTAGTTTTAGATTAAGCAAATTAAGGAAATGTTTTCACTCACATCAGTGCTCTCAGTAGGCGCCATCATTTTAAGAATATCCATCAGCATTCCCTTCCGTTGTTGAACTTCTTTGCTCTGCTCATTGAGAAAATAGCAAGGGATGGGGATCTCAAGTTGGGACTAAAAAGATAATAGAGAAAAAATGAGTTCTTGAGCAAGACAGCTTGTATAAAAGCATAAACACACTGCCAAGTATGGATACTTCAGTCCAACGTCACCCAAATCTCAACCTTTCAAAGATTAAACTTACAGGTGTGAGCTTCAAGTCATGAAGGACATCATCCATGTAGTGATACTCTGAAAACTCCTTTTCCACCATTTCATTCTTCAACTCAAGCACCCTCCCTATTACACCATCAAGGATCTTATGAATAAGTCGTCTCTTCTGAGGGTGGACCACCAGGTCGTAGGCCTCCTCCAGCTTCCTGAGGATTTGGATGTAGCGCACATAAAGCATGGCCAACCGTTGGAAGAACACTACCCTGTCCTTTTGTGGGCGAGGGGGCTCAGCAGGTAGTTCTTCAGCTAAAAGACGACTCAACTCTAACTGGATGTCTGCCCAGAGTTGGTTGTATGTCCTGAAACAGAGTAAGCAAGCTGAGGACCAAGCTTAGAACAATGCAACATAATCAATAAATGATGAGCAGGATGAAAGGCATTGTAATCTACATGGCTAGATCTTATTCATTGTATAACAAAGCACTTCTTGTATTTAAAAAAAAGAAATTCTTAACTTACAAATAAGTGTTATAAAGCTTGGTAAGTTAAGGACAACGGGATCAGCAAACAGTGCAGCAGTCACTTATAGTACATTCAACTGGTACCTAGTTTACTTTATAATTACAAAGGAATCAATTAAATTAAATTATAAAAAACAGTTATTCTTAGAGGGGAACTGTAAAATAATAGAAGAAAAGCTAAAATACTAAGAAATGGATAAATGTAGATAACAATGTTCCAAACGGCGTATTACATAGATGTAATCATCCTGTAATGCAACTAGTTTTAAAAACGAATTTTTCCAGTCATCATTTTATTCTTTGCATGTTTTCATACCATTGGAGGCAAACTTATTGTAAGCTGTGTCACTTTATATTTGCTGAATTAGCCAACATAGCATATAGACTAAAGTTTTTTAGTGTAGTATGACTGAGAATTATACTTTGTAAACACAGGCTAAACACTAAACAGTACAACTTTGTTTAGCGTTGCTAGTCCTTTGACTGCAACCAGCTGCAGTTAAAACTGAAAAACTAGCATTAAATTACGCTTGAAACAACAATAAAAGCTATGGTTTGGGGGGGGGGGGATTACCTTTGGGACATGCTTCAGTCTCCAGCGGAAGTCAAATAATAGCTTATCAAAAACCCCAAAACATTAAGCCGTGTTTAAATTAGGCTGGCTAAAGTATACTACAATTAGTCAACGTTCCCCAGTTTGCTTGATGCTTGGCCTGTCTCCATGGTAACAGTCACACAAGACAGGAAGTCTGTGCCCATAGGTTTCCTTCCGCGGTAAGATCTAGTGCGCAGGTAAAATTGAGGACAGTTATGTCAAGATGAAGTTTTGACGGTTGGCCCAAACGTACACAGCGCAGAACACGATAAATACACTGGTAAGGGTTGAGGTGAACGACAGGGTTATGATCAGGTAATGACTGAGGAGATGCACATAAACGCGGAAACAGATAACATTAACTGTCCTTTTCTTTCTTTCTTTCTTTCTTTCTTTCTTTCTTTCTTTCTTTCTTTCTTTCTTTCTTTCTTTCTTTCTTTCTT
>JBBBVU010000015.1:16117142-16131533 GCA_037177055.1 Atherinosoma microstoma | reverse complement strand
CTTTCTTTCTTTCTTTCTTTCTTTCTTTCTTTCTTTCTTTCTTTCTTTCTTTCTTTCTTTCTTTCTTTTCTTTCTTTTCTTTCTTTCAGTAGCGACACCACCACCATGATTTGAAATTTTCCCTGTATTCTAATGAAGAAAGAAATGTTGACATTGGGTAAATCAAGGGGCTGAAAGCTTCTTGGAGCTCAGTCATTATAGTTTGTTAAACAGCAGGACATAGACCTATTCAAATGAAGGCAAGTGTTAATGCAATAGACCTTATCTTTGCTAATTGACTGCATACTCATTAATTGTCAGTAACATTGGTAAGTAGCCTATTGGATCTTGCACACTTACTCCAGTTAACTCAAATATTGGATTAATTTACTCTGCTCTGGAACTCTATTTCAAAAAGAGGTGGGGAGACTCTTTAAATAGTTGAGCCAGCAGTATTCCAACTCAAATGGATAAAGTAAAAAAATAAAAAAGAAAGGCTACGTTATAATTTCACAGTTTGTTCAAGTCCTATTACATAGGCTATACAGATTTCTCTTTGGGGGGGAGACAGCCCGGATGGGTGCTACTGGAGGCGCATTCTCTGCAGCGCTTAGGCGGTCACAAGACTTGGACATCAGTGAACAAAAACATCGGCACGCTGACAGGTCAGCTAGAAGCTTACAGGCCCTCAGATTCTTCTGTTCTCCGCTTCCAACATCCAACAAGTTGCTCCTTTTGGAAAACTCCTTCATTGCGCACTGCTGTGCTGCGGTCTCTTTCCCGAACTCCGTATTTTTCAATGGAAAATTCAGTGGGGAGTTTTTTTTAGACCTTGAATCAGTACTTTATCTCTTTCAGGGTAATTTTTATATGGAATCGAATGGTCCTGTAAAACGGAAACTAGTGATGTTTCGGTGCGTAAAGGAGTGGCGCATGCCAAAGTGAGCGAATGCCACTGAAAGAAATTACACCGAAGATGTCAACATTGCTTTACCACCCACTCGAAATCGATTGTATTACCTTCAAGAAGGTGGCTCTCCATATAAATAGGAACGCATTATTTCAAGAAAGACGGTGTTGAGCACAATCATCTGGCTGTTCTTTTCCTTATCGGGACCACAGACAACGCCTGGAAGAATTTGCTCAAGACAACTGTGTCCGCTCCCAAGGACATAAGCATCTTTAATTCCTAAACTGGTAAGTCTAAAGTTTGATTAACTACATAATTTTATTAGAAAAAGAGCGATTAATACGTAGTTTGCAAGACCCTTTCAATTAATATGGTATCTTGATTTAGCAGATGTTACCATTGGCAGGGGATTTTTAAGTCCTTAAGGAAATGTGAATGATCTCAAATGGTTATTCTGTTGCATCTGTTAACATTAAGTACGGTGTAAAGTGTTTTTTTTTCTTTTATTGTTAGAATCATACAAGTTGGACAAATGTTTCACTTTGAAACCACTTAACCCCTCTGCAACCTAACTTATTTGCTTATGTTTTCAGACAGTGAAGCCATGCAGGTGGAGAGGAAATGGCACATACTGTTGACTATTTTCCTTCTGCTCATTACCTCGGGTCAGTGTATGGACAGCAAAGAGGTCAAGCAGAAAGAAAGAAAGACCCTGTTGGATTTAATCTTACAGGTTATTAGAGACAGCCAGCAACGGGACAAACCCGTGTCCCGGCGCTGTGGAAGTGGACTCCACACTTCACCACAAGACATGAAGTTCTCCTCCCGTGAAAAGCCTTTCTATGTCCCTAGGATGGATAACAGTAGACTCATAGGTAAGCTGATAAGATTTATTTTTAGGACCTGATGATGAAAGCATAATCCCCATTTTACTGTTGGAGACAGCTGTCATTGGTCTGGTCAGTGTCGTTCATCTGATGTAGAAGATTTCTTTGGTTTGGCTGAATGGTAATAGGTGCACGTTTCAAGATGATTCAAGAAATCTGTAAAGCAGAAATCAATTTTTTCTTTCTATAAATGGTATTTGTCAAGAACATAGTTTCCACATCTGTTTGTCCTGAAGTGTTCAGCTCAGTTTAAAGTGGTTATATAATGCATGTAATGCAGGTAAGCTTTATATGCGCAAGACAATAAGGTTATATCACATCTGTAGTACTTGGTGTTCTTCCAAAGATATACTTATTGATCACGTGTTCTGAACACATCACAACCTTAAACCTTAAAGTGACTGATAGATGGAGACATGGGTAGATACTATCAATTGATGTAGGAGGAGCATTGTCATGCCAAATTTATGAATGATTCATTCAGTATGATTCATTGAGCAGCAATAAACATGAATGACTCTCTGGGTTTCTCATTAATAAAGAGCATATTACTGATGTGAGTGTTTAAATCTTTCCAAAATTTAAAATGAACAATGATGCACTTAACACTGTCATTGCCAAAATGTATATTTTCTTAGATTGAACTTGAGATGTATAAGCAGAGTCTTCCAAGTGATAACACCATGGTGGAAGTTTGCTTTTTTTGGCTTAAATTTAGCATAATGTCCAGACTGAAATAAGGCCATTTTAGTAATGTTTCAAAATGCAAGGTTTGAACATGTATGTATAAAACAAAAAAATGGTATTTAAAAATCTTTTTCTTTACTGTTTGTTTTGCTCCTGCATCAGAAAGCATCCACTCAGGATTGTGCCTTATTGGTCCTGCATGTGCAGAGCTTTGTGGGCGTACAGTGTTGTTTGAAAATAACATTTCTGATTCTCTGTACCATCGCCACCAATTAAATCATGTCAGAGTGATGTTGCGCAGGCATCATGCAGCTGAAAAGTCTCAGCCCTGGCTTACGCAATTGGAAAAGTACCTTTCTCAGACCAATGACTGGATGGAATTTATCTTTTGAGGATATTAAAAGCAGCATATTAGCACTGATGCATGTGACACTACCAAAGAACCATGATCACACAAGGATAAATGTTTTGAGGATGAAAGGAAGACATCTGTAAACCCAATGTTGAGTTCACCCTAGAGTCCTTTCTCCATCAGAGGTCACGGCCATGTCATCAAAATGACAGCTATGGTGATACAGTCAATATGAAGGACTTCATTTATTTTATAGCTGACTTTAGCTGTTTATCTTTTCGTATGTATGGCACAAAAACATAAGCTTTGGACAACCACCTGTAGAGCTGATGCTCATTTATTAATGCTCAGGAAATACAGAGGGCTGACTTTGCATTGTCTTTGTTGCCCACTTTTACTCACTTTTAATCTGCACATCTCTGTTTATTCTTTTATATACTTAGAACAGTTTTGCATAGTCATCTGTTTGCCAGGACTTTAGAATTAATTTAATGGCTTCCTGATAGCTAACACATTTAATTTCATTCATATCGTGTTGCTGCTGTTACAGCATTACATGCTCTTGGGTCTGGGGGCTAAAGTGGTGTTGGCCCAGTAACTACTTACATGGACTTACTCTGATCAGTATTAAACTCCCATACAATAATCTCTTTAGGTCATTAGCATGTACGGTGTGTAGTTAGACCCCTGTATGTGATACTTCTGTAAACACTGAATGGAAACAAGAGATATTTGATGCTTTAATGGCCAATTCAGTCCCGCAAGAAAAACAGGCCAGCACTGAGAGATGCCGTGGAACACAGAAATCATACATCTGCCGGGCTATCAGGGAAGAGAATTCACAATGAATAATGTTAATGTAGGATACTGTCGTTTTAAGCTATGTGTATAAAGATAGAGTATTATCGTTCTGATGTCAAGCTGATGACATGTGATTTTAGTTACCAAATGTTTATTGACAACCTAACAGTGGTTTTCTTTTTCAGATATTGTTCCTAGAGATGCAGACATGAAAGGCAAATTTATTCAGCATTTCGGAGGTAAGAAAATTGCCATCAAACACAATCTCATCAAGTGCAAAAGTCTTATTCATGATTGTATTTTACTGCTGTCCTTTCCAGACATTGCAAAACAGTTTTATCTGGCAAACAACTTTAAGAGCATAGTTGGCACTTTTCCCATGCAACTTTTGGCTGAAGCCTCTTAGTTTTGCCCCTCTGAGAAAGTCATTTTCATTCCTTCAAGCCAATATACAGTATGCTGAAGTCATAGACAGCTTTGTGAACACTGGCAATTCTGTGGGTCAGGAGGGGGTCGCCTGGCTTAGCTGTAGGGCAATAGTTTAGAGAAACAGCACATGGTCTGAAGCTGACAGAATTAAGTTGAAGGCATTGCTAAGTTAAGCTGATTATTTGTCTCAGGACCTGTGAGTAGACTTCATTATTGGTATGAAAATCTGGAAGCTTAATCGTTGGTGCAGAAACTCTCAGAGGTGATTATAATAGAATACTCAATTCCCCTTCACACCAAGTCCAGTTGAACCCCAACCCCTTGACTACGTCTGTTATGGTGAACTGTTCACTTTCACTTTGTGATTTGTTTCTTTCTTGTGTTAATTACTCACAAATCCAGTACATATTTGCAGATGTGTGGCTAATCAAAAGAAAAACCATTGCAAAGTGATTTGGAACAAGTTGAGCCTTCAACACCTCATTGATTCTGCAAGTGTCCGTAACTCTACAGGAGGGATGGGAAAAAAAACTAATAGTCTCATTTGCTGTTTACATGACGTGGTGGAGAGTGCTAACCATTGGTGCTAACCCATCATTTCAAAATTTCCCTGAGGGGTTAAGTGAGGTCAAGATCCGGTGATAGTGGGGAACATAGCTTTTGACTGAAATCACATCCAGAATCCTCAAAACATTCAGATAGCCCTTGTGGTTTGCAGAGGTCAATAATGTAACAAACGATTCCCATCCAGACAAGATGTTTCATCTTTGGAAAAATGAAATCTCAAAAAACTTTGCACAGATTTTTAGAACCATGTCAGCCAAATGATATCCTCAGTTTAACAGAGCCAGCAGACTCCTGTCTTTTTCGGGGGAACAATTCCAGTTTTTTCCTTTACTTTGCCACTCATCCATAGGTGTGGTTAAAAATAGCCAGTTGGATAAAAAGGAAATAATGAAGTCCTTGAAATTCTTGTCATTTTGCCTGATGAGACCTTTTCTATTAAGCAGGACAAGTCAAGTTCTCGTCGGAGTGTAAAACACACTTTCATAGACTCTATCACAACACAAGGGATTGCTCAAAACCAGCATGTATGTATACCTTTTTCGTGTTAAGTTGCTATCTTAACTGTGCTTAGGGTTTGCTTTATCCTTCATCATCAACTATTATGCCTTAAAGGCGTTTTTTTGTTCTATGATTAATGTGGTTGTACATGAGCAAATCCTTTTTTTTGTTTTGATTATTTGAACCAAGAAATGTTTGTTTCAAACATTCTTTCCTTTTTTTAAATTAACTTCTCTTTTTGATAATGTCATGTAGCTTTGAGAATCTAGTTATATTTGGATCAACTTTACCCACTATCAATCAAATCCAGCCACCACTTAGTCCAGATGAAGTAGATTAGTCATGTTTTTATTAATGAGGATGTTTTTGTTTTTTTGTTTTTACCACAAAAGCTCATTTTTGTTGTTTTACATTAAATCAATGCTAACTTGAAAACAAGTTTCTGAGCAATAAGACTTCCTTAAATCATAGAAAAGCAGTTTGATTTGCAAATTAATGTGTACTGCAACGTCTAGGGCTTTTTTTTTTATGAACTGGGCTCCAATTTATGTTTGCAGATTTAAAATGTAATATGACACCTTTCTCTAAATAAATGTAGACCTTTCACAAGTTGATGATGTAAAGTATTTCTTTGCAGTCTTATTACTGTAAGACCTGCAAGTAGATATAGCAAAGCTGTGTTTACTCATGGCTTTTTGCTTTGCAATTAGTTCCATATGTTTGTGATTTGCAAGCAGTTTAATGTTCCCTTCAACAATTAAGATTCAGTTTAAGTTGTTTTCTGCAAAACTGAAATGCAAAACTTTCCAGTATTTAAACTAAATGTGGCAGAATTTCCTGTAATTTTCCATCTGGTAAATGAACTTGCAACTACTCAGATTTATATGCGCCCGCCATCCCATGGAGTGGGCTCTCTTTTCCCAGACTGGGATTCCATTTAGATGCATATGGTGCTGTAACCACTTTGCATATGGAAGTGTCAGTTCTTCCTCTGGGTTCTTTACAGTTTGAGAATTAAGAAGATGATGTCAAGCAGGTGGTAGTGTTCAGTGCTCATTTAAAATGGATAAATGTAACTAAAAGATCAACTGTTTGTGATCCCATTGGGAAGTTGTTTCAAGTGAGAATTAATTTCAGCACTGGCAACTTGATTACAATTGCAGTTAATTTGTTTAATGCTAATACATGGATGGCGATTAAAAATGGAAGTTGTGTTTAACTGATTTTGCACTAAAGGAACATTTTTAATTAGCATTGTTACTCACACTTTGATTGACTATTATTTGCTGAATACTATGTATATCTTATACTTTAAAGCACATAGCACCAGTGACTCATTAATGTTTAAAAAATGACTGGATGACCAGAATTTTGATATTGTTAAGTGTAATTTTTCAGTCATTTGGTTCCAGTTTTCAATAATCCTGCTATACTGATATCAACATAATAATGACTTTTTTTCTCATTGTTTTTTTTTAGATTACAAAAGATGTGCAAGATTGCTAACACGATTAGCAATGAGTCCACTCTGTATGCAATCATAGATATTTCATGTGAGTAACAGTATTTTTTCTCTTCGTGGGGGGATTTTTTTCTGCTATCCATACACATAGTCTGATTCAAACTTTTTTTTCCTTCTAATTCTTTAATCTGATTTTTTTTAAATGACTGATTAAAACAGACATGGATGCTACTTACATTTTCTATCTCAGTTTGATGAGGTGGAATGTCTTTGCAGCTCAGGGTGGGGATTTCATGTAATGTGCATCTGATGTTCTGTTGAATAAAACTCATCCTCACATAATCAGAAACGTATTTCTTGTACATCTGTCCAACATTTGAAGCCTGTAAGAATATGGTCTTTCTTGGTGTTGGACATGCTGAAGTATTATCATATCAGAAAGAGGCTTTTATATATTAAGCCTAACTTGAAACCTTATTCATAGTTTGCTCAGACTAGCTGAAGATGCACGTGAATCAGCTTCATCACAAACACTGCAGTGAGAATCAGAAAGAAGAAAAAGAAACAGATGTCATACCGACCATTGATACCAGTATGCATGAAATATAGATTTCTATTCAATTCACCTTACTGAGCAAATGCCAGATGTTAACATTTTTAGTGGGGTAGTTGTTTTTCACTCAGTATGTCCTGAACTTGTTTGTCCTGGAACCACTAACCGAGGTTGTTTTTTTCTCTTCTTTTTAAATTCTCACAATGTCTTGATCCCTTTTCTCACAAGAGATTTTTCTTCTGTTTTATTCCTTTATAAATAACACTAAATAGTGCACAGCCTGTGGGGATATTGTCATGCTTTGCATGCTTCTTACACTGACCCAAAACACTTTAAACATGGCATTTTTTTTAAAAAGGATATAGGAAGGACTTAGATTGTCGTCAATGGAATTATTACGTATAGTCATCTCTTTGTTAAGGTGATCTTTGACGACAGCAGGTCTCTGCTGTCCACTTTTAAATCTAGCATAAGTAAAAGTATGTCTTCACAGAGAATGCATTTTGGTGGAGGTGATGAGGGAGTGCTGCAAAAAGATTCATCTACACAATTGGTCATTTCGGGCCACTGGGTATTGGGGGCGATTGTATAATTCAAGACACTGACACATTCTTAGGAATCAGATAATAAGATCCTGTTCGCATAATTCTGAGAGCTCAAATTTATGTCCCAATCGACAAGCTTTGGAAGACATTAAGTGACTCACAATCTAGTAATTCTGGTCAATTCTGAATGAGCTTCACTACCAATTAGGAATGTCAGTAATGGCAGGCCAGTAATGACCCTCTTTAGAAGCTGACAATGCAGCTTCCTTAGAACAGATGTGTCAAAATCTCTATGTCGTATACTGCAGAGAAACAAAAGGATTTTTATTTAAATGAAAAGATTTAAACTCTGCAGAAACTGACTCTTATCAAGTTTTTATGTTCTGCAATTCAATTTCAGGTCCTGGCATAAAGGAAGAAGGATTAATGTGTTGCCAAGGAAGTGCCTTTGAATCCACAGCAGTCATAAGAATGTTGTGTTTGTGGTGTCTCTACTTTTGTTGTTTTTGTCATTACTAAAAATGATGAACAAACATTGTTTTTTGAATGGAATGCTTTTTATTTTCATGGACCTTTATTTACGCTGTATTTGTAAGGAAATATTAATTTAATATTAAATGCACCTATTTATTGAAAGGCTATGTATATAATGATTTCACAATCATTTAAAATTGGATTATTTTGGTTATAAAAGTTATGATGGAGAGGAAACTATGTTTTGTTTTGTTTTTTTCCATATATGTGAATTCCACTTTCACTGTTATGCTGATATTATGCTACATTACATTTTATTTGGCACTTGAGTGATTGCTGACAGTCAGAACACATGAAATAATGGTGATAATGCACTGCAGTATTGAATAAAGAATTTTTGAAGCACAGCAGATCTTGCTATCATTGAAGAAGAGGGGAAAGTAGAGTCAGGTGTTGTCATGGGTGAGACCACAAACGGAGCTTGGGGGAGTGGACTGCTCATTACTGGCACAGCGCTCCGTGTATTTATCCCAGTCTTTTCACTTTTATGAGGAAAATGCCGTCCTCTGCTCATCTAAATTTGTAGAAGAAAAAAAAGGGGGAAAAAGGGAAAAAACAGAGTGCTGCACAAGACTGGGTTTCATTAAAACCTTGCTGCTGAGGGAATACGTTTTCTTCTCTTTTTTGGCACGAACACTTCCTTTGCATTTTTCAGCACCTTTCAGATGCAGCCTCCACTGTCCCTGCTCTTCAGAGCAGGTGTTAACATTACCGAATTCCCTCCTCTGACTGGAGTTCATTACAAAATATCTGGCAGATATTTGCGTTTCTCTCTTGCAATCACACACTCAATCATAGCTATCAGATATCTTGGACTCAACAAAATGTTGAGCAATCTAGCCTCAATAGAAACAAATATATAGTACTTTGGTTACAACTTACAAACGTTTAGCAAACTCCCACATAATCAAGTATGAGCCATGCTTAATACTTGAGTTTTTGATACAGAGAGGTACAAAAGATTGTTTTCTGCTTGAAAACAGATTTGCTTGGCAAAATTTCAAATGTAGTCAAGGAAACAAAACTATTCCAAACAAAATGATCACTGATAATCCAAATCCACTTAATGAAGCAAGAAATCTTGAGTTTTGGACCACTTACTAGATGAAACTAAAGTTTGATTCTAAGATCACAGAGAGTTCAAGTTGACTTGTCTTCAAGCCAAATAAGAAAAATGTTTATTTTCTCTCAAAAGATCCCACGTTTTCATTTCAGGCGCCATAAATGGGAAATAACAAATGCTCTGTATCAGATTTTGAGGAGATTAAGACAAGCAAAGCTGTCATTTCCTCACAGTGACTTTCTAATGCGAGATAAATACTTTAGAGCCACTGTGTAATAAAATCCTAATTGATGACAAAGTGTTTCTGGAGGGAGTTTACATACCTTTACAGTAACAAGAATGCTATAAAGTCCTAAGAAAACAAAAAGGGTTCAACATTTTTTCTCTCGCCGTGTATCGTCTTGTACTGCAATTTGTGCCTGAAGAACAGTGACAGTGATTGTTGTTTTATTGGGGTTGTGAAATAAACACAGAGACACACACACACACATGCATGAAGATGCTGATGGACAAGCTTCTGAGAAAACATACACTACAAGCCAAAGATTACAACAGCTCAGTTCTCACGTCAGCTTGTCTCTGCAGAGTTAGCAAGAGCGTTTAGTTACACCGGGTCATGCATTATTCACCAAAGTTTGGCTTATTGTGAGACCATTAAAAACTCATCCATGGAAGACATCCATTTGAAGAACTGTGAACTGAAATTTCATGCTTGAAAACATGTTTTGATGATGTACATCTCCTATCAGCGTGACTGTGATCTCATTGAATATAGTGTTTCCGACTTGATATGAGGTTGCCCTGAACTGCAGGGCTATAAAATGGGTGACAGCCTCTCCTCCACAAATCACAGCTTCCGAAAGAACAGTGGAGTCCAGCTTTGAAATTTATGCTCTGGCTAATTCCTGTTTACTGTCAAACCTGCAAAAACAAATGACTACAAAGCAGTTATAATACTTCTCATACAGAATAAATACTTCATTGTGGCATACTGGCTAATAAGTACCTGGGCCGATTAAGGAAAATGGGATGTTTTCTGCTTAAACTATGAAAGGATTAAGCAGCTAAAAATACAGCATGCACCTCGGGGGGAAGCACTGGGGATCCCTTTCCCTCCGACTGGGCAGAGCAGGGACACCGGATCCCAATCTGAAGAGGATATCACTTATCTGGAGACAAACTGCACAGATTAGGAAAGGAGACAGAAGATGCACAGGGGACAGTATGTGGGAGGGCTTTAACACAATTACACACAAGCACCAAATCCTTCCTCTGGCACCTCTGAGAAATTCTGGTGTGATAAATTGTAAATAGAGACCAAAGCCATGCCATTTCCTTCCTGTCAGACTACACCCAGCTCCACCAAAGCCCAGGAGCAGAAGAGGGAAACACCTTCATGTTGTCACCATCACGTCCACTGTTGTGGTTTGTTCCTCTGTGATTCAAATTGACAGTAACGCTTGTCTCGCTACAGAGCTCGGGCCTCTTAAGCAGATTCCAGTTCTGAGTTAACAACACCTCACCAATAAACTGATTGACCCGTTTCCTGTCTTTAACTGGCTTTGAAATCATGCATAAATTTTTAATTTGGTTGACAAACACATTTCACGCAAACACCTAAACATTGCTCCTTATGACGTATATCAAACCACATCCCCCATCCAAAAAAGAATTTTGTGGCAAAAGTAAATAGTGTAATCCAATTTTAGAGACCCCAAGGCTTTATTCAGGCAAACCACCATATTTACAGTGATCACAGTAGCCTTGGTGGCGGTAAAACTGTCAGAGAGGGTTCATTGATTCACTTCATGTCTCATGATTAATTCATTTCTCTTCCTGTGTCTTTTGTAGAATGCACAAATCCTCCATGAGTCACCAATAATATACATTCAGATAGTTCAGCCTTAATTAAGGATTTGACAACTGACAGATGAATGAATTGTTATCATCACATTGAGCTCTTCTTCGGCTTTTTCACCATGCCAAATTGGAAATATTATAAATATGGGTGACATTGGTAGAGTAGATGAAGGTAAATATCTCCATTCTTTAAGTGTGTGCTGTTGTCAAAATGTTTCGGACATGTGCTGACCCAGACTGCACCTACAAAACCGATCCTGGACTCTAGTCTACGCTACACAGAGCATGTATGAGGGAAATGAGGTATTCAGCAACTCTATGTGCCAGCTTCAGTGTCTTTGATCCCTTAATGCTGGAGGTGTTGGCGCTATGTCCCTGCCACCCCCTCTGCATGCCCCACACTGTGTGTGCTGTGATGCCTGTCACTGCTAACACAGAGCGCACCAAATACCGGCAAAACATCCTTCAGTGGAATGTTTTCATATCCTAACATGTGGCATAGTCTTAAATTAATTTTCAAATTTGTTCTTTAAATTTAGGACATTTGCATCTGGGTTACATAAATATTCACTTATCAAATGAGGTAAAAACAAATGCATCAGAAGCACAAGCAGGATACAAAGGTTTCCTCATCTTCCTCATCTGATTTATATACTGTACTGGTCTGTTGAATTATTCATGCCTCATCTAAGATAAAAATTGTTCAATGTCATTATAAAGAGCTTTGCTTGAGCTGTAGTATGCCATCAAGTCCTGCTAGTAAACTGTTTAGGTCTTAGAATATAGTTTCTTACAATTTCCCATAAATTCAATATTG
This sequence comes from Atherinosoma microstoma, assembly GCA_037177055.1. Taxonomy (NCBI): domain Eukaryota; kingdom Metazoa; phylum Chordata; class Actinopteri; order Atheriniformes; family Atherinidae; genus Atherinosoma; species Atherinosoma microstoma. Next base: position 16,119,589 of record JBBBVU010000015.1, on the reverse strand, counting down.
AAAATGAATTATTTCAACTCCAGTAACAAATACAAAAGCAGTTAAAAGTTTGTCATCTGTGCACTGNNNNTATATATATATGCAGATCCCTTGCAAATAAATAATCAATACCAGTGTCATGACAACAAATTGACAACATATTGCCAGTTTTTTGTTTGAAAACATGCCTGTTTCTGGATTATTTTTTGTACAGGATCTTAAAATTGTAGTTTAGGAGATATTTTAGTTGTATCATTATTATTGATGTATGTAAATACATCAATATGTATGTAAATACCTGATATCAGCTTTTATACACACTGGAGCAATATTTTGCATCATACCTTCAGTTCAAAAGTTCAGAAAGTCACATGGGAAAAGACAATCTTGAGAGAAATACACAGAACTTCTACGTGTCTGGAAAGAGCTATGATTTATCAGTCCATATTAAAGGTCTGAGCAATGGGAACATTTATCAACACATTTGTTGGCAAATAGATATTTAGTTACAATTACAAACAAAGTATGCTATCACTCTCTTAAATCCACAAGGAATAATTTATTCAGTCTCTTTACAATACTGAATTACAGCTGAAGCAACAAATCATTCGACCTGTCTTAAAAACTGTGCATACTTAAAGGCTTTCTCTTCAAATAAGTGAAAAATGTTAAGACAAGATTTGAAAAAAATTGGGCAAAACATACATTTTTTGACTGACGTCTTCATAAAATAAAATAAAAAATCACATATTTTTGAAATATCTGACAACAGAAATAATATGCATGTACAAAAATGAACCTCAATTTTCAATATCTTTATGTTAAAACAGGCAGATAGTTAAAAGGCCACAGAGGTGGAAATTTCTATTGAGCCAGTAGAGTGAAATATTTTGAGAAAAAAACTCATGTCTAATGAACAAATGTAATTAAATTAATTGTATTTGCCAAGATATACTGTAATTGATATACAAGTAGTAGCAATAGGCTCTAATAATCCATTTCCCAGGGAGGTTCAAAAGCTTTGTAAGTTCCAAATGTATCCAACACTGCATCTCAGGTTAAGAGAAAACTAAAATAATATTAATCTAAAAGCTCATGATACTATAAAGAACACTTGAAACAGACCAAAAACATTATCTCCTGGTGATAGGTAACATTCAGAGAAGAGGCTCTGTGTCATTCCAGTTGACAAATGCATCTTTCCACCTGAAAATAATAGAAACAAAATGCCATTTTTGTTATTTAAGACAGAGTCTAGGACTTAGTCTTAAGTCAATTCTAGACCTTTTGATGAACAGTGATAAATATTTGTTTATCTGTTTTTAGGATGAGTAGACATTACTTTGCACACGTGACGTCTGTGTTTTTGAAAAAGCACAAGGTTCTTACCTTGTCTGGATACAGAGCTCCAGGGGTGGAATGAGATCATTATCAACTTTCTGAGAGCTCTGGGACATATTACCAATAGCTGAAAAAATAATTTGCATTCTTATTTCAAGTACTCTTGCATACAAAACAACTTAAAGGATTCACATAATTAAAATTTAATACATTAAGTTAAGTTGAAAAAAATCACATCAGCAATTCATACATGCTAATGACTATTAAAGGTGGTTGCCTCTTTATTATAACTGAAAAAAAGCCATAAATAAGTTTCTCAGTTGTCAATTATTAGTTTGAGTGAATTATAACAAATACAACAATCTAAAAAAGAAAGCAGTAACATTCCCTGATTGGGCGGCTGCACCTCAAAACAAAAATGACTGGATCAAGTAAAACTACATACAGATGGTCAGGCGGATCTCCTCCTGTTGGTTGGCCAATCCATCATAATAGTAGAGGTCAAACTCCAGGTCTTTGTCCTCATTGGTCAACAGCTCCCTCTGCAGGCCAAACAGCACGCTGAAGTGACTTTCACTGCACACCACCCAGATTGGATAAGATGGAGTCTTCAGGTAAGCTCCTACCTTGGTTAGAGGAAATCAAAGTACAGCAGAGCAGCATTTTAGCATCTAAGATTTATGCCAATCATACTGTATGACTTTTGTAAATCCTTGTCTCAGAATAAGGTAAAATATTTACATTTATTACAAAACTTGAAACTTTTTTTTTTTCCATTACAATTTCTGTAGGATTCAAAGAACCACATCTTCTCTACTTTAGATCCATGTGATCTTTATAAATACCTTGCTTCTCTGAGTCAGTACAGTTTTGGAGTTGTTTTTTTCTTTTCAATCAAATACCAGATTTATCCAGTTCAAGTACAACTAATGCTTGAGGGCAAAACATTAGAAAAATTCAACAAAAGATGTTATTATATCCAGAGGAGAGTCTAAGACTTTTTTCAACATATTTTTCTTAATGAATGAATGAATGAATGAAATGAATGAATGAATGAATGAATGAATGAATGAAATGAATGAAAAATACTTTATTTATCCCTTTGAGGGAAATTATTGTTGTAGCAG
>JBBBVU010000015.1:16090486-16115996 GCA_037177055.1 Atherinosoma microstoma | reverse complement strand
TGAATGAATGAATGAATGAATGAAATGAATGAAAAATACTTTATTTATCCCTTTGAGGGAAATTATTGTTGTAGCAGATTTAAATAGATTAAAATTTATCTTCTAAATACTTTTCATTTGAACTGGTTAAATATCAGTTTCCATGATGTTTTTTCAGATTACAAAGGAGCCCTTACATTTTCTTAAATCATCCTTTGTCATGAAAGAGCACTACTTTCAAGTAAACATTTAAAGTCGGTGTATGTGTTTTGACAGTCATTCAAATCCCAACTTTAGCTGGGTTGTAAACCATTATCACAGATGTGCCCAGAGTCAACAAGTCATATCGCTCACCTTACAGATGTTATAATGTTCAAACAAGGACAGCAGACCAACATCACAGTGGCCTTTAATTCCTTTAAGGAGCGTCATGTTGCCGTTTCCTGAGTCCAAGTCCATGTCATTGTCAAAAACGTTTGAAGCTGCTCTGCCACAGAGCAACAGGTTGACCAACTCCTGGTGAACACAGAAATACCATCAGATCAGAAAACTTCTTTTTTTGTTTGCATACTGTAGTGAAGGTAAATAATGCTGATAACTCATCTGTTTTTGTTCAACTTGAAAGACACCTGTTGTTGTAACATCAATATATTCTTCTTTTACACAGCATATTGTTGAAATATTTAGCTATATTCAAAGAATTTGTTTAAACCTGAGTGCAGTAGCCATGGGCACCGATAAGGGTGGTGGAAGGTACATCCATGTCTCCTCTTACTCTAAGGACAGACAAAAAGACAAGATAGCTGCAACACTTTCTGGCTCAAAATCATTTATACTGTTCATCTTGTTTAGGAGGAAAAGTTGCATTTACTTTTCAATGGATCGAGATAGAACAGCAGATATCGTCAGCAGAATACATCCCAACATCCCAGATTCAAACTGTGGAATGAAGGGGGAAAAATATAACATAAACATAGCAAATGCTTGTACATGTGAAAGGTAAAATCACACTGAAAAATGTTGATGGCGATTCTCTTACCTGCTCAATGTGCTGCTCAAGAATAAACTGCAGATCTTTGAGGTTATCCACAGTGAAGTACATTATCTGGAGTCAAAAGTGACCAGAAAACACTCACAGTTACAAGACATCGGCAGAAGTGTCACATATCCAAACTCATAGCCAACAAGGACCGGTGAGCTGAACAAATGAGTTCGTCAGGTGATTGCTGTGCCTCATAAAGTAACAGTACAACCAATACATACAGATGCATACAGCAGCTTTGTGACAAATCCATGTTTGTACCTTTTCAAGCACTCCTTCAGATCTGAAGTGACCGGTTGGGGTGAAATGGCTTTTCCCTGAATTTCTGTTTTTATAAAAACATTAAATGAAATGAAAACAAAATCACACAAAGAGTTTAAATCAATGTTCCACTTGACACAGCATATTTATCAGCTACTTTGGAGATTAACAGCTCTGACAACTGTTGGTGATGTTAGTCCTGTTTGATGGAGACCGCTCATATGAAACTGACATATTGAGCCACCCTGACCTTCATTACTCCCAAACTAGTTTTTCCCTATGCACTTGACAATAAAATGGTTCTGTGTGCAAGGGAAACACCCTAAATGCAGTGGATTAAGTAACCTGACATCACACCAGATGGTTACCAAGAACCATCTGGGATGTTGCTGTTGTACATTGTTTGCAAAGACCAGACACAAAACATACTGATTAGGTGACAGAATAAGCAATCTGTTTATAACTGTATATTACCCTGCTTGGCGAAAAAAAAGGTCACCACCAAAGAAAAAGGTCCCACACACTGTAATAAATTATTTTGTTGGACCGCGTTTAGCTTTGATTACGGCACACATTCGCTGTACGCTTCTGCAATGTTACAAGATTTATTTCCGTCCAGTTTTGCATTAATTTTTAAACAAGATCTTGTATCGATGATGAGAGAGTCTGACCACTGAGCAAAGCCTTCTCCAGCACATCCCAAAGATTCTCAATGGAGTTCAGGTCTGGACTCTGTGGTGGCCAATCCATGTGTGAAGATGATGTCTCACGCTCCCTGAACCCCTCTTTCACAATTTGAGCCTGATGACGCCTAGCATTGTCATTTTGAAATAAGCCTAATAATCAGGGAAGGAAAATAATCCATTGATGGAATAAGCTGCTCATTCAGTATATTCAGGTAGTCAGCTGACCTCATTCTTTGAGCACATAGAGTCGCTGAACCTAGACCTGACCATCTGCAGCAACCCCAGATCATAGCTCTGTCCCCACAGGCTTGTACAGTAGGCACTAGGTCTGATGGCTGCATCACTTCATCCGCCTCTCTTCTTATGCGTCCATCACTCTGGAACAGGGAAATGTTCTTACTTTCAGTATTAAACGTAGTCCTGAGTTCTACTGTTGTTTTTCACTGAATTGATTTCACCAAATGTTAAAGTGATCGCCGATCATGATCATTCAGGATTTTTTTCTCACCACATTTCTTCCTCAAACATGACTGTTCCCCACTGTCCTTCCAGTTTTAGATGATGCGTTGGACAGTCCTTAACCCAATTTGAGTCATTTCTCTAATCTCCTAAAATGCTTTCTCTGCTTGATGCATGCCAATAATTTGACACTTCTTAAACAGACAAACATCTTTTCATCAAACACAGAATTTGTCTTTCAAAGTGCTTGTTTAAGAAATGAGAAGCCACTCATTACATCATTTGGGGTTAAATAACTTGTTTCCAGCTGAAAGATAATCGCCCATGCAGTAATTTTCCAATAGGAGGCTTGTAATTATTTGCACAGGTGGCGACTTTTTTTTGACCAGGCAGTGTATGTGCTAACTTTTACCATAATATCAATAGAGTGCAGAGTAGAATTGAACTCTTGCTCTGTTTTAAAGGAAAAAAATCAAGTTCTGTTATAACTTATGCTGGAGCAGCATGTAATTATTTAACTGTAGCCACAAGTATATGAAGCTGACTTTTCAAAAAAAAAAAAAAAAACATACCTAAACCACAAATGCATAACTCAGAGGCTTAAGCATAGAATCTCTTGTATTATAGATTTTAAGATTATTAGGGTGTTATCTTACATTGCAACTGTGGCCTGTTTTTCCTCGCCAGCCCTCCACAAGATTTCAGCCAAAGCTAAAACAAGACACTGTCTTCTGGTAGCATTGGAAGGTCTTAACCTCCTGTTAACAAAGTGGAATATAAACATTAAAAGCAGGTTCTCTAGGGTTATATCACAGTTAATACAAAAAGGCAAATGTCACTGCTTTGAGAGTTGCTACAAAGTGCTCCTTGATGTGAATTAATGGCTATAAAAAGCATTCAAATACTGGAATATGGTACAGAAAGGGTAGTAACATGAGTCAAAGTTCTGAAATGAAAGCCAACTTACTGAAGACCAGTATTACAGCTTTCTGTGTTTTCAAACAGCAGTTTCTTTAGAACAAATGCTTGAATAGATGCCAGGACTCCACAGGGACCGCCCTAAAAGGACAAATACATAATTTTGAAAAAAGAGAAAACAATTCAACAAAGAACAGGACAATCAATGTGCTACATAAATTAAACTTTACAGGATAGCAAGGTTAAAATGACCTTTCTCTGCACAATTCCATAACTGAGGTCATGTATCTCTGAGAATGTGAAACCCTGATTCCTCCACTCGACACTGAAGCAATTTAGGCTGGAACCAAGAAAAACTGCTTTCAACTCCTACGGAAAACAAAAACAGAAATGAAACCAAACAAAAATGAATATCAAAGCCAATCACAGAAACTGTCTCCTGCAATCCCCTGAAACTTCTGAATAACTAACCCACCGTGGCAGTGTGTTGGTCCATCGGTCTGCTTCTATACTGACACTCTGCAGCAGTCCTCTGGAGAGATACTTTGGAGAATTCTTGCACATCATCAGCATCATCATCATCATCATCAATGTCATCTGAAAATGGATGAATATGCATCAGCACCAAGCAGTCAAATAAGTTAGTGATTCTGGCTTTTATTTTATTTTTTGCAGGACTCACCCAACACCAATTCTGACACATTCAAATCAGACAGATTTGGCTTTGTCTTTACGCTAAATAACAAAACATAAAACATAATAAGTTATGGACAGACTTTATATGAGATCAAATCATTGCGTTCTCACTGATTATGTGTGGTACTACAGCTTAAAGCCATTTACGTTCTTGTTTTCAGTATGTTTTGTTCTGTTTTTCCATCGCTGTTCTCAATCTGTATTCTCCCTGAAGGGTTCATCAACTCCGGCTTCCTTCCTCTATAGTCAGCTAAGCTGATACCTGTTAGACTGCTTTCTAAGGCTTTTTTTTGTATGCCAGTCAACAAAAATCTCTCCTGAGATTGTTTGTTTTCCTCTTCTTTACTGAGCAGTGGCTGGGAAACTTGAGCCCTTCGACTTTGTCGTTTTTTGTTAGATTCCTAAAAGGAAAATCATAATTAAAGCATGGATAAGAATGTGAAAAATGTGAAATAAGCATCAGGAGCTTAGTATAGTGTACCTGTGGCACTGGTCCAGCCATCATGCCTCGTCTGATGCGGTTACTTCTGCTCCTCTGGGTTGCCTCAGTGGTGGAAATGTTTTTATCTGGCTTTCTTTGGCTGAAGCTTGCATTGCCCTCTAGGAAAGCTAATAGTGGCTGACCTTTTTGGCAATCTGAGTTATCAGCCGAGGCATTTGCTTGACCATAACTAGAGGGTCCGCGTTCCTCAGACAATAGTGACATACATGTAGACTGAGAGGGGAATCCTCCTTGTATTTCAGGCCTGTGAAAGAAAATATGAGTTTGAATAAATTATAAACACTGTACAAAATTATGTTTTAAAATTTTACATTCAAAATACCTCATTTTAGTGTGTTTGCTATAAACAGAATCTGATTTGATTTCATCTGCTTTTATGTCATCCATCTCTGAGGATGTTCCTGCAGGAGAATCAGCTGAGCTGACAGTTTGGGTGCTCTGCAGAAAATCAATTTCACTTCTGCTGTGCTGATCATTCTTTAATTGTTCGATGTGATGTTTCACAATGATCTCCAGTAACGTTTTGATCGGGGAATTGTGCACCTGTAATTACAAATAAGTTAGTTGAAGACTTATACGTAATCCATTTGAACAGCAGCAACCATTAGGCTGTGGGGACTTACTTTATTCTTCCTGTAGATATCTTCTATATTGAGTACATTCCTCAGTTGGGATCTGTTATTGATACTAGCCTCTGTGCGTGGATGCTCCTCATCCATACAGGCAATAGTCTTCTTTAGACCCTGTGCATCAATACCAACAGGTTTTCTGTTATATTTTGTGACTTTTAGACAAAAACACAAATAATTCTTCCAGTTTTTCAGTGCGAGTTTTTACCTTGGTCACACTCTTGCCACGTATGTCAAGAAGCAATACATACAGCTACAAGTGCTGGCATTTTTCATTGGAAAACTCCTGTTTGCGTTTATGAACTATGTAGCTCTGAAAGGAAGCTAACGCGAGCTAGCTGGCTAGCAGTGTTATTAGTTTGTATTTCGCACTCTTACCTTTCGGCTCAGATATTCTCGTACAAGGGAAGAAGAAACCTCTTCGACCAAAGCGATCATGATGGCAACACATCCAGCTGCAGAAAACAACCGCCAAGCAGACAAATCTAAGCGACGCGATTGAGGGATGTGCTGCCTGTACCAACACGGCTAGTTGAGGACGCGTTCTTCATAAAAACCTACATAGTGGGCAGGGTTTAGGTTGGACAGGGGGGAACACGCAGACTGCGAAACAAAGTCAATTTCTCTGGTTCCGAGAATTCTATAGCAAAAAGCTGCGCCGCACTTTTAACATGTGTACAACAGGGCTGAGTCACGTCAGAGTGTTGGTATATGAGCTAGGGATCAGGGAAACTGAGTCGCTCGTCAAAGTGCGTTACCATGGAGATACTAGTCGCTCTGGTCGCTCCACTCACTGAGGTACACAAATATGGCGGACGCTTCTCCAAGCACTCATCCTCCACTGTACTATTTGTTAAATGTTAAATGTAGGTGCAAACAAATCTTACTATGAAATTCTGTTTAGTCATAATCCTCTTCAGGTCTAGCAGCTTCTGAATCAGGATGTCTTACCAAATGGTGCTTTCCAACTTCTGAAAAATTGTTTTGACAGAAATGTTGATTTGAATATTTTAAATAAGAGTTTTAATGATGAATGGATATGTTTTAGAGGGAATGATATCCTCCCAGCATAGATATACTGGTGTTCCTATTTCTTGTTTTATACAATGGGGAAAACAAACAATAAAGAAAAAAGCTCATGCAAAATATCAAATTAAAACCATTTTAGGAAAAAATAAATCTTAATTAACAAAGAAAATTTATACTTATATATCTTGGCTGGGGCCTTTCTGTTTGAAGTGGTGCTAATTTTAGGCTTTTTAGGGGGACATTTCATCTTAGCAGGACTATAAGATAAGAAGTGGATCTATTAGCTAGGCTATTTGTTATGAATTGGCTTGTATGAATACTGACTGATGACAACAGATTGGCTCAAACTGATTGTGAAGTTCCTTGAGATGACATTGTCATGAATTGGCGCTATACAAATAAAACTGAATTGAATTGAAATTATTAATATTAAATTCGAAAACTACATACTGTTCACTTTCAAATCCAATTGGCTCAGAGTGCTGGGGATTTTGGAGTGAGTTGATGTGAGGGATCTGACAGGAGAGATCTGATACTGTCGTCTTTCAGTTGTTAGCTAGAGTTATACCACAAACTGTGTATTTAATTACATAACTAAATTGTTCATAGTTTGGTACTATATTTTTACACATTTCTTCTCATATCTGCGTAGGTATGCTAGTTTTTAGCATCTATAATGTGAACACCACCAGCATCTCTTTCATACAACAGAGGGAGTATCTAATCCAGTAGGTCACCAGTCTAAAGAAGCTAGTCTTGAAACAACTATGAATGGAAAATTATTCTTATCCAGTGAAATGTGTAATTTAGAGGAATTGCTTGCAAGTCACATTCTTATCAGGGCCTGAGCACCTCTAAAGGACTGGCCCTAGAGTTGCCCATGATGTGGAGTTTGCATGTTCCCTCTGTGTCTGTGCACTTTGTCCAGATGCTTCAGCTTCCCCAGCTGAGCTGTAGCTCAGGAGAAAGAGTGGTGATCTGCCAGTTGGAAGATTGGTGGCCTCTCTGGACTACATGTCGTAGTGTCTTTTGACAAGACACTGAACCCCACATTGTCTTCAATGTGCTCATCAGTGTGTAAATGTGTGCTATAGGTTGCACTCCATAGATAACTCATAGGAAGTGCTGCATTAATGCTTGAATGTGGCTTGTAATGTCATGTTAAAAAAGACTATAAAAGTGATTTATAAGTACAGTTAGCATTTTACTCTTCTAAAGGCACATATGTTAGGTTATCTGTTGAATCAGAACTATTTGTTAATGGTTGTCTCTGTGTCAGCCCTTTGATTAATACAGTACAGAGAATGGATGGATAGACATGATTATTGTCATCCAAATGGAAAACAAGTATAATAATGATCAAGTTTCAGCTGTTCAGTGCAAGAACAAACAACATCACAATAATACTGTTATTTTGGTTCATTTTATTAAAACTTGTATTCTATTTATAACATATGACAAATATTCATACTATCCTATTGCGTTTTCATTATCAAACAATGAAGTGGTTGTCCTGGACAACCAGACGACAATTCAAAAAGAAAAAAGGATGGGTGCGTGGAAAATCAACATTAATTTGTTTTGGATGCTGCAAAATAAACATCAGGATGTATACATGAGTTTTGTTCCTGCAACATGTGGCTGGTAGACCCTAAAAAATAGTGGTGCTGTTACCCTACATGTTACCCTACATCTGGGAAGGATCACAAGAAACAAGGCTGAACTCTTAAGTAAGATGTAAGATGTTCTAATGGTTTGATTTATATTTCTATGTGATGTCCATCAATGCACATTGATATTTAAGGTTTTACTTTCAGTGTTATAATACCATAGCTATATATTTGGTATTTATGGACCATAAAGTGTGATATTTACAAACAGCACCACAACACCTAAAAATTGTTTTCATCACAAATGTTGTAGGGACTTTCAATAAAGATATTTTGAAGGTTAATGCAACTATTAGCTTTGGAACAAGATTCATGTCTGTTTTGGCACAGGTATCATCCAACATCCTAGCAGGGATTATGATTGAGCAATGCGTAAACAACATTTAGATCTTTTTTTTGTTTGTGTGTGCGTGTGCTATGTATCCCTCCCTTAGGAATGCCAAGCAAACTGTTCTTCCCCCTGCTGTTTGACCATACCAGGGATGAAGTTTTACAAAAGAAGTGAAAGACAACGGGGAAAATCTCCAGAACATGGAGGGGCATCAGTAGTCATAAGCTGCAAGAAAGAAACAGAAGACCTGTTATCCATATCTGCTATTCAGCCTGGGCTCATAAGGAAGAGGAGCATGCGATCCACTTCATAAAGAGAGATGAGTTCCAGGTAAGAGGCATCATGCAGGCATGCCATCACACCAAAGTGGTCTTACTTTCTATTGTGAGGATGCAAGTACTTGCTGCTGTGCCTCGGCTGTTCACAGCCTTGCACATGTACTCTCCCTCGTCCTCTGGGAAGGTCTCTGGCAGATAGAGGCAGTACGTCTCTCCTCTTTCTATATACTGATAGTCCTCACAGTCTTGGAGCATCTCTCCCTCAAACCACCAGGTCACTTCTGGCTTGGGCTCCCCGGTGATTTTAACTGTAAACCGAACTGGCTCAGAATCCACCACCGATTGATTTTTAAGGGGCTTTTTAAACCACGGAGCCCCTGACCTGGCATGATCTTCATCATCTTCATAAGCTGTAGAGCCATTGATGATGCTAGCCTCGTCCTCCCCATCCTCCTCCTTCTTCTGCAAACAGATGAAACAATTACAAATCATTGTCGAGGTCAAAGCAACCTCATTACAGACTCTTAATATGCTCTCATGCATTTGGACTGATCCTGCATAAGTCTGAAAGATGAGGGACTTGCTTTTTGCAGGGCAGCATCAATCTCCTGCTGTTCAAACTGCATTCTCTGAAGCTTCTGCTCCTCTATCCTCCTCCGCTCCTCTTCCTCTCTGGCTTTAGCCATTTGTTCAAATCGAGCTCGCATGTCCACCTTCTGTTTGAACGGTGACTCCTCAGCTCTCGCATTCGTTGTTTCTCCTTCTTCTTCCTCCTGAAAAACAAACCAGTTATACATGTCACAAAGACTATACTCTTTAATAAAATAATAATGAGAATAATAATTTGACATCTTTGGTCTATTGAATTAGTTATGAAAACAGCATTTTCAGTCTTGTTAAGCGCTCAATCCCTTTATACTACTAGCCACATTCACACACTTCCATATCGCACTATTCTCTTTATCATACAAACCAACACATCTGGACTGATCAGGAAGTTTACCTCCCTGTCAGACATTTGGACACCCTTACCTCCAGGATCCTCTCAGCTTCTCTCTGTTTAATTTCATCATCGATGGCCTTTCTCCGCTCTCTCTCCATCTCAATCTTTTTCTGAATCTCCTCCTCAGTCAGCTGCTTGATCTTCTCAAACTTGGACTTGAGGTTTTTGGCCTGAATGGAGCCAGTTCTCTTGAGCTTTGTCAGTTCTTCATATTCTTTGCTCACAACATCAGAGCTTTCATTTATTTCATCCTGTAAAACATGACAACATTCAAACAACACAAACTGTTACCTTAGGACACTTAGTTTGGACACTTGATTTAGAATTCATTAATAAATCAATTAATTAAATAATCAATGAAAAAAAGAAAATAAAAATGGGTTCCCTGTGACATATGTGGGTTGTTAGAGAAATAGTTGTTTTTTTTAAAGTATCCAAGTAATCTATGTATCATGCTCTACAACTAAATAATATAAATTGAGAATGCCCCGTTTTAAATTTCATTCTGACCTCGCCCATCTCTTGTCGGAGTTGTTCAAATTCCTGCTTCTCCTGCTCAAATTTCTTTTTGCGCTCCTCTGCCTTGCGTCTCCTCTCAGCTTCCTCCTTCATTTTTAGCAGCTCCTCAAAGTTCATCTCCAGTTTTCTAGGATGCAGCGCTTCCTGAGACTCACTCTTCATCATTCCCCCATCCTCATCCAGTACCTATATAAATGGAAACCCACAAAAACAGAGATCGCAATTATGGAGTTAATTAAATTACAGCATATGCAAGTATTATATCTATGCTTAACTACAGTCTAAGTTAGTATTGTTCAAGGTCCAATATCTGCCCAACATTAAATGGAAGTGTAGCGCCAACAAACACCTAAACAGGGTCATTTATTATTGCGCATTTAAAGAAACATGCATCCAAAAACAACTGCAAAACAATTGCATTTCTAGGTTTAGACCTTTGTTCCCTTTGTTCAGATGGATAATACATTTCTGTTTATATTCTGCATGAAGAATTGTTGTTTCCTTTTTTTTTAATTGAAAAATGGTGCATATTTGAAACTGAAAATATCTTACTGTTTCATCTCCATATGCAGACATTTCCTGATCCAGGCCAGGGGTCTTAAAGAAATGATTTGGACAAGGGAACAGCAGTGTAGATGTAGTACCATTTGAGCCAGCAGAATGATTTGTAGCACATAAACAAAAAGGGCAAATCTAAATGGAATTTGTATCTGAATATTTCTGACAATATTAAAAAGGTGTTAGTGATGGTATTTAGATGGTATATTAATTATCAATAGGTAAGTATTTTTGTATTATATATGTGGTTATAAATATATAATGTTTATGTATGACTGCTTGTGTGCCCTTGTGTGTTAATGTTGTTAAAAATCTTGTCACAGTCCAGGTTTCATAAAGTGTTTTTTAGAGAAAACTGAGCAGTTAATGAGATGAAAATCAAGTTGAAGCCTGAACAACACTACTAAGACTAATTCTAACACGCTCTAACATGATAGAGCTCAGCCAAATACATGCACGATCTCATTTTTGGTCACTGAGTCATCCAGCCTCACCATGCTCTTGCGGGCCTCAGCAAAGAGCCTCTTTTCTTCTTCCAGTCTCCTTTTGGCCTCCTCCTCTGCCTTCTTCTGCTCTTCCTCTCGTCTCTGTCGTTCCAAATCTTCAAAGCTGATGCATATCTTACCAGGCTTGCTACCTTCCAGGTTCAGTAAGGCCATGAGAACCTCATCATCCTCATCTACAAGCTGAGGAAAAACAAACCAGGTTGAACTTTGAATAATCTATTTAAGAGATGGTTAGTTTCAAACACATTTTGCCAATATATATTTTCAGAACTGTAGAAGTCTTAATCCATGCCTCATTTCATTTTATTTTGCTTCCTGTAAGCAAGGCAATCTTTCAAACTGAACTTAAGCAGTGGCTCTCCAGCTGTCTACAACATGTCTGAGATCTTTCTAAAATTTTCATTTGGAAATTGGCTTCTTTTTACTTATTTTCAATCCTTCTTTGTACCTAACCACAAGCAAAGGAATGCATTTTTGTTTAGTAAATTAGACCAACACTGACCTGTGAGTAATTTAAGCATAAAAAGGCTCCTAACTTAAGGGATGAACCAGTGTTGTTTCTATAACAGACAACTTCAAAAAGATCTACTATTCCTGCTAATTTGCAATCAGGGGTGGGTATCCCTTTTTTGCACCATATTGGTAAGTTTTTTCAAAATGATGCTTAAATATTTGTTGAATTTCAGATAAATGCTACATTAAAAGGAATCATTTTGTACTTCAGAAAGCCTGCTTTCTTGCTGTGTGGCAAAAAAGTGAGATTGAAAGGGGTATCACTGTCCAACTATTTAATGCGTAGCAGCCATCTAGCTCACTTTAGAACATTAGACACTTGGTTTTTTTAAAAGAAATATAGATGAGTCTTTAGGAAATTAATCACTGCTAAGTAGGGAATTCAAGAGATACTTATAAGAATGGTACCAGCCCGCTCATTTAACTCTGCACATAGCACATAGGTATAAGCTTCCTCCATTCACCAAACTGTCAAACTATTCCTTCTAGAATAGTTACACAAGACCTTACTGAGGACAGACATTTTTCATAGTTTTACACAGTTTTAAAATCATTTAAAAAAAAACCAAAATAATCCATTAATGAGGAGTATAATGACCATGCTCTTCCTGGCTTCAGCAAAAGCTCTTCTCTCCTCCTCCATCCGTCTCTTGGCCTCCTCCTCTGCTTTCTTGCGCTCTTCTTCCACCCTTTGCCTTTCTAGCTCTTCAAAGCTCAGTCTCAGTTTTCCAGGACGGAATTCCTCTTTGTCTTCCTGAAATGGCTGAGTGCTTTCCTCATCTTCTTCCTGTTGAGACAGAAGTATTGAGTCAGCTCAACAACAGTCAACAACACCAAAATCCACCATTTAACAAATCTATATTTTGTGTTTATGAGTTGTAAATGAAAGGATGTTTATGGCTTATTAGCGTCATGATGTGAGGGTTTATATCACAATAATTAAAAATAAATAAATAGATCGCTGTGCTTCATTGTATGCAATATATTTTCTTACCATTCCCAACCTGGCCTGCTCAAAAGCCTTCTTCTCCTCTAACAAGCGTTGTTTTGCTTCTTCCTCAGCCTGCTTCCTCCTCTGGTCCTGCCGCTCCTTTTCCAGTTCCTCAAATGTCATCTTCAGCTTTCCAGGAGCTGCTGTCGCCTTCTCTGAATGCTTCTCCTCTTCATCCTAATTCAAATCAATATTTGAATGTGTAAGACTCCACCATCATGATGAGGCTGTAAAAAAACAAACAACTAAACATTCTCAAGTGCAGATGTGGATTAATGTGAAAAGCAACCTGTTGAACAATAGAGCGTCGCTTGGCCTCCCTGAAGGAGCGTCTGTTTTCATCATATCGTCTCTTCTTCTCATCCTCTGCCTTCTTCTTCAGCTCCTCCTCTCGGTTCTTCTCTATGTCCTCAAAGTTCATCTGGATTCTACCTGGAGGTCGAGATGGCTTCGCTGGAACCACACGTACCAGTATTGTGTCATCTCCTTCCTGATAATCAAACATTAATGAAATGATAACAAAGTAAATAAATCAGAAATAATAGACCAAACTGGTAATTCATGTTTATGGAGTTCTGTTAATTACAAATAAAGATGAATTGAATTGAATTGAATTGAATTGTGTGTGAAACTATTGACGGGTTAAGATAAACAATTTATTTAGGTCACTTATGACGCAAACTTGCATCTAAACTTGGAGTAAGATCGTGTGTGTGCGTAGGAACACAGCAGGGTTAATGTCACCATTTGCAGTAGGTCAGTGTATGGGTGTCAGTCTAAGATAGAGTCTAATTCAGTCACAGGAGGGAAGTCTACAGCTAATTTTGTGACTGGGAGTTGTGGGAAACAGTTGGCAGTCATGTGCTTTTGTTCCAGTTGTTTCCAAATCAGCAAGTTGCTGCTTCACAGCATTGTTTCATAAATTATTACATTAAAGCATCATATTGTTTGATGGGCAACAAGACTCGAGGAAAACTTGAGGAAAAATGTGTGTTGACCCACTGTGCAGTAGAAGGTGCAAGTTTTTAGAAAAATGATGGTAGCTTTGTAGTCTGCCCTTATGGTTAATGATGAAATAGTCACAAAATTAGATTTATGTATATTGACTCAAATTTCTTTTAATGGCACTCACCAGTTTTTGTTGTTGTGATTTGTAATAGAAAGGTTCTTTCATGTCACCCATCTCATTATGTTTGCAGATGGAAAGAAAAAACGGATAATAAGCTATATGTGGTAGTGTTTAAAAGTATGTAACCAAAGACTGAAAGTTCAAAATTCAAAGTTCAAATCATTAATTGTAAACCCGTCATCTGAGAAAAAATGTGTTATTTAACCCCTGAAATACAAACTAAACCATTTCATGTATTTGTTTTCTTTTCTCCCTTTTTTCTATAACATCTTAGTTTCTAAGCCACCAGGAATGCAACTCCAGTGACGGCTTAAACGAAGTTAATCAGCTTTTTAGGATAAACATCTTCCCAGAGTTGCTTAAATTCATACAATAAGTACAGCAGTGTCCTGTTCAAGATGTCCCAAACATCATTCATACAGCATTGTTAATGCCACTCATACTGTACAAGAGCAGAATTAGGGCACAGAAGTAGCAGGTAATTGCCTGTAATTGCTTATCTGGCCCAAGAATACTTGCATAACCATTCCCAAGAACAGCATAGTCTGAGCGTACAGTAAAATGCATAGAAGCTCCTTTCAAAACGTTGCATCTGTTCTATTCCAATGACAAAAATGTGTTTATATATACATATATATATATATATATATACCCTATGTTGGTGGGTTGCATGTTGCATGTTTTTAGCCAACTATATATGTATAGTTATATATATATATGTATGTATTATATATATTATATATATACATATATATATATATAATTTTCTAACCAAGTAATCGTGTATACTGTGACATGTAAAGGAAGTGACCCATTTCTTCTCAGGTCACAGGTTGGTCATGTCAACAATGCCACTGTTGGTTTCAGACCTCTATCCGGTCTTTGCCAACTGTTCCAATCTCAAAAGCCACTTAAAATAACTCATCCAAGTGGCAGCTGGGGATTACATTAAACATTAGGGATGAAAGTGCCTCATTCTCACCATAACAGCAGCAGTGGACTAACCGTCCAGATACGTCGCCCTGCTTCCTCATCAAATATGAGAAACTGTATAAGCAGTTCACCACAGGTTTACTGACCTCAGCGGCTTTCTGAGCCAATTCTTTTTTTATTTTGGCTTTCTCCATGTTGTCCTGGGCCTCCCTTTTCTTCCTTTCTTCTTCCATCCTCTTCCTTTCCTCCTCTTGTCTTTGTTTCTCCATTTCTGCAAACTTCCCCTTCACACTACCTGAGCATTTCACAAAGCAAGACACAAGCCTTCAGACTCTTCTTCCCTCCACATCTCTTGTATTTTTCTACCAGCTGCCTCCCTTTGTGTGTCCTACCTGTTATTTTGGGGACGTAGGACTTTTCCACCTTTGCTGGTTTCACTTCCTCTTCTTCATCACTGGATGCTAGTAGTTCTTTTATCTGCAGCAAATCAGATGGAGAGTGTGGTGAGGTTAAGATTTAGCTGGGATCATCTCCTCTGCCACTCTGGAGCCATGCTGGTCCCAGCAAGAACATGGACCTAATCCCTGCTAATAGCAGGGTCATGTGGTCTGCAGGTGGGCCTGTGATTGGCTCACTTTGTTGTTGCACAGACAGGGGATGAGCGTAGGTGTCCGAGCCTGGCCAGCTATGGCATGACAGTACAGAAAGGTTGTTATGTCTTCGTATCACTGATAATCCACTCACATAACACCATATCACTGCCTTTATTTCACCACAGCAAATCTCAAAGACAAGCCGTTTAGCTTTGAATTCTTGATCTCTTACTTTCCCCACTCTAAACTGTGTGTCAGGTGATCACACAATGAAGCTGTGATAAGATATTTAAGAAGCCTGCTGTTATAAGAAAGAAATATACTGTAGATGTTTTGAGTTTGCTTTAACAACATTTATGGCTGAAATCAAGCATTATTAATATTTATATTAGTTATTGGATTAATACATAAAATGTCAGAAAAGACAGTCTGTACCATTACTAGGCAAATGACTATTCTCATTTTGTGATCATTTCAATACATATTTTACAAAATAGATATACATAAACCTTTAAATTGTATTCCCAGGTGATATGCATCGATGTTATGAGGGAAGGTGTGCATAACTACACGTAATAGGCAATACTTTGAGACAAGAAAAAAGTAAGATGCCATTCAGGTTTGATGCAACACTTACTCAACTTTGTAGATGCAGCCACATGATCCAACAATTTTTTATGAGTAGTCAGCAGCAAAAATCTCATGGAGAATAAAAGGCTCAATGTAATTTCAAAATGCAGGATGGAAATTAAAACTAAAGCTATCAAAAGACCATTATTTTTAATCATATTCTAGGGCTGCTGCCTATCTAAATTTTCCAGATGTGCAAGGTATCAAATGTGTGGAGACATGACCGGAGAGAAGAAGGGACAAAACCTCCCGCTGACTAAGATTAAGATGCTTATACATCAACAATAAACCAAGAAAAACATGAGATATCTCCAAGGCTTGTGGACAGATATAATAAGAGTGATTAGCGGGGTTAAGGATAGGTACTTTGAACAGATGGAGTCCATGCCAGTTCCTGCATCAGCGACATACTCTTTTCAACTCACCATGTACTGACCCTTGGTCAGTTTTATAAGCATGGGATACATACCATCACTTTCTCTAATATGCTCTAAAGTTGCATATTGCCTGTGGCAGTAAGTGACATTCCAGCTGCATCAAGAGAAAACTGCAAGAAAACATCCACTAGCTTATCAACAGATAACACAGACACCAGGAAGACAGATATCAGACTCCAAAACAGGACATCAGTGTTAAGGTCCAACCTTAATTGGTTACTGCTGTTTTTCATATCTTTTTTATCTTAACTTCTGGTCTTGATTTTGTCCTTTTTTTAAGCTCTGCAAATTTACTTACCCATGCAATAAAATTACTTGGATAAGGAACGTTTCATGGCCTGCCATTGAATAAATAATACATTTTAATACCAAAATCTCTGCCAACATTTTCTACTCTGTAATGGAGATGTATTTTGCATCTCTTAGGTTAGCAGCTCAGGAAGCACCATTACTGCTGCCATGATGGTCACAAATAAACTCAAAGGCTTAAGGATGAGCAAACAATGGCCAGTCCCCTTTCCTCATTTGACTTAAATCCTATTGAGAGCTCATTGGCTCTTTTCAGATTTACTCTGACAAATGACATTGCACCCATTTCGGAACATCATTTCAGGGACTTTATGCACCAATAAAAATGCATCTTGAACAGATAAGAAACTGAAAAGCCTCCTGGATGAAATGCTCATGGCAGCCACTGAAATTAACAGTGCATGTGTTGGACACTGAATATTTCTTCAAGGCTAAAAATATTTTGCACCTTTCCTCTGATTTTTTCTTTGAGAAAGACAAAACTCCCCTTTACTTTGTTCAGCACTGAAATTAATTACAATAAATGCACTTTGTTGATGCCATGATTGTGCACACAATGAAGTAAAAACATCCTGGAATCAGTGTTTAAATTAACGTTTGCTGACTGATTCACCAAATCACAGTGCCGTTAAGTCACTATTACCTAACCTGATATATTTGGTGTATGGTTAATTTGGAAGTTTAGCCATTTGATGAGCATACATCTCCATAACTCTTGATCAAAATATGAATCCACTGTAGGCCCTGTGTGGTTCAGTCCTTTAGTATGCATTAATACAATTAAAAGTAACACCGTACAAAAAATACAAACCAAAGTTATGAGTCAGTTTGAATAAAAGTGATTAATCTGTTAATTGACTGAAGTTCTATTTGTGCGATACTGCAGTGTACTGCATGAAGGCTGAATCCTCACTCAAAGTGGCAGCTTTGTCATCTCCGTCATGCCTCATCATGCCATGCAGATCACAGCCGGGAGTTAGTGAGGTTATCTATCTTTGACCTGCTGCTTCCTGAGACTCCATTGCCTCTCCTTGATGTACTGGTCCTTCCTCTTCTGTTGTTCATCCCTGTTCCTCTGCCGGCTGCGCTCCTCTCTAGCCTTCTGCATCACCTCAAACTTGTTGGTCACATCCCCCTTTTCTTTGTTCAGCTTTGGCACGTAGCTTCTTGCCACTGGTTTTCTGGATCTGAGGAGTTTCTGTGGTGTAGGAGTGACAGAATCAAGAGAGAAGATATTTCATGGCCATTTCTTTTGTTAATATGGTTAAGAATGACATCATCTTTGGTATCTCTGTTAGATATCTCCTGTAATTTTCTTTTTATAATTCTGCCTCACCTCTTTCTTAATTGTCAAATCAGAAATATTCTGGGTGTCATCTGTTTCAGGTTGTGGATCTTCTTCCTTTGGTGAAACACCATTGACTGCCTCGGGCTCGTCGTTTTTCTCCTGTGCTTTGTCTTCTGTTTTGTCCTCCACACCGTTAACATGCGCCGTCTCAGCCTCGTCGCTCGTATTCTCGCTTGCATGTTGAGGTTTTTTATCTTCACTCTGCAACAGCTTCTCACTTTTTTCCTCTAGATTGCTGACCGTCTCATCATCCTCCTCATGTGTCATGTCATCCTCTCTGTCTTCCTCCCCGCTCATGCTGTGTTCGCTTTCATTTGTCATATCTGCCAAGTCATGGGCATCTATGTCCGTAGCCTGCGCCACCTCAGTCATGTTTGTGCCACGATGACAAGTTGACAAACAGGTTTTGTTATAATTTCACCTGCAAAGCAAAAGAATCATGGTTCAAATCATAGTCTTCGTAATGCTAATTTGCTTTACACATAATAAATGCTATATGAGCAACAGCAATATGGCTAAAATTATGTAAACATTGACTTTCATTTCATTAAGTCAAAACATGTCCTCCTAAGATAATGAATGATTGATGCACAGCTCATTAAAAAAATCTTCAGATAAAGAAATCTATAAAATAGATTTCTGTGATTGCATTTGCTGTTTATGTGATATGTGATGTATCAATAAACAGGGCTGACATTTTAATTCCTGCTGCAAAATTTGAATGAATTCATTGATTATATCTTCAACTTTTAAAGGTATTATGATATATCTTGCTTTTTTGTTTTTATAAAACAAGTACTTCCTACATAAAAGTTAGAGGCTAAGAGAGCTGTCTTGCTTCTCAACATGTCAAAAAAGACTTCAACGGTGCTTGCTGGCCTCTATTTATAGACCACTTATGAGTCCAGAACATGTGATCATTGCTATTTCTGAAGACTGATAGGCAGTTGGACAAAGATCAAGCTGGCACCCTCATGTCGCCCCACAGACCCTTGACAAAATGGCTTAGAGCTAGACGACTGTGTGAAAGGGAGCTGTGTGTACTCGTAGTCATCCCTGAAACAGTCATTGTTTATCAGTATCCACAAATTCCATTTCTATTCAGGTATGATGATCATATTGTGGCACAATGCTGCTAATCAGCTCTGTTATTTCCATGTGTGACCTAAAGCAAACACACGAGGTCTGAACATGCTATAGGCCTCGGGGTATGGTGGATATCCATAAAACTGACATTATAAATCATAATGCATCACATTTGTGATGCACTGAACTCACTCCACTTAGTTCACATTTGCATGCATATATTCTATTTATGTTTTTGTTCATACAAACATGTCTGATTTTTCAGGTAGTCCCTGTACTTGTAATTTGGTCACTTCATTAATTAATGAAGAGTGTGACTTTGCTTGCTCATGCTGGTTGTCCACCATCAGTCCTGGTAAAATGGAATGATGTCTGGAAACAGAAGGCACAGACTGATAATTATGGGATCAACACCTGTCATCTTCTAAAAGCTGTCTGTGGCAAAATGTCTTCTGTTGTGCATTGTTGGCCAGAAACACAAATTTCTAATCATATAATCAATACATCTCTGCAACTTCTTAGATTTTACTGCATGCATATCTTATAATCTAGTTATTTTGGGTTGGTTTTTGTTTGATTTTTTTTTTTACACAGAAAAAAAATAAGTTCTCTCCAGTCTTTTAATCTTCAATTTGACTTGTAAAAGTTTTCATGTAATATGATAATAACATGAAAATCTAAGTGAATAAAAAGTTCAGTTTTGGCATTTGTCCTATGTCTCCACAGCTGGCAGAAAAAAATCAGGAATAAATGACAGTTTGGCCTGCAGGCTAAACAGAAATGAATGTTTTAACTCATTACTCCTTTTAAAGTCTAATTCAATACAATTAGAGTTTCAATCTTTCTGTGTCTGTAGGCTATGTCTGATGGCATTTGGACATGTGGCCACGAGCGCAGAAAAGGCAGCTGACGTGGGGAACACTTTATTTTATTGTATTTTTGTTTTTGTTTTTTGTTTATCTCTTAAAGCCCACAGATTTATTAGTTTAAAGCAGCTAATTTTACCTTTTAATCATGAATAGACTATTTTATGGTTTCACAAACTTCAACTCTACTAAAATAAGAAAAAAATAAGTTTTTACCTCCACACCGTGTTATCGCCCTCCAATTAAGATTTGAAAGAAAATCCTCTGAAGAGATTAAAAGCTCGAAGAAGTTCAACTCAGACCAGAGGAACAATCCGCGACATTCGACCAGCTCGACTGGCTGCTGGTTGTGTATCGGTGAGCAGTTTCCATAAAAGTACCGTTACTTTCTACCGGATACCGCATTCCGCGCGCGCCTGCCGCAGGTTCAGCTGTTGCCTCCCTCACGCGCGTCTGCGCACACATGCACCCGCACCATACAGGCCCGTCCTGGTCATTTGTCACAGCTGCATAAATAATATCCTAGTTAAGTAGCTTTGTTCTTTATTAACACAAGCCATAAGCAGTTTGTTTGGACTAAAGGAAACTGTCGTTGCGTTTAGTTTTGTAGCAATTTCAAGAGTTTGAATCCATGTCTGCAAATGACCAAGATTTGAAATGAGGCTTGACTCCATATTCCTGGCTGATTGTGTGGAGGGAAAAGTCCTAAAATTAGGGAAAGTATAATTAAGAAGGCAAAGTATAGGCAGCCAATCAATGGAGCTGATTAATTGATTAAATGCATGTGTAGGTACCAGATGTTTGTTTGCTGGTTTGGACCTTTCATGTGTGCATTGGCACAATGCCAAGAGAGAAAGATATTAACCTCTTGACTTCTGCTGTTGCAAATTTGCTACAAACCACTTCTGGCATTTAAAAAAAGAAACAATTTAATCTTATATACCTAATTCATTTTATTCATCTATTTATTTTTTGTACAATTATTTATGTTTTTTTAGATCATTTATTTATTATCAGTTTTTATCTATTCATTGTTATTCATTCAGTTAATATTTGATTGTATTTTATTTCATTCTAATCTTTTTATTTCTATTATCTTTTTCCAGATTTTTTCCCCTGTATATGTTTCTTTTTTATATGATTAGGAACAAATGTTTAAGGGGTTAACAGTGAACTTTTAAAGGTGATTCTGGTAACCCATCATTCTTGGAAGGGCTATAAAGTCATTTCCAAACTATTTGGTGTCCATCATTCTTCACCCAGGAAGATTATTGACGAGTGGAAAACATTCTAAATTAGGGATGGGCAATGTTGATCCTCAAGGACTGTAGTACAGCATATTTTAATATTTCCCTGTTTCAACACGCTTGATTTAATTAATGGGTCATTGTGTAGAACTTGACAACAAGCTGCTGAATCCTGATTTGAATCAGGTGTGTGGGAGCAGAGAATCATCTAAAACCTGCAGTGCTATGGCCCTCGAAGATCGACATTGCCTGTTGCCTGTTTCCAATCTTGCCAGAGTTGAAGTCAGAGAAAACTGCCCACAAAGATAGACCAAGCAGAGCAAAAAGAAATTGCAAAAAGCAATAGCTTTATCTCAGACTCAGACTTCAAAAAAAGCCTGAATAAGTATGGCTTGTTTGGAAGGGTTGCATGAGAACATGGTAATATGGCTTTGTTTTGCAAAGCTGCATCTGAATAAACCACAAGACTTCTGGAACAATGCCCAGATCAAATTGAAGATGTTTGGTTACAATGCACGACAAACAAAACACAGCATAACAAAACACGTCTGGTGGTGGAGGGGTGATCATTTGGGCTTGCCTTGCGGCAACAGGACATGAACATCTTGCAGTCATTGAGTGGACCATGAACTCCTCTGTATACCAAAGTATTCTTGTATCAAATGTGCTTGACTGAAACACAACAGCAAATCTACAACAAAATGGCTGAAAAAGAAAAGAATCCATTTGCTGCATTGGTCAAAGTCCAGACATCATCCTGACTGAAACCTGACTAAAGCAAATTCAATGCAATCAGTTATTTTTTCTTGGTGTGGTAATTTTTTTTTTTTTTATGAATTCGCTTGCATGAACACAGCTAGCTGTGATAAGGTGGATTTGTCTTAACTGAATGACAATGAATTGGGTTGAATTTAATTGTCTGCAAAGTGCCTTGAGATGAATTTGTTGTAAATTAGTTTTATACAAATAAAGCTGAATTGAACTGAATGTTAGAGCGAGACTTAAGAAAGCTGTGCACAAATAAATTCTGCAAACCTCAATAGAGAAAAGCCATTACTTCAATGTATTAGTTGTGGTACTACAAGCTGCTGTATCACAGGGTGGACTTCATTTTTACACACTGCCTCTGACTTTTGACTGATTTTTTTTTACTGAATATTGAATATTTTATTGATGTTTGTTTTTTTTAAAATGAAAAATAAAAGGGATGGACTTTCTTTTTCCACTTGGCTGTAATGATATTTGTGAACTTCCAATTATAGCTGATAGCATTGAAACAGAGAAATGAATGGCACTCTGCACATCAACCAACATTGGCAGGTGCCTCACAGCTAATAGACATCAGACTTGCAAAAAGCAGAATGGGCTGGAGTTCACTGATAAATGTTTAACTTTATTGTGCAAGCTACATGGAGAGTTGTTTTTCATCATTAGCCTTTCCCAACAGCAGACTAGCCAAACAGTCATGTAAAACAGAAAATAGACACAACTCTTTGTGGGGGGGCTGTAAGCTAAATTCAGACAGAGATTATTGTTATCTGCTTGTTGGCCTGTTAGAGCCCAGAATTCCTGACTTATCAGCTAAGAGGAATATCAGCTAGCCCTTTGTTTTTCCGGTATAACCTATATTTTGCTGTCACTCTGGTATGCAATGACGGTTAGATTACTACATTGCATTGCCACACAAGATAGATGCATATAATTAAGTCTTACAATGAAAAATAACAAACCAGATATTCCTAGATTATGGGTATCAAAGCTCAATAAAATTCTTATAGTATCCATCATAGTGATGATAAATCTCAACATTTGAATGAAAATGAGAATGTGCAAAGCTCACTGTACATGGATGTAAATAGAAACTGTGCTGCAGACACATTTAGTCTGGCTCCATGCACAGCTGCTGACTCACTGACCAAACTGGCATCTGGCAGAAAATGCAGAAAGTCTTTACACAAATATTCCTGCAGTGGTATAGAGGCATTTTAGAGGTGGCACACAAATGCTTTGACGATCATGTTGCAGATTTTATAATACTGGTGTGACCTTGCTTGTTACACTAATTCAGAATTTACTTTAACATGGTAGGGTTAAAGGTAAATACCCCAGTCCAGTTAAGTGATAGATGTGACTTCATTTCAGCTATCACTTGTGTCCAGTCAGATGGGTTGAGGTTTTGGGAAATCCCCAACAGGAGGGCCAAAGCTCCGGCTAATACTGTACTCAGAAACGAAACCTGAGAGTTGTGTCATTGAAAAAAAAAGATTTAAATAAGTCAAAGCATAAAAGGTTTTGAAAATATCATTCAACAAGAGAGTAAAGATTAAACATAAGAGAGGGTGTGTTGTTGCAGACCAGCCAGCTGATGTCATTCAATCTCACTGCAGCCACAAAGCGTACACTTGTCTCTGTGTCTTTCTCTCTGAGCCTCATTCTGAACTGAGTGGTGTACACATTTAGTGTGGAACAAATATCCAACTTTTTTTAAAGCATTATTTGCACATTGAAATAAATAAAGCAACCCAAGATTTTGAATGCAGCCTTTTCACTTCCTGTTCAAATGAAGCATTTCATGGGTTGGGGTCTGTTCTGTGAACGCTCAGGGCTCTTTGGGCTCTGACCCACTCACTCTGAGTGCTGCAGGGCATAAGGGACGACAAGGGCACTGCTTTAAATAGCACCACAGCTGTGGCAGCCAATCAGCACTGAATGGACAGCTAACCTGAGTCAGACTGGGCCTTAGCCTCAGCTGCTCCAGGACAACCCCGGCACCCCTATGAATATATTTGTGGTGGTACAGCCCTGACCCCCTGCTGAAGCTCCAGTAGAAAGACTCAGTGGGTCAAACCTGTTCTATGCTGGTGGAGGGACACACCTGTCCATACCTATACTCAAAGCAGTGAATATCAGACCGTAAGATCAAAAGTTACTAACCATAGGATTTTTTATGCTAATCACATGACACAGATTGGCAGTAAATCATTTAAAAATTTTGATGCTGTCCTCCAGTTCTTTTAACACACCATATTGCAAACACATAATCAAATATATCTAATTAAATTGTTCATATTTCTTTCCAGTTTGTTCGCTATTGTACCAACTCAAGTGATAGCTTCAAAACTGCTTCAAAACATCTAGTAAAGCTTTTGAAACCTTCCTATTAATGTCTGACAAAAAGATAGACATCCATCTGTGCTTTATCAGGTCAGACATGCTATTTGTGTCTATAGTGCTATTATTGCAAGTATCTTGTGCGGAAAAAGATTATCATTAACTCGCATGGCTATGTAATAAGTAATAAGTTGGACAAGCATGCAAATCTTTAAAGGCATGGACTCTTGGAAGTGTGCAACCCTTTGGAAACACTCCCCACCAAATGGCAAGTACAGCTGCTCCGCTTATTTCCAGTAGTTGTATATTCTGACTTGTATTTGAAAAAGAAAAAATTGTAGCCTGATTAGCATAAAACTGGGTTTAGTTGGACTCAGACCTAGTAAATTTGAAAAATACATTAAGGGAATCACAGAGTCCACCTACTATCACCTTAAGAATATAGCAAGGTTAAAAGATCTGATGTCTCAGCAGGACCTGGAAAAATAGTCCACGCTTTCATCTTTAGTCTTGATTACTGTAACAGCGTCTCTGCAGGTCTAGCAAAAAAATTCATTAGACAACTGCAGCTTATTCAGAACTCTGCTGCTCGAGTCCTCACTTAGACCAAGAAAGTAGACCACATCAGTCAAGATTTAAAGGGATACTGTGTAACTTTTGGCCATTAGGGGGCTAAACCTGTAACTTCCCACAGGCCACAAGACACTGTTGCAAAATTAAAGTCTTTCTCTTTCTGTTCTCCTCAGACACCGTGTTCACCTTCTTACTTTGTTCAGATTTGACAAACTTTCAAGGAAAAAGTAGCATGAAGCACAGCCCGCCGTGTTTTATAGCTGTAGAGCAAAGCACTGCAGGTCACGTGATCCCATGAGCAACGGATCCACTCCTGCAAAGTTACAAGGTCTGGTTTCTAAAGAGGGCAGCCCCCTCTGAGCGCCGACTTGAAATCAGAAATCATTATTACTCACATTAGTCTGATATTTAGGTCAAAAGTTTAATTTTGGGGGAAATTACAGGTTTAGGACCCCTAGTGGCCAAAAGTTACACAGTATCCCTTTAGGGTCTTTAGACTGGCTCCCTGTCCATCAGAGGATGGATTTCAAAGTTCTGTTGCTGGTCTATAAAGGACCAAAATACATCAGTGACCTCTTGACCTAGTGTGAACCTACCAGACCCCTCAGGTCATCTGGATCTGGTCTCTTATCAGTTCCCAGAGTCAGAACCAGACAAGGAGAAGCTGCATTCAGCTTC
>JBBBVU010000015.1:16059032-16087284 GCA_037177055.1 Atherinosoma microstoma | reverse complement strand
AGATAGATAGATAGATAGATAGATAGATAGATAGATAGATAGATAGATAGATAGATAGATAGATAGATAGATAGTATCAAAGACTTTCTTTTTTTCATTTTATATATTTTATATTTCTTATAATAAAGCATTACAGCTATATTAAATTATCATTGTCATCATTATTGTTATTATTATTAGTAGTAGTAGTATGAGTATTAGTAGTAGTAGCAGTAAGTTTTTAGAAAAAAAATTCCTGAATTATTAGACTGTAAATGATGTACATTCTAATAATAATCAATATGAATAATAATTTGTAACGAACTGATTAACTGAAGAGATACAGCTTCTTGAATGATATTGTGTTGATAGGGAAACTGTATGAAAACGTCATATGTTTACTGAATGAGAATACTGTAAAGCCCCTTTCAGACATGCTCTGAAAAGCGGTAATGTTGCGGACTTTGTTTTTATACCTTTTGCATTCAGACAAACGTTCCGCTCTTTTACCGCGGAGCTGTAGCGGACATTTACCGGCTATGACAACGGACTTATCCGGAACATTTCCCCATGTGTGAACGTAGCAACGACGTAAAAGTCCGCGACAAAGTGATATGTTTGAAAAAAACAACTCAGGTTAAAGAGCAGATGGACTATACTGCACATGTTCCGCAATGCAAGTCTGAAAGAGGCTTAAGTGAAAGCTACTGAGTTCTGTAGGAAGGTTTCTACTTGCACTCATGCGCAGTAATGACAACTTCCATCCTATCGACAGGAACAACTTCCTGGTCCGGAAGATTCTGACATTATCGCGATAGACCGACTGCTATGCAGTTCAACGGCAGGGGCCTGACGTTGGAATGTGAAACTACAAGTTATTTAGCCGAAACCAACTAATTGGAAATCGTCGGCTCAGTTTTTCCAAAAAATATCACAACTCTCCTGGGGACTCAAACATGATCCGATGTGTGAGGAAGACTCTTCACATATAGTAAGTTTTTAAGGAGCCGTCAGTGGCTAACAATCGCTGGCTTTAGCATAGTTAGCTGGCTAATCCATCAACACCCAGGTTTGTGACAGCTGACCACCCAATAGAACCAAGCTACAGTTAGCATTAGCAGCGTTAGCTGACTGGTAGTTGGGGAACTGAGTTAATCTTATTTAAAGAGATAACTTGTTTGTGGGATTGCGTTGCTGAATTAGTTGCAGGTGAAATCGGGCCATCTTCTAGAAATAGTAATGCTGTTTCCGGTTGTAGCCACATAGCACACAGGTGCGGTTGTTTGTTTGAGTGATGTACGGATGTTAACTGATGCTGATAACTAGCTTGCTAGCTATGATATGTCGTCGTTGCTTGGTGTAAAAGTATGTCTAAACAAACAACAACAGACTGACAGGCACATTGCTAGTCAGCGCTTGTGTGCTAACGTGACTGCATACGAACATCTCAGCTGATTTTCTATCTGTGATTATGTCTTTTGTTTAGGTTGTTTCAAGTGAATGGATAAATATAGACTTGTCATTAAAACTCAGTTCTTTTACCTCACAAACACTACTTATTTGATATGTGTGTTGAAAGATTACTGCTGACACATAGGGTGTGTTACAGACATTTTCTAAGCCAACAGTCCTAAAAGGTTTATTACAAGAATTAATCTGAAATGTCATTTTTAATGTCAGTTTAGTCATACATCTCTACATTTCAGGGGATGAGACGAGATTGGATATTTCGGGATTTGCAGCTTCGGGCGCGTTGACTCTCTGTGTTGGCTCAGGATGGCGCAGGGAGGCTCTCAGCTCGACTACCACATCCTGCAGGACCTCAAGCAGCGTTTCCCAGAGATCCCAGAGGGAGTTGTGTCACAGTGCCTTCTGCAGGTAAAAACACAATGCATATGCGTTCCCTAGTCTTCTCAGAAAAGCTGTCTCTCTTTTTATATTATGTTATTTTGTGTAGAATTTTGTTAGTGCATAAAAGCCATTTGTCTTTTAAGATTGATTTCCTCATAGTTGAGTTTTTTGATTACCTGTTGGCATTTATTCATATCATAGATTAAGTGTACTGCAGAATGGATCTACCCAAGCAAACTGATTATGAAGACATAATAATGTAAAAAAGAAACAAAAGAAAAACACATTAATTTGCATCAAGTAGTATTGTGCTTTATCAGTTGTTAAAAAGATGGGCATCTGATACATAATTGTCTTTCTCTTTTGGGTATTGATCTCTATACTCTCTGAATCAGCATCTCCCTTTGATAAACCCATGTTGTTTTTCAAATGTTTGCAAACCTTCATTATTATCCATTACGGAGATTTGAGATTTGATGAACTCTTGAACTCTGATACTGAACGAACACTGAACAGATAACTGATACACTACTCTCCAATTCTCTCCCAGAATAACAATAACCTGGATCTCTGCTGCCACCTCCTGGCTCAGGAGAGTAACAGATACCTGTATGGAGACTTCCATCACAGTCCAGAGGAAGTGCGACTGAGCCGAAACCACATGCTACACATTAGCCTGGGCTACCCAGGTTCAGATGCAAGCAAATCGAATGGAGGAGGAGCAGGATTGGGGCGCTCCCTAGTGCACAGCACCAGTGACAGTCACATTGAACCCCAGCGCCCCAGCTACCCTGAACCATTGTCGGCTCCTGCTACCATGGCCCCCTCCCCTGGATACAATCCTTTTTTTATGAACGATCAGAGCCGCTCGGCCAGTACACCCACCCCTCCACCCTCGATGCAAGGCATGTCCCCCACATACTCTACTGTTCCACGTTACACAATGAACCCTATAACAGTTGATCTTTCACAAAGTATACCCAATGTCCCGCAGGCTCTTCAGATCCCTCCTGCGCACTACGCTAACAGCACCAACACAACCCTGTACATTCGACCCTCCCCCTCCCAGAGCCCTCAGCCTGCATCCTGGTCCTCCTCGGGGGCAACTCTCTATCAGCATCAGCAGTCCCCCTACAGTACTCCAACATATGGCTCGCCTTACAGCTCCCCACAGCACCAGGTCCAGCCACAGCCCAAACCACAACCCCAGCCGCAGCCCACACACCAGCAATATGTCTTCCTCCCTATTAGCTCTCCAACCCTTCCCAACATTCCCTATCATCACCAGCAGCAACAGCCAGCTGTTTACAGGCCCTACCACACGAAAAACCCCCTCACAAAACAAATAGAGATTACCCTTGAGGGTCCACGACCTCGCAGCAACTCACCTGTGCACAGCCCACATCCCCAGGGAGCGCTTTATATGGCCACCAGCCCTTCACCCAGCTCCCCTTCAAGGGGCATCACAATGAGTGGACCAGGCCCGGCGGCATTCCACCCTGGACTGTACTTTCAGCATCAGGGCACTGCGAGGCCTCGACCTGCCTCTTCCCCTCAACCGGGCCAGTCAGCTTATTCCTTTAAAATTAAAATGTCCCCTGGAGGCCAGGCACAGAGGCCCCCAAGCTCACCTCCTGTTGCTGAAGCCGAGTCTCTTCTGAACATGGTGGACCAAGGTGAGCACAACGCTGCCCCTGCACCTATCTTGCCCATCTCTGCTCTGCCAGGGAGCAATGCCAGTCAGTTCCAGCAAATGCCCCGACGTTCAAGCTCAGGCTCTGATGACTACGCCTACACACAAGGTAAAAGACTCTTTGTTTTCTCTATGTATTACACTAAGTGTATGGGACTGTGGCTGTGTTTTTGTATATGAAACAAAGTCATGACAAACCAATAATCTTAGAATTGTACTGTGATTGTGGTTATGAAAAATGCAATATAACTACTGCATTTCATGCATTTGTTTTTTGTCATAATCCTTTTTTTCATTATTTTTTTAAAAGGCTTTTGTAAGATTTTATACAATTACTGCAAGTTAGTCTCATACCTCATCGTTTGTTTGTATTTTGTTGTTGCCATAATTAAGTGACAGGTTTGTTTATTGGACTAGTGTAACATCAGAACATTGAGCTGACGAGTTGAAAATTGAAGTGATTTTTTTTTTTTTACTTGAATTGAAAAAAATTCTGTTTGGTGTGCATTCCTGCAGCTCTTCTCCTCCATCAGCGGGCCAGGATGGAGCGCTTAATGAAAGAACTGCTGCTGGAGAAGCAGAAACTAGAGCAGCTGAAGGCTGATGTCAATAACATGGAATACGATGCCCTTCAAAGACGCTTCCGACGAGTAAACTCCACAAGTCTAATACCTAGGGTAAGGATATATTTCATTCCATGCTACTATGTGGTGTAGCATGGAATGAAATGACGGATGAATGAAATGTTGAATGGAAATTTGATTGACTCTTCACATTATATTGTCTCAGCTCAGGAATAATCATACTGGTTTTTATGCATCTATGGTAAACTTTTTTTTTGTTGTCGTTTTAGTTCTGCTTTGTTTCATGGGGGTGGGGATACTGGGATACTAAACATAAATGCTATTGTTATTGTATGGTTATACTGCTCACAACATCTCCCTAATAAAAATATCTGAGAGAGGGACTTACAGATATAACTAGAAATTTGCATCTTTAATCTTTTTGGACTTTTTTTCCCCTCTTGCTAAAAAAAACTCAACTCAACTAAAAAAAAAAGTTAAATCACAAGCTCTGAAATAACCGGCAGTCTCAGTTAAGTCAAAAAGAGTATTTTACACTCTCTTTATGCTATAGTCATTGCAGCTTACTTGGTGACATTTAAAAAAATAAAAAAGAAGAAGACACTCTCACAGACTCAGGCAATTAACTTAGACATGTGTGCTGTTCAGATATGGAAATGGATATGGAAATTTATCTTAACCATCCATATTTGCCTGAACTTACTGGGTTATTTGCTCTGATTGCAGCCTGAAGAAATGACCCGACTACGAAGCCTCAACAGACAGCTGCAGATTGATATTGACTGTACGCTGAAGGAGACAGATCTACTGCAGTCAAGAGGTATACACACTAGCAAACACATGCATGTACTTTCTTACGTACCCCTTTTGTGTGTGTTTTTGATTCATTTGAAAGCATTGATCTAGAAATAACTAAGCCCTGAAACAGAGTATGGCCCAAAGTGATAGATAAGGATCTGTCATGGTGCATACAGATGTAGCGTTCAGAAATGTCAAGCTGGTCAGGCTGATCCATGTTTGACCCACGCTATGGTCCATGCATAGAGTTTGGATAGTATATCCTTACATAACAGATCAGAACAGTCACCACAACCACAGTGTGCAGCAATATGTTTTCATCCTTTATCTGTTTACCAGAATAGAAAGATTGTAAGCTGAGGAGGGTGTGTATGGCTGCAGTGTCGAGTGGGACCAGTTTACTTGCAGTCAGCCCATTGCCACTAAAATATTGAGCATTGTCAAAATTGTAAAGTTAAAAGATACGAGAATGAAGATAAGGTGAAACCTTGGGTGACAGTTTCAGTAATAGACCCATGTATGTAAGCATTTTGCAAATGTCATAAAGCTGTGAAGGAACTTAAATTGACACACGTCAGGATTTGACTTGAAATTATTTACAGCAGAACTTGCCAGTAATGCAGTTTACAATGGAGATTACACTGGAAGGAATATGAATTGTGTTTGACCAACATTTCAGTTTCTCCTTAAAATGCTGATCAGATTTGAAGCAGTCCCCCGCCTCACTCTGCTAATGCTAGTCTGAATGCAACCCAAGACAGTTAAGGAGTGCAACTAGAAGCAGGACTGATTGGACCTCTGCCTGGAATGGGCTCTACTAAACAAACAAATTCAAGTCTTTTTTTTCCCGTTTCCTTCACAGGAAAGTTTGACCCCAAAGCAATCAACAACTTCTATGATAACATTCAGCCGGGTCCAGTAGTGCCACCCAAAACTGGGAAGAAAGGTGAGAGGCTGTTGCAGATTTTAACACATGAAAGGCAGTTGTGACACATTTCTTTTTATTATTAATTTGTTGAAAGAAGGGAACACTGACTTCTGCAGGGTAAAAGATCATTCAGATCTCATGTTTTCTTTGTCTCATAAAGATGTAGGACTTTTTCTTTTTTCTTTTATTTGTTTAGAAAACCAAGACTGAGAGCTTAGCTAACTTTGCTCTGTGTTGGCCTCCAGAGATCTGTTGGCATGGTAACATGATGATATCCTTGTTAGCATGACTTGAATGCATTGCCTCTTGCGTCTGAGGTGACATCCTAGTTTTTTCCACCCTTCAATTGAAGACACAAAAATAGATGCTGCGTGTGGTTTTCCATTTGACACTTAACATACATAAACTGTTTTTGTCAGAAGGGGAGCAGGCCTCCAAGCCAGCACCGGTGCCCCAGAGAGACGAAGACTTTGAAGGCGCTCAGTGGAACTGTGAAAGCTGCACCTTCCTTAACCACCCTGCACTCAACCGCTGTGAACAGTGTGAAATGCCACGCTACACCTGAACTTAGCACTGCGCTGTATTGCCCAATCCTGCCCCATTCTTTGCAAATACTTGGACACCATAAGCTCCAACCCTCCAGTCTGTCTTGAGGTCTTTCCCTGTCAGTCAATATATAAGCCCCTCCTACCTGCTGAGGAAGAGCCACTATCCTTCCCTCTGCCCCGTCGTCCAGTACTCCTGTGCACTAGGATCTGTTCTCTTCGGTGGATGATGAATCTTTTTAAAGTCTATAGGAGACTCCATTTAAAGGGGGTATGACACACTGCAACTCTGGCATTGAGTTGGAGAGACTTGGGGAAAGGTCAAAGCAGTTTGAGGATTCAGGAGAAGGAGTTTTACCTAGCGAACAGTCCATGCAGTAGTGAGTGACTGCCCTGTTTACACTCTGCTCATTCCTGGACTCAAAACAGAGGAACTTCCACGTTAAAACTGAACTTCTGGCTCTCTTTCTGACAGAACAATGAAGCAGTGGTATATAAGTGTTGACTAATGCGAAATGTAGACTGTACACTGTATCTGGCTCTGTATTAGAGCTCATTTCACTGAAAGAACACTAAAGACACTTGCATATCAGTATATTCCTGGTACTTTTATGCACATTATGCCACCATGTATTACCTGTTAAAAAGATGTTAATTTCCTGTGCAAATGCCTCAAATTGCTGTACTTAATAAATGAGCTGATTATATGTGACTCGACCACGAACAATTGCATAGTTTGTTGTAATTATGAACACGTTCCTAGATCAAGAACACTTTTGTTTTTTTTCCAGTACATGTTTATTATGTTGGTAATTAAACCAGTGGTAATCAGAAACACAGCAGCAAACAGAAGTTGCATTCATGGACTCTCTAGCAATGTTGCAAAAGGTAGTAGAAGCTGATGACTGCTATGAATGAGATTTGGGAAGTTGAGTGCAGGTTGCCCTTTCCACAGTTTTCTTCACACTAGTCATGCACCACACGTTGCACTCCATTATTCCCTCAAATACTATGATTATGGAATTTAACTTGGATGCCAAAACTGAATTCACAGACTCCTTCAGTTACTGTGAATTTTTTTCTTCTTTATCTGGAAACAAATGTGCTCTAAATGATGCCTGTGCTACAAAGAGTATTCACATTTCCTGCAGAGTGGGAAGATAAGAAGGCATCACATGGCAAGGTCTATGAGAATCATGCAAACACGTGCACTCAGCAGTCATGGTCATTTGCCATCTTCCCACCAGTCTGCTTGGAATGGACATTGTGCAGTATGCATGATAAAGGAAACTTACATATAATACATTGTTTTTATTAAAAGCAGGTGTGACTGTTTATGCACTACTACTATTGCATGAGACAGACTATTCTAATCATTAACCCGTAAATTCTCCTTTTACCGGTATATTTGGAAGATACTGTATATATGGATGTATTATCCTTGGTATCTCTTATGTGTTATCAGTACCCATGATCCTTTTAATAGACTTGAACAGTACAGGAGAAATAAAGTCGGTCCACTTGTTTTTGCTGTTCATTTGTGTTGGAGGAAGGAGGCTTGGCCAAGGTCCAGATGTGGAGTATCTGGGGAAATCTAGCATGCTGCTGTCTTCCTCACTTTGTCATCATCAGGATATCGCGTCAATAGGACATCTTCCGCTCTCCATTGGGCCTGGCATTACATCAGTCCTTTCCTTCTCCGCTCTGATTGGTTTAATAGTCCACCAATTCATGCTGGTATGGGGTCATAGACTCCATCTGTTCCCTTCAGATTTTCTGCCCAAATCTAAGACCTACTGGAGTTACCCTTAAAGGGGACGTGCAGTAATCTTATCGATCACGTTCTCTTCCAAACCCTCTCCTTTGCCTGATGTTGGATTTCTTTTTCACAGCTGGGCTTGCTGCCAAACCTCCTAAGAGGGCTCCTGGGGGTCTGTCCAATATGTGAGTTTAGTCTTTGAGACAATAAGTTCACAGTATCAAACAGAAGAATGCCTGTCCAGTTCAGATGCTGTTAAGATGCATTTGTTTTCTTATTTCCAGTTATTTTGCACTGTAGGGACAGAAAATTCCTATTACTATGTGGAAACTGGGTGAAGCACTGAGTCCTGGATTTTTCCTGTTGTCTGACATGTTTCTAGTAGTAGTCTTCATAGTTCTTGGGGTTGAGGCAGTAGAGGAGTGCGCCTCCAAATGAGAAGATGGTGGATCCCCAGGCCAGGCCGTAGCCCCAGTTGAACTCATGGTACACCCTCAGACTGACTGTTTCTATGAACTTGATGGGGAACAGGACCAAGCTGCATACCTGAAGCACCACTGCAAAGGAAAAAGCAAATGCACTAAGGTTAAAATGAATGTGATGATCTCTTGTGGAAAGATACAGACTGAACAGCAAACTATGACCATCAGGCTGAAATTGGACAGAGACGGATTTAGGGCATTGTAACCCTGCAGGGACACCTGAAATAATGAAGGCCCCTGAATCTTTCCTCACAGCACGGTGATGTGGGGTTTTTTTTGGAAGCCAGTCAGCCATTGTTATGTATTTTTTGGATGATCCTTCATCTCTTGTTCCAACAAGACAGAGTCTTTCTACGTACCTGCAGAGAACAACATCACAGCAACGGGCTTGTAGCAGCGACTCCTCGAGCCGAAGCACAGGGAG
Organism: Atherinosoma microstoma; assembly: GCA_037177055.1. Lineage (NCBI taxonomy): Eukaryota > Metazoa > Chordata > Actinopteri > Atheriniformes > Atherinidae > Atherinosoma > Atherinosoma microstoma. The sequence goes on along the minus strand of JBBBVU010000015.1, from coordinate 16,078,241 downwards.
ATCAGTGCCACGAGGAAGGAAAGTAGGGTGAGGGCTGCTCCCCCCACCAGCAGGGCGAGGGTTGCAATCTGCCAGTCTGGGACAAACATAGGGACAGAGAGGAGGGAGTGGGAAAAGAGAAAAGCCATGAAATCACACTGAGGCAGAGTGACATAGGTAGCTTAAACCTCTGGAGAGCCGTGTCGGTTCTGCTTACAGGAGGAAGGAGGGTGGAGAGACGAAAAGACAGCAGAATAGGTCACATCCCATAGTGGTTAGCTAAGATAACAATGCAATGCTCAATCTCACACAAGAGAAAAGCTACCAACCCAGTAGAGCTTGTGGGGAATTAATGCAGTGTAAACACAAACTATTTGTGGTTTAGAGGCTGGGAGCTGCATATTCTGAGAAACGGCTGTTGTCTCGTGATGTTTTGATGTGAGCCACAGGGGATCAATAGCCAGTGGCAAATGAAGAATGTGAGCCATGCAGCGAACAACCCCTGGATCCAAGCACAGCACTTTCTGCCTGACAAGAAACAAACACATGCTCTGTTGCGCACAGATTTCAGCGGTTCAGTAATGGATCCCAGTGCAGCAAAAAGGCAAAGCGATTCTGTGAGGTGGCTCAGATAATGAGAATCCCTCTGTCTCCAGCTGATGCCAGCTCAGCAGCGTTCTCAGCATTTCATTGAGATTCACTCCAAAAACACTCAGCTGGAAATAACTGCTGTCTGAGTCTCACTTTTTATCCACGATGGAGCCCATAAGTGGAAACAAAGTGTTTGTCAAATACAGAGAAACTTTATAGTTGAGCTTTTTTTGTTTGCTTTGTGCCAAAGAAAAAAACAAACAAAACATCTTTAGAGTTTTAATTAGCTTTGGAATACAAACTAGGAAGTGTTTAAAGCTACATTATGTTATTGTTAAGAGATTAAGGGTCTCTTTCTTAGCTTTACTGTGTACTTGCGGAAACAGGAGGTCTATATGTAAACAGGCAAAGGATATTATGGGGAGGAATTTGATTACACAGGAGGGAATCATTTAAAGTACAGTGGGTGGAGAAAAAAACAAAACATTAAAGGGTAAAAGGCATCTTACTTCATATACGGTATATCAAATTGAAAAACTTTGGCTTGATCTCTTTTTGTTCTTAGTAATAAAAGAAAGATTGAGTATTGCCAAGAAAATTTCCTTTCTACTCAGGCAGAAAATCATCACAACATTCACCAAGTGAGGAAGTGACAGGACATAAGCTGCTTAAAGCACAGTTCCCACTCTTATTGGAGATAAACTTTATTCCAGGGGCCAAACGGCTAAAGTATAAACAAACATCAACCATTTTTGACCAAATTTGGTTCAGGATTTAGAGTTTATAAATGGGCCCTGTCACCACAGGATGTTGGAAAGAGCCCACAATAAGCAGAGCACCCATTCCCTCCATCTTACACAACATGAGGCCCCCTTTCTCAATGACCCCGCAACATTTGCCTCCACTGCTTCTCCACAAACAAGATTACAGTGACTTGACCTGCAGTTGTCACAGTTCATCCCTGGTCGGATATCTTCTGCCCAGCCAGTCTGCAACTGAAAGCTTTATCAGTGTGCTTGTGAAACAGTAGGATACAGAAAGTCTTCTCATCTCCAATCTGGAACAGAGCCTGTACAATGTGCAAGAAACACAGCCAGAGTTAGAGTGCTTAAAGGCCCTGACGTTCAGGAAGTGCCAAACTATTAATCTGAGCTCCGCAGGATGACAGATGGAAAAGGAGATACAGAACACAAGATCCAATCTGAGCATTAATTATTCTTCCCCTGTGTGCATATCAGGGCCTGTTGAAGTGGTAATCGAAAAAAACCTTCAGGGCCCAGTTTCAGTCTTTTTGTCTGAGACAACGTGGAAGATCTGTGTCACAGAAACGCCCCGAGTATCTCTCTCTAGCTGTCACACACACTCAGCCTCACTGTCTCAGGGCAGCAGGATGGAGAATTGTTTGTGGCAAGAAACGTTTCAGTCAGAGGTTCCCAGTTTGAGTCCTCCACCACCTCCGTAACGTGGCCAACACTGAGCTGTGACCATCCACAGGAAGATCAGCTCCCAAAAATGAGATTGATGTGGCATCATTAATGTGCTCCACCATCACAGCTTCTCACCGAGTTGGACTGTTTCACACACTGGCGGCACATTCGTCCCCTCATCTCACACCACCTTGGCATCAGCACACACCGCTCTTACATGACTGCTCCACATTCCAAACCCTGTGTCCATTTTGTACCTTCTAAACTTGACCTCCGACCCCATCTAACTAACTGTGTGTGTCAGATGGAGAAACAGCAAAGAGGTAATGTAAAGATTTTTTGTGTATATAACAAAGCAAACCCTCATGTCTACTTTTCAAACTCACAGTTCATATAGTTGACTTTTCCTGCAGAAACACACAAATGTTTTGGAGAGCAAGTTCATATGCATCTAAAGTGGCCAGCTGCTGTTTCAAACTAACAGGATTTATTTGATGCCCAGAGCGTGACACTGAGGAAGAATATTGGGGGGTTGAAGGGAAAGAGATAGACGGGGGGTAGAAACTGATTACTGGGATTCAAATCAATAAGGCTAGCCAAGCACAAGCCTGAGGAAATGGGAAGTTCGCTGTGTGCATTTACTGTGGTATGCTACTGCTAAGAGCTGACATGCAGACTGCATGTCTTTATATGGCACCAAAGTGGACACTGTCTGCACTTACAGGAGGAACGGGGCCAGTGTGACCCACAGATGCTCATCGCAGACAGAAAGAAAACATTTTGTCAGACTAACAAAAACACAATTCACCATGCGGCATGATGGAAAAGGCCAGGGGCAGCAAAATAAAAATTATATTTATTATATTCATGCCTAAACAGGGGGAAAAAAGGCATAAAATGTAAGAAGATCAACCCAGGGATATGACAAAATAAACTGATGTAAGCTTTAACTACATTTATATGTTTTTAGAATCTGGGTTTAAGGATGGCTGATAAAAATTCCTCTGAGACTATTTCAATTACCATAGGTGTACACAAGAAAACCAATGGTTCATTTGAGTTTTAATTCCACTGTAAATTGTGTTTATTCATCTATTCATTCGACCATCCTTGCAGCCTAATACAGAAATAACACAAACTGTGGCCTAAAACACTTTAATCTGCTATTAAAATGAACATTATTCAGGACTGGTTATAATTTGGCATCATTCAAGGTTACATTATGCTTTTCAGGTTTTATACAACATAACTAAATAATTTACTGTTTTTACTAGATATTTTTTTAAGCATCCAGAAAAAGTTCAATGAGTGGACTCCATCAGAAAAGATCGTTAATAGAGAAAAACAGCATTTTTGAAGAGCTTCAACTGTTTCCTTGGTAACTAATCTCCAGGCATCTGGATCTCTGGGGAACCCTGTGTTCTGAGTTGCCCTTGCTCCTTGGCCGGTGAAGAAACCCACACAAAGGCTCATTTTGTAGGCAACAAAAGGCCAAATGAAACCCCAGCTGGACCGCTCCTGACCAGGCAAAATTCCCACATCATTCTGCGGTGCACTGGGTAAATGTTTCAGGAAAGAAAAGTTAACAAACCTCAACAGAAAAACCCAAAGCCTGCCTGATTCATCAGACTTTGAGGCTAAGGAATAAACTTTAATTTCTGTAATCGATTATTTCCCACTTGAAAAGCAGAGTGCAGCCCATTGTTCACTATCTTATTTTGCGCAGGAAAGTTCTGCAGTTTAAATTAACTAGCCAATTGCTAATTATAAAGTAATTAACATTTAGGACTCTCGTGGGTGATATTTTATAATTCTCACCCACAGAATAGATTGGTTCAGTAGTGCACTGTCTGCAGGGACCCTTTGTTACCTCTGAGCGGTTTGTATCTCACTTTCATTTGAATATGAATAGGGACGTCTGTCTGTCTGCACCCGTAATTCTGCTATTCAAAGGGTGAAAAATACACAAAACAATTAAACTAGTTCAAAACCTTCCAAAAACGGTGGCGCATCAACCCATCGCCCAGGATAAAGTGTTGTCTGTGCAGTCACATGAGCGTCTTTCTCACCGGTGGCCAGCGTGCTGTTGCAGGACCACTCCTCGGAGATGACGGGCTTCCAGCAAGACACCCACAGGGACAGGTAGTACTGGTCATCCGCCGTGACCCAAGCTTGGCTCACCAAGGCCCCGACATCCAGGCACAGGGCGAGAAAGACGCACACGAGTCCCACCAACTTCAGGGGCGTCAGCGCCGACACCCGGACCTCCTCTGTGCCGCTCACGGATGAAGCCATAGCTTACCTAGAGTGTCTCACTCACTCAAACACTAAATTATGGTAGAAGTGGGAAAAAACAACAAAAAACAAAACAAAACATGTGTGAGTCTGTGTCGTCCCCCCAAATCCAAAAAGTGAGCTTGGGTGGTTGCTCCCGTGTATGGTGTCCGCGCGACGTGAGTTGCGGGATGTGGAGCCACCGCTCACTCAGTCCGCGCCGCGTCCTGGCTGGAGGACGCCGCTGTCGGTATCGCTGCTGTGGGACCAGCGCTCTGCTGACGGGACCGAGCTGCACATCACTAATATAATTCGGTGCTTCACCTGCTGGGTCCTAGTGCCTCGGATAAGTATCCGTCTTTGCCTGCTCTGAGTGCATTTTCTGTTTGACTCTGATATCTGATTGAATAAATACCTCAGTATTTATTCTTGTTATACCAATAACAAAATGTACACAGGCATAAATATTTAAATATAAGTACTGGCAGCAGTGTTATTACATGATAGGAGTCATATGTTGCAGGTAACCCACTAGTTCCTCAATGTTCAACGTTAAGTATTCTGTCTTTATTTGATATGCAATTAGTCATCTATACATTTTAGTGGGCTAAAATGTAAACGTGACAGTAATGGGAGTGGTTGAGATTTTAAAGTAATATCAAATATTCATAAGACACTTCAAATCCAAGAGACTCAGCTGAGAAAGTCAGACAGTTATAGATCAAATTTAAATAAAAGTAAGAAGGAATCCATAAAAACATTTGAGATCTCGTTATATTAAATTGTCACGTCAGAGTAATGCAAAACAAAATTTGAGAAGTGAAGGTTTTTCCTTTAAACCTGCATGAAGTCATACAGATTTGGTATCAAATGTTGGTTAATTTTTCCCCCCAAAACATAGTTGTGATTTTAATGTTTATTATTTTAGTTTCTGTGAGTCATAGAAAGTAATTGACATTTTTGTGGTCCAAAAAGCAGAAGTTCAATGTGAAGTTCAACTAATGTGTTTGCTGCTGGGTTCTAGAGAAGAAATATCACACTAATGAGGTATATTGGCAAACACACAGCCCTCAAGGATGAAAATATCCATTAAAAACATAAAAATCTGTTTTCAGACAAGTCATTTATCATCAGTATGCTTCTCTCTTGTGTCACACATCACAACTCTCCTTCCCTTCGATTTCTTTATGGGACGGTTTAACACCCTGTTTTCTATTTCTCACAAAGCATGCACTCACACACACACACACACACACCCATCCTGTGAGCGAAACTTACACAGCTCATTTCTTTCTTAATTGAACTCAGATAATTCTTTCTCTTCAGGGAAAAATCTCAGAATTAATTCATATTGATTAATACACACTTGTGCACACACACACACAGACAAACAGATAAAAATATTTTTGCAGAAAAAAAACTTCATATTATACTCAGAAAAAAAAATTATTCAATTTTTGTGTCAGACTTTTTGTTGATTTGCTGTTAGATGAAACTTATGTTTTTCTGAGAGACTGACTTAATGAATGTGAGTGTTTGTTTATGTTTGGGCACATCTCGTTTCCACTTATTATAATCTGTACCCATCAGTGATGACGTTATGAGACTTTGCCACTAGGAACATTTGACCTTCACTCCTGTGAGACACACCACACCAATGTGCTGCCATGCAAATATTTGATTGCATGTATAAGCTGCAAATGTCAACATTTTGATTGAAATATTTAAACTGAGTGACACAGAAGACTGGACAAATGCTAAATGATGTGAAAACAAATTGAAATAGCCTCTTTCTCTGCCAGCAGTAATTGGAAAATAATGATATGAGCAAAAAATAAAATTAAAGCAGAGGCGAATCAAGCAATTAATTAATTCTTTTTTTAGTACATTTTTTGGAAATAGCCTATATTTCCTTTTCTTTTTGAATCATGTCATGCATTTCACATTGGTGGGTTACAATTAGAGTTTGAATTTTAAAATGCTGTGCTTGGTCATTTTTCACAGAATTTCAGTTTCTAATATCTGATACATGAAGATGTTGCGCTGACCTCCCTGAAGAGGCTAATTATACTATAAGTTAAAATGGCAAATATGATTACTGTGCTATGTAATTCACTGTTAATATAAACTACTAAAACTCTTGGCAAAAATATGGAATCACAGTTTGATATGTTTTAGATATGGACTTCAAAGCAGTTGGAAGAACAGCTCTGCAGCATGGACTCTTGTTTTAGACCTTTTTTTTTCTTTCTTTCTTTTTAACCATGATTATCTTAAAACTCAGATTGAGGTCTGGACTATTTATTGTTCATGTCATTACAATAGAATATAGAATAGTATATATCTTTATTGTCCACCAAAGTAGAACATTTCTTGAGTTGATATGTCTTCCCTGAAGAACCATTTGCAAGCATCCTAAAAAATGAGCTCAGCATAATCAAACCTGACTTGATTGATGGAATGAAAAAAGTATCCAAAATTCCAATGCACATGTGCATTGTCTGTAGATGTGCCATCTCCCCTGCTCCTTACCTGACATTAACCCCATATCGTTGATGGAAATGTTCTTATTTTCTTCAGACAATCATCTTTCTACGTTTATTTGGACCTGCAACAGATCAAAGTTCCAGCAAAATGTTGTTGTCCAGTGACTCTGAATCACTAAATATTACTGGATCCAATCCTTCTATGACTTCTTCTTTTCATTCTGTAACCTTGTTTTCTTCTGTTTAGCTGATAGTAGTGGTTTACATTGGCTTTACTGGATAGAAATCCCATTTCCTTCAATTACTACCAGCTTAGTCACAAACGTTTACTCGTTTTACTCGTTTACGTTTTTTCTTTTCTTTTGTGTATTTTCCATTTTCAGGCATATCTTGTATTTATGTCCTCAAGCTTTTACATCTTCCTTGGTTGACCTGTATGCTTCCCTTTCACAACCTTTCCATATTTGTTTGTTCTTGCTCCAATCATTAGACACAGCTGACTGAGACCAACAAACATCTTTTCCCACACTTTGTGTTGAATGATCTTCTGGAGTTTTTATAATCCATTCCACTGGTTTTATTGACAGCTCCCCTGTTGTGGCTATGCTTTCTGTTCATCAGCCAAGAGCAACAGTTTAAGATTTGTGAGCTCTCTCTCTGAAAGTATTGTGTAATGAAATGCAAATTATAAGGTGAATCCAAATGCAGGTTTTTTTTTTGTCTGATGGGTGAGTCCAGAATCTTTTCTTCAATATGATCAGGAAAAAATGGCCTCCCCCCCAATTGGATAATCTATTTATTGCAAAGTTCTGTATGAACCAAATTAGCAGCAAAACAGATTATAGGCCTAAATTATTTAGACACTGTTAAAATCTAAAAATAGCAGAAACTGTGTTTTATTAGATATCAGCATTTAAACTAAAAGTTATGTGACTAACATCAGTGCAGAAAAACACAATCAGCCATAATCAGATGGAAAGAAATCAGATTGTTCTCTCTTCCTCCCCCCTCAACATTTACTTATTTTCAATTTATGAAGAATGAGTTTTAGAGATTATGTTTTTGCTGAGGGTAAAACATTATCAATTTGAGTATCTCCAAAATTGGCAGAGAATTGATATCCAGTTTAAAGAAACAGATAAACAAATTAATAAATAAACAAATTAATAAATTGGATTCATTTAATACAATATGGTTGTTTGAAAAAGTAATATCTACTATAGCCTGTCATATTCTTATTATTATTATTATCATGTGTTTATTGATTTGTATTTATTAGCACATTACCTTACAACAACAATGTAATTACATGGACTGTTGCAATCATCAGTAGTTATTCTGTGTCATCTGAAGTTATTTGGCCAGTTTCCACCAGTGTGATTGACTCAGACTGTTTCTTTAATTCTAGGAAATGGGCCGTTCACGGACCGCTGTGGCAAAACAGGGCTGAGCGCCTGCGCACTGAACACCGCATTTCTTTCGCGCAGCGGAGGAGACAAGCAGGGACTGCTTATTCACATTTCAGGAACGAAATAAAAAGGTAAGCTGAAGCGGTATACTTGATGTCTGTTGAAAGTGACGATTTCGACACGAAGTGAAGCTTGTAGTATCTGTAGAAAATCTCTCCCTCGACCATTCTGTGAAGAGAGCCATTCGTTTAAATCATGTGTCGGTCATTAAAACGCATCCGAGGCTGGAGGCGCACTGATCCTACAAATCATCCTCGCTTGTCAATACACTGGGCGCTAACTACTTACTAGCCGCTAACCGACACGCAACCACACGAAGGAGAATAAGCCGCTTATTGGAGCCCAGTAAACAATGTTGCTTTCCTCCTTCTGGTGATTGTTGTAACGGGGTGGCGGCGCTTTGTTTAGGACGTTTCCGCTGCTCGTCATCTATTTCGGGCAGCCGCGAGCAGGATTCCGGTGACACATTCATGTGTGTAACACTGACCAGCAGCCGCCATTGGTCACTGTCAATTTAGTCGAAGATTTCTCATGTTGACAACACAACGAACGACGCCCTTTAACTCCTGCTATTGAGAAACGTTGGTGTCAAAATATTGATTCTAGCTTGTAGGAGTATTTTTGGCCGTGTTAACTTAAAATGTCTGATTAATATGCTGACTTAATCTACACTATCTCCTTCTCAGTCTTATCTAAATGATTGGAATCTACACATGCTTCATGAAAAAAGTCAAATAACCTCTAATTTAAGGAACTAACCAAACGGGGAATAATTCTTGAGGGGAGTTTTGGTTATTTATCTTCTTGTGTGTATCATGGGTTTAAAGCTGTACATTAATGTGTGTTTTGGTTTTCTACAGACAAATCAGCCCAAACACACTGGTAGGAGTCATGGGAAGTGGTAAGTTTATTTACTGTATACATGGTTTCAGCACACAGGCAAACATTCACATGAACTTAATCACTTAAATTTAATAAGAAAACTCTGTCATACCCCCCCACGCACACACACACACACCCTTATTGTGTTGATTTTCAGTTTTGCAGCCCACAAAAATTGTCAGTGGAATGTGCCCTCTTTTTATCGTTATGTTGAACACAATCACAGCTCCGTCTTTCAAAAAGTTTCAATGGAGAAATCCCATTTTCTTGCTTTCTGTCTCTTTTGTCTCAACTTGTTTTGATCACATCCCTCAAAAGTGCAAGTCATAGAGATGCCATGACTTGTTAATATCTAGAGCGTAACGCATCCAACACTCCCAGGGCATGTTATGTGGTGTCTTGTGCAGCTTATGTTGGGAGAATTTTTGTTCATTTTCTTGATGCGTGAAACAGTGAAGTGCTCTGTTTTCTTGAAGTTCATTCCACTTTCTCTTATGTTGCCCAGGGATGGATGCCCAAGTCAAAGGAGCTTTTGTTTTTTTTTGTTTTTTTTTTAGAACTGTGGGCTCTTACCAGCGCTTGCCTCTGCTACTGCCTTTGTTTTAGTCCCCACCTCTCTCTCCCATTTTTTCGCCTCTTCCTTTTTTTCCCAGCATCTCTGTCCCTTTTTGTCTCACTTTCCATACACTCACTCTTTGCTTCATTCCTCCCCCCCTTCACTTCCTCCCTCATGCTGTTCCACTTACTACTTCCATTCTTTTCTCTCATTATCTTGTCTCTGCCAGTTTTCATGTTGCATTTTTGTCTCAAACTCCTCTCAGTTTTGTATCCTTTCCCTCATTCTGTCCTTGTCTTTAGTTCATGTTCCCCTCTCCCCACTCAGCTTGTCTCCTGTTGCTCTTTTCACAGTGTTCCTGCCAGCAGATGCAGCCCACTCGGTGCTGAGGCGGCTGCGGAGGGCGAACTTCCTGCTGGAGGAGCTGAAACAGGGTAACATCCAGAGGGAGTGCCGTGAGGAGGTCTGCACCTATGAGGAGGCCCGTGAAGCCTTTGAGAATGAAGAGAAGACGGTAAGGGGATGAGACACATTGCATCAAACATAATTTTTTTCTCTCCTGAAGTCTAGACACAGAATAGCAGAAAATGCATCAAAACACCGGCTACTCAGTGTGTCGGAACAAATATAGTTGTGATATCTCTAGATAGATGTCAACCCCAGCAGGTAGTTGTATTTAGATCAAGCAGCGACATCCAGGGCTGAAATATTAAACCAACATTAAAGTCCCAGAAACCAAAGTTAATGTATTTTTAGAGTTCTCATCCACATCTATTCCTGTCATTTAATTTCTGGCTCCAAAAATCCAAGATGGCAATGACCAAGTAAGAAAGGTTAGTCTAGCAACATGATGCTATGCCTAGACTTTGTAGACAACTCATGGGGTCATTAAGTAATCGGTTTCATGCAGCAAATGCAATAAAGCAGCTGTTGTCAAGATCTTACAAAATCTGTGTTTATCTGGAGGCTGTTTCTGAAAGGACTTCAATCTACAGCTTAAATCCACAATTTGATATTGCTGCTGCTGGAACACGCCTCCCAATGTTTCTTTTTCTTTTCAAGCTTTTCCCTATAAAGCGATATTATGTTGGATTCTTTTGTCTAACAGTGAAATCCTAGAACAAGAGAAACCGTTTGTGGAATGTGGGTGTTTTTTCAGGAAGTGATTTTTATCAGCAGGAAGAACAGCCCAGTGTATGCTGGAGGGGGGAGCATATTTGTAAAACCATTGTGAGAGACCAGAGAGCAAAGTCACTCAGATGGACGTGCACAATCGTGTGGTTTCATTGTTTGCCTGTTGTTGTCTGCTTCCTTTGTGCTGCAGTGATCCAGATAAAGTGTTCATACAGTGTGTGTACTGGTTCGTCATAGAAATATTAGTCAATTAAATTAGTTTTGACACGGCGCATGTTTGTGTTCTGATTCTGCAGAAGCGGTTCTGGGAAGAATACGAGAGAGAAAGCAGTCCATCCGGAGGCTTGGAATCGGTTGTTGGCGGAGTCCACTCTCTTTACCTGATTGTGCCATTGCTGCTGATTTTGTTCATCATCGCTGCCATCGCCATCACCGCGTGGCGCTGCCACTCCCGCAAGCGCTCGCAGCGCAGCCCCAGCCTTGGACACTCGCATCACAATCACGTTCTGTCAGTGGTGTCCATGGACCAGTGGGGGAGGGATTACCACCACGGTGACCAATCAGAACTCAGCGTCCACAGCAGCCCAGCCTATCCAGCTTCTGAGATTACATCAGGGAGAGGAAGCGCGGGAAACCCGCCGCCATCTTATGAGGAGGCTGTGGGTCATACAGATGTCCAGATAGAAACAGAGCCCCCTCCACAGTATGAGGATATAGTGAACACCAGCTCTAGCAGAATCAGCGGTGGTCCCAGGAAATAAAGGTGTGTCTTAACTACCACCCAAACAGAAGTCCTAACCAACACTAAGACCATCTTATTGTTAAGCAGTGCTACGACTGCGGTATCACCAGCCTTCCCCTTTCAAACACACTCAGCAATAACACTCCTTAACTGTCGGGTCAGTGGACTAATGCAGTATTCGGTGGTGCCAGCTCAGAAATTTGCATTAACCTTTCATCATTGAGGTGAAGTGATGGCAAGAAGGAGCAAGCGGTACTGCAATACCAAAACCAATCAAGACCTCAAGATGCATCGACGTTGTCACGCTGTAGCAGATTATTTCAGTCAGCCAACATGACAAATGCTGCTTGTGGTGTGAAGGAAAACTGGTTTTAAGTAATTAAGGACAGCCATTCTAAGTGTATACCGGGGTTGGATGGATGCTTTATTGAAGATTAGTGCCAACATTTTTAGACTTGTCAGTACAGCTGATATTTTGTACATATTTTGAATATCTTTAACCACATTGTCGTCATAATATTTGTTTAACATTTTAAAGTTTGTATATTGTAAAGAACGCCCAAGCTGCTTGAATTTGCATTAATTCCTGTTGAAACATTCCAAAACTCAAGTCAGAATTTAGCTCGTCTGCACAGTTTATGACCATCTCCACATTTAGTATTTACCAATTAGATCTGGTTTAGTAGCATCCTCTTTAAGAAAACATAGAAAATACCTTCAGCAATCACTCATATACTTAATGCTAAATATACAAAACAATCAGTGAAGACTCGGAGAGCTGAGTGCACTCATCGGATCATTTTATATGAACATCACCTGACTCATTATTTGTTTGCAAAAATGTGTCTTAATGCAAGTTTAAATAGTTGCGTTTCCAAACTAAATGCATTAGTCCAACTTCATTATACGCTTGAGAATCTTTTTGAGATTAAGATTTAAGATCAAGCCATCAGTTGTAAAAGAGGAGATGTGTATCCGTGTGTCATATGTGCCATCTATTGGTAATGCATGCAGCTCAGCCTGTACAGGTGGAGGTTGGAACTCTGCACTATTTGTTGACGGTCAGGCCTTGGTGGCCCGTGTGAGAGCCTGCTTTAACTGTGAACCCTTATTCTCTCCTTTATTCCCCTTACAGTAATTGTAACGCCCAGTTATGACTACAGTTTAATGATGTGACACTTTGATGAGCTGTGCAGTCACTTAGACAGGAACAGGGGCCAGAAAGCATTTAGGAAAAGAGATATCAAGTTGATGGTAAACGTCACTATGGATAAACTCCATGTTTAGCATGTTCAATTCGCCTCTATAATGTATGTGTGTATAGATTGTATATTTGAAAGTTACAGTGAGATTGTTTTTTTTTTTTACTGCATAGGAATTCAGTGAATGCGTTGATACTAATGTAACTGTTGAACAAATGAAGGCACTTTGTGTTAAAGCTTAAAATAAGATTTTTAAAATGTAGTATGATGGTCTGGTTTTACGTCATCAGCACACGTCATCAGCACCAGTTTGAGAAAAAATATGTTGATGTAATTTACTGAAAGTGCTCATAATCAATATGCAGTTTTGCTGTATACACTATAAAGCCAAAAATACTTGTCAAATCCTCTCGGACACTGATAAATGTAACATATTTCCTGTCTGAACCTCAGACTTTGAGCACTGATTACTGTTGTATTTGTGTTTGAGTTGACCTGTTAACCTTGGCACTTGCTGTGACACTGAGCTGTGCTGGTAGAGGTAGTCACCTTGGTTAGGTCAGTTGTTGTACTGCTACTTACACAAAGCCCTGTTTCTACAATGCCTTATCACACAAAATGTTATATAACATTAAATGCAAGGGAACTTATTATAAAACCCCTGACTTGTGGAAAAGCTTGAATTAACATTTGTAATAAAACATTCAAAATGAGTTGCGTGTTTTTCATTTCATACAGATTAGCTTGTTTTTGTGTTTTGTAAGCTTTGAAGTTTTCCAAAGTTCCTCCTGTTAAGACTTCCATGGAGATAATTAACAAATAATACACAATTGAGGGCTGGACTGACTCTTAAAATGTAATCAGATAAGATAGACTGAGCAAAGATTCAGAAAAGAGGTTTCTAATGTCATTTATAACTGCTGGAACAAGAAAGAATATTCTACTACTAATGTAAAAAAACAAGTCAAAACTGAAAACAGCTGCGTCTTTGATACATTCCGTGTTTCAGGGGAAAACCTGGTCTGGGGCTCAGATTTATATCCTTTGGAACGCGATCCAAAATACAAGTATCGTCCACCTATGATCAAAGGAGGAGATTGACTACCACATCATAAATGTGGCTCAGGAGAGAAATTAATGCTTACTTTGTAGTTATTATGGTAGGAAAAAAACCAACAATATTTTGATCAGGCACAAAATTTTAATTTATTGATAATGGACACATACACAATGGCTCAGTTTGTCCTTTTTTCCTTTTAGTGCTTCATTCCAGATGATATTAAGAGTACAACTCTTGACACCTTCAAGTAGAGCATGCCTCCTTTCTCCGGGGCAAAGAAAAACAGAAAAAAACAGAAATGCAAACGCTTGCTAAAAGGAGCAATTTATCAGAGGGAGAGGACCTAAAAGCAGGTCACCTATGAAGTTGTATTATTTGGTCTTTACTCTGCCAGAGGGTAAGATGGGACAGAGCTCACTCAACAACAACACAGTGTATTTATTATCTTTAAAATCTGGTAAAATTGGTAAAAATCTGATTTGACAAAACATAGCAAGTAGGAAAGAAAGAAAAAAGTACCAGCACAAATTACAGCTTCAAACAATTGTGATGCAACATATTAAAGTAATTATGGTGTTAAATGTAGATTTGGCCAAACAAGTCACAGCTTTTATATTAACAATTTCTTCTTCAGACAAGGTTATGGTTGATGTTCAATTCTATCCTTGACATGTTTCAACTGATGACTGCTGTCTTACTCAGAAGTGTCACCTGACAGCTGTGATGTGCCGTTTATCAGCGGTTTTCCTTGGTGGGGCCAACCTGACGGATAGATCAAGGAGGTAACAGAGATCAGGCCACGCTTTGGAAAAACAGCTGATAAACGACACGTCACAGCTGTCAGATGACACTTCTGAGGAAGACTGCAGTAGTCAGTCAAAACATGTCAAGGTAAAAACAAAACTAACATCTTCTAGGTTAACCTTGTCTGAAAGAAGAAACCGTTAATATATTAAAAAACAAAATTAACCTTTTTGAGCCAAGCCACAGATTTACAAAACATAATAAAGAAGATTTCCTGGACGTTTTGTCTGTATTGACATGTAAACCTGTGAACATCGAGCTCACACCCACTCCTTAGGGTTTCGTAATACCTCCAGCATCTCAGCTTCCTTAGTACCTTTGGCAGGCTCATGCATGTACTCCCACCTGAGGGACGAAGGGTGAGTCTGTTACTAAACAACACAGACAACTCATTAGTGCCACAAGGGAACAGGGAGGAGTTAGCTTACCTGGCAGTGAGAGGGAGGGACATGAGGATGCTCTCAATTCTGGAGCCAGGAGTAGCAAGACCGAACTTCACTCCCCTGTCATACACCAGGTTGAACTCCACATATCTACAACACATGCACAAAATGCCAAACACTAACACAAGCTTCATATAGTCTAACATGTATTAAACTCATAATTGAAATAATTTGTAAAAATATACATGTATATATAAAACTTCACTTTTTTTTTCCTGTTAAACTAATATCAACATCTAAATTTTGTTCATTTTATCTATTTAGGTATTTTCAGGTTGTGTAATACTGAAGATACTATCATGTTTATCAACTTTAAAAACCTTAAAAAGCAACAACAACACATAAAAGCTTCCTTGTTGAGACTGACACGACTCCTAGACATCAAGTTGAGCCCTACTTTCATTTGCAAATCTGCAATATTTTCACAAAGCCAGGACAATAACTTTATTCAACCATTTGATACCATCTTGTTGACATCAAAACAACCATGTAGTGATTGTATCAACCGTGTGTTTGAGGGAGATGCATGCTGCTTGCACCTTTGGATTTAACCAGAGCGACCTGTATATGCACTGGCTAAAAACCCTTTATGAATGTCCTCTAATCCATCCTCCTACCACATCTTAGCTTTACGTCTGACCAACGTGTGAGTTTCTAACTCCCAGCTGCACTTCCTCCCATTCATAAACTAACCCTTTAGCTCATTCTCCAACCAGATGACTCCCCACTGAGGCAATGAGCTCTGCCAGGATCTGCACTGGCTTTGGACCACACAGACAGTGGATGGAGTCCAAGTCTGAGTAGATCAAGTTTGAAAACCGCAGATTTAATGGCTGAACAAACAATGAGAGTAATTAAAAGCATGAAAGATCAACTGTAGCCAGTTTCACACATGTGGCCAGAACTTTTCTAGACGTTACCTGCAGGAGCTGTGAGAATGCATCCAAATCAGCGAAACCGTTCATTGAACAGACATCATCAAACCAAGTAAAAAGTCTATGAGATGCCCATTTGCTCAAGAGTGAATAAAGCATTTAACGGTTAAGTGATTTTGCTAGTGATACTTGAAGAAAAAAAAAGAGAAGAAAAAAATCTCTTTCACATAAAAATGCCAATGAAACAATCAAAGAGAGAAACTGGAGATTTTTGTCAGTAGGTGTTGAAAACCGGTGGATAAAACAATCAAAATTATGACTCTTGTTTGTCTACAATTTAAATACAAGCTGCATTACAGCAGATAACCTTTGTCATCCTGCCTCCTGAACTCCACACAGTACCATGCCAAAAACCCAACTGAGTATTTCTCATTTAAAAAGAACATCTGACACATCATGCAAAAAACATCTGGAGTCAAACTTGAGCAAAACTAGCAGGTCAGACAATGAACCAAAAAGTTGCTGAACTAAATTAAGCATTGGTCATCAAAGGTCACCAGATGTGCGGTGAGTTTTCAACTTACCTCCCTCGTCGTACCTGCTGCCAGTCCTTCTCCTCGTCGGTGAAGGAGTCATTGAGATGTTTGTAGATGATGGGGAGGTAACAAGGCACCACAGTGCGAGCACAGCTCTTAACAAATCCGAACACTTCCTCCTGACTTGGAGAATCAAGGTCATCAAAGAAGATCCCTCCTATGCCACGTGTCTCCCCTCTGTGGCGGACGTAGAAGTATCTGTCACACCTGGATGCCACAGGAATTGGAAATTTACTCACTTCAAGTGAAGCCATACATTTAATAGAAAAAACAGGGGAATATCCCCACAGAGGCAGATGAATCTTCCTACAAGCACCTCTACAGCTCAGTCCCAGCTGGCTAGCCTCGTATTTATCACACAGATCTAAATGCACCCGTCTTCTCATCTACCTTGTCAAGAAGACAAAGTAATTTCTCATATTCAAATTAAGTCTACAAAATGTTATCAAATTACAAGCAACAGCTGATAAACCGCACCCATCCCATCTACATCCACACTGGTCATTTACTGACGTTCAACGGTTTTTCTACATCTGCAGATTCTCAGCAGATTTCTTCTTATCACTACTCAACAGTGCGTATACACCCATTGTAATTAGCACACACACAAATACAAAGAAATAAGGCCTATGCATACGTGCAGTTCTGCACACATACACACACTTATCACTGTAGAGTTTGACAGACACAAGACTGATGTAATTGTACCATTTCTTGAATTCAGGGTAATACTGTGGGTGGTGCTTGTCACAGGCCTCTTTCAAGGTGTTGTGGAAGTGAAATGCATCTTCTTTATCAACATAAGTTGGGGTCAGGTCTGTTCCTCCACCAAACCACCACTGCTTACTGCCTGCATTACACACAAGGACCAGAAACAACAAAGAAAGAAACAAGGGTCATCATTCATCAACACACTCAATAGTGTCACTGATACCAAGACACGACAGCTGTCATGAAGGGCTGACTCACCATCCTCCTCTTCAATCTCAAAGTATCTGTAGTTGAAGTGCACTGTTGGTATGTGGGGGTTTTTTGGGTGGATGACAGAACTCACACCCATGGCACAAAACGGCAGCTTTCCTGAAAGAGACACACAATGTACAAGATCAAACCTTGACATAGACAAGTCATCCTTTAACCTCAATTAGAGTAATACAATTCTCTCCGTTCAGTATAACTCACCATCTTTCCCTTTGAGGACTTTTCCTCTGCTCCTCATCTGCTTTGCAGCCTCCTCAGTCAGGTTCCCAAATACCACTGACACATTGACCCCTGCCTTCTCAAACACCTTTCCATCCTGCATCACACAGCTAATGCCTCCACCACCTAAAAAAGTCAAAAATAAAAATCGCATGGTAAAAGAAATAAAATATCTAAAAACATTAAATTTGATTTTATGTGTCCAAGTCGTTCAATAACAATCAAAATCCTTAAAAGTGAGAGCTGGCAGAAACACGTAAATACTTCACATAGTAAGATTAAAATGAAATTAGATGTGTTAATGTTAAGCCGCATACTCAGTTAAGGCGAGGACATATCACCTTCCTTCCTCTCCCACCGGTCCACTTTGAACGTCCCACCGTCCACCTCCTGCAGGGCTTTACAAAACTCGGCCTGTGTCTCCATTATCAGCATCTCCATCTTGGTACTCATCTCCTCCTTCTTCCCCTGCAGGACACTGATGTTGGTCACCGGTGGAGACATGAACCCCCGGCATCTCTCCATGATGTCGCCCTCCTGCTCCTCATTCTGGGAGATCTTGGTTGCCATCTCTGCACGCTGGAAGTGGTTAGCGTTGGCCAGAAACCCCGCTACAGCCGCAGCTGCCGTCACCGCTGCGGCTCCACTTAGCGCCAGGGCTCCCCTTCTGGTTCGTCCAGCTGCGGATCTGCCTGCAGTCCCATGGGACATAAACCGCACGCTGATGCCCCTAGAAAACCATCTTGTTTCCGGAAGAAGAGTCGATGACGGGCCATGAGTGGAGGATAACAACCCCGAGTCTCCTGCCCTAGCTAGACTCTTAAAATAGGAACTGAAACATCGCCTCGTGGTCGTCTGAGTCGTTCTCCTAACAGAAACAAAGACAATAGTTGCCATTTTTAAGAGAAAGACCAGCTTCCTTGTCAGTGCGTGGCAGGCGTAACTAGTTAATATGTAGCAACATTATCAGAAGTTATGCCTACGTGCTATCAGTCGTGTTTTAAAAGTCAGCTAAAGGGGCGTGTAGTTTCTTGGTTCTGATAGGGAAACATGGGAAATGTAGTTCTATGTTACTGATAAAGCAGAGAGCTTAGTGGTTCAAGCCAACAGGAAACTTCAAGAACCAGTGTGCAGTGCGCATAAACATGAATGTTGTATTCAAGGACTTTTCATGTGCTCCTTGGTTTACGTTACAGACACATTTAATGACCTCTGTTTTTCACACTCTTCATATATTATACGAATGAATTCATGCTTTTAACCATGATTTAGAATGTAACCCCCCCCCCCACACACACACACACCCTAATCACCACAACGTTTATCAAGTTTATTTTTCAAATATTGAACGCTGTATTCTACGTGGGCTATATACTCTAATACTTTATTCTAATTTAATGTACAGCTGTGTGGAATTATTATTATTATTATTATTATTATTATTATTATTATTATTATTATTATTATTATTATTATTATTATTATTATT
>JBBBVU010000015.1:16036548-16050032 GCA_037177055.1 Atherinosoma microstoma | reverse complement strand
CTGTTAAGCGCCCTGAGATGACATTGTCGTGAATTGGCGCTATACAAATAAAGATGAATTGAATTGAATTGAATTGGAGAACCATCTCACCGTGACTGTTTTGGCATCCATTTCCGTGAATATGAACTCCCCTCCTTCAAAATTTCCATTTAGATACAACAGTGCACTGAAAAAGGTACAAGAGAACAGACCATCAGTGCAGGGGAATAAAATGTTTCACTAAATGAGATGCAACAAATAAGTTTGATCCCATCAACAGCTACAACACAGCGTCACACCTGTAGTCTCTGTATGTGTATGCCGGCGGTTCTTTCCAGCACTCATTGGCATCAGGGTCCAACAGACAGTTGTCAGCATGGATAGGATGGCTCAGGTCATTCCTGTGATCTTGTTGACCTAAAAACAGACAATAACAAACATTAAACCATGGTCTGGGTGAATACACGATTCTGATTGGCTACCGGGTGTGCATTATTTTTGTACATATGCACACATAGTTCGGCAAGTTAAATCACTGTTATATCACTCCGCTAAGGGCGTCACCATAGTTACGCATTTTCCAACTGGTTCCGATCAGCTGGCTTTTGACAGGTGAATGAGAGAATCTCATTCCAGGATGGAACGTCAGTTAAGCATGAAAATCACATCGAGGCACACATAAAATAGTTCCTATACTTAAATGCATTTAGCAAGTTTTGTAAGAAGAAATAATCATCTGTTATGAGGTGTTTACTGTGTGGGACCATGGTATAAGCGGATTAAACAACTCGGACCCGTGCATCATACGGTTTTAATGCTGCTCGTCGTGGTGTTTTAGACTGCGTCGTGCATTAAAACTGTAAAATGCACGGGTCCTCGTTGTTTAATCCTTACTTAAAGGATTAAGAGCCAACATCTTTCTGAAACACATAGCCACTCATTTATATCAATAAATCACCCTGAATGTTAGACCATTGAACTATAAGAGGTTCATTTAAAGACAAAAATAAATGACTGTGCATATATTATGGCATCAAGTCTGAGTGTTACTGTGCATGAGTTACCTGTGATGGCTGTCCGACACACCAGGTGGGTGTAGGAGAAGTGCAGAGTGGAGTTTAGCATGAAATAGGACTCGATAATTCGCCTTGCTCGCTCGCTGGCATCGTAGAAGAGGCGAGCACTCGTCATTGGCACTCTGCCTTCATAACCATACTGCAGGGAGGAGGGGAAAAAAAATCCAAAGTATGATGTATAGTTTGGACATATTCTAGATTAAATCATGAAGTGGAGCTAGGTGAGTTGTTTCTGTTTAGTATTGAGAGTACCTGTAGAGTTTTGAGTACAGTAGCCCCTTCAAACCTCTCATTGGGAGTGTGTGGAGACATCCTCCCTCTGTAACCATCTCCTGCCATGGTGACAGCCTGAATGATGTGAACAAAACCAAAGAAAGAATTGTCACCACATTTAACCAACCAATAAGAGAGATATTTTTGTCCACCAGTTTTTTTTGCCATATATATATATTGTCCTCACATGTGCCAGGTTTCTGAGATCTGCACATTCCTCCTCAGATATAACATGATCAAACAACACCCGCTGGGTCCCGTTCAAGGCCATTGAGTTCTGCACCAGCTGCACGCTGTCGTACACTAAGGGCCCACCTACACAGATCACAGAACAGTATGTAACATGTTATCTTTCCAATCTGTCAACAGTTTAACTCACAGTTTATTTCGTCTGCAGCAACGGTCTCAAAGTAAAAGTTACCTTCTTTGAGCTGCTGTGAAGCAACAGCAATGATGTTTTTCTTCTCGGAGATGGGAACATACTCCATCCAGCCGTCTGTGCCAGAGGGAATCCTTAGAGCGGAGAAAGCAGAAGTTTTCATGAGACATAGCAATAACGGATTGTTTTGGCCACCAGGACAAATAATACTGTTCATCTGAGGTGGTGTTTCTGTACTGTTCATAAATACAAATTGTGGTATTTCCTTTAGCGCCACCCGCTCCTGTGTTGGGGAAAAAAATCCTATAGAAAGCTCAACACATCCTGATCAACATAATTAACTAATGCTAAGTGGGTGATGTACAGTAGGGTTTTTTCTGTTTTTTTTTTTTTAGCAATATACAAACAGTTTTGTAACCCCAGATTATAATAAAATTCTATTTTATTAATCCCGGTTGGGGAATTCAACTTTGCATTTGACATATCTCTAGATGTACAAGAGAGTAGTGGGCTGCCATGTTTTGGTACCCGGGAAGTAGTTGGGAGGGGTTAAGGGGCTTCCTCAAAGACCCACAGTGGTCCATCCTTGTTTGCACACTGGGGACTCGAACCCAGATTTGAACCCCAGACCCAAGCTTACCTCTGTAACCACTAGGCTATCACTCCCCCACTTTGTCATTTTACATGGTCAAACAACATTTCTAACAAATTACTTCTGTTTAAAGACTCTTTGTTCAGGAACCTCTCTGCCACAAGGGTTAGGTGTAGAACTTTAATAGCAACAACAAGTAACATCTATAACCTTTTTTTCCTTTTAACTAAACACATCTGTCATTACTTCTTTGTTTTTAATAATCCTGTCAAACACTGTAGAACTTGAAAATTTATGACAATCTATTAGTTGAGGCTGTCGCGTATCAGCTCTAAAAGTGTGTTCAATACTGAAGTAATCATTCCCACATCCCACATCCCTAATGTTTCTAGGCTACTTATTCAATTCTGAATTGATTTACTTTTGGTAGAAATGCCGCAAGCTGTTAAAAAATGAGTGCATGAGTTTCACTTGTGCACTATTCCATCCTGATGGACATGGGGCATAACAGAGTGGTGAGCATGAAGTAGAACTTTGTCAATGATAATAATAACAGGTTTTTAGGATGCTTTAGGCAAACTACGTGATAATACATTGCCTTTTGTTTACACAACGTTGCACATTTCAGATCTTTTTACCTGTTTGAGTCGTCCCTTCCACCTGTGCTGCTCCAGTAACTCTGCAAAAGAGACATAGGGAACTCTGTGAGAAGCATATTTTTTACTTTTTAAAAATACCAATAAAACAGATTGATTATTGTGCAGCAGGAGTGCCCAAGTCTGTTCCTCGAGATCTACTATTCTCCAACTTTTAGATGCATCCCTCCTCAAACAAACCTGAATCAAATGGCTGAATTCCCTCATGCATGTCACTCGGCTCTGCAGAGCCCTGGCAACAAGCCATTCATTTGATTCAGGGTTGTTGGAGAAGGGACGCATATAAAAGTTGCAGGTTAGTAGATCTCAAGGACTGGATTTGGGGACCCCTTTTGTGACCAGCAGGTGGGAGTGTTGGCCATTCAGACGGTGTACGGTGGTCGTGCCAGACACCTGTTACCCTACTTTAAGCCATTCGGCAGCAGGCACACATTAAGGCTGTTACACACTCAGCAGGAGATCTGCTCCACATCAGAGACATGCGGGCTGGTTTAACAACAACCGCCTGTTAAATAACAAAATCTTCCCTCATTTCTGGGCAAAACTGAGAATTTAAGAGCAGTGAATGTCAGCAAGTCCTTTTGAGGTCTTGGATAAACGTGAACAATGAATGTTGTTGTATTCTGTTAACTCACCCCTTCAGTGAAGTCTGCACCCATTATTTTACTGCCAATCAGAAGGAGCTCGAGTTCCTGTTTATGCCTCCTCAAGTACGTCGCGGCTTCCTGCAAATACACACAAAAATACACACCACCCAATGGTTTATAACAACATCTGTTAGAAAAAAAGAAAAATGACATCACTGAATTTGAGTGTGCAGTTAAACATGTTCTCTATAAACTCGCAGTTACATTTCAACAGCAATATTAAGATCAATATCCGACTTTAATAAATCACAGCACAGACAACCACAGCAGCAAAATGATCTGGATCTGCTCCAAAACTTCTCAACTTTCTCCTTCATCCTTGTGTCACTTCTCCATCAAGTTTCATAGACAGACAACTTGGATTTTTTGTGGCAGAAAATCCAATTCAATCAAAATCAAATCAGTGTTTAAAGTGTTTTAAAATGTTTGATGTGGATTCCTAAAATAAGCAGTGAATCCCAGGTAACATATCAGTGCTGTGGTGAAGACATTTCCCAGTTAAACTGTAAACAAATCTTTCAGAGGGAATAAGGCCGTAATGACGATTATTACGAAACCAGAGCAGCCTGCAGCATTTTTCTTTTCTGCCAACTTCCAAACACCCAACCTCAAAATTGTTTAATAGACTTCTGCAGGCACTCTGACCCTACTTTTCCTCCTCCTGAGTTCCTGAAAGGCAGGATTCTTTGGCAGGGAGGCAGGTTGAGCCTGGCACTGACGTCCAGGCCTCTACAAAATGAGCTCCCTGAGGCAGGAGGGGAGAGGAGGCGATCTCTAGGCCAATTACTGCGCTGTAAACTGACAGGACTGGAAAGATTGGAGAACTGGAAAAATGTAAGCTATGAGTGAAAAATTTTAAACATGTTGCTTTTCAGTGCTTTTATCTCCACACACACTCACACTTTGTCACATCCTGCTGGGAACAAACTGTCTCTAATGAAAAGCAGGCTTTCCAGAAAGAGGTGTGTTTTGGAGTTAAGGAGATGATAACCAGCCCGACAGGCACACACTCAACTTTTAATTACTCATAAGAATAATAAGACTGTGGGAAGACATTTGGTAGAAGACTTATCGCTGGATTGAGAAAAACATTCAAGTAGAAAGGAAATTTTAAAAGGCAACTTCTGCCAAGCAGCAAGTTGCAAGTTTGTCCAAGAAATACAACAAAATGGTTGCTGCATCTTGTCTCCTGACAAAAACCCACTTTTTCTCCTCAGTCTCTTCTCGTAATCTTCACTATGCCATTTTCTTTTCTTCCTTCTGTGCTGCAGTCTACATGGAATGGTTTTCCACTTTGCTTCAGTTCAGAGCTCAAATCCCGAGAGGGAAGCAGCTGTTGGATCTTGTTTATGTGGGTTTCTTTCTTTTTTTTTCTAAATTCTTGCATGTGTAAATGCAGCAATGAGTGATTTCCGCATCAGAATCAGGTCTGTTTTTCATTCAGATGAAAAACATACAGAGATTTCTCAGTTTTAGTCTCTCTGGTATCATTTAAAATTGATGTTGATTTACTTGCCCTTAAAGTTTTTCCACTTATTAACACATCATAGCTCTTTTCATACACAGTCATGTCAATCATCTGTTTCCAATTAAACTGATCACAAAGCAGATGATATTTTTTCTTCTATTTTCAGATCAATATTAACAAATCAATACAATTAAATTTTGTGATAAAAATCACATAATGATTACTTAAAAAAACTTTGATATTATCAACCCTGTTTCTTAAAATATGTAAAATATAAGTTAATTGTCCAAACAATAATGGGGGGTTGAGCTTTTGAATAATTATAATGACCTGGATTCAATTCCCAATTTGTGGCTCTTTCTTGATGTCATTTTCCTCTCTCCTCCCACTTTCCTGTCTCCTTCCACAGTTAAATAAAGGCTAAAAGACCTCTCCCACAAAAAAACAAAAACAAACTATCAACTGTAACTTTCAACCCTCCAAGCCATCTCCTCACTGCCTACTGTGGCCCGGCAGATCCTGACCTCTCTTGGTTTGCCATCATGTCCCAGAACTTCTCTGTAGAAATCCACATTGTCCATCATGAACTCCTCTCCTTCATGGAATAAAAGGTAGGTCAGCGCGCACTGCAGTGCATCCTTCAGCCTGTTCCCTGCACAGAGAAAGGGACACATTAAGCAGTTGAAGAAGTTACATCTATATAGCCGTAGTCACACACACGCACGCACGCACGCACAAACGCACGCACGCACGCACACGCACACAAATACTAAGTTTTGCAGTCCTGAGCCATCTGCTGGATGTACTGGATGACCTGCGTTTGTGAAATGTGAAATTGTATCTATTGCTGCTGACATTCCAAGACTATTACTACAATGGAGCAAAAGCTGCTCTGTGGTTGACATAGTGGAAACAATACACACACATACACACAAAGGGCCCAGGAGCTGCTCATTACAACAGCAGGACGTCAGTGATAAAGTGAGACAGAGGTACTGCAGGGCTGTCTTGGGTTAACTCTCTGCTCTGAACACATATGCAAACACAGTCATATTTAGCTTAAAACACAAAACCAAAACACACAATTTCACCTTCACATGCGATTCAAGTCCACATACAAATGCATTCTTTACTAGATTGTGAAGGCGCGGGGTTACTGAAGACTTCCTGCCTATAAGATGAGGCAGTGAATGGGTTGCTGAGAGCTGCATGCTCCTAAGTCAATAAGAATCCAGAGCTCAAACTGAAAAATGTCACTGAAGATTTATCTAAGAAACTTAAGCATTTCAAAGACAATCAGCGGCTGCTGAGTGATAGCCAACATCCAATATAGCAGTGTCTTGTGCAGAGTGTAAAACAACGTGAGAACATGGTGCTGCTGAGTGTTACAGGCAACCAGTGATGCCACCTTAGATTTCCAGCTTTTCACAGTAATGAAACTGGGGTTTAAGTTAAAGCACCTACAACCAGTATGAAGCCTATTCTCAGTGTGTTCTAGCTTTCTTATTTAAGCTGCATGATTATGGCTTCTTAAGTATAATTTGATCTCACATCTATGTAGGACAGTGTATTTCCCAACTATGACGTGTTTCTGTGCCAACTTTCTTTCCTATAGAGCTTTCCACTGCTTTATAGAGCCTCAACATTAGACTGGATACAGACAAACACCAGATAATGTGAATGTTGTAAAACAAACTCCTAACAGGGTGCGGTCCTCTGTGGACTGAGTCAACCTGTCTGCATCTCTTTGTGGTCACCATGAGTGCTTGTATGTGCATGTATGTGTTTGGGCCCATGATCTATGGGTGTATCCAAACTCTTTGTACACTAAACACAGTCAGATGTCGTGTTTGAGAACTTTGAACTCATTGTGTCAAAATCTGACAGTTTGGGTCTCTCTGATACTCATTTCTTGCGAAAATGTCCCCACCTCTATCATGACTATCCACTGACTTAAGAAAGAAAAGAAAAGTACGGACTTCTATCATCCTACCTTTGAAATAAGCAAACTGAAGGTAGTCGTAGTGCAAAGGCAGGTAGTTCTCCATGGGTGAGAGGCGGCCTGGCCGAGTTGCGAGATCTCTGACACACTCATGTTCACAGTGCAGCACCTGAGTAAAATGATCTGCAACAAAATGGCACTGGGTCAGTTTACAGATGAATGACTACAACATTCTAATCACAGTAAGTTTTTCATTTGGAAAACGTCATGACCTTAATTCTTAAGTTTTTATTTATTAAATGTAGAATAAATTATGCTTTACTCAAAACTTGCAAAACCAAGCACGATTGGCTGAATTTCCATACGAACTACAACTTAAGTGCTTTTAGAGAAAGCTAGGCATGCAAACATATGCATCTCTTTGCAGGTTGTGACAGGTAACTTTGGCTTTCAGACCAGATAAAAGCTGTTAAGGCTGTTACAAGATGCAATGGTTTCATGATGTTGGCTCCCTATTGTTTAAAAAAAATTAGTGCATGAATGAATGAATGGATGGATGGATGGATAAATAAATGAATGAATAAATAAACAACTATGGTGAAATCAGAATAGAAAGATGGAGACCAGTTAATCATATATCAAATCCCTGAGGATTACAGGCCATGACTGACGCTGAAAACATCAGTATATATAACAAATGGGGGGCGAGGCATGAATTGCTCTTGATGTGCATCAGCGGTGGTAAATGTTCTCCCCACTGTCCAGTTTTGGTCGAGAATCTGTTCTGAATTTGCCTGAACGTGTTTGTGAAAATTAGACAGTCCACTGAGTTTGTCTCGCTGAGCTGTATCGAATCAAATGCAGTTAAGCCAACATCAGATAATTCCCCCTTAACAGCTCAGAGCTTCATGTGTTTGTTGGGCCAAGTTGTTGTGTTTCCTCAGGCAAGGATAAGCCCCGTTGTTTGTTCATCCTTTGAGGAATCCAGATTTTACAGGGTGCTACATATCATTTCCTTATGTCCAGCACTGAGAGGAGAGCCAGCAGCGTGGGTAATAGCACACTTGTGTATGTGTGTGTTGTGAGCATGTATGTACAGTGAAGTCACTCTTGAGCAGCTGCAGCAACCTTTATTCTCTCTGAGACGGAGAAGTTATGATGTGTTTCAAACCCTTTAAGAATCTCAAAGGAAAAGAGATCAAAACTGAATTGGGCTGAACTGCAGAGGGACGTGGGTCAAAAATTTAAATTTAAACTCATAAAGACCAAATAATTCTTTTCCTTTCTTTTTTATCCAGCTCACTCATCAGATTGTATTACTATCACAAATACATACATCTTTGCACAAATAAACATTATGATCACAGACTCTTTCATTGCCGTGCTATGGAAAATAATCCCCCAATTCTAAGTAAAACAAAGCCTGGCCAAAACTAATTAGTCGTCTTTCAGTGTTTATGCAACCCGGCCATGCGTATGTGAGGCAAAGCACACTTGTCAGTAATTAGACTGCAGCTACTGCACAAGACCAGCTTCAGGTTCAGAGAAAAAGTCTTGACTAATGTCAATAAAAATGCTCTTGACCAAAGCTGCTGTGTATGTGACAATATAGTTGAGTAATTGTGATCTTGCACAAAAGTTTTGATGTGGATAGACGCCTTCCTTCCACATCAAACATGTCTGATGCTATGCATTACAGCAAGACAGTCAAAGCCAAATGATTTCTTTTAGTAGGGCATTACTATAGAAACACTGTGCTAACAAACTAACTGATAACACAGGACATACAATGGGAGATTAGTTCCTCCTATTTATGAGGTTCATTAAAAATGTGTGACTAATATTTGGTAATGGTTGGTTGTATTCCTCACTATAACTGTCAGTATAACAGTGGTTGCTGCACACCCAGGCTCTTTTGTATTTTCATTTCTTTAGTTTTTTTGCATTTCTGATTCTTTCGCATTTCCGTGAGGTCTAAGTTGCAAGTGTTGATTAGGTTTATTAAGTCAGAAGACACCCCCATGTTTCGATTTAGTGTTCGGATCCAAGATGAAAATTCAAAAACTTTAACTCAACGATTCAGCTTCCATTATTTTAACATTTTCTCTTATAAAGATTTCAAAAGGTAAAAAGCAAGAGAACAGACACTGAAACCAACAGAAATATTTCCCATTTACCGAATGCAAACAAAACAGAAGCAGAAAAGAAAAAAAGAAAAAGGAAAGAAGAAAGAGAAACAATGCAGTGTTTTCAGGTGAGTTTTCTTTAATCTCCATAGACCAGGCTGCTGTTCTGGCTGGAACTCAACCTGTTTTCCTGGCCTGTAGAAGACTGTAATAGAGCATGTTTTCCAAATCCCAGAACAAACTGAGCATAGCTCAAAGGTCTGAGGGGCTCTAAATGCAACGGCATTCAGTGGTACTCATCAAATCCCACTTTTATTTCCTATTGTTTTTATTACTGGTATCATTCTTAAGATTCTTAAGACTTGTAAAATGAGCTCATTTTCCAGTTGGAAAGTTTGCTAAAACATCCAGTGCAAACTTAATCCTTCCAAAATCAATATACTGATTGGCACAGACAGATCTGCTGGCTTTGGTGTGTGCAGGGACTCTTCAATACTGAAGTCTAACATGTTTTCAAAGCATTGAAAACAACTTTCTTTATCTCTATGTTTTTCAATGTAATTAAAGTCATTCACCTCCTTGTGAAACTGATTTCATGTGGCGTGTGAACATGTTTTCATGGTTGACAGTATGATTATGAATATAGCTGTGGGTACCTATATTTTTTATTTGAAGGCTTCCTCTCCCAAGTACAAAGTCATTATACTTCATCTGCCCTTTGACGCTGTGCCAAGCTACTGCCAGGCAGATTTGAACACCTCATGAGCATGAAGGGTTGTTTGGCCTCGTCTAAGCCTCCCTAGGCTGTCTCACCAGAATCAATCCATGTAAGGCTTAAAGCAGCGTGTCTAGAGGTGCTGGTGTATGCATGTGTATGTATGTGTGCAGGTGCTGATAAAAAATGACCTGTAAAACAACTAAGCAGACAACAAGTTTTTCTCTTAAACTTTAATGGACTTCATTAAAGTTTGTAAAACCACCGTTGGAGGAACTGCTCATCAAAACACACTGAAGCATTTTGCATCAATTAAGAATGCACGGAGTAGCTGACAGTCACAAAATCAGCTTGAGATTTCTGTGTGGTGTAACAAGCAGAAAATGGAACTCAGAGTCAGAATTTCCAAAAGGCAATTAAACATCAAAGATAGCTAATTACAGTATGATTTAAATCAAAAGAAGTTCAACATCGGCAGCTATCAACATCCACCTGCTTTGGTTCCCAACATAAGCAGCAATGTGTTGGCTCTAATTAAAACCATAATGAGGATTTGTCACTGTGGCACATAAATACAACTGATCATGACAACCAGTCACTTTATGTACATATCTGTGCTGGAATCTTAATGCAGGGAGGAAGACTGAACCCTGAATCTGCTTTAAGCATCCATGCTCGTTCCATGCCACGTGAAGATAAATACAAAGCTGCTTTCAAGTTTTTTGCTCTTACCTGATACAAGTTCATGTAGACTGTAACGGTAGCGGAGGTGATCATGGCCCTCGAATCTCTGTGGACCTTGGCACAAGGCCCGACACTCAACATCTGCTTTATAATATTCCACCAAAGCTTCTTCAAACAGAGCAATAGCTCCTTCGTAGTCGCCTTTGTCGTACAGTCTTACTGCCTGTGTGAAGGAGCTCTGTGATAGAAAAGAGAGGCGATGATGGGAGAGAGGAATCATGGCAAAAGCATTTTGCACAGATAATATCCAGAGTTGTGTAAATAAGCTTGCAACTGGTTCATAAAAGTTTTCACAAGCCCTCTGGTGAGCATTAACTTTGCTGCAGCAGCTTTGCAGTAAACAGTGGGAGGGGAGGGAAAGTTGGCCTGATTTGCAGCCAGAGAGAACAATCATAATAAATTATTAAGGAAAAAATACATAAAAGGATATTCAGTACATTCATTTAATGTCCCCAAAAGAAAACAAATGTACATCCCCAGAAACAGAGCCCAGATATCTGCAAGACTGCAGAGATGGAAGCAAAGATCCCATCAGTAAATTTAACTTGTTTCAGAAAGAAGAGGTGAGAACTCAGAGTATATGTTTCACTAAAAGAGATGAAAGTCCAGAGAGAGAAACAGCAGGAGCTGTAGACAAAGAAGCCAAAACACTTCTGTGTTCAGGGCTTCATCATAACAAGCACTTCAAGGCCTCAATGAGTTTCCAGTTATTAAACTGTAAGGACCATTAACACGATGGCCACATACAGAGGAACAGCAGCTGTACTTTCCAACTTTCAGAAAAAGTGTACTCACAGACCAGACTTTTTGAAAACTTAAAAAAGAAGGATTAAAGGTCAAAGATCACACAAAGGTCTTACAGATCAAGATGTTCTGTCTAACCTGGTGATGCCGGGCTTCTCTGTCCACAAAATGGTCTTCATTAACTCCCTGGAGGGCTTTGTACTGCTCCAGGTCTTGGCCCATCTCCACATGTTCTGGATTGGCCTGGAAATAGGTATGAGCTGCAGCGGCTGCCTTGTCAGGCTGTTTCAACTAGAAAGAAACAAGCAGAGAGAGAGAAGAAGAAGAGATATTATAATCATAATAACAGTAGACTTTAGCTCTGGGACGGAGTTCTCTGCACAACAGTTTCCGAAAATGAAGATTACAGGCACAAATTCACATGTATATCTGATGAATCTAATTTAAAAGTGTCCAGTTCAATTCGAAATGAGAAAACAAGAAATTAAAGATTCAGCAGAAACAGACAGACACGTTGCCATTTTTAAAACTGCCAAAAACTCCTGAATTATAACCTGTCAATTTTTTTCTAAAGTTGCATTTGCAGGCAGAAGAACTAGTTGGGGGAAAAATGCGCTATGACTTTTCTTAAAAATGGGGATTTGGTAAGACATTTTGAATCCACTTTAAGCAATAAATTAGAATTTTGGTTTTTAGAACAGCGAAAAAAAAGCAAGATTTAGGAGGCCATGCTGTTCCCATCCACATCCTGTTATCAAAAGAGAGCTGCCATCATTTCAGCTAATATAACAGATGAGTTCTTTGCACTCTAAGTGTATTGACTCAGTGGATGCTGGAAGTTATACAATGAAATATCCACCACAAGAATCCAGTCTATGTCCTAAGAAATGTATGTAACATAAACACAGGCAAGATTTACTGTTGATAGTTAGAGAGTGCAGAAACAGAAGGAAGAATGTTATTCATAGCTGTTCCACACCAAATAACTTCATAAAATCTGCAGTAACATAAAGTAAACAGCAACAACTGAATAGCTTCATGGAGTTTGGTAGTTTTTGCCAGGTTTTAAAAAGAATCGATGCACTTCTAAGCACCTAAAGCCATTCAGTTTTGATGTAGTAAAAATGTTATCACACGTCATGTGTTATGACTGTTTCCGATCTGAGTGAATAAACATTACTGGGTTAAAACTTCAGCATATGTATGAAACATACATCCTCTGGCAAACATATCAGGCTGTAGATTCACCAGAGAAATCATCTAAATATCTAAAGTACCTGAAACAGTTACAAAGAAAGTTAGTAGCCCTGATCATTATTCTATTACTCTTTGTTCATTGCAACATCAATAAGTCTCTGAGAATTAGAAGAGGCTTCGAGGAACTGCTGACAGGCTGGACTGTGTGGGGGGTTCATTAAAATGTTCATTGATCCCCACTCACTGAATGAAGAATGACCCGTGCAAAATTAAGGCCACAAGAGGTTTTTTTCACAAGAAAAACTTCCAATTTTCCAGAAAACAGATGAGTTATTAGGGGAATCAGGAACCTCTTGAGGAGACTTTAATCCTGCTGTCTCTGCTTTGGGACAGCACGTGAAGCAATGTAAAAGAAAAAAAGAAAGATGGGATTAGTTGGTAACTAGAATCCTGATTCCCCTTTCATTCCTTAAAAAAACAAAGAATGTGGTCGTTCCCATCAGATAAGATTGTGATCAAGCTCAAGCTACAACATGAACAGCAGACAACAAACACTTTAAACTGATTTCAAGTCAGACAATCAACTCAAGAAACAGTTTGTTTTTATATTTCCATTATTGTTCGAGCTATGTTTCTATGTTAAGAAATCTGGACAATTCAAAATTGTTGTTAAAAAGTAGCATTAGGTGTAGTTACACATTGATTGATCTGGGTAATAAGTGAAGAGATGTGAGCAGAAAGAAGAGGAGTATAAGAGGTTAATTAAGGAAATAAAAGACAGATCCAGTGAGGTGAAAGCAAACAAAGATGGAGACAGAGGCTGATGTCTGTTGGATATCTCCTGCAGAGACATCTGACTGCATTTTGCATTTTCAATTTCCCTTGGGATCAATAAAGTATCTATCTATCTATCTATCTATCTATCTATCTATCTATCTATCTATCT
>JBBBVU010000015.1:16002655-16015436 GCA_037177055.1 Atherinosoma microstoma | reverse complement strand
GAAAAACTAGTCCATGCTTTCATCTTTAGTCGGCTTGATTATTGTAACAGCATCTTTACAGGTCTACCAAAAAAATTTGATTAGACAACTGCAGACAACTCTGCTCCTCACTAAGACCAAGAAAGTAGACCACATCAGTCCAGTTCTGAGTTCTTTACATTGGTTGCCTGACCGTCAGAGGCATGGCCGGACTGGGACAAAAAGTCAGGCCGGGAGTCATATGCTCACTCAGGCCACCCCCATTAACACACTTCACAAAATGTCCACACTTGAGCAAATGGTGCACACAACCATGAATCCATACACACACATATGGGTAAGTAATCACCAAAAGCTCATTATTCTATATTAAATTCAAATCAAACAGCTCCTCCTCTTTAGCCCCAAGCCTTCATCAGGTTTCTCAGTGTCTTCATCTTAAGAGCCTAATTTGCTTACAAAAATAATATTGTCATCAAATTTCCATTCTTTCTGATCAGCTGTTTTGTATCAATAACATAATCTTATTTCATACATAATTCAAACTTAAACCAACAAGTTGTTTTCCCACTATATTGATTTCCCCCGTACCTGTACATTCTTCTGAGCAACAACCAGGCTGAGATGACCCTGCCTGCCTGTTGGCAGTATAACTGAATATAAGAGAAAACAGTGTAATCATTACATCAATAAGAACTAACGAACAGTACTGTCACCACATATTTGTATTATGTGTTCAACTGTTTAGGTATCATAAGCTACTGTTAATCTTACACATTCATTACTCAATCTTAAAAACCATGACTTGTCCTGCTGTTGCTCTGTACCTGCTGCCAGTTCCTCTTTACAACTACTGGTACAAGCACTTGTACCTGCATTATATCCAGCTTTGCAACAAACACACACACACGAGCACAAATTCCATATGAACATGTGTACATAAATCTCAGACATCAAACACATTTAACCAGCAAGAAAGTTGCAATCACATCATTTACAGCAAAACCAGATAAATAGTTGAACTGATTAAATCAAGTTTCCTCATCAGCATTTAAACTGGACTAATAAAAAATGTTCACTGGCAGTTTTGCAATTATTTGTGTTGGACAGGGACAGATATTAGCCCAAGTATTAAAATATCCACCTATCAGTTTCACACACCACATATTAAAAGTTTATTTATTACAGCTACATAAAAAGGCTCAGGGAGAATCTTAACCAGGTCATCATGTTATCTTCAGATAAAAGTTCAACTTTCAACACAGCTGTCTCTCCTGTATTTGTCATGTACTAAACAGTTAACTCACGCGATGTTGCGGGGTGACTGAACACCTCTGCTGGTGGAAGCTTTGAAACTGGCCTATCTGAAATATTGCGCATTTACCCGCCTCCTCTTCAAGCGCCTTTTTTTCTCCTCTTTTGTCCCAGAGTCCATTAGCACCAGTGCCACTATTCCTCTGCTTCTGTTGCTCTGCCTCCATGCGCTTTCATGTTGGTTAGTCTGAAAATAAAACTTGACTACTGACATTTTGACCAATTGCCACAATTAGTGACAACTGACAAGAACACATCGTTGTATTTGTGGGCGGGTGCCAGTTTCTTCAGGCCAATCAGCTGCGACAATGTAGTTTGCTGTGATTATTATTACATGATTATTATTATTTTTATTTTTTTCACACGAAGGCCAGTCAGGCCACTTAAGAGCCCAGGCCACTAGGAATTGTTCCGCTGCTCCCGACGGCCAGTCCGGGCCTGGTCAGAGGATAGACTTTAAAGTTCTGCTGCTGGTCTATAAAGCTCTGAATGGTTTAGGACCAAAATACATCAGTGACCTTCTGACACAGTATGAACCCAGCAGACCACTCAGATCATCTGGATCTGGTCTCATTAGTTCCCAGAGTCAGAACCAGACATGGAGAAGCTGCATTCAGCTTCTATGCTCCACATGTCTGGAACAAACTCCCAGAAAGTCTCAGATCAGCTGAAACACTCAGTTTATTTAAATCCAGGTTAAAGACCCTTCTGTTCTCTGCTGCATTTACATAGTTTTTATCTGAAAGTCCAAATCTGGACCGTTTCTTTTAACCTGGAATTTTAAACTTGATCATGTTTTTAATCTGTTGTTCTTTCTTAATCTTGATTTTATATATTTTTTTCTCTTTTGTTTTAATGTACTTCTCTGCAATGTAAAGCACCTTGAATTGTCCTGTACATGAAATGTGCTATATAAATAAATTTGCCTTGCCTATAGCTTCAGTGCTGACCAGTGCACATATCATTTGGCTTTAAGTGCTAAAATATGTGCAGCACAAAACACCATTAAAAGTGATGTTGTATGCGCTATCCTCAATCAAATGACTGACAGACACTCGTGCCTCAGTACCAGTCATCCTGAAACATTTAGAGATATCCATCAGGTCTCTGGTCTGCATGGCAAAGCAGCCCGCCTGGATATATGTTTCCTCAAGGGTCATATTGGGTCAGGTAATAAAATCAGCCTATTTTCCTCTGTACAATCTGGCCTCTTCCTCCGCAGAGCTCCCCAAGAAATTAAAACACGTGCTGAGATAACCTGTTGAGGTCAAACCAAACTCACTCAGACCAGCTTGGCTTCGGGTGAGGAAGGAGAGATGTGTGTGCGCAAGAGGAGGAAGCATGTTTTAGTTATTGCTTTCTAACATGTCCCACCTGCATCAGCTTCCCAGCCTGAGTGTGCACCCTTGCATGCATACAACTCAGAAACAGGCTTTTTTCAAGTGTTTTTGTGATCATGCAGGAGGAATGTCCACCCATGTCTGCTTAAGTATCCCTGCTTGAGATGAGAGCTAACGATTTACTTTTAAATCTAGGAGAATAAGTCATGATAAATATTAGCTCTTGAAAATGGGCACAGATGCTCTTTGAACATTTATTTTCTCTTGAGCATCTCTTCAACCAGCAGGCAAGGAGTCCAAGAACCTGGAACATTTATACCAGTTTTGACACCAATCCTATTCCCAGAGCTGTGACTCTGGCAGGAAACAATGCCAGCTGCCACATAAAACAGTTTACAGGGTTCCCTCTGGGTCTCAGTGACAGTTAAACTGGAGTATTTTGAGAAACTTGCTGGATGGATGTGACCTGTATCTGCAGAGGTAAAAGGCTGAAAGGTTTAAGTTTTAGGTCTACTAATAAACTGTGACATAATAAATGCAATAAACTGCACAAAGGAGGCATGAATTAGACATCTTCTTTGTTCTGCTGCAAAATCCTGCTCATGGCTGGACCTAACTGGACTCACTTTCAAACGTCTTTAGAGTTAGATTGAGTTATGCACATTGGGTTTGCTGGGTTAGATTTAGATCATGTTA
The DNA here is from genome assembly GCA_037177055.1 of Atherinosoma microstoma. Lineage (NCBI taxonomy): Eukaryota > Metazoa > Chordata > Actinopteri > Atheriniformes > Atherinidae > Atherinosoma > Atherinosoma microstoma. The sequence continues at coordinate 16,012,107 of JBBBVU010000015.1, read as the reverse complement.
TAAGTTTTTCAGATAACTGGAAAAACAATACAAATGACTGAAGAACTGTGCTTTTGATAAAAATGTCTGAAACAAGCTGTTGATGTGACAGTGTGAATAAAACCCCACCATAGGCTGAGGAATCTAAATAATGTTTAACTGTGTTTTCATTACTTCAACACATTTTCAAACTGATAATAAGAATAACAATATACAGTTGAAAGCCAGGCATAGATGACAGTAATCTGTAAATCCCAAGATCACATGCCTGACACAAATTATAAGAAGCTCTTTCCTTTGTTATACTTCCATTGCAAACATAAAATGACATAAGTGTTATAAGCGTGAAGGAAGGAATGATGCTAAACTTGGACAGGACTCAATTTGTGAGTCAGGAGAGCCAGGAGCGTAAGCTTACACACAAAGCAGAGACAAGAAAAGGCAAGCAATGTGCAAATGGAAAACAGTATGATGTTGACATATTTATGCCAGGTTCGAATATTGTTTTCAGTATTTATTGGATGCACACATCTCCAATTATTTTCTGTGCCATCTTCCAAGATTGCCCACCTTAATTTACTTAACATGACCGCAGACCCATTCGCCAAATAAAAGCATATTTTGGGTGTAACTCTGCAGGAGTGGCATTATAAAAAGTACTCTAAGGAAAGAGAAGGAATTGGAACATTAACCAGAGAGGCCAGAGTTCACCCAGCTGTTTAAGAAAAGGCCCTGGGGCAAAGCTGACCTCTACTTCTATCAGCCTCCATCTATCACAGTGCATGGAAATGTTAATTACTCTTATATGATGCTAGAGAGACTTAATCAACCTTTTTGCAGGATGTTAAATTACACAGATGTAAGGATGGAGCTGAAGGTAAAAAGAGATTTACACTGAACCAAGGTCTGAGTTTTATAGTGGGAGCATGATCTGCTGGTCAGAGGTACAACACCACAGACATTCCTGAGGATGGGATTTTAACTGCATGAAATCATTCAGGAGTTTCTATTGAAAGGCATAGCAGGGTTCTTTAAAGTGGTGTTGTCTGAGGCGCACACTTAGTGCATCACTTAATAATGTACTGCCATGGACAGGGTCTGCAGCTAAACAGATCTCTGTATACATCCAAAATATGCTATAAACAACAACAACAACAAACATTTTGGGTATATGCTGTATTAGGAATATTTTTATAGCTTAGCTTGTCATCAATGAGCCCTCTTCTGACAGTAAGTTAAAGATGCTAACTAGCTTCCTTAAAACCAAAAACCCCTCCTGACAAAACCAGTAGTTTTACTGTGTGGCAGTACAAAAGGGGTGGTGATATACCAGTGGATTTCTTTTTTTGGCTTTTCAAAGGGTTATTTTGGATCTAAAATGACATGTTGAAAAAAATAACCCAAAAACAAACAAAATAAAACTACAAGTAACCGACTGTGGCAGTGTTACACCAGCAAAGTGCTTTTGCTCTCAGCGGGGATGCTAATCATAGATAACACAATGGCAACAAGTAAGAAGTTCTTCCTTTAACTTATCAGCATTATTAAGTGGTCTACCCAGTTTCACTTTGTTCATGAACAAATAGAAAATGTAGCCTGATGGTACCGAATTATAAGCAAAGGTGAAACACTGAGGATTTCCATCCATTCATTGGCTATGCCTGCTTATTGCTTATCCTATCAGGCAAGAGGCAGGCAGACCCCAGACAGGTTGTGATTATACTGAGGTTATACATATGACAAATTTGTAATTTTCTTGGGTAAAAACTTTAGTTCAGCTCTTATAAATTATTCAGCAATTCCCAAATTAGAACAGGCCTTATTTCAATTTAATGGACAAAAAAAAAACAAAAAAAAAACATTCATGATTTGGTCCAAACAATTAAACTCTATCTAACCCTCTTTGTAAACACTTAAACTCGAAGTTTATCTCAACAAAAGAGTTTCAGGGGCTGTAATAACAATTTCCTGAAAAAAAAAGTGGAAAAAAAAAAAGTTTCCAATTGCTCACACTGAGTCATCCCACAAAGCTCCTAGAGTTTTAGAAGAAAATGATTGATCCATTTCCTCCTTTTTTCTCCCTCCTTCATTTTATGGACTGCCATTTGACGATGAGCAGTGTGATTTAATGACATACTTCATCAATGCAGCCTAATGGAGTTATTCAATGTGGCGTTTCAGATTAGAAAAATAGCTGGCATCAATCAACTGCAGTAATCTGGAGGGAGGAAAATGGCCCAGTCCGTGAAATAAGGTCTTTTCACTGAGTCTCAGTTCAGATAACAGGATGCCCCCAAGGGAGGAGAGGAAATCCCCACCAATCTGGAAGGGAAAAACACCAGACCGGCCTACATAAACTTTTCCGGATAGTTTGACCAACACCACGATTAAAACTGAACCAAGTGTCTCTCTCAATGCAACAAGTGAGAGGTTATTTATTAGAGTATTAGACACATGAAGGACTTAGTGTACAAACAGAGGGAGCTGATTAAAAGGGCCGAAATAATACATCGTTATTATTAGTAATGTGTGTGGGGGCAGGTCCAAAAATGTGACTCCACAAGTGGAGAATGACCTTGTTTCCTCTCTGTTCACAGCTGCCTCACACTCAATCCCTGAGAAAGAAACCCCGACCCCCTCCTTTTTTGTCTCGTCTTCCTGCCCCTGTTCACCCAGGACAGAGATGTGACACTTCATCCAACTATGCTGCCTCCAGCTACAACTGCTGTTCCAGTTAACTTCATTTATTTGCTGAGTAGAAATATCCCAGTGACAGCTCTTTTACCGGCTTTTATTACTAACTGCAATGCCATGAGTTGCTGTGATCTGTGTGTGGTACTGAGAGGAAGAGAGTTTGTCAGGGAACAGGCAGAAAATGAAATAATCAGCCATAAAACCTTTTTCTTCCGTGTCAGTCTTCTTCACGTCAGTGGAAAAACTGACTCGCCTGTTGGATTAGGCAACCCAAGGAGATATAGAAGATCTAGAAAGAATGTTTTAGCAGAAGAAAACATAGTATTTTCAAAATAGGGGTAATTCCCAAAGTACACTGCCTAAATTACAAAGCAGGAGATGACTGGTATGTGTTCTAACTTTCACTGAACAATCCTTAGAGGTATGTATTCACACTGACATGGGTGTAAGTGGTGGAATAAGCTGCTTGTGAGGCAGTTAATTATACCTCATGGAGACGCTCCTACATGTGCAGGATAACCAAGGATGAAGGATTGTTTGGAGTGTAAATTTCACCACTAAGCTCTGACAGCTGCAAGTGGTGAGACTGACAAAAACAAAAAACAAAACAATGACATTTCAAACATTTACCTTCCCTTGTAATCTCAGGCAGATAAAGAAAAGAGTTCACCTATTTATCCTGCAGGGGACAAAAGAAACCAGGCTTTTAACACATGACAGTTCCCATTTGGGTGTAACCCCTGCTCTTTCTACACAATGCGGATGTACAGATCACTTCACAAGAGGATGGTTTTGTATTTTTTAGTTCTTCTGCCTCGATTTAGTTGTGTTATGGTATGGAAAGGCTGCTGCAAATCAACCTCAGCACAGTTGAGATCACAGAGGTATTACCAAAGAAAACACCCAACTGAGATTTTCTTGCATTCACTTTGGGATTTTTGGTGCAGCTTATTACTTTGATTTTGTTTGCTAGTTTGTCTGGAACAAACTATTGTTTACATACTTGTTCACGCATTATGAGCTGCTGCTGAGTCTGAATACCTCTTTTTGTATGTTTGATGAGAATCTGGCAGAACGGTGCTCATGTTCTGTTTGAATAACACTAACACACATAAACCCATCCTGAACTGGCAGCAACATGATATCTGAAGCCAAGACAGTGCTTGTGCATCCCATTACTGAACCTCTTGGCCATGCCTCTTACACTGCACAGGCAGCAGGACCTGAAGCTTCCTACCGGTGGTCAGTGCACCAAAATCTCACCACTTCCTCCTTCGACCACACTAGACTATACTGTAAAAACATGGAAAACACAAATGGCCAAGACTTCACTGAATGTGTGTTATTGTTGGCTGTGATGGAGCTGCTGTGAGTGCAGTGAGAGTGCAGGCCCCCACAGAGCTTCAGAGTGAGGGAACAAAGAGGATGAAGAGGCTGCTTTATACAGGGAACATCATCAGAGATAAGTTCATTAAAAATAGTGTCATTTAAAAAAAAAAACAAGCTTTTTGAAATGTTTACTCAGTGAGGAAAACATGCTGTTCTTGACATTGGCCTGTACAGAATATTAAGTTGTCAAGCATGGGAAACATACTGCCACTCATAAAACTAATGAAACGTCACTTCAGGTAAACTAATCTAGAATACCAATAATCTGCTGAAACACTTTCCTACTCAAAGCAAGTATGACAGAAGACAGTTGTATACTTTCCAAGATGAACATGATGTCATGAAGCCATATCTGCAGAGTATTACAGTGACTCTACTGTAAACGGTCTAATTACACTCTTTCATCCACATTACACGCTCTCTTAGGGAATTGATCGGTCTTTTTCATAGAGTGACACAGCCTCAGATTCCGTTTTTTTCTCAAACCATGTAAAAATTCCTATATGATGAAGAGATGCTCAATAAGCCAGCAAGCCACAGAACAGCCACCCTGTCATTGCTTGTGTTTGTATCACCGCTGCTGCTTAGAAACAGGCCCAGAAGGTGAGCTCCTGTGCTCTGCACCATTAATCTGTGGTGCTTTGTGTCAGGAGCTAGCAACAAAACCTTGGAAGGCATGTTCCACTACTTACATTCAGCATATAATGGGACGTGGTTTGGTTTGCGAGAACTGCAGTTAAAGTGAGGAATTCAGTTAATTACAGAACACTTATGGTTCATTTCAGCTGTGCCAGGGAACATCACACTCTTACAAACATATGCCACGGCATGAACAAGTGAGATATTCTTGGGGCTTATAATTATCAAAAACCACTCTGACTGCCATACACAGCTTTATATAGACCATTTAAAGAAAACACGCTTCACTTTCCTTTACAAGAAACACAAGGTTGGCCAGCAAAACCACGTGGACGGAAATATCTGTGAATTTCTATACGTCAGCACTTTAAGGGTCCATGGAAAAAATGCACAGTCCTCTGAGGAAGTCAAGTAAAGCCAAATGAATGTCTGCTCGGTATCTGCTTTGTAGACAAGATGCTGATTTAGTATTAAGGTGAAGGAGTAGAGTTTCTAATACAGATATCTGATTTAGCCAAGAAGCTGTACACTAAAGCAACAGAATTACACAACAAACAATGTGGTGATTCAAAGTCTCGTCTAAGAACACTTTGTCATGTGGAGGTGTTGGGGAATGGGGATCAAATCATCAATCATCCAACTGGAAGACTACCCCTGTACCATCTATCCACTCTGAAAAGAACACAGATGAATAATGTTTGGTGACTGTCTCTGTAGAAATATCACAGTGTGCATTGCGCTGTTCCATGTTTGGAATAAATGATGGCAACCTAACCTACAATCCTTTTGTCCTCTCAGTAGAAATATGGAAACAGTTCAGACTTCAGCAGGGTGGATCAGGACAGCATGTGATGGCCTCAGCCTTGCCTCAGCCTCTGAGCTGAGCCTGAAACATTGCAAGTCTTTTGCTTGTTAAATTAAGAATCCTGTCAAGTCTATTTAATGGTCCTGTTGCTCCACTAGGCAACGACATCAAAGGATAATCTGTTTCAGTCACATTTCTATAAAGTAGAGCTGTCACAGCATGCAGAAATGTTCGTCTTCCTGCATGAGGACAAATACACAAAGCTGCTTTTCTTTGTTTTAATTTTGCATCTGGATCAACATCAGAATAATTTGCTCTCTGCAGCTAAAAATCTAGTGTTGCTGCAGTTTAGACTTTGTTTTCTTTAGTTATTAAAGAGGTAGAAAAATCTTTTCATTATCATTTAACTGCATTTTTAAAATTATCTTTATATCTATAATCTAAAAATAAGACTACATTTCCAACTTGAGGCACCAGAATCTTCCCTTACAACTGGTCAATAAACAATGTCTCCACATTTGCATTTCATCCAATCATGTCAACCTCAAACAGTTTTTCTCCCCCATCTTTATTTTCTAAGGGCCTCTTACGGATCCACCATGACTCAAAACAAAAATCAGGGCTTCGACAAACAGGAACCAGAGACATTTTGTGGCAAAACAATACAAACTCCAAATGATACAGAGCAGGGTTACATAGGATACCTTCAGCGTGGATGCCAATCAGTCTGTCAACTTCTTTTCTGCTGAGCTGAGTGGCTACAGCTGTGTCATGCTGTTTATGATTACAGCAGGAGGAAATGTTTATTTTCCTATATTCTTCTGTCTTCCCATGTCCAATGATTGCATCTGCATGTACACACTACAGAAGACTGGTGCCTTCTCTTTTATTGAATACATGTGGTCAGGGAGTAATGCATTGCCTTGAAGCTGCAGCTCTCAAGTTGTTTTCTCTCAGGATTAAAGCTGGATCCAAACTATTACACTCTTTAAGGGAGGTGGACGAAGGCGGCAATGCCACTGGGTGAAGTTGACGAGCTTTGAATGTTTTAGTCTTGCAAACCTTCATTTTAATGACTCATTGCTTAACTGGCAAGCTGGACATAAACAAAAGCAGATCCCAACAGTGAAAAGCTGTTATAAAATAAACTGCAACTTGAAAATGGAACAATATCTGGCAGCTCTATGGTTTTGATTTGGCCTCCAACATTTTGGTAAATCATTTTACATCTTCTTCAACACATCGCGTATCAGTCCCATCTCCTGTGTTGGATGGATCATGATGAACCATTTGACCAGAGGAGAAGTAAAACTTTAGTTATCTATTAATAGATTATTAATTATAGTATAACGTTTACAATTCTGCACTCTGAGGAACATAATGCCAGTACAAATATAAATATTAAAGCTGAAATAAAATTTGTTTCCAGTTTGTTATTAGATTCTTTTTTTATCTGATGATGTAAATCATGATGTATGTATCAGATCACTTCCAACCATAGTGTCATTTGAAACTTTTACTTGCATTCAACTCTCTCACACCAGGCCTTGCTGCACACTTTCACCTCCAACTGGTTTATTGCAGAAGAAAGACCACCATGAATCCTGTTCTTAGAGAGCTGAGAGGGTCCTCTTACAGCCTCCCCCTGTTTAAAGATTTCAGAAGTGTGAGCTGCAGAGAGCGCTGCTTGGACAGAACAGCTACATGCCAATACTGACCTCACAACATCTTGCAGACCCACATTAGTGGACTTATATTCCAATAAGAAATAAGAATTATTTTACCAAGATAATTATCTGCAGACACGCTTTGAGCAAACTTTAAGATTATTATTTTGTTTTGAACACTTATTTGCCAAAGCAATATAATGTCAAGGATTTTCAGCTATGAGTAACTCGTCCTGTAACACTGTTTGCCAGATTATTCAGCTCAGCTAATCTTTAACACAAGAGAGGAGCTGACCTCACTTCAGTGTTTGGCAGATGATACACGCCTGCTGCTCCGGGTATATCCTGAATTCACAGAGAAAGGTTTTTTAAGGACATTTGGCTCAGGGTGCGTGTATGAGGAGAGATCAACTCACACTGTATAATCCAATTTAACCATCATCTCTGGAAGTCATGAGATATGATCCATGCAAATGCTGGAAGCCCAAAACTACTTAGAGCAAACTTGACATATTTATCTACCAAACATTTGTGCATTTCAGATAATTATTCATATTAGTCAAAGTCAAAACTTAAGTTATGAAACAATTCAATGAAATAAAGTTAATTGTGTTTAAATGTATAATTTAACATAAATGATGAAGAATGAACCCAAGTATTCAAAGCTGGAGTATTTGAAAGCCATGATCTCACGGCTCATTACCTGACCAAGAAATGCCATAATGCGAGCAAAACAAGTGAAAACATCAACCTCACTCCCCCTCTCCATTCTTGTCACAGCACTTTGATCAAGTGGGCAGGCCAGCATGAGACTTCTTGTGTCCTAACTCACTGTTATTAGCTGCAATTCAGAGATTTGAACCAGATGTAGAGATACAGCGGGGTCAGTGTCAAGCAGGGGTCGGGTCAACATGGGATCATGAAAGCTACTCTATGTTGTCTTCTAGATGGGTGGAAAAAACCCTTTCAAGGAAATACTGGTGTGCAAAGACAGAGATAAACGGGTTTCAGAACAGCAGTGGAAATCCTGGCATTACCTACTGCTAAGATGAATTATTCTTTGGCAGGCGGACATCAGGGGGAAGAAGAGTGGAGAGGCTGTGAACAAATTGGAGCAAGAGATCGTTCTCGGTGCCAGCTGTTAAACCTGGTGATGTGTAGCACGGCGTGGAGTCAGACAGCTGTAATGTTCTGTTTTTATGGTGAGAAGAAGCATCTGTAGTAGAATATTTATAATTTAAGTCAGGCAGAATGTGGCTGAGATACATTTCAGATCCGGCCTGTTTGGTGGGAGAAAAATCTGGCAGCAGTCTGAATCTGTACCAGTCTAACACGCGAGGGAAATGTGACCCATGTAGCATGTCCACCATGCTAAATAAGAACGTCTTTTTTAGTGCCTGTGTGAGCCATCGCCCTGCAGACTGACGACAGCAGAGTGAGGCTGGATAAACAATCAACACCTCAAATTGAATTTTACAGGAAACAGCTGTGGGGTCAAAAAGGCAAAAAAACTGCCCTCAGAATACGAGTGATTCTCACCTGAAAGAACTACAGGACTACTGTATCTGCTTTCATGCATAAAGGTTAAATCATGATGTTTAAAATAAGTCAGTCCAAGTTAACCTGTCTGTTAACAGACCACACCTCATTCACACCTCAAAAGCCTGGTGAGACTTTAAAAAAGATGTTTTGTGATGAGGCATTTTCTTCAACTGTTCCCAGCTAGAAATAAGAAACTTAGCCTTTGTTCACACTGCAAGCAAAAGTGGCCAAAATCAGACTTTTTATTTGCCCACATGACCCATATCAGATTTTTTTTTATGGCAGTCTACTAAACAGACAAATCCAAATTTTCTCAAATCAGACCCAGGCTACTTCCATATGTGGCCCTTAATCAGATACATATCCGATGTTTTTCTAAGTAAACTAAATCTGATCAGTCATGTTGCATGTCATCCAACTTTTATGCCATTGAAGTGAGACAGACGTCACAATTCTGCACCGGAGGGGGCAGAACACGTGAACACAGTGTGTGCTGTGTGTGATATCACGTTTTCTTCTGCGCCATGGGAAATAAATCATGAGCACTGAGACCTGACAATTAAGAGACATGAGAAACACTGTTTACATATTGCTTCACAGTAGTTACATTATAAAATACAAATAAATAAGTCTACACCTTGTCGTGGATGAATTATGATTCGAGTCTGGATGAGTTGGAAAAATATATAAAAGGTTTATTAAAACAGAACAAGTAAATAAAATGAACAGAGTTATCA
>JBBBVU010000015.1:15979908-15990110 GCA_037177055.1 Atherinosoma microstoma | reverse complement strand
GTGGAAGGTGTCAGAAGTTTAGAGAGTTTTGTTCAGGAATTATAACAATTATAACTTTAAATAGATGATAAAGACAAAGAAAAAAAAGAAAAAGGACAATAAAGCACACGTACATAATAAATATTAGATGATTTAAGCTTTTATTCTAAACTGAAAGTAAATAGGCAAAAGGTCACTATTTTATTGACACTATTTTTCCTGGGAATTCAGGAAGGGTTGATCACAATCAGGATCTGGGGAGCACACTGTCAATTATGTCATTACTGAAGACACAATACAGCTAAAATTAGGTCATTTCTTCTAACAGTGATATTTTGCCGGCTGTTTCTGTCTGTGGCAAGACCCATGACATGAATTTCTAAACTTCTTCTCTCAAGTGATTTGATCACACATGTTAATCATTTAGTCATTAATCTTTAATGTGGTCCTGTGTTGAGATTCAGTTTGCAAACTGGATTCTAATAAGTGGTAGGTCATAAAAAGCTCTATTCTCTACTCTTTCTGAGCAACTACACACTAAATCATGAATATCGACATGATTTAAAACAAATGTCACCCATTTTCCAATAAATTCTCTAGTCTGACAGCTCTGTTGTAGCAACTGTTGCAACTCATGTTGGAAGTTTACAGTATGAATATTTGTCAGCATAAATTACAGGAAGGAAATTGTCTCATTACCGGTTCACTTAGCTCTTGAGTGGAGCATTACAGTAAACAAAATAAAAACAAATGTCATATCTAAACCATTAAAACCCAAATTCCATGAGGACAGAAGGTGAAATCCAGTAAGCTGCTGATTTTTTTGCTGAAACTTTTAAGTTACACTTCATTTATTATACAGCTCTGATTGTTAGATCCCTATCCAACTAAAAAAATAAAGAGCCATCATGCTAATAATTAGCTATGGCTCCAACTTGAAACAGTAAAATTATGCGTACATTGATGCATAAATCAACATTGTGACTTGACGTCACATCAGCTTCTTGGAAAGCATGAAGTGATCAGTCAAGCTCATTGTAGACCAGAGTATGTTTTCCAACTTGCTCCTGATTGATGGAAAATGTGATATGTTTGCATAGTTTTTGGCTGTTCAAATTGTTTTAAATAATCAAGGTTACTTCAGGTTTCCTCATCAAGTCATAAAAAGAGAGAACGAGCCAAAGATGTTACAAAAAGAGGTCAAGAAAAGTGGCTCTGAAGCCTTTTCTTCCAATCAGGAGCTGGGTCAAAACATGACAGAGTTTGCTCCTGGAGTGATAAAAGCCATAGCTGCTTTCTTGTTTTACTCGTCAAGATTGTTGTTGCTAAGCAGCAACATGTGAGTTGAGCTAATTTTAACCTGAGCTTATGTTTCTACTTCAATCTCCATGATGTTGTAGTACCGGCATTGACTGACCTCCTACAAAGAATCTAGGAATGAAACTACAGAATGAAACAGCTGGTCTCATGAAAGGTCTCAATCCCAAGTGTTTTTACCCATTCACACACAAAGAGGTTATTGGCTTCTGAGTTTTTCCAAACTTTTATCTGCATGGCCACATAGAAGCTCATCTGAAGCATTGGATAGTTCCACATATCAGGGAACTGAACTGATTGGTATTTCTCCAATTCAAAGATAACATTTTTCACGGATAAAGGATCTATGGCATCGCTTAGCTCAATCTAGTGTGGGAACTTACATCTTATATACAGTATGATTGCATAAAACATTAAAGAATTTACATTAAATTAATTAGGAAAAGAATAATGTAAATTATTCTTCTGAAATATAATTTATGAATATTTTATGTTATTCATCAGATAAGTATACCATCAATATAAAACTGTAATTATTTTCCTTTGGGAATAGAGTAATGTGAGCAAGAAATGAAGTTTCTTGCTAAATATATCCAAAGGTTTAAAGTGAAAAAGTCAAAATGATTTAAAATAATTTTGTAAAATGTTGACTTGACCTAATAAAAACATATAGGGGAAATTTTCTCAACATGTTTGTTTAGACTTACAATATTTCAAATAGCCTAGAGTATCATAACTGAGGTTGCCTTCTTATTGATTTTTCCTTCTAGCTGAATAATAATGCAAAACATAAACATGTAGAAAATCAACTGTATGTTTAATTAAACATGTTTCATTATCTTTTTGTTAGTCTCTTACTTGCTTTAAGTCTTTATTTTCACTAGTGATTTCTCCCCAGAAAATGTACACCTTCAGATTTATGTATGGCTTGACTTGAGACAAGATAAAGAAACCAAAATGATTTTATTTATTTTTTCAAAATGTTTATGTATATATTTTGCAAACCAACATATAATGCATAAACAATAGAAAATAAAACAGCCAGACAAGTTATAAGACAACAAGTATACAACTTTAGACATAACATACATATAAAATAAATGTAGAGTAATACAGTGTGGAAACAGATGAAATGTTAACCAAGACAGTACAATGTCATAACTTGGAAACAAGTGTTCTTCAGTATTTCTTATCAGAACATTCATGATTTCATAAATGTAAAAATTGAGAAAGTCTAGAATGTGTAACTCAACTTGTATACTTATAGAAAACCATCATTTTCAATTAATTCAAGCAATCACTTAATTCTTCACATTCTAACAGCTGAAAGTACAGTGAAATGCTACAAAAGTCAATTCTGTACATAATACTGATATAATTACTTGATGAGTGTGGGCACTTTTTCATAATTTCGTAGTGGGATGTTACCTCCATATGGAGGGTTTTCTGGTTGCTCCACTAGACGTAATTGCTCTTGGCATTTGTGGTAGTGAGGAGCTGGGTGGAGCTTATGGAATCAGATGATTTAGCCCCACAGCATCTCACAGAGCTCAGGAAAATGCCGCCGATCATTGTGAGCAATCCACCAATCCAGCTGACAAACACTGCATTTCCAAAGTCTTTGCTGCAGACACAAACACATTAAAATTTTAATGAGCTGAAAAAGTCAGTATCTGTGCGTGTTTTGTGAGAATGCATCGCTTTTGATAGCTTTACCTTTGTAGTTGATGAGATTCGTTGAAGGTATGTACAATCATTTTGACGTACCAGGAGGTGATGATGATGGCCAATAAACCTGAACAAGGAAAAGTAATATACAGTTATTCTCAAAGTCCAACAATGTGGTCAGTGAAACATCTCTCACATTGTTCCCTCTAAAATGTCCTGATTCTGTTTGATAAGCACCTCAAAACTAAACATGTCAACTCTGTAATGTCATTCAATGTGTTCAGTAACATTGTACTGCTAAAAGACCTTCTTTCCTTCTGACACTTGACAGCATCATTGGCTCTAATATGCCTTGATAACCATCAGACTATATCAGGATGAATGCCACAACAAAGCAGCCCCACAACATGATACAGGAGGTCGGTGGTTCGATTCCCCTCACTACATGTCGACGTATCCTTGGGCAAGACACTGAACCCTACGTTGCCTCCCGAAGTGCCTATTGGGGGTATGGATGTGTATAGAAGCACTCAGTATGTATTAATATAAGTGCTGTATGAATGGGTGTATGAACATGCTGTGTTAAAGCACTTTGAGTGGTCAACATGACTAAAAAAGCTCTATACAACAGCTCTACTTTGGTTTCCTCTGTATAACATCAACACAAGAAGATTAGAATTTATAAATGTATACATTTTTGCAAACATTAATCTTGATTTTCTTTGACTTTCAGTAGTTGTCATACTTTGTCTTTGCCTGATTGGTTTAGAAAACAGCATTTCACACATACTGAACTCTTTCCAGATTGCTTCAGGTTAGTGTGAAAACAGAACTCCAGGACACATAACAGCCTCATTGGTCCACAGCATTAATTTCTTTTTAACAATCTTTTGATTTAACTACAATTAAAAGGCTTCAATTCTTATGTTTGTGTTAAATAAAACTTTTAGATACCATTTATGCTACTTGTTTCATGTAAATATGCAAATGAAGTGTTTCATGTTCCCACCTGAAATCATGAACAGGATCCCTCCAGTCAAAGCTGTTCTGGACTTGCTTTTGGGCATGCTGTCCATAAAGTGGGTGCATTTCATTCCCACAGAGGAGACCAGCACAGCCACAGCAGAGAAAAAGAGGCTGACCAGCATCACTGCTCTGGTAGCCTGGACCTCAGCTAAAGGAGTACAAGTGCAAATGTTAATAGCCCAAATAATTACAGTGAATTATTTCTGACTTTTTCTTAAAAGACAGAGCATTGAACTTCTCAGTGAAACTCAATCGTATATTACAGTCTTTTGAAGATATTCAAACAAAACAATATCTTTAGAAATACGACGGAATATGCAGCAGTAATATAATAACTGAGAGCAAATATTTATGTAAATTCTTTATCGGACTGACGTAAAGAAGGTCTACAAAAGTGGTGTCTGGCTAATTATAGCAGCTTACTTTGGAAAGTATGCCAGCAGAAGGATCTGGAAGATATATACTGAGGTGTTACAACTTACTAGATAGTTTCAGTACTGACTGGTGAGATTCACAGGTCCACCTCTCTGTAGTGCCACTGCAAGTCATCCATAAGCCCTCGTAGACGCGATGCTTGCCTTGAGACTCCTTCCTCCATTCGACCATGACAATAGCGGCAACAGTGGCCGCGATTCCTGTCACAGAGATGAGGAAACCGATGAGCTGTAGAGCAGAGTTGGCCATCGTGTCCGCACAACAGATATGTTCAATGACAGTTTCCAGAGTATGTATGAAATGGATTGGTTCTGTGAAAGTCCGTAGTCGTTGATAAACAATGATCTCTCTGAAAGACTGTTGCACTCTGCTCCTGTTGCCGCTATTTAAAGTCCAAGGCGCATGACGCACGTCCTATACTCCACCTGCGGTTGATGATGGAGAGAGATGTTATCAGGAAGTGTTATGGGTCAAGAAAACTGGAAATGACGACTGGGATCTAATAGCAAAGACAAAGTTAATTTAGAAAATTCACATTTTAATCCAGATAATAACAAAATAATAGAGTGGTACACAACAGTTCTACAACAGTTTTCAGGAAGAAATACAAAGATAGATAGATCTAGCTATCTATCTATCTTGGTTGAGCACAAATGAATGAAGCCACATTGAATTTAAAAAAAAATCATAATTATTCCCCCTTCCCTCAAGACATCACTAAGCTGTCTAACAAGCACTTTTTGCCTTTTAGTCAGAAATTATGTAATTCAGAAATATGCTTGTAATTAAGCAGCATGAAAGGATGAAGATAGTTTTTTTAAGAAGTTATTTAATACCTGCTTTCTTGAAATTAATCGTATATACAATATCAGTGAGCTAATGGAAATTTGATTACAAATGGACCAATACAATTAGAAACATTTAAAAATAAAAAAGTAAGTGTTATGTCAAGGAGGCATAAGGAGATACTCACTGAGTCAACATGTCTGTTTACATCTTGGAGTGAAATGAAATTCTCTCAAGAATTACTTGCCAGGATGCACAAGTTGTTGGATTGAAAGAAAAATAAATAAGCTCTGACATCATTAATCATGGTCATTTAAAGGGAGATCAAAACGACTGCACTCATCAACTAAAGAAACTACAACAGCAGGTGATGCAGGAGACTCGAAGGTCTTCATGATATCAAAGAGGATTTTGGGATTGTGTTGCCATTTGAGATATGATTAGAATTTTTTTTGACTCTGGCATCTTTAGAATATTGAACATAAATATAGTCAAATTAGTCGTGGAGACCAATCTAGACTTTGTCAAGATTAAACATGTCATCAGTTAAGCATTTAAACAACATCACATTCACTAATGTTAATGTGTGTGTGTATGTGTTTCTGCTTGTGTTTTCATGAGAATATTATCTGTATTTCATCCACCCGATGCAGTAAGCGTTTATCATTGCATTTGTTACCACACAACTTGTACAGATACAACAAAAAGTAAGAGGGTACAAAAATGCTTAAAAAGGAAATTAAAGGCTTTCACCCATAACTGTTAGGTTACTATGATCAACTGTCATTCTTCTCCTTGGTTATTTACAGCGGCAGGCTTGTGTTTTTACAAGCAAACTATTCATTTCACCCAGACAAATACCAGATCATTTGACCATATTTGGTGAAGGGGATGCCAGTATGTAAACACGTGCATTTGCCTCTTAGATTGGATCAGTTTCCACCCTTTCCTGAAATAATTCTCTATCAAGACATTTAACTGCATATCAAGTTACAGCTCCCATTAGAATTTTCTAAAAACAACTAAAGTTGCATTTATCCCTCCTATAGAGGTGTTTAGTTTGTTTAATTTTGTCACTTCCATTATAAAATAAGACTTTGCCAGGTCAAGCTTCATTTCCAGGGAATTCCTGATATTCGTAGCCTGGATGCTGCACCATTTAGCTGATGTCAATATTTGTAAAAGTTTGAACTTATAAAATCTAGTGAAGAGGTCTGAGGCAAAATAAATTTCATTTTATGTTGTCTGCTTCTAGGATGCATTAGTAAATTCAAAGAAAGATGTCTCATTTGTTACTGCAGGAATCTACCCTCCCACATAAACATGATGTATTTTGTCAGTCATATGCGTTTCATAGTGGTGCCATGATTCACAAGCTGGGCGGATTGAGTGAGAATATTGAGTGGTGAATGCGTGTTAACATACAGTGTATGTTGATCAGTATAAGTGGGATGTGTTTGTGTGTGCTTTGTTGCAAGTTCTCATGAAGATACTGTAAGTTATGAATCACCAATTTCCAGCATAGTTGTTCTCTAACATTAAATAGCAGACTGTCTTTCTGTCACACCTGCTGAGCATCAACATGCATTTTAAAGTGGATTTCAAATCTAGACATACACTAAAATATTATGGTCTCGTTTAATCTAATTTTCATATAGACAGTGGTTTGTGCAACAGCAGCTCTTTTCACGATTGAACAACATGTACCAAGCTTTTCTCTTCACAGTCATAGCTGAAGTGTGCCCATGACCCTGTTAATGGTAGAAAAGGGGAGAGTGAACAGAAGAGGAAAGGATAGAGTGAAAAGAAGTAAAAGGAGACAATGATACAAAAGACAAAAAACCAGCAGCAACAGCTGTACAATCCAACCCAAACAGAGAACACTAAACCAACTGCTACACTTGTAAAAAAAAAGAAAAAAAAGGAGGAGAAAATAAATTTGACACAAAACATCCATAGGCCTCTTTTAGAAAATGCAACAGACAATCATCAGGAGCACCCATAGCAGTGGCCCAGCATCAAGCTCGTCAAAGCTCAACTCACCTCATATAAAGTAATTTGCAGAATTTACTAGTCTAAAAGCTTCAGACTGTAACAGAAGAATAAATAATTCCTTCCACCACTTATATTTGCCTTTAACCATAATTAATGAAGTAGCAGCCAATAAACTAAAGACTGTCTCTCTGTCAAATAATATTTTGCTACACATTTCTCATGTTTTATTGCAAGGGTTGGGTGCACGTGTTGGCATGGGGGGGCTTGACGTTGTAAATATAGTAATAGTAGGTAAATATAAACAATTCCACTTTCTTAAGCATGTCTTACAAAAAATTACTGTAATGACGTTTGATCAACATTTTCACTTTTCATCCATGCCATTGGCTCATTAATCATTGAATCGATGTATCTATGTAGACCGATGTATTGTTACAAACCTTACAGATTAGATTGTTCTTACCATTGACATTCGTAAATCTCTTCTTTGTTCATTCTATTGATAACCAGTGTTTTATGGACATATCGGTTTGAATCCCGTTTCATCCCAGTCAGTCTGTTGTTCTGTCCTTGGGCAAGACAGTTCACCCACCTTGCCTTCACTGTTGGCATTAGTGTATGAATGTGATTTATGTTCAACAGTGGTAGGAGAGGCCGTTGGCATAGATTGGTTGCCATGTTTCTGTCAATCTGCCTCAGTTCAGCTGTGGCTACACATGTAGTTTACCACCACCAAGTATGAATGGGGAATGAATGAATAATGGATTTGGGTGCCTTGAAAAGCACTAAATAAATATAATCCATTATTACCACATCAACTAATCCACCCCCAGGATCAGTAAAACTAGATAAAGCAGCCACACAATTTCTGACTCACTGGTTAGACTGATGTAATCAGAGCAACTGCAACATACTTTTAATCGTCATGACAGACTTTGCTGCGTATCATCCCAAACAATTGTGGGCTAAGCATCTTTGTAACTAAGAATAAATCATGTTACCCAATTTCTCTTAAAGAAGCCAGAAAAAGCCACTTGGCCTAAAAAGAAAGAGTACATGCGTCAGAAAAAGGGGAAGAGTTCAAAAGACGGTGTGGATAGATTATTTAAACATTTGTGTCACATATTTTCTTGGAATAGTGCAAAATGGGAGGTTCACTGAATTTCACAATTTCCTTTTGTGGCCCAAGTGGCCAGTGTGACTGCGGTAATAATTCTTCATCATCAGCTACACCCACTTCCTAATGTTTTATAAAGTCAGATGATGTTGGGAAAATTTACATCCCATATATAGACACACTTACACAACACATACAAACACAATAATATCATATTCTAGTTAGTTTAAAAACTCACTTCATCACTGTACTGGTTGAGTCCCTGACACTGAGCCTTTAAATATCAATTATAGGCTCATTAATGTGTCAATGTGGCTAATTGTTAAGTGTTTAATGAATGAAACTGTAAAGTGATTTACTGTCTGCTCAGTTACAGGGTCAATCCAGTCAAGCTGCATTTCACATCCTGGGGACAAAACTAAAAGCAGGAAAAGCTGCAAACACAAGTGATGACCAGGCAGAGTGAAGCAAAGGAGTACACTTATTCTTCTCTGATGTTGGTCAGACTTCAAGTTGCCATACTTGAAAAGTTTTTCCACAAAGTGTAAAAAAACAACAACAAAAACCCCCCTTTTTTTTAAAAAGAAAAGGTGAGTTTGTCTGCTTATATTTAAGCCCCTATGAGGGAAATTATCTATCTCAGTGTTGCCTCTACATATTGATAAAGAATGAACCATGACCTATTTAAAAGATTATATCACAGACACCATCTACTTGGAGTTAACTTTGCTGTTGAGAAGAAATAGTTAACCCTTATCACTCATACAAAGACTAATTTACCAATTTTCAGCCAAACACTAACTCACATATAATCTAACCAAAACTGTTATTGGGGCAGAGCTGTGCTAATGCTAGGGTGCAGCTGATGTTCTCAGCTTCAACTGACCCACTTCACTAATCCAATAGGTAACAGCAGATATGCAGATGCAGGAACTTTTATCCAAAGATAGAGACGAGTGAAGAACATGTAGCATCCTCCGGTGAAAAGATGGTCTCTCAAACTGATGATTCACACTTTTATTTGACAACCATGTATGTGAATACACCGTAAGAGCTACAAAATAAACAAAATACAATTAGCGCTCTTAACAGTGTGTTTTTACCTTAATCCTTTTTTATTTATCTTATAAAACCTCATGAATTACCTTGTCCTTAAATTACTTTTTAACCTTAATCTCTATTTTAAGTGCTTTTACCATGTACATTTATCATGTATTCATTGAACCTTTTAACATACCTTTAACTTTTCTGCACCACAAATAACATATACATATTGCAAATCATACTTAAACACATTAACATACAGATTGTAAAACTTTGCGTTGCCAACTAAGCACATATTTTATTGCCGAGGGTGAGCACCCTCTGGTGTAAAAGTTTTACCATTACCACTTAGTAGCACATTTTAAACTCTGTAAATATAACATTATGACATTTACATTACAAAACAGTGACACCAACATTGTTCCCTCTTCAACCAGGAGCTAAATGACCATAAACAGCCTTGTTTACACATTTATATAAGTTATTCTCTGTCTTCACTGTGGAGCACACTTCTCTTCCCACGTTGGCGCTTGTGCTGCTGCCATATGCTTTTCGGCAGTTGCTATCGGTTTACGACACTTGCCATTCAGATATCCAACCAGGCCTGTAATGAGTTTGCTTCTTTCTTTACTTAGAAAATTCAGAAAATCAGGCAGTCAGTCAGTGCTTCCATGCCAGAGACAGGACATGTGTCATCACAAATCTGGATGAGATCATTTCCCATCTGAAAACCACCACTTGCTGTCTTGATACCCTGTCAACAGGGTTTTTCAAGACTGTTTCAGGATGCATGGCTTCAGATATTCTACAGATTGTAAACATGTCCCTGCTTTCA
>JBBBVU010000015.1:15946233-15960826 GCA_037177055.1 Atherinosoma microstoma | reverse complement strand
GTGTGTGTGTGTGTGTGTGTGTGTGTGTGTGTGTGTGTGTGTGTGTGTGTGTGTGTGTGTGTGTGTGTGTTGTATGAGACACCCACATGTCACCATGTTGTTTCTGGTTCTGGAACTTGGCCCTCTCATCCTCCTCTTCTTGCAGTCTCTTGGCAACCAGCAGGTCCTTCTGCACCAGGCGGCTCTTATGGACGTTGGAAGCCAAGTGGCTTTCAACTGCAGAAACAAACATATAAGCAGTGCTCTTGAAACTGTGTACACAAGCAGGTTGGATTTCACTACTAATGTGGAATTAGATAAATAACAAACAGAAGAGGAGTTAGTTACAGAACTTTTTTGTTTTTATGTAAACTCTGTGGAGCAGTGATGCTGTAAGGATGGTCTGTAGAGGACAAGATAAACGTCAAGGAAGCAGACGTTTCAGTCTCATGTAATGAACACAGCGAGCTTTTAGTCTCTGAGAAATGAAGGCTTGCAGCTGAGGCGTCATTCCAAGGTTGTGTTGGCACGTTGTGGCCATAACGGATAATAAATCCTGCTTGCTGACGCACTCCTAGCACTTCAATGTACGGAGAGCATCACTCATTCACTCGGCTCTGTTTCATGGGAAAGTATCAAATTAGGTTTGGCAATTTAACCGTGAGAAGCTCCATAAAGTTTCTGCTTCTGACTGGTGGGATTGAAAAAGGAAACTGAGTCACAGCTGTGTCAACTTGATAAAAAGTCGACGGGTTAACATTGATTTTCTGTATTTACTTCTATTTTTGGGGTTCGGGGGATGTTATGATCAACTGTTTGAGCGTATGACATCTCACAAAAAATATCTGAGCACAAAAGGGATGTCAAAACCCAAGATAAGACTATCATTTATCTGCTGTTGTGTTTTCAACCAGACATTGATCAATCTTTCAAAAGGGAGAAAAATCTCATTTCCTCATTGCACAAACGTACAAATAAGGAGGTCGCAGGTCATTCACAAAAAAATGGTCAAGGGTGAGAAAAACCCACATCTCACCATGTGAACCTCAGACACATCCGTGGAGAGCTAACATTCAAATGAATAAAGCATGATCGAGAAAATTAGATACATAAAATAAATTGCAGCAGCTGTTACCCATCACCTTCAGTAGCAGTTGGGGGGTACAGACTAAAAAAGAAATGGTACATGTAAATGATGCATGAAACCTTTAAAAATAAAGATCTACCTTGTAGAAAATAATTAACCATTTAGTTCAAGAGGTCATCCAGTAAAAAGGCTAAATTTGTAAAAGAAAATAGTGAGTGGTGTTTTTTTCCATAAACCAAAAGTTTATTTAGAGTTATTATGTATGCCTTTAACCTCTTTATACAAAGACTTGAGATGCTTCATTGATAATAGGAAAAATAATAACTTTGAGCCCAATCAAGTTTAATCAGCACAACCTGACCAGTTAACTTGGCATCACTCTTCACATCATAACTTTCACACCCTTTTCATAAAATGTAAAAAGTCTGGATATGACAAATATCCCCTATATGAGCTTTAAATGCAAAAATCAATTGCTTAGTGTGGCAATAGAGTCCTGAATAGAGGACAAAGAGATGACCCCCCCCCCCCTCCCCAGCCAGCCGAGGCTCAAACCAGGAACTCAGGAAATTACAGTGTTTGTATATACAGTGCAATTGTGTAGTGTCCAGATATAATAAAAAACAAACATGATAATAAAGTCAAATGGAATGTTAAAAATTCTGATGGTAAAAAAAATAAATAGTTGGTTGCATTCCTGAATGAAAAAAATATGTGTGTTTGTGTACAGGTGCTCCACATACCTTGTGAAAAAAATATTAATAAAACAGAGAAGGAAAATAAATAAATGGATAAATAAACAAAATATAAAAACACTAATGCCACCATTTCTATCACTAACAATTATCATCATCGTCAATGAAGAAATGAATTGTGTTTTTGTGTTTCTGCCCTGCCGACCACAGCCTAGGCTCTAGGGGACATGCCCAGAACTGGCCGCCCTTCAATAAAGGGAAGATGCTGCAGGGCCCAAGACACTCCAAGCGCCCCGGCCTCTCATACCATCCATCCAGACAGGCCAGGGTACACCCTGGACAGGCCTCCAGTACATTACAGGGACTTAGGGTGCATTCACACCAGAATAGTCTGCTACACTCGATACAATTGGGGACACTGTTAAGTTAGGGGTTGCAACATCTTCCCGGCCCGAGTTTGCTATCACACTGCACTATTTAAACAAACTATCAACCAGACCTTTTAAATAACATATTCCCTTCCTCTGCAGAGGTGGCACTGCATCAACAACTACTGAACTACTGAAGAAGTAAACTGGCTCATCTATTGGTTAATAGAAGACAACATCTGTTTCTGCCCCATAAGAGCAAAACATGGAGCTGCTGGAGATCGTAGCGATCATGGACTGACCACATTTCAAGCCAGAACCTTTCCTGCATTTTTCCACATGTGACCGGGTGCCATTTCTCCCAACAAGAGCCGCCTATTGTTCTACATGTGTGTATATTTTAGTTGCGTTTACCCACAATGCCCTGTACTTTGTAATCCGCGTCTTGTATTTGGCTCACTTGAAGCAGACCAAGACCAGATTAGTAAGCAGACCGAAGATTGCATCTTTGCGTCTGCAGAGTTCATTTGCCCATTCCCACTTCTCCAAATCTACCGGACTTTCCAAGCAAATGAATTAGGATTCGTATCAGAAGGGATGGTGTGAATGTGCCCTCAAATAATACAAATCTACAAAATCTATAAGTTAAACACATTCTATGTATTTTAAACTCATAAAAGGTTGGATATCTACAGAAATAAAAAAACGGAACTCGTAGTGACCTGGCTTCATACAAAATCGTCTTTTTTTTAACCTCGATGAATGGTGTTTATTATTTAGAATCCCTGCTTCTTTCCAAAGTTATGTCCTTTTGCATGGCTTGGACCTGGCTGGATTTTGTCTTTGCGGTATGCTAAACTTTTTGCCAAGACGCTGGAGGTGTGAGGAGACACAGCAGGGAGCCTTTCTGGGGCTTGAGTTTAAGTCCACAGGCCAAAGAGTAAATAATATAAAAGGGAAGGCCAAGCAATACCAGTGACCATAGCCAATATGCAGGAAGGTTATGATTAGGCGACTCCTGACCTTTTTTGGCAGTTTATTGCATAGTTAACATTTTCATGGCAATCTCAAGTGGTGTATTTGAGGAAACAGAAAAACAGACTATCGTTCGGGCCACCGGAAATATCATCTATTGTTTTCCACTCTATAAATGTATTCACCCTTAAAAAGTCCATGTCTGAATACTGAGCCATTTTTTGGGATAATCTTATAAGTGTAGCCTTTTCCTGTCTGTTCCAATTATTCCTTTATGAATTGGGGTATATGAAGAATATGTGGAGATATGATAGTCATTAATGTTATCTGCATATGTAAAAGATGAAAGGAAAGCCTCGTTATGTCTCGGTCTATATTTATCAGTGCCTCCTGGCAGAAAATGTCCTTTTTAGCCTAGCACAGCAGGAAACTGCTTACCCTACAGCAACAAGAAGCTCTTGATAAAAAAGGAAAAAAAGTGATAGTAATAAATCTTGAGATTTAGTTTGATGGCATTAGTGTAAAAATCCAAAGCAGGGGAACAATCCCTCTATAACCACTCCCTTTTCAACCATGTGAAAAATATGCAGCAAATTACTAACACATGATCTTACATAAAAGCAGTACGAGCTGATCTAATGGGGCATGCAGGGACAAACACATAGCTAACTAAAAACATACAAGTCTAACACAAACACAGTCAAGAGACTACACAACGTTAAGTGTGTTGCATTGGCCAATATCACATCTAAATCAGCCCTTCTCTGCATTACAGCGAAAAGTTAATGTGGTCCAGATAAGCCACATGCACCAGCTGACATAGTACACGGCCCTGCTCTCACACAGTACTGGTGTGACAGCCTGCATCATTCAGTTAATTGTGCAGCAGAAGCAGGGTTTTTATGGGTTTAATGAGGCCACACCACTGACGCTGCATTCTACACTGTTACACTTCTCATACTGTCCAAAAGGTTAATGTGGAGTTTTGTGGGCTCAAGTCATATTTTCACTGTTACACCGAAGAAGAAACACCTTTCAATGCTGGTGATCTAGCAAAATAAGCAATAAGTGACCGTAGTATGCAGGGGAGGTGCTTGATTTGGGGGAAAAAAAGAAAAAAGTCTATAGTGACAGCAGTGTTGAAATAAAGTTTAAGACCTATCTGCATAAACTGATCAGAATACTTCAAAGGACCCAACAAAAACAACCACATTTTTCTCTCAATCAAGCTCTGTTTGAACTGAGAAAGGAGAGGTTACCTAAACCGGAGAACATGGGAGATTAGAGGAGGATATAAAACTAGGACAATTTGTCTTTTCTTACTTTCTTGTTCCTGGAGGTTGTAGGCCAGGGAGTGGTCTTCTAGCACAGCAAAGTCTCTGCACACTAAAAAAAAAAGAAAAAGGAGAAAATGATGAAAATAAGCATGACTGCATTGGAACAATGTTTTTCATTACCCATGGACATCATTAAGTTAACAGACTGAGATGAGAGTAGCACAGACAGAATGTGGATGTATTTAAGCAAACAGAGACAAAACAGACATAACAAGGTTTTCATAAACATCCCCTTGTTATTCTGCACTCTGAATAGTTGTAATCAGCCTTTAAAAACAACAACAAAAAACTGCCAAAAAACCCGCTAACAGTGATCAAAAAACATCAGATTCTTGATCATAATAATTAAAAAACTAACAGTGAAAAAGGGAAAACAATTGTTTCTGGCATGGGCTGTGGAAAATACAGGGCCGTAAAAAGAATAAAAAGTTACAACACTGCATCGTACAAAACCTACTGAATAAATAAAAAGTTATGAAAACCTCTTAAATCATGCCAGATTAAAGCTAAAGGTTGTTTTTCAGTTTCATAGAATAGATGACGTAGACATCTGGAGTTGGTTTGCTTATTTTTGAAAAACTACATGTGAAACTAACAAAGAGCAACCCATCTGTCCTCAGACCAAATTATAAATGTACAAATATGCAGCTACTGTCATATCTTTACAATATTTACAAGTCAAGTCTTACAAAGTGAGATAGAGTTGTGTTACTGATAAGCTGCTACTTTAAAACCCTCAACTGTTTGATAAAAGGAGTAAATAATTGTACAACTCTTCCTAAATCAACTTCTGTGTGTCACCAAAGCACAAATAGATAATAGAAAAGTGTGTTTATGTGTGTGTAAATCATGTGTTGATGTACAAATTTCATTTCCAGAAAAGTTTCTAAACTGTAAGAACAATATAAATCTGGAACTTGAGTTAAACCTTTAAACACACAAGACAAAAGAAATACACACAAATGCTGAATTTGTTTTTTTTTTTAAAGCAATTCAAAAAGTTGTAATATAAGCATGTTTAATATTGTGCTAGAAAAGTCCCCCCCCAAAAAACAAACAAACCCACTTTTCAATCTATTTGGGAAGATGTCAACTGTTGTGGTTTTGTAAGAAGAATCTGTTCCCATTTTTGGTGAAAATAAGCTTTCAACTGTTCAATAGTCTTCAGCTGTTACTGTATGATTCTCCTCCACAGATGTTCAGTCAGACAGATCTAAACAGGGCGCACTCTTTTATGTCATTCAGAAAAAGGTCTGATGCTGTGCTGCTGAAATAATGGCAAGCTTTGCAGGGGAAAAAAATCCTTGGGTGGTAGTGCACGCGTCGATTCAATTCCAAATTACACACCTGCATTAATAGTATCCTCATTTTTATAAAAGTCATCCATGCCTTGGACAAAGGTGCTCCACCATACCATTGCAGACATTGGCTTTTGAGGATGATCCTTTTTTTTTATCTTTGGTATGTAGAACCAGACTCCTTTTTTCCCCCCAAAAGCTGAAATGTGGACTCATCTGACAACAGAACATGTGTCCACTGTGTTTTTGTCCATCTGAGATGAGCTGGTGTCAAGAGAACTTGGCAATATTTCTGCACAGAGCTGATATGTGGTTTATTCCTGTATAGTACAATTTTGAAGGGAGCATCAGAGTGTGTTGAGGAGAAAATGGTTTTTTTCTAAAGGTATTTCCAAGCCCACGTGGCTGTACTGATCATGCTGGGATTCAGGTTTTCTGATGAATCGGTGCTTGAGGGCTCAAAAATGATGCAAATAAACGGTGGTTTCTGTTCTTTTTTGACAAAATTGTTCACTACAGATGTTACAGAGTTGTTTGCAATCTTGGATTGATGTATTATTCTTTTAAACTGATCAATAATTTTGAGTTTAGCACAAAGTGATGAACCATGACTCATCCTCACTTGAAAACAAGTCTTTGGTAAATCCTTCTTTTATACTGAATCGACACTCTCACCTGTCCTCTGTTGTCTTTGCAATATGAAATCTTCCAATGTCACTAGTACATATTACAAACTTCTGTCTTCATTTGCTTCTCTCCCAAATTTTTAAATGCATTTCTGCATCAAAATGTATATTTGGTTGAATTTTCTATATACAATAAGGTTGTTCAGTGAAGACAAAGACAATTTATGTCTGTTAAATATAGGTTATAATAAATGTTAAAATGATAGATTTAAGTTTTTTTTGTATATTAGATAACTTCACAACTTTTTAATTATTTATTAAAATAAAATAACACGCAATGATGAATAACTACTACTAAGAATGTTAAAACACAGAAATATTCATCCATCCAACATTAAATCACATTAATAGCAGATTAACTTTTAAATGACGTTAAAAAATAGTGTATGCCATCAAAAATGCTAAATTGCCATCTAAGCAGACATTTGCACAATGAACCCGTACTACAGCAACTGTTCCATTTCTGGCTACAATATTGGTAAAATTGCCAACTTGCTTTGCTTAATCACCCTAAAAACAACTCTGTAGTCTTTTGTAGGAGGGCTGTTTTCCTGATAAAAAAAACCCAACACCTTCCCCACGCAGTCGTCTGAAGTGTACAGAAATGACAAAAACAGCTTTTCTCCATTTGAATATCCGTGACCATCTGGTTTTCAAAAACAGTTAACTTCCTGTGTAGCAGAGCGAAGGGGATATTTGAGACCTCTCTCACAACCTCAGATAATTATGGATGTAGACTTAAATGATCTGTCAACATCTATTAAGTACAACTGACTGATCATCAATAGTATTTTTATTTTTCAGTTTTACTAGAGGATTTTCTATTTATTATATATTTTATACACACATGGAAACCTTAAAGTCATACATAATTTTGTATTCTGAGCTCTCCTAGACTCAGCTTTACAGATTACACCCACAATAAGTTTCCTACTACTGACTGACACTAACTATGCTGTATGTCAGTACAAATTAGAGAACACTGAGGAAATTGGTTGTTGCTATTACTACAGACAGACTGGTGAGAGGCTCAGATTAGCAGGCTTTAGTAGATGACAGTCTGAACAGATAAAAACATGCTAAAAAGAGGAGGCCATGACCCCCACAAAGCCTCATACTGGCTCTGGCCAGTTTGGAATTTGATTAATGCAGAGTATTTTCCCACCATATGCTTAATCTTCTTAACCAAGAAACCTGACATCTTGCTGCTGGTTTATCTTGGCATTGCTGTATTTATAAGGGTTCCACAATCTGGGTTTGTGTGACAGCTGCTTTTATAGCTTGCAAAAGGCAACACTTTGAAAACTGCAGTGTTTACAACAACACAAGCTATGAGTGACAGAAGAATTAAAGCTTCAAGATTTGGTTTAGGCTTCCACACCATCATTCAATCACTTGGGCTGAAAATAGAAATAAATAAATCAGGCTGTCAGCACTGTGCACAATGTCTATGAGAGGCTAGTTTTTGTGTTTTCTGCAGCAGCAAGTAAACAAGCTCAGCTCATCTTCTCACAACAGAGCTGTGAAAGTGGACAATTAACAAATTTGATTTAATTATTTTTCCTACATATGAGGGGATGGAACTGAAACTTTTCCAGAAGCTTTCTCAGTCTTTTCCTCTGTAGAATTGATAAACAGTGGATATGCTGGTTTCTTCTCCCTCTGACCAGAATAACAAGCATCCTACTGAGCAGCTGCTTCACTATAACAGGATGGGTTGTTTCCACCAGAACAGCAGCTCACCCATGAACCATTAACAAGAAACACTTAAATTCAGTTTCTCTTTATATTGAAACAGAAGCAATAGCAAAGTTTGAAATAAATAAATAAAAGTATTAAAAGGATGTATCAGGGCAGCAACAATTTCCACAATTAAAAGAAAATTGTAACAGAATATCATATGAATAATGCCTCATCAAAGCTAAACAGAACTATAACAAGCAACCCTTTACATGAAATTATTGCTAAAGCTACAAGTCACCTGATCCGTGACAGGCTGAATCTTTTCACATAGTTGCTGTATTCCTCTTCATACAGTCACGGAAAAAAAATATTAGACCACTTTGATTTCTTCAATTTCTTTTCCATTGTATCAAGCAGCCTACTAACTCCTGTGTGTATCATGTGACTAAAACAGACAGAAAACACTGAATGCGTAAAAGCACTGTTTTTGGCCATTGTTGTTGATGTAAAAACTTCAGTGACTTAGGTTATTGTTAAGAAAACGATGGAAAATGGCTAGATATCAGCTATTATATTAAACACTTATGAGCTATTTTTGTTGCTATTATGTTTGTCCAAACAAATGTACCTTCAGTTGTAACAGGCATTTAAAATGAACATGAAACTGTAGAAAACAAGGTTGGTCAAATACTTTTTCTGTGACAGTACTTCTGTTCCCATAGAGCACGAGACATGCATTAAATATTAACCACTGTAATCCCGACTAGAGACATTCTAGCTGACATATAAAATATTTCACGACACCTACAACCCTGGCTAAGGAGTGTGATTACTGTTGTCTGTCTCCAGTACTTAAAACTGGTTTGTTTGCTAGCACCCACTACCAGGCTGAGCTACGACTCATCACAGCCAGTGTCCGAGACTTAACCGAAACACCTGTGTTCACCCATTAATGTTAGCCCTACTTGTGTCACCGAACAGCTGGCTAGCTTGACAGTTAGCTGGGAAACATGTTATGAACATTACCCTCTTTCACTCCAGGTAGTTTATTCTGGTCGATGCTAACGTTACAATCAGCCATGTTGTCACCGATAATATGTCAGAGGGGAAAAATTAAAAGAAAGAAGAAAAAAAAACCGCTGACGGCGAATTACACTTCCGTTTCTTTCGAAGGCTAGCAGCAGTCTGGTGATTGATCGCCTTTACTCATAAACCCGATTGATGGTTCAGGTGCTGGACGGCCCTTTTGATTAGTTTCGGTAGCGACCCTCTCCCGATACGCCGCGGCTGAAGCTAGCGTGTCAGATTTTCTACGAGCGTCCCTCCCTCCCTGACCATAGACACTTCCTACAACCAGACCAACAAGACAAGTGTAGTGCAGAAACACTTCCGGTATTTGAACTTCAAAACAAGACTTCTATTCAAACAAAAAAAAAAAGAAAAAAATCTAAATAAGAAGCTCACGATTAAGGACCGTTTTAAGACTGTTAACAGCATCATGAAAACTTTTCATGCACACATTTGGACTTAAGTCCTAGTTTATTTGACTTTTAGATTTTTTGTGATAATTAACCGATTCTTTAACTCATAAATCATGGGTTTAATTAAACATGCAACAAATTTAATAGAATTTTATGTGTTTCCAAGACATCTTTATTTTTTAAGTGGTAATTAAATGTTGTAATAAAATACCACGTGGTACTGACACATTTGAGTAAATAGGCCACAAGCAAAGGCCAAGGGCTAAAAGATTAGGGCTCCCTCCCCTTTCCCCAGAACTAAGATGTTTATACAAAATTGAATAAAACAGATAAAATGTTATCCAAAGAGGTATAAAAGTATGGAAGCTGAGAGCAGCCATAGTTTAATTTAATTTTAAATACTATTATTTCAAGATAGTGACTGAACTAAGACAAATGACCACAAAAACAAAAAATGAACAAACAGAAATGGACCCAAATTGGATACAAAATATCAAAAAATAATTCAATCAAATCCAATTTTATTTGTAAAGCACTTAAAAACAATGCTGTTGACCAAAGGTAAAACACAACAAAAGCATATAGTAATAATAATAATAATAATAATAATAATAATAACAATAATAATAATGACAATAAAACAGACGAATATGTGCAGAAAAAGGCAGGACAAGGCAAGCGTAAAGCACATTTCATGTACAAGATTTGAAAAAAGAAGATGCAAAACAGTCAAAACTGGTTCACAAAATGATGTAAAATTACCCACATGAGACACAAAATGACAGAATTGTAGTTGTAGCAACAGTTTCTGTCAGACTCTCTGGGCTTTCTTTCTGCCTAAAGGTTTGTTTAATCAATCCTTCGTTAAAAAAAATTAGGCACAGATCAAATCGCCAGACTGACCAAATTTCCCAAATATTAAAAAAAAAAAAAAAAAAAAAAAGGGAAGAAAAAGACTATTAAAGTCGGACGGGTTAAAATACACTACTTCCGGTACAATTTTAGCTAAAAGTGTTTAACTTGATCCATGCTGCAAGCTTCACTGCTGCAAACAGCAGCCTCCTCAAGAAGTCTGGTCCACATCGAAGGCCGCACGGGGTCACAACTGCGATCCAGGCGAACAAGGATGCTTCTGCTTGTGACTGTTGAAAAGAAATGTCAGGGAGATTTCTTTATCACAGTCAGGAAAGTCACAGCAGGTGGTCCACACACCCTGTTTTCTGAATTAACAGGAGTTACATTCATAAGTAACAGTTGTACGAGTTTTCTCTTTTTTTTCTCTGTCATTTAAACAAAGTGTCGTGATGTCACAGCAGCTGATGTAATTATGTTATTACGATTGCCCCCTCTAGTGTTCAGCTGATCGACTGTTTGCCACACCTGCCAAGCACCTTTATGGGCTCAGTTCTAATGAAAACACAGCAGCTTCACAGTGCATAATGTTGTTATATTACTTATAGTCTTATGTTTTTTTCTTTTCTTTTTTTTTTTTAGCAAATTCTGTGACCTTGGCCTCTGTTGTAAATGATCCAGCAGAATGGTTAGAAAAAGAAACAGGATTTATGGCTCCATGACTTTTACTCGCATCTCATTTCTTCATCAGAAACTGAGATTGAATGGACCGAATTTTCTATCTCTAAATTATGAGGCCACAAAACAGGCATTTTTGCAAATATTTACATTGTTTGAATGATCAAAAAGTGCATGTTGTTAGCTTTGCTAATTATTTAGTTTGCCATAATTTCCGATGTGTTGAAATATGTGACTAAAAATGACAAATTCTCCTGAATCTTTTACAAGTTCCACATGGGTAGTCTCATCAGATGTTCCATTTTCAACAGCCCAATGACTGCAGATAGAGGATTGTGCACAGTTTTTGAATGCAAAATCAATAAGTTACACCTATTCTATTCTGTTCTATTCTATTCTATTCTATTCTATTCTATTCTATTCTATTCTATAGTCATTTAGCAGATACTTTTGTTCAAAGCGACTTACAACTCAGAATGAGAACAATACAAGCAAGAATTCAACAAGAGGGGACATCATAATTAAGTGCTAGTCAGACTGCTGAGTCCAGTTGGACACAGGTGCTGCCGTGAAGTGCTAGACGAAGTGCTTTTTTAAAATCTTTTGGGGGGGCAAATCAAACAGAAAGGAAGTTATCACCTGAGGTGACTGTTATGAGTCTTTCACCAGTGATATTTAGCAGGTTGCCAGTTCATGTTGTGAGTTCACGTTTCATGAGCAGAATGACTGCTCCAAAGGCAAAGGGTGTGATACATGATTCCCTTGATGCACAGGGCAGACAGCAGTGTCCTAGGAGGTGCTGGGTGATTGACTCAGCTTAGTGATGGATGCTCCTTCAGCTCCAAATCAGTCATGAAGCCAAGATTGAGGAGGCCAGATCCCAGATCCACATGACCATGTTTCTATTTAAAGAAGCAATTATTATAAAAGACAAAGACTTGCAGGTGCCAAGAACATCTGATTGTGCTCTCTCATAACCAGCTGGTTGATTGATAACTTCCTTTCTGTTTGATTTGCCCATGTCAGAGTGATGTAGGGTTACTGGCCTCACTGCAACGTCAGACTCCCGTATTTCATTCAGACACCTCATGGTCCCTATGAAAAAGTGGAAGTTGACGTAACCTACGAGGACTAGCTGTTGATTTAAGACACAAGGAGTTGACTGGCCCCTCCTCCAAGTCAAGAAAGTATAAATATATTGACCATATGGACTCAAGGGAGTGGATAGCTTTTGTTGTTAGAGGAGGATCATAACATTGGGTTTATTTAGGACTACAGACTGAGTGCCATGGACAGAGTTACAGTTGTGAACTGCTGTTTAGGACTTCTGGGTTTGTTACTGCTACAAGGAATGATCAGTGTGGAGTCGAGGAGCATATATAACTCTGGTGAGTGTGCAAGTGGTCAATTAAATGTGTCTCTGGTAAAAAGCTTCAACCAGCGGAATATTGAGAATGCTGCATGCAATTAAGGCACTTTTTTTTAAACAGTGCTAAATTCATGATCATGTTTTTTTCTTCATTATTGTTGACTGTATTTTCATTTGCTTTGTATGTGCAGGAAAACATGTTTTTAATCCCAGTGATGATGCAGATATTCAGAACAAAATTATTGCACTATTACTACACAAAAGTTTGGTCCCTGCAGAAAAGGATGATCCTCTAGGTGAGATATCACCAGTTCTGTGATAAATAATACAAATACACATTTGCTTGTATGTTAACTGGGCTTTTTATTTGCAGGTATGGAGCTGTCCAATAAATTAGCTGAGCTTGAGGAGGTAAGATTTCTCTTTGAGCTCATGTTGAAACAATTAAAAAAAAAAAAATGCATATTAGTCTGGAATCTGCTGGTGACTGATTCCAGTTTTTCCAAATCTTTGAATTTATTTTGAATGAATTTATTTGAAATGAATTGTTGTTGCACTACTTTAAAAAGCACCTGGATAGATAGAGCACTCATGATAAGATATGTCTGTATAATCTTTGTAATCTCTGCTTACAGCTGCGGGCGCTGAGGGAGGACCTGGAGCTGGAGAGTAAGATTACAGCTAGTTTGGCAGAAGACAAATCCATAACCAGAAAGCGAGGCGAACGTAAGTTAAATACACACTAATAACACTTGCAATTATTTACAATCGTGTATCTCTACAGATCTAGCTAATCTAATTCTGCAAATTTATATCTCCTCCTGTCAACAGCTTGCTTCTGGAAATACTGTGTCTGACATGGATGCATAAACAGGATCACTGTGAAAACTTGCTGCAAAGCCCAATATAGCCTTAAAACTTGCAACACCAGTAATTTAAATCAAACTGTATTTATTGTAGCAATATAGAGTTGTACCACAGTCAATGTCATTAGTAAACATCACATTTCTGTGTGCTGCCGTGAAAGCTCAAAGCATTGTTACTGTACAGTTGGTCTGTATATTCAGCAGCTCACTGGAAATACTTGAGGGTCAGAAATGACAAAAATGTACTCAACTGCTAAGAGCTATTTATATTTCACCATGAATTTTTATTTGCCTGCCCTGCTGTCTGTGTTTTTGTCGCTCTCCTGTGGCACAACTGGGTGTAACATTTTGTACAACCGCTGCCAAAAATGAACTAATCTGCTTTTAGAAATGCACTACTGCTGTTTTACTATGTAAATAAAAGAAATGTATATGTACCCTTTGTTTTGTTTTGCTTTAAAATATGTATGGAGAAAATCACATATGTGAGTTTCAAAGTGACAATGTGTGCATTATTTTCTTATTTGCAATAATTTTATTTAAGAATCCCTCAGAATGTCGTTACTGTTATTCTGCTAGTATGAAATAGATGCAAAATATACAAAATTGAAGTAAAAGGAATCTACAAGCATGTGGCTCACAGCTGCTGTGATGAGTCATTTACTGTACAATTAAATTCATCTGACTGAATCTTTTGGAGCAGGCTAACACAGCTGAGTCACAAGCTTAGTCTAAACAAAGGCAACGCTACAATGAAAAGGTGTTAGTCGTACAGTGCATGCTGAACAGAGTAGATTTCAGGGAAGCCAGACTGAAAGTACATTCACTGCTAAAACAGCATCATCAAATGAAGTGATTACCTTTTGACTGAGTTGTAGTTTCAGCAAATATTAGTCACTTGCACACTCAGGCAAAATCATTGCAGCCAGTCCAGCAATTATACATAGATTTTTCATAACAAAGCTCAATATCAGTGGGAGAATGAAAGTTGACATTTTCCTGTGGTAAAAAACATCATAGCACCTTGTATTTATCCGTAAACATAACCGGCTCACTATTTAGAATGAATGCTGTGGAACTGTATCTGTCACTTAGCAGCAAGATATCAGCCAGGAAAACATCAATATATATTTATACAGAAATATAAAGTCAGAGATATAAATTGTTCTCTCTCTCTCTCTCTCTCTCTCTCTCTCTCTCTCTCTCTCTCTCTCTCTCTCTCTCTCTCTCTCTCTCTCT
>JBBBVU010000015.1:15882766-15893711 GCA_037177055.1 Atherinosoma microstoma | reverse complement strand
ATCTCTAAAACACAACGCAGAGTACTAACACGGGAGAAGACTGAACCTGCCAGTACCAGGGCTGGCATGGTTACATTGGCGCTATACAAATAAAGCTGAATTGAATTGAAAACATAACAACAGCATCATTAACAGAGAAAAGGTCGAAGTTGTGGACACCTATAAATACTAGGGCACAATATTTGACTCCGATCTTAAATTTTGTAAAAATACTGACTGTTGTAAAAATAGGTCAAAAGCGTATTTACCTGCTGCAGATACTAAACTCTTTTAACATATCTAATTCCAATTTACATGCTTTTTATCAATCTTTTATTGAGAGTCTTTTAACCTTTCCTTTTATGTGTTGGTTTTTATGGGTTGTCGGTAAAGGACAAAAACAGGCCAGCATTGTGAAAACCTGCGCCAAGATCATTGGTGTGCAGATTCCTGACCTACACTCTCTGTGGAGCAGGCAGGTGCTCCAGAAAGCAAAAAGTATAATCAACCAATCAAACCATATCCTTAAAAAGAGGTTTGTCTTGATGCCCTCTGGGAGACACTATCTCGCTCCCAGTAGGAAAACAAATAGATACGCACATTCCTTTATTCCTTCTACTATCAGGCTTTTAAATACCAGCGACAGTGGTTAGTGTGAAGTTTTAGATCTATCTTTATTAATTTATTTCTGCACTTGTCACTTTGTTACAAATGGTGATAATGCAACACTTTATGGCTGGATCCTGATGATGTAGAATCCTGTACATTGACTTTAGTATGATGTATAATGTATGTGTATGTGTGGATAATGTCCTGTCCCTTGCTGCGACCCATGTCTGCAAACTAATTAAACTAAAATGTGAGGAAAACATCAACTTCAAAATAGTTTAAACCAAAGTGCAAAATGTAAAAACGCAAACTACATTTCTTACCTCTGTCCTGATTATTTATTCATAAGTTTTATACTACACAAAAATAAAGCTACACATATTTGAACTAAAAAACCTTTCAAGTTCAACAGGTTTATTTTACATTAATAAAGTACAGTCCCCTCTGCTGGATCTGTCAGATCACAAATTCACAGGAAAATTGCAAATGATGACATCATGTGTGATCGTACAAGGGGGTCCAGTACTTCATACTCCTGGAGCACCTCCGACAGGAGTGTCCAGTGGACACGGTCGAACGCTTTCTCCAAGTCCACAAAGCATGTGTGGACAGGTTGGGCAAACTCCCATGGCCCCTTCAAGACCCTGAAGAGGGTGTAGAGCTGGTCCACTGTTCCACGACCGGGATGAAAACCACACTGCTCCTACTCAAACCAAGGCTCAATTATTCGATGGACCCTCCTTTCCAGGACCCCTCAACAGATCCTTACCAGGAAGGCTGAGGAGTTCGATCCGCCTGTGGTTAGAGCATACCCTCCTGTCCCCCTTCTGGAGGAGGTCTTTTTGGCTTGCCGATACCTGTCAGGGTCCTCCAGAGTCCCTCCAGGTGGGAGTTGAAGCTCCTTCTGACAGGGGACTCTGCCAGGCGCTCCCAGCAGACCCTCACAACACATTTGAGCCTGCCAGTCTGACCGGCATCCTCCCCCACCATCTGTGCCAACTCACCATAGGTGGTGAACACTTGATAGCTTCTCCCCTAACTTCACCCGAGTGTCCAAGACATGCGGCCACAAATCTGATGATACGACTATGTCAATCATCAATCTGCGGCCTGGAGTGTCCTGGTGCCAAGTGTACATATGGACACTCTTATGCCTGAACATGGTGTTCATCATCGACAATCCATAACGAGCACAGAAGTCCAATAAAAAAACGGCACTTGGATTCAAGATCGGGGGGGCTATTCCTCCAAATCAACGACAGTGAGACCTCCAGGTCCTCCTGGTCTCACTGTCGCCGTCGCCCATATGAGCATTGAAGTCCCCCAGCAGAACGAGGGAGTCCCCGGAAAGAAGGAATGCTTCCAACACTCCCTCCAAGGACTCCTAAAAGGGTGGGTACTCTGAACTGCTGTTCGTGGATAAGCACATACAACAATAAGGACCCGTCCCCA
Organism: Atherinosoma microstoma; assembly: GCA_037177055.1. NCBI lineage: Eukaryota > Metazoa > Chordata > Actinopteri > Atheriniformes > Atherinidae > Atherinosoma > Atherinosoma microstoma. The sequence continues at coordinate 15,891,671 of JBBBVU010000015.1, read as the reverse complement.
CACCCGAAGGCAGAGGGAGGCTACCCTCTCATCTACCGGGATAAACTCCAATGCACAGGTGCCACGCTGGGGGGGCAATGAGTATGCCCACACTTGTTCAACGCCTTTCACCGGGACCATGTCCAGAATAGAAGAGGGTCCAGCCCCTCTCAAGGACACTGGTTCCAGAGCCCAACTATATCTAGCTGGAACTGCTCAACCTCACACTAAACTCAAGCTCCTTCCCCACCAGGTGAAGTTCCACATCCCTAGAGGTAGCTTCAGCTGCCGAGGATCAGACAGCCATGATACCTGCCTTCGGGGTTGTAGAGCCACGCTTGGTCTGGTCCTTCCCCTAGAGACCTTTTTGCCATGGGTGACCCTACTGGGGGTATAAAGCCCCTGACAACATAGCTCCTAGGATATTCAGGATGTGCAAACCCCTTCCCTGCAGTAAAGTGGCGGCTCAGTGAAGGGGCCCTGACTCAATTTATCTCAAGCAGTTTATCATTGAAACCATCTTTCTATTTCTGAGAAGGATTTTTAGTATCCTTAATATCCTGCTTTGGTCACAAGTGCATGTCCATTAAAGGGCGGCAGTGGCTCCGGTGGTAAAGCAGGTCATCCAATGACCCAAAGGTTAGTGGTTTGAATCCTGCTCTTGTTCCAGTCAACTCCTTGGGCAAGACAATTTACTCTCCTTGCCTCCAGTGTTGGCATCACTGGTGTATTCAATTGTAAGTTGCTTTGGATAAAAGCATCTGCTAAATGACTATATAGTAAAGTAGGTTGAAGAGAACCAACTGCCTTTGTGGTAACTACTATTAAACCTAACTCCACAAATGAGTTTATGAAGTAAAAATCAAACTCTGATATAGCAACAATATGTTTTGCATCATGATGGGGTGAAATTGTGAGAAGTTTTTAATTTAAGGATTTAATGAAATCTAAACAAAGTAAAAAGCACAACAATGAGGGTAACAACTGGTTAGCAATAACTAAACTTGTTCCGATAAAGTCAGATTTATGATCACATTATAACTAAATAACTACAATAATAACCACAGTGATACGGCAGCTTGTCATGTATTTACCTGTAAACAGATCAGAGACTATTTAGATTTTTTCATTACATTGCATTCATTTACTTAGAATATGTTTTACCCAAGGCAGCCAACAAGTAAGGACAGTATGTTGCCCAAGAACACTTGGACACATGGACAGGAAAGTTGAGAGTTTGACCAACAACCTCTCAGCTGAAAAACAACTTCTCCACTTGAATTCCTGAGTGCTTGAGGGACGAATAAAGCCTCTTGATATGACAGATATATAGATAAATAAAGAATCGGACAGAATTTTTTTAATCTATTTTTGTGAAAGCAATTAAGCAAGCATGGCACCTTATTCTGAGACAAACTATCATCTTAGATCAGTAAATCCAATGTAAACTAGAAGCATTCAGAAAGCACTTAATTTGCTCCCAGTTCTTAATTAAAAACATGCTGGATTATATGGGAGTCTTTTATACCAACAGAATGTCTAATTAGTATCTGTGTGAGACTCAAGTTGTTATCAACCTCCTAAGACAATTAACAACTCTCCAGCAGCAATCTCTGGATCCTTGTGTTTGTTCCATTCTGTCATTCATCTCAACATGTGTCAATCTCTTTGTTCTGAAAGTGTCAGGTTTGTATTCATCACAGTGAGCAACAAGTGGGAATGAAAAGGGAGGAATGAAGACCAACTGGTCACTGTTGTAAACATAGCACTGGTTTATATGTGAGATGACCTGTTTAAAAAAGTGAACTCTCTAGATTGGTAATTCATGTAATTATAACTCAAACAAAAATATTTTTCATTCTTGAAAACAAGAAGGAAGGACATATCAAACACGCAGTCATCCAATTTTGTTTGTACAATTATAGAGAAAGTTGTAATGAACACAACCAACTTCTCTGATGCGCCCAGTTCCTCTGTGCTTGCAGATGTGGCCTGCACCTGGCATCAGGAACAACACACTCTAGTTCTGTCCTCTTAGTGGTAAGATTAATGCTACTCTGCGGCTTTTGAAGCTACCTACAGAACACAAATACATCTCCGAGGGATCAAAACTCCCTTTTTGGACACTGTATGACATAGTCTGCCTTTAAATTCAACATTAAAATTTTGTTTTATCATGGGTCGCTTTTATTAACTGTAAATCACATTGGAGTATAGTGTTTTAAAATTCTGGTTGATGTGATCCTTCCTATTTATTTATTTATTTATTTTCTTTCATTTTGAGAACCTGCCCTTCTAGCGGCCACTCCATGTCACTGCAGCCAGTTGTAGGTTATTGTAACGTGCATATCATCTTTTTTGTCCCATTACTCACCTCTCTGTCTCAATAAGGTGTTAATAGCCTAATGAGGACCAATTTGGGAGAACTGCCCAACCCTGATTCACCATTGGCTGGTTCTACTTTCAACGGTCCAATCACCACCAGAAGTCACATTTGGAGTGCGCTCTTTCTCTCTCTCTCTCTCTGCTCCTTTGTTCCCTGAGGTATGATAATGTATGTGGTGGGAGGATGGGGACTAGGTAAGTTTGCATGTAGTTTTTATTTTATATAGAGACACCAGGGTTAGAGGTTGGTCCCACCTGCTGTATACGTTTTGTAAAGCCTTTTTTGTAGAGAAGTTAGTTAGGGAGTTTCTATTGTTTGTTTGTGGTTTTCAGTGTAGCTCCTGAGTTAGGCCTAGTTTTGTTATATGGATTTCATTAATTTGGCACAATCTTATGTCCCTTCCATCCCCACAGGCTCCACAGCTTTTCCCTCCTTGTGGTGTTTAAATAAATACCATTTTAATACATGCAGTGTCTTGTCTCATCTGTGGTTGTTAGGTTGCACCCCTGCCAGGGGATGTAACGGTTATTAAAATAGCCAGTTGGATTTTGACAAAAATCACCATGATCCAAAAAGCCAGAAGTATTGTACAAACAATGCTACAGATTTTTCATTAACACACTTACACAAATCAGTGTTAAAACTAAACCAGAACGTAAGAGGTAAATGCACCACACATTCCCATTTTGCTCTGGATGTTGTTAAATGTGACATTTTTTATTTCCAAACTATCCAAAATCCCCAAACCTGGTTCAGTCTGGTCATTGTGGCTTATGAAAAGATAGAGGAGGATCTGCCAAAACAGAGTAGATTGTAGTAACATTTAGAGGTAATTGGCTTGATTCATTCTTCGCTGATTTTATCACTTTCTTCTGCACAGCAGACTTGAAAGTGGCTTCGAAAATTTGCAGAAAATGCAAATGCTCACCTGTAATATTAATGCATAGATAGATGGAAAGTGGACAACGTTTTAACATTGATAACTACATCATGAATTTTTCAAGCAGTTTTTTTCCTTCAGAGGAAGAAAATCGAAGTGTCTTCAAATTCTACTGACACTCAGCATCTCTACCAAACTGTACAAAATCTACAGTTTAACTGCATCAATTATCTTTAAAGAATAATGAGCAAAAATACCCTTTTCACTTCTATCTATATGCGACAGTGATGTGACAGAGTCTGACACCAGTCTGTAAAGCATTGCAGTAAGAAGCTGATGGTGAGAAGAAGCAACATCAGGTCAGCAGGGTGTTAAATTAATTAGATTTGAAAAAAAGAAAAAAAAAAAAAAGAAGAAGTATAATTAGCCTGACATTACAGAGAAGCATCTGGGAAGTTGTTGATGGAAAGTGGAAAAGGACAGACACATTCCGAAAATACTTGACAAGTGATTGGATGAACCAGCTTTGGCTATCCAGCGGCTGGACAACATTTTCTTTTTGGACCAGACCTAAATTATTTAACCTATTATGGCCTAAAATGACATATGCTTTGTTTTATGTTTGTTGTGATTCACATGTTGCACCAACATTTTCAACATTTTGGGAGATTTTTTGGATCTTCATGTGAGCATATTATAGAGATGATACTGGCCCACCATATTATGGATGGATGGGAAGTGGAATGATGAAATGTTTTTATTCAGCTTCATACAAACAGATCAACGGTGGAGCAGATGTTGAATAAAATCTTTTCCACAAAATCTTTTTACTGTCCTGTTTTTTGTGATTCTTTCAACTGAGAAACCCTTCTCAGTTCTGATATTGCTGATTCTATACGGATTACAGCTAACTTCTTTAGGAGCTGCCATTGTTGACTGGTGAGATGGATTGTCATGATTATGACATAGCAGGAATGTGGGTGTTTTTTAAATTAAATTAGGATTTAATCTATATGTTAGCAGGAATAACTTTGATTCCAAAGCTATACAATCCCTTGAGGCTGATCAAATGAAGTCTTTCAAAAGATCAACGCTGGCAGTATCCAGATGTAAACAATTACATGTAGACATCTGGAAACTACCTCCTTCATATTTTGGAGAATCTTAGTACACCTAAAGAAGGCTGCAGGATTTAAATGGACTTATACTGGATATGTGATGAATATTCAGCTTCAGAGTCTACAAGTTAAAAATAGCTTTTCCATCTTTGAAAGCGTAGGTGCACTTCATTAACCCGAACATACACAGTGGAGAGTGTAATAAAATCTGTGTGCAAGACCTGAATCTTACATACTATTGTATATATTCAGTAAAATCCATTGACTCTTCCTTCAGTTGCAGTCCTGCAAATGCCTTGAATGTTTCATTACAAGTTAATTCTTCCAAAAGATGCTAATTTGAAGCCAAAAATGGTCAGACCTATTGCAATTGCACAACTGGAATTAGCGACAGCAGCCCATATGCATCAGCTGTGTGATTTAGTACACATACAAGGCCACTCTGTACAACTGCAATTGGCTAGCTCTGCTGTTCCTGCCGTCATGGTGGTGTTGTGTTTCCGATCTTGAATAGAAGGGTTGTATAACATCAACAACCACAGCTCTATTGCACTTCTCCATTGTTAATACGCTCCATTGCAGCTTTGTTGTAAACAACTAATCCCATTTGTAGCCACAAGGGGTTTGAGTCTATTCCAGGACATACCAGGTGAGAAGTAGGAACATCCTGTACAGAACAACTGTATGACTTGTGGGTCTTTAGATTCTAGGTAGAAAGGGTGAAGTAACAAACCTTGACAATATCATTGTATACTTATTACAAATGAGCACAAACACAGTTTAAAGAACAAAAGCAAATATTCTTCTGATAAAAATCACGTTACTATGATTTTAGATTCAAAACCATCGGTGCTCTATGGTTCTCTGTGTTCTAGCTCAAACTGTGATAAGAGTTCACCTTTGGCATCAGGTAAAGAGATTTTTAATAAAATACAAATAATCACTAATGCTACAGTAATTGACCTTGTCACAGTGAAGTGCACAGATGAAAAGAAAAGCACTGATGGGTCAACATTGTTTGAAGGCACTCGCAGCTCAGCGGACCAGTGAATGCAACCTGCTTTTATCGACCACCTTACATGTAAAAGCGGGCAGCTGTATTTGCATTCTAAACACACTAATAATCAGGAGGTAGTGACATCAAAGCACTGCCAACCCCTTGATCCACTTTTGTGCTCATCAGGAAAACCCTGCATCCCACAATAAATACAAATACTTTTGCACATGAATATTCCTAGTTTGGTTAATCTGGAGGAGTTCAGCTAACATTCTGCGAGTGTTTACACTGGGAATTAATGGGATTTCTGTGTATGGCTCAGCTCATCTGAGGGAATATTCGAGAGACATGAATTATGAATCCCATGCACAGATAACTGTGGTAATGAAGCCGAAACAACTAGATACGGTACATTTCTAAAGAGGCTACTTCCTTTGTGGACATGTCATCTGGGCATTAAAGATTCAAACACTGTGATAGCCCAACATTAGAGAGGACTGCAGGGCGAGTGAGCTGAAAATGAGAGCTTTATCTGGTCTGCATTTTGGGGTTGATAATGCTCGCAAGAAACTAGAGCTGCCTGAGAAGGTGGTACGTATGGGCTTTACTGTGATGTGTCCATAAAACCTCATTAAACACTTCAAAATAGCCAGAATATTGCATATTGCATATATTCAAAATGGTAATAACTTTCACATGTAAAAAATAGGCAAGAATTCATTATGTAATGGGATTTATATATTGCTTACAGCTTTCCATCTGTGTTTACCTCTTAATCATTCAGGGCAAAGTAGAATTATAACATCCTCTTACCAACCCCACTGTAAGCCTTGGCTTGCATAGAAATTGCACCGAAAATAAAAAGCAATTTTCTGCAAGACTGGAAGAAAATCTGTTAATGAGACCAACAGATACAATTATCACATTTTATCCAGAAGTGAACCTTTTGCCAAATTAGTAACCAGGAATATCTGTTACAATGAACTGCACCTCAGCCTGTGCAGTTGCAATTTTACCTGTACATGATCCTTGCCATATCTGTGAAGCCACAGTGTTAACATAAATTAGGATATAATTCACCAGAGGGTGTAACAAGGATACGACAGGATGTTTAATTCTCCAATATATCATGGTTGACCATTTGTTAAATCAAACTCCAGCTGGATTCAGTTCACTGGAGACAGTGATAAAGAAACAGTATACGGGACTGAAAGGTCGAGACTGTCAGTGAAGCAGGGTGAGCTCTTAGATCCACTTACTGCTAGATGCCAAGATGACAGGAAACAGTGACACCTCAGTGTGTTCAGTACATGTCTGAAGTTCAGTTCACTTAACATGCATCACGAGAATCCGTCTGTGCCTCTTGTGCATGAGATGTAGATCCGGCTCAGAGCGGAAATGAGCCAATCCAACATTTTTATCAAACTGAAACATTTTCATAAGAGTATAATATATTTCTCCCATATTTTGTGCAGATATTAATAATTCTCAAAGAGTTCTACTCATTTTAGTTCTCTGAGCTTTCCATCTGTGCAGCCATGGGGCTGACATTTTCTTTTTTTTTACTGAAACCATTATTGGATTAAGCTACCAAAGCTACACACATTTATTATCTCTGGAGGAGAAATAGCAAACGCTTTGATGCTTTGACTGTTCATGTAGCATCATCATGTAATTTTCAGGAAGTTTTTTTGTTTTGTTAATTTAGAAATTATTAATAGTCAACTAATATGTGTCATTTAAGTTCTTGTTCCACTGGACAATGGCTAATTGCCTTTGCAATTGCAGCAGACCTGAAGAAGCCTCTCTCTGAATATACAGGTACTCTGCTGTTTATCACTATGTAGTGTGATTATTGGGGGGTTATATTATGCATATATCATATATGAGGGTGATTATTGATATATGAATAAATGCAAATATTCATATACTGTATTTTTTTCTTCAAATGTCACGTAACATAATGAACATAGTAAACACTCTTGCTGAACATTAACATGTGTGTTGGCATTTTGATGTGATACATTTAGTTTAGCTTTAATCTTATTTAAAGATTTGTCTAAGTTCTTTTTTAATTTTCAACTTTTCTGGGAAAAAGAATGCCTAATTCTGTGACCTGAATGTAATGGTGACCTCTGAGCAGCACACAGAGTAAAATTATGTAAACAAGCATTACAGTAAATAGCAACCAGTCTATAAACGGTGACATATCCAGTAATAATAGTAATCTTATTATATGGTGCATTTCACAAAAAGCTGATGTAATCCTTAAGCCAAAGAACAGCAGAGGCTCACAGGGAAACATGCTTGTTGGAGTGTAAACTGGTACAAAGTGTCTGCCACTCCAGATCATTTGACATAATTTGTTTGCTCTATTAGCTTTTTGTCATTCTACTCTGCAGCTTTGTGGTTCACTGCTAATGACTTGTCCTCCAAACAGCAGACTTACACCATTTTCTAAATCAAAATTAATCACATTTTGTTTGGGGTGACCTGGTAAAACAAGAAGCTTTTAGGTTTCAGGATATCAAGATTTCTGGAGAAAAAGTAAATTATTAAAAGGGTAGTAATGTCATGAAACTTCAATGTGACAAAATAAACGTACAATAAGCAGCTCTGCAACAAACAGCTCATTACATCTGTTAAGGATGTTAAGTGATCCACTCATTTTCTTTGTTTAATAGCAAGACTATTTAAAGTCAAGGATAGATGGATGTTATGAAATTAAATGAATGAAATGTACTTTATTTATCCCTCTTAGAGGGAAATTATTGTTGTAGCAGTTTTTTTTTAAAATGATAACAATAATAACAATAACAATAATGATACAAAAAATTAACCTGAAGATGAAGAAGATAGGGCCTTGTTCCAGAGGGTGATGGCTGCTGGTAGGAATGATCTTAGGTACCTTTCTGTCTTACACCGGACTTGACGAAGCCTCACACTGAACACACTCTGTTGTTTCTTCACTGTGTTGTGTAGAGGATGTGAAGAATTGTCCGTTATGAGAGGAGGGGCATGGCCTACCTAAAAGTGATCTACTTTTGATGTCTAACTGTATCTGGAACCTGTATCTGGAGATTGTTATATGGAACTAGAAAAAAACAGCAATAGTCCCATCAACACCTGACTTTTAAAATGCATGTAAGCATTTTAGTTTGGTTTTAGACCTCAATTGTGCAAATTTTAAGCTCTCAAAACCAGCCATTAAACAACTTTTTTAACCAGCTCAGAACTCCTTGTCTGTCCTCACCCTATTCACATACATCACCACAGCCCACCCTCCCCCCACCCCAAGTCAACAATACACCCTGGCTGACCCCTCCCAAGTCTCCTGCTCATATCTCCACTGACACCACTGCATCGTATCTCTCTCTGCCTCCACCCCAGATACCTGTTGACCAGGTAAGAGGACAGCTGAGGAAGCTGCGTCCCAAAAAAGCCTAGAGAAAAAACTAGAGAAGCTAGAGAAAAACTAGTAATATAATATAATATAATATAATATAATATAATATAATATAATATAATATAATATAATATAATAT
>JBBBVU010000015.1:15868635-15882666 GCA_037177055.1 Atherinosoma microstoma | reverse complement strand
TAATATAATATAATATAATATAATATAATATAATATAATATAATATAATATAATATAATATAATATAATATAATAACATAGTTTTATCTCAAATGGTAAACCAAAAGATAATGGTCAAGTTGACCTGCATGCACCATGTAATGGAAAAAGAGAAATTAGCATCTAAAACAAAAGAAAAATTACTTTGTCTCTCCAAATGATCTAGAATCAAACAAAATTTATGTTAATAGTACTTTGCATGTTTTTTTCATGTCTCCTCTCATTGTGTGTCTGACTCTTAAGGTGTCTGTCCATCCCCCTTATTTAGCTTTGTTTTAAAGAGATTTTTTCAGATTGCAGAGTGACACTAACTGAAGGTTGGGTCACTCACTCTCAGGTAAGCAAAGCTTGATGATGACATCATTGCTCTCTTCCATAGCACAACGCAAATAGACGACAGAAGGGCTGACAAATAGCCGAGGACTTAAAACTCCAATTTCTGTCTGAATGGTGGAGCTGGATTGTGTTGGCCATTACTGTGACCTGTTGCTGTGACAGCTTGCTGCCTGGATATCACTTCTAGGGATACAGTATGACAGCTTCATTGTACCTGAGTATCGTACTTACTAAAGAAATGTAATTGAATTTATACAAGGCGAGGCCATGCAAATTCATTTATAGAGGACATTTCATGCACAGGACAATTCAAGGTACTTTACATTGGAGAAAAGTACATTAACACAGAAGAGAGAAAAAAATAATAATAATAATCTAAAATCAAGATTAAGAAAGGACAACAGATTAAAAACATGATCAAGTTTAAAATTCAAGCTTAAAAGGAAACTATACAAATTCAGATAAAAACTATGTAAATGCAGCAGAGAACAGGAGGGTCTTTCTGCTGAATTTAGGCTTTCTGGAAGTTTGTTCCAGCTTCTCCATGTCTGGTTCTGACTCTGGGAACTGATAAAAGACCAGATCCAGATGATCTGAGTGGTCTGCTGGGTTCATACTGGGCCAGAAGGTCACTGATGTATTTTGGTCCTAAACCATTCAGAGCTTTATAGACCAGCAACAGAACTTTAAAATCTATCTTCTGACGGACAGGCAACACACAGACTTGTGACTGACATGAGGTCTTCTGTTATATGTGACGCTGTGTAGGCTTTAATGATATAAACAGTGCAGCAGCTGCATGCAGACGCCTTACATATGGAACTGCAAACACTGATTTCAACAGTTTCTCATGTGTTTTTTACTATGTTCACACAGCTCGAGTGTTTGGAGACAAGTAAACTAACTGTGACATCAGTGATCAACCTGTCAGCAAGTAGATGACATATAGGGTCAAATGGAGATTTTCATTTTTAATTACAACATTTGTCAAGTGAATAATTAATGAGGGCCTGCTCATGGCGTGAACTGTAACTGATCATCTCTTCATTTTTCAGTTCATCCAAAATACAATGCATTTTTTTAACTTTAAAATCATACATCATCCCTATCTGATTTTTTAGTAGCTTTTTATTCATAGAATCCATGTCCTGAAATTTAGTACAGCTACATGTGAGCAGCTTTGAATGCTGACAAATAATTATTGAATTATAGAAACCTGTCATGTGAAAACCTGTCACAAATGTACAAATTGCACAGTTTAAAAAAGCAAGCTTTACTAATAACATGTTGTTGCACTTGTAATACCACTGCAACTGCTGATGGCACAACATGCATGTGTTCAGGTATGATTATTTTGTTTTCTAAGGTATGTTTGGGTGTGGAGAACAGATGCTTCATACCTTCAGGTTTGGATTTATGGTTGGTTTTATGCTCAGTCCTATTGTGCAGCTACCCACACATACAGTACATAGGCTTCTTCTGCCACAGTCAATGTAAGACCTTTTTCATTCTTTCTACTTATATCATGTGGTTAAAAAGTTGTATTAATCTTTATTGTACCAAATACCATGACAACCTGTCAAATTATTTATTTGTAATAATGGATTACATTGATATTGCTGACAGCACTCAAAGGACTTACATTGGATCCATTGTTCATTCACTCCTCAGTTGTACCTGGTGATGGTAAGCTACGTGTAGCCACAGCTGCTATAGTATGAAAGTATTTATTTCAAATTAGTAAGATTTTTTAAAAGTCACAGTAATTTTAACCCTTTCATAACACAACTTTTACGAAATGTCCTTTGTACTGAACGTCAGGACTTGCTTACTGTTTCTATTATAATGTGACAACCTGCTCTACCACCTGCACTGCCGTGGTTCATGTTTGTCTATGTTTATTTGTCTTTCACTGTCAACAAATGTGTCAACCTCATGATTTTAATCGATGCAACTTAAAAGTGTTTCATCCTGAGGCTCTCAGCATATGTCTCATGGATCAGACAAGTTTCTTTTATGCACCATCATCTTATCAATATGAGTTACAAGACCTGTGTCCTATAATCCATTTTTCACCATTTCCATATATAAAATAATATACTGACAGGAGTGTTAGCCCTGTTTTCCATCTTAGTTTTGTTTATCACTGAGATACAAAACAATCTTTGTCCTAAAGTAATAATCTCATTTCAAATTATTGTCTGTGTTCACTTGGTAAAAAAAAAAGAGATAAACTCAGGGGTTAATAATGATACTGATTCTTTTGCCCAGGGGCTGGATTTGTTTCCATCTATGAGAAAGAAATTATATCAAAACACTGCACATGGAAAAGACTGCTGTGTTCCTGATCTGACACTGCACGTACACTCAGTGTTTGAGGTTTTGGCCGTTGCTATGTTGGAGTGGTCATTAACACTGACATTCAGTCAGTGTTAATTAGTGCAAAACATGGTTTTTCATCCACTGAGGTCTGCAGAAGGTGAAGGAGAAAACAAAGTTGAGAGCACACAAATTGTTGTGTTTTATAAGGTAAATTTACTTCTAACATCGAAACCCTGTTTATCCTGCAAATATCTGGTAGTTGGTGATGTTAGTTAGATCAGGCTACTTGAGTTTTCTTTTCTTTTTCTTTTTTTGGCTTTCAACATGCATGTCAAGACAGCTTTGGGTGCATTTCACTCTTGTCACATAACATGATTTCTGAGTAGTGGCATTTTCACATGGTTTTTAGCCCTGCTTGTCTTCTTGGAGCTACAACAAGCATGATTAATTACTTAATGCAGCTTTAACTTGGACACTTTGTGGTATAACCTCATTGCAGTGTTAACTACAAGCCCAGCTGGTGGTTCAATCCACATAACTGGCAATGAATTCTTGGTAGATTTTTATCCTTTCCTGCACACCAAACTAATGAATCTCTGCTTGGTAAAGTCAGGTTGTGTGTCCAAGACATATGGTGAACAAGTTAAAGTGGTGGATTTCCTTCAGTTAGCAGTGACACTGTAAAGGAAGAGAAACTACATCATGTCATATTATCAACTGTATGAATTATATTACTTGCTGGATGTCCATAAACTTTAGAATTAAATAATGATAAAACTGAAATACTGGTTGTTGGTCCAAAAAGTCAAGGAGAAAAAAAATCTGTATCTACTTGTCTTCTATTTTCTCTCAAACACAGTGAGCAAGTCGGAACCTTGATGTTATTGTAAACAGTGATCTCACATTTCAAACATCACCACAACTGCTTTCTACAATCTGAAAATTTTTTCAAAAATGAGCAAATTCATATTTCAGTCGGACTCTGAGGAACTGTTTCATGCATTCATATCAAGCCAACTGGAATATTGTAACGCCCTATTTGCAGGATTGTCCATACAATCAACTGGTCGATTACAACTTATTCAAAATGCAGCAGCAAGAGTTCTGACTATATAGGACACCAAAATTTGTATACATCACCCTTGTACTGAAATCCCTTCACTGCCTGTTCAACATAGAATCGCATTTAAAATCCTCTTGCTGGTTTGTACAGCACTAAATGGCTCAACCCTCCGTACATATCTGACTTGCTCACTATGTATGACCCCATCAGGTCCCATCAGGTCCCTCAGCAGATCTTGTAGTCTGCTAGTTGTTCCTAGAATCAGATCCAATGCAGCGGAAGATGCCTTCAGCTACTGTGGTCCTGTTCTCTGGAACAAGCTGCCTGCTGACCTGATCTCACAGGCTTTTTCTTAACACTGTTGCATCTATGTTTCTTGATATGCATATTGGTTTTTATGTGTATTCTTAATACTCATGTGTGTGTATGCTTCTGTTTAAATGTACGTCAAGGAATATGTACATATGCATACTTGTGTATTTATATTTCTTCTTTTTATGTAAAGCCCATTGGGTTTACATGTAATGGAATATGCTATATAAATAAATTGCCATTGCCACAAATGCTTTTGCCTCCACTCTGTGACAAAAGGTTGGCTTCCTGTATCAAAACAAATCATATCTCCCCCTAATTAGCAGGAAGAAAATTGTTGAATCCGTCTTTTTATCGGTGTTGGATGGTGACATCATTTACAGACATACAATCCTCAAACCCCTGGACTCTATTTATCACTCTGCTCTCAGATTAATTACCGGGTATAGATATGACACCCATCATTGCATCTTATATCAAAAAGTTGGCTGGTCCTCCCTCTGAGACAGACACATCAAACATTGGTATCTGTTTATTTTCAAGGCCCTTACTGGAAAACTGCCCACATACATTTCATCACTACCAGAAAAGCGCTCTGGATCTTATTCCACTCGTTCAAGTAGTTTTATCATATGTTCACTCAGAGCTTGGCAAATCAGCTTTTTCTTTTGATGCTCCAAACACATGGAACATTCTTCAACGAGCTTTAGGACTGGAGAAAATTCTTTCTTTTGCCAGTTATAAAAGTTTGTTTTTTTGTAAATCACCCTGCGATTTTTTTTAAATTAATGGTACTTATACTATGTCCTTTTTTATTTAGTTATATTGTATTTATGTTTGGATTTTATTTCCATACTGTTTTTTTTATATTGATCTGTGCTGCTGTAAACTCGTCGTCCCTGTAAATGAGGGGAACCTCAGTGACAAACGAGTAAAAATAAAGGTTCAAATCAAAAATATTAAACACAGCAATGAACCACTGAGTTTACTTTCAGTGAATAAATGCTGGTTTGTACAATATACAGTAATGTAATTTATCACATGATACAGTATGTAAATCAAAACACATGACTAAAAGGAGCAACTGAATAGAGCCCGCCTTGTCTGGTATCTTTATCAGATTAAAAAAAAAAAAAAAAAAGCTACTTCTGAATATAGTACAAGATGACTGCATTCATTTCTAAGTTGAACTGTTGGGTATTTATTCTTGGGAAAAAAATGCTAAGAGATTAGAATTAATCTATTTAAAATGCAAGCCCAACATATAAGATTATTATTTCAGCACTTGATCCCTGTTGGTTTGTTGTGGGCAAATTAATAAATAAACACTACTGCCACTACTCGCTAATATTACTAATAAAACAACAGCTACTACAACTACTAATGATATTGATAGTAATAAAAATTGTATTTAATTAAATTGAAAAGTGAAATTAAATTAAATTCAATTAAATTAAGGAAATGTTCTCATTGTCACATGGAGCCATCATTGTAGACAGTTCTTCTTTGTCTTTTAATGATAGGAAGTAATGTCCGTATTAAGAGGTGCAATATAGTTTGGAATTATGTGGAATTTAAATGATCAAAGTTGCCTTACACAATACAAGAAAATTCTATGATGTCATGCGCTGACATGCAAACTGTGCATACATTTTTTTCCATTCATACAGTCTATACTGTTGAGGCAAAGCCCATAAGAAATTCCAATAATTATTTTATATTCATAGTAAAGTTGTTCTGTATGGAAATGCACTGGAGGGTAATCTCTGTTCTACTTCTTATCCATAATTAGCTACCTAGAAACCACCGTATGTCTTGCATGTTTTTGGTTATATAATTGTTTCTCCCATTAATGAGGGAGGACTGGGAACAACAGCTGATGCAGATAACACACTCAGACATAACGTGTTCCTGTACAGGCTGTACCTTTCATAATTCAGTTGTATGGATATGGTTTTGTGGGGGAATTAAAAGAATTAGCATGATGAAATTCAGAGATATGTATATTAAAGAAATCATGTGGAAAAAATGCATATAAACTGAAGCAAAAAAGATGCACGTGTGAAGGCAGAGATAGCTAAATAACATGCGCGTTTGGGGAATTTGCAGTGCTTTTCTGAACATGCTCTGAAGTGAAAGGGAAATGTGCTTGCGTGCCTCCTTGTGGAGTAGATACGTCAGCACTGGAGGAGGCACCAGAGGGCTGGGTTACAGAGGTGAGTTGACAAACAGGGGAGAGCGCACTTTAAGAAGAGAGTGAACCCAGAGGAGCGTCTAAACCTTTAGCCGAGAGAGGAGGGGAGGGAGAGAGATCGGAAAACTGGAGTGCGCTCACAATGAAGACTTATATCAGGGAGATTTAGTCTTTTTCATGCAAAGACCGCGAGGCTGCGTCTTCGCAATATATAAAAAGGTACTTGTTAAAATCCAGCATAACTGCGCAGTAAGAAATCTGCGAGCTTTTAAAAAGAAAAGTCGCACTCCCGGTACGCCTCGCAGTCTCCGTGCAAAGACATCCTGGATGAGCGCAGAGTGAGCTTCAGCACCTGAGGAGAGGACAGCTCCTCTCCGTCTGCTTCTCCGGACCTCCGGTACAAAAACTCTGCTGCTTCTTCCAATGTCTACATTTCCAGTCTGACACTCTGCCCGCTGCAAGTCTGGAAGTGTGAAGATACGCCGACGGAGAGATCCGCGACTGTGAGCTCAATATGTACCAGGGGCATTTACAGGTAAGAATAAAGGCTCTGATTTTTGCTTATTTTGCATAAACTGTTGTTGCTGTGACGGAAAAATTGAACTGACTTGAATAAGACGCACACCTTTGTGCAGCCAGGTTCATGCCAAGGGCTGTGGATTTTAGTTTTTTGTTTTGTTTTGTTTTGTTTTACATCGGACGATCACGAGACAAAGATTTCAGGCTAATATTTATATTTTTGGAAAATTCTTTTACACACACAAATGCAGACAATTTAGAATTCAATTAAACTGTACACGCTATTATCAGTTACTGTCTAGATCACTTTCAATATTCACTGAGATGGGAGAAACTGACAGAGCGACTATTGCGTGCCAGGTGCACATGCAGGTGCATGACACAGGTAATCAAGAGGTCAGTCAACACCAGGCAAGGCTTGCAACTGCTGCACATCATTAAATTGTATGCTTATACATAAGAGAAGCTGGCTTTGACGTCATTCAATTTGACGTCAATTTTCATACAGCAAGTCGCATCAAGAGCGCGGACTCAAATTCAGGTGAGACATTAGATATGAGATTAAAAAGTATTAAACATGACTAAATAGCCAATGATGAGAAGCCCTGTCACAAATTACATATGATACATCAGTTGAAATCAGAAGATTGCTCGGAGCTTCTAAAAGTGCTTGTTTGATGCGATATAATCACACACTCGGGTGCTCATAATGCAAAACAATTACCCCTCCTGAGTGGTTAATGAAAGCCTCTTTTCTAGAGGTGAATGGTTTGAAATTCATACTGTTGGTTGACAGAGATACTCAGCTCCCAGACAGTTGATTATGTAATATAAGACTTCTCCTGAGTCAGTACTCTGGAGCATTGAAGACTAAAATTGAATATTTCATGATATATTACTCAAGCAGCAGTATTCATTAGAAATGCATGAAGAGGAGGCCAGAAGTTCTTGTCTAGAATGCCACAAAGATTTCATTAAGGGTTAAAATGAAAAGCTCTGTGCAATTTGATCCCTCATATATAAGAATATACATTTTTTTGTTTCATCCATGTTTCAATAATCACATGCTGTATATGTTTCTCATTACATGCATGCAAGTTGTATGAGTCTGTGCAATGTTAAGATCCTATCATAAATAAGATACTGCTCCATCTTAGCCATTATATGGGGCTAATTAAGCAGAGCAGATGTTCGATCTGTCAGTAATTAAAACTGATGCCTTCATTTTGTTGTTGACAACACTTTTGTTTTGAAGTCAGATGTATGCATTTGTCTGCATTATATCTGAGATGTAACAATGGAATTAGGCAGTTATTCCATTGGATTTTTGACATTTGACATCCATTCAATACAGAATCTGGAAATTATAAAGTTGACCATGTGGGTAAAAGGTGGAGAAGATTGTTTCATGATAACTAAGGCAAATGTGCAAAGTTATGTGAAAATGTAATTTTGGTCTAAAACAAATAGCATAAGCACATTAACACTATTTATGATAATTTCAATATAAAACTATAAGAAAAATGTTTCAGAAACTGGTTTTCCAAGAATTATGATGGCAGTTTTTTATATGTTGTCTGTGTATTTTATGCAATAAACATAGTAAAACATTATTCCAATCTTAATTATGCCCATTAAAATATTCATTTTTACATTTCTGTTGATGTGACCTCAGATTGAAAGCTCAAGGCATTAATAATTCAGAGCTGCCGGTCTCTATAGCTTGGAATTTTAAATGATGTTCTTCCATAGACTTCTTGATGTGACGCTTCAGTCGAATGCTCATAGTCTGATCAGATTTCTTTCCCCGAAGTTCCTACACTTGTAAGTTAGTTTTTATTTTACAACTGTCAGTCAACGATGTTTGTTGGCTCATGAATGTTTGAGCTCAGAAAGCAGCTAGCTGCAAGAACAAGATGAAGGTATCTAGTTTCCGTGATATTTGTTATTTGATAATTCTCTCATTCCTTGGTTACTTTTAAATATGTGGGTTAATGTAAAGTTTAATCTGTGGAGCATAACGATTTTTATGTGCACACCTACAGAAGTCCTGTCTGCCCACAATGATACAGTATTGGAAGGATCAAATATCTTGGCATGATCTGGGTCTTATAAACGACGGCAAACATTTTCCTCGAGGTTGGCTGGTGTGGATCAGACTCTGCATTGGTAATACCAGAGCTTGGCATTACCAGTGCTGCCTGGTAGAAGCACAATGCTTGGCTCAGGTCCTGTGTTTCTTTAGTCATTCTTTTTTTTCCCCATAGCCTATCAGCACTGGTTTGTGTTTTGAATGCATGTATTTAGTGATATGAAAATCACTTACTGCAGGATTGTCCAGCTCCGGTCCTCAAGGGCCACAATCCTGCAGGGTTTTTTTGTTACCCTGCTCCAACACACCTGACTCAAATGAATGAGTCATTATGCAAAAGTTCATGAGCTGTTGGATCCATTTAATTTGAGTCCGGTGTGTTGGAGCAGGGAAAAATTGAAAACCTCAAGGACAGCAGCCCTCAAGGACTGTCTTACACCCCTGACTTACTGTATCCAGTGTTGGAAAAGATTGATGCAGTTAAAGACAAGCCGTTCAGAGGTGTGGATGTCAGCTTCATTTCTCTTTCTGTGAGAGTGCAACTGGAGATGCTGCGATTTGAGCTGATTCAGCACTGCTGCTCATCTTTATAACAGAAAAAGCAACAAGACATATTGTTTCAGTAGATGTGCTGTATGATTCTGTTTAGCTGTACATTAAAGAAAAATCTTATTCAATCAGTCCATTCTCTTTCAAATTAAATACTTCTGTGATATTTGACTGCACGCAACCATTGTTATTGTTTCCCTGATTTAGCATTCATGTTTGCGGTAAATGTAATCATGGGAGCACTTGTTCTGTGTATATAAAAGACACCCTGACTTAATGTAAGTGAAGCTTTCAGGCCTTTAGATATTTGCTCAGTTAAGAACAACATGCTTACGTAATTTGATTACCATAGTCAAATTCCCCCAGGGAAGATCTTGGACAGATGCAATCACTGATCAGAAGTAGTTCAAGTCTCTTAAGATCTCAGTCGTTTGCATCATTATTTTATTAGACTCCTAATTTCTTTTTACAGTGGTTGCTGGGTGAAAAACTGTTTAGAGGTTTGTATCCAGCCAGTGATACTGACACAGAATCATTTCACCTGCAAACCCTGTTTAATGTCCTTCTGAAGTGGTCCAGACATTTGAGCTAGCCTAATGCATCCTTTTGTGTTTTGTGACCAGATATTTTTCACATAAAAGTGAAATGACATATTGAATTAAGTGTCTGAATATTAAATAACATGTCTTCACTATCTAAATATAAGAAAGATTTGATATTTAGCTGGGAATAGATAATCTTGAATGGCTCTTAGAATAGTAATTAGCCAACAGACTCAGTAAAAACAGAGGTGGACAATCAATCACATCAATCAGCTGACATACAGATTTGACAGGGCCTCACAACATCAGCAGGAGTCTATGCAAACATGCTCCAAAGACCATAGTACACATGTTCATCAATCATAGTCAATCAAGTCTTTATGTGTTAGTATTCCCTGAGTTCAAGCTAAGCTTCCTTCCTTTTCAAGGCCACCTCTAACAGCTGTGGTGGGCAGCATCAGGCATGACAAAGGAGACCTGGAAGCTTTCTTTAAAAGTCTCCTTGATTTAATGAAGCATGGTCTTGATTAAGAGCTATTTAATAGGCTTGACTATTTCAGGAGCCAGGATAATGAGTTAAATCAGGTGGTATCCGGCTGGAACGAAAGCTCCACAGACACCACCGCTTTCCTTGTCGAGGATGTGTGACAGTGTAGGAAACAAGGAGTGCACAAGAAACACCGCTGAGTCACTGAATTTTAAAGCCTTATCTGAGGAAAGCAAGAAATCAGAACGTCTTAAGATTTCTGACCTGCATTTTTCCCCTTTTATTTCACATTAACTGGATGTCAGGCTGATAAAAGATGTCACGGATGGACAGTGTCAGTTCAGTTTTCAACTCTTCAATAAATCCACAGAGTGATTACACAAAGTAAAACCTGCAAACTCACTCGTTTTTCAGCAAGATAGCACACAGTCTGTTTAGGTTTGAGACCTATTTGTTAAACATGTTATCAATAGAAATATTCAGGATATAAGAAAATTATGCCACATAATTGTTTTTTGTTCTTAGATAGGTATCATTAAAAAATCTCTTCCAACAGACCTGAGAGTTCTGGAGGATAACACAGGGTAAAAGCAGTTCTGAAAGCATACACTGTACTGCATTCTGTGGAAAAACATCACACATAACTGTTTGCTATTACAAAATAAGTTTAAACTGATAGTATCTTGTATTAAAAAATGTACAACAATCTCCCAAATACAAGATCTTCAGACTCTTGCTTATTCTCTCTTCCTACGCAGAGGGACAAATCCAATCCAAACAAAATATCAAATAAAATGAAAAGAAGACGCATGAAAGTTTGTTAAAGATGGAAATACAACCTGTAGGATTAGCATTTTTTCACTGCTCACCGAGGTGCTGGCATCCACTGGTAAGACTAGGCAGGGATAAATGGGAATCTCCCTCCACTGTTTGGATAGTTAAGGCTCTACAGAGGCACTGAGCAGCTTGTTGAGCTCATAAAGCGGACTAGGGGAAGACTAAGAGGGATTCAAGCATTCATCAGCAGCTGCTGTCTTATAAGCTGATTGAGGAAAAAACGTTCTTCTTCTCCCTCACATAGCACGGGAATTTGGTCAATTTGGTCATTCACTGCCATTCATCCTTTGTGCTCTTTGAACACCTACCCATCCATGCTTGAAAAAAATTGGAGAATGTCAAGATTCAGGACTAATGTACATGGGAATGATGTGAGTGCAATGAGAAGTTATGATGAGATGACCTGAGGAAAAAGGTTTTAATTCAGTCATGTTTGTATTCAGTATTCATGTTTCTGTATATTTAACGTACTTTGTATATCAAGCTTCTGATGTTGTCCTTAGTGTCATAATTTAACACAATAATTTGCTCCTCATTGACTGAGATGTGAGGGATGCCTGACTGCCTTAGTCTTTTCATACTGCCAGAGTTTATTTAAAGTTTACTAACAGGAGTGTGTGTGTTTTAGGAGATGTAATTTCATTCACTCGCTGCTGTTTAAGAATCTAATCCCTGGGTAATATCCCGGTGTCACATTGACTGCATCTAAAGCTGGGATCAGATTGAAATAACACGATGGGGCCTCCTGAGCATTCATGTCACATCACTGATCTCTTCACAAAGCGTGTCATGTCAACGGCTCACAAAGAGCTGTTTTCCATCTATTGCACATATAATGAGTGAAACACAGTTTTTTTTAAAGTAAGTTAAAGAAAATATTGATGTGATGAGTTTCTAATTATGCTATCTTAATAAAAGGTTTGTCTTAATTAATTATGAACATTTTCATATCACAAAAAGATTCACTTGAACTATTAATTGAAAACGTATGTCCATATTCTGCCAGTAAAACATCTTCATAATTATTAGATGAAAAACAACTAAACAAATTGCATCACAAATGTTAAAAAAAACATGTCCTGTTCAGATCAAACTTAACAGCACTAAAATAATTCACACCTTACTTCCCTAATTGAAATAAGTGGAAACTTTACTGTCAGCATAACTGCATTCTTCCAATATCCAGCCACCCAGACACAGGTGATCACCATGGCAACAATCCCGCCAGATGAGCAGGCAGAGCCCCACGCACGATGGACCCCCCTGAGGAGAACACTGGAGAAAAAAGTGTTAAAAAGTTCAAACAAATATACTAAAATATTAAGATAAAATGAAATAAACCTAAAAACAATAAGAACAGATACTAAGAGCAACAAGAATAAGAACACACATGAAAGGACTTAAAAAAAAAAAAAGAATATAAAATGAATGAATAGATAAATAAAAACTCAAAGCTAAAAAGGTGGGTCTTGAGCCTCCCCTTAAAAACATCTACAGGCTCTGCGGCCTTGAGGCTCTCCGGGAGGCTGTACCACAGACTAGGACCATAATGATGGAATGAGGCCTCACCATAGGTTTTGGTTCTCACTTTTGGTATAACCAAGAAGTCGGTCCCAGAGGATCTCAGGGTCCGCGAGGGCTCATAATTTAAAAACAGATCAGATAAATGAGAAGGCCCAAGACCATTAAGACATTTATAAACCACTAAAAGAACCTTAGTGAATGTTGTGAGTGAACTCAGCGACTGCAATGGTCAGAGGTAAAATGCTTCCTTCAGTGCATATAAATATAGATGGTACAGGAAATATTTATCAACAATATTTATGATAGACTAATGAGCAGAAACAAACCAGAGAAGAAGAGAAAAAGGTAGGAAAAAAGAAGAAGAAGAATGAAGACAAGGACAAAAAATGTACCAATTAGCAAGGTTTTAAAGTAAGGCTATGCAAGTGTTCAGGGCATGTTGGGTGGTTGGAAACAACTTTATAGCAGTGTATTAACACCACCAACTGGTGTCTGAAACTGACGTCGGGATCGCAGGAGTGAACTCTGAACTCAGCACTGCCCACTAGTGGAGGTCAATCATGGCAACGTAAAAGACGCATGGAAGTATGAGGACGACGACGCATGAGAACGTTTGAAGCAGACATCCCTACTTACGTAGTAAGGGAGCATAAATGGACCTTAAAGGCACAATTTTTTTCATGCGTGATTAATGTATGCACCGTCTGCATAGTTTCAGGAAGAGATGCATAAATAAGGTTGTGGATCTGAAGCAGAAACAGACACAGAATAAATATTTTACATGGACAGTTTAGCTTTAAAGCTCAGCGAGATGGCTCTCTGGACAAGACTGAGGTCATTTTATAAACTGTCAATGTGAACTGAGTTACGGCCAGTTGGTTGTGTCTCAAATACCACCTGCTGTGCAGTAGGCAGCTGATTCAGATAGCCTTCTCCCCTAAAGACGGTCTGCCTCTAGTGGAGACGTCTTGATGACTCTACAATCAGCAACCTTTCAACAGCTGATCTAGATAGACTAAAGAAGTTGGAAACAATGCTAGAGCCCTGCAGGATATTTATTTCTGTTTATAGCACTTTGGTTTCTTTGTGAAGGTGAGGCTGTCAGAAGTGGTCTGAGAGAGAGCATGTAAAGTGCACTCATGCACTCTGGACATGATACCATCCGACTTTTTAAAAATAGTTTTTACTTCTGTAGAAAGTGACCTCCTACTTATT
>JBBBVU010000015.1:15820134-15840275 GCA_037177055.1 Atherinosoma microstoma | reverse complement strand
TGTGTGTGTGTGTGTGTGTGTGTGTGTGTGTGTGTGTGTGTGTGTGTGTGTGTGTGTGTGTGTGTGTGTGTGTATACCAGTTAGGAAAAGCTACCACCATCATAAGACATAATTGTAGTGTTAAAGACAATCCCAGTCACACTGCACAGTACGACAAGCACAGCTTGAAAATTCGGTTTCTTGACTCATTTGAGTGAATTATGAGAAAAGGAATCTCAACAAAATAATTATAAGATGCCATGTTATAAAGATTAAGCATTAACTGACAGTCTGATCCAAGATTGGTCTTCTTTGGATTTAAGTTAAACCACAAATTGTACATAATTCATCCAAACAGGCTAACAAACTTCAGGTGGGGCCATGTAAATCTGAATGTCAAAAAAATTCAAGGAAATTAGATCCTAAACCACATGGAGCAAAGCAGATTAAAAAAGAAAATGCACAGATGATCAGTTATTGTTTGTACATGCTCCATTCATCAAAATTTGAATTAAAAGGGATGTTTTACAGAAAACAGCCTCTTTTCTTTGTATCTCTAACTTTATCTATAGATTATTTTGCATTCACTAGAGATGTTGAAGGTCTTTTGCTCTTTTTATTTGCTTGGTATAAATTAGCATCACATCACTGTTTATACAACATACAAGATGATTTAGCTAATGATGCTTTACTAGTACTTTTCAAGTATCTTGTCAAGGAAATCGGACTCCTAAATAATGTTTTTAATTTTTACTAGATGTAAGTTCTAATTTATGATTTGTAATTTGCCATTGAATGCGACATCAATCAGGCACCAAACAGCAGTAACAAAAACAAACATCTGTGAAATATGAGCCAAATGCAACCATTGCTAATTTGTGCAGAATGGAGCAACAGGGAGTCAAGAGTTTATGGAACAGATGTGTGACAGAGAAATTTTGGTGAGTTCTGAGTGCCGTTATTAACTGATAGCCGTTCATTCTGCAGTGTGAGTTTGAACAACTTGGGTCAGTTCAACAATTCAGTTCTGTCCAATTCAGCTGTATTTGTATAGTGCAAATTCACAACAAATGTCATCTCAACACACTTTTAAAGACTCAGTCCAGTCCAATTATAATTCGATCCAATTCACTGTAATTCAGTTGTGAACCAATTAGAATAACCCCATTATATAATCCACATTAGTCCATTTTATAATTACAATGTTTACAGAAAGCCAATATATGGGGGGGGGATGGCTAAGGAAACCTTTAGATTGCATTAAGTCTTGCGTCAATACCCCATGCTGAGCATGCATGAGGCGACAGTGTAGAGGAAAACTGGTAAGATATATAGCTCTGTACAAAAACAACTGTCCATGGTCAGACTCCAGACAACAGAAATGTCTGTATTTTGAAATGAAATAACCAGTTGTGTATTTTTCTCTCAGTTCGGTGTGTGGTCTGAGTTCTCAGGTTATTAACTGTATGATCTCATGCTGTAGTAAAGCCTTATTTTTGTTCTCTTTCTGGTTTTGGCATTAGCCAACCATAACTTCTGAAACAAACTGAACAATGGCTCCTTTTGCTCAGGACTGAAACCACTTTTTTTTTTTTTTCAGATGGTGGTTTAGTTTTGGTATTTCACACATGTAATTTTAGTCTACATTTCACAATAATGTACTCCATCAAAAAATTTTGTTTTTAGCATATTAATTTGGATGCTGATGTAATGCAGTTGGTCCATCATAACTAATGATGTCAACACATATTTTTCAAATGAATAAATTCCAGTGCAATTTGAGAGCTTGACAGTTTTTTTTTTTGTTGTTTCTTTTTCTTTTTTGCATTTCAACTGTCGATGAACCAACTCTTGGCCAGGAAAACTGGTTCCAGGACATCTCTGACTCTTAGCTGGCTAAGACCAAACCACTGCTTATGATAACCACTGCTCTCAAGTCCAATCAGCGAGATAAGCTAACTGCTATTTCCCTTTCTAATTTTCCTGTTGTTCATTGTTGTGATATCACAACTCAGCAAATGGCAGTCCCTCTGATGTTACATGACAATGTAACATTCACAAACCAGGTTTGGAACTGCATTCAGTGACAGCATACAGTGTTTTATATCAGCCTCAGATAACTATATATGCTGGTTGCTGCTTTAGATATCAAAAGCATTCATAAAAATATGACAACATTAAACAGCAGGAAATATCAGACAAACATTGCTGTCATGCAGGCAAACTGTCTCCTTTCTCTTTGGTCCTTGAGAGAAGTTCAGAACTACTGGAAGTTTTAAATGGAACAAAGCCATGTTGGAACAGGTGTAAACAAAATGACTATGTGATGATTTTCTGGCCAGTGGAAAAGCAAACTTTTTCTTTCATCCGCACCAGCTCCAAACTGGCAGTAGCACCAGCCCAGATTATGCACCTGGTTGAAGTTTGTCAAAAAAAAAATATTAGAGGAAGAGGACATTTATTTGGGTTCTTTTCCATTGCGGGGAAATGTAAGGCTGTATGCTGACAGGGATGCCTACTCTACAACAATACACGGAGGACTTGAAAAGCAAATTGTAATGTTTGCGTTAGGAATAATAAATCCTGCAATGTTGGCATTGTCATTGTGAGTATCCCATTATGCTGACTTCAGCATTTTAGGTCAAGGCACTATATCCAAACAGAGCTGCTAGCATGACTACAGACTCTTGGTGTTGTGTGCATCTGAATGTCAGCCTCAGCCTCTTTTATCTCTCCCATAAATAGCACTGGGTCTATCTCAGAACCACAGATACTTGAGACAGAGGAGACAAATGCATGTGCCTGGTGTGAATTGAAGGTATCCAAATGACAAAAAAAAACTATTTATGGTTCAAGGTAATTCATTAAGAGGTTGTTGTGTAATTAGCTCTCAGCTTTGAAGTTGCACAGTATGATCTATTTTCTTCCCACAGTCCACATTTTAGCTGGAGCTCCCAGGGGCAAACTGTGCTCAGCAACATCCTTGTTCGTCTAAATGAAAGGCACCTGGACCTTTGTTGTAAATACATAATTAAATCAAAACACATGGTGATGGACTACCATGGTATTGCACAAAGAATACAGAAAGAAAAACCAAACACTCAGGGGCAGACAGCTGCTTTGTACCAATAGGTAAGCTACAACAGATTGAAAAGCACAATGATAAACTCATTTGCAGAGAGAAAGACAGAGCAGCTGCCCGGCTTTAGGACAGTTGCAGGAATGAAATGAGTGTCTCATCTGCAAAAAAATTGTAATGCTATTTTCCAGGCTGCCATTAGTAATCATCCCTCTTGCTCAATGCACTGAGGGGATCCTCTTCCATTTACTGCCATCCCTCATCATTAGGAACTGCAAGCAAAGTTGAAAGCAGCAACACAGCTATGGTGTAAGTAATGACTTGGGTTGGCTTTGCAAGAGGGGCTCATTGTCCTTTTTCTCCACAGTTTTTCTTAATGAGCAGGTAAATGAGGAAAGAAGAAATTGGCCACTGGGGCCAAGAAAAGGCCTTTGTTCTACCAGGACATGAGGAGTTATCAAAGGGAGTTCAACCTGAGGGTGACTGTTAATGCCCCGTTAACATTCAGCTTCCTGTGTCCTTCAGTTTTACACCTTCTTCCATTATGGCCCCCACTGGCAAACTCTCAAAGGGTCACCATGTAATCTCTAAGAAAAGGAATACAAAGAAGAATTCAACAAAGTAATTTGTATTTGTTTTTATAATTTGTATCTCCAAATGTATAGAAATGCATTTTTATTAAAAAATAGTTTACTTATGTCTGTTTTATTAACAACTACCTGCATAACTAACATTTTATGGTTTAATTTGGACATAAAAAGCACTGGTTAAAGGCACTCAAAACATATTTTCATATAGAGGAGGCAGTGATGTCGTATTTGATACCAAATTTGATAATATTCTGCATTTGTGTTAGTTTTTCTTTTGTTGTTGTTGCCATTTGATTTAAAATGGGTTTTGAAATTAAAGTAAAAATAAAAACCAAGTTGGATTTTAATCATTCGGTAAGTTTATGTGAAGGTAATGGAAGTTAATATGAATTGAAAAGACTGTAATGTGTTCTGTTTACAAACATCTCCTTCTGATTAAACAATCATGGGATGAGTCTAATGTCTGGGCAAATGATTCCATTCATCAGTTCACAGGTCATTTCCATCAGTTTCTTCCATAATAAATCAGATAGACATGCATCTTCATATTCCATTTGTATTCATGACACTTGCAATCTAAACTATTAAAACCAGATATGTATGACATTATAGGAAAAGACAATAACACAGGCGCCAGAGTGATTAACTTTCAGCCTGAATTCATTTTTCTTTTTACAAATTTAGCACCTTCTCTCAAAAATTATCTTTAAGCAGATTTCTCCTTGATAGAAACGTACTGTCTGAAAATAAAAGCCCTAGAAAGACTGTGAATTCTTCTGTAAACAACTGCTTAAAACCACATGATGAAATTCAAGAAATAATGAAGCCCACCTGCTTCGTGAGCAGGTTTGTTTAAAATAAAACACGCCGACACGGCATATCATTAGTCTTAGCAGACAGAGTGCACTGAGGAACTGCTGAGCTGATGGTATTTCATCAGTTTGCCACTTTTTCTTCAGAGGCTCACAGATGGCTAATGTGTTTCTGAGTGCTGATTTGAAACTGCTGTACAGAGATGGAGCTGACTCATGGTTATTTGTTACAAAGCTAAAATCAACACATTGTTTTCACTTACTGTTATGATGTTCAAGGGTTATTTCTTATTTTGAAAAGCTGTTATGTAGTGCTGTGTCTTTCATTTAAAAAAATTCCATTTCATTTCATAGTGATTAAGTCAGTCAGTGGCACTGAAATTCTGCTTCTGTCTTTCAATTTTAAGATGTCAGGAAGGCTTAAAGAAATCGCCCAAAGTGCTGTACAATAAAAATAAAAAAGATAAAAGAATAAAAACATATTTTGTAAAAATTGACATCGAGTAAAAAAGAAAATTTTAAAGTTATAATGTATGTAGGCTACAGCTCATCTGTGTTTAAAACTGAATGCAAAGAAGTTGGTCTTAAGCAAGGACTTAAAACCAGAAAGTGTCTGAATAGCTCTCATGTAAAGGAGGACGTTCCACAATTTAGGAACAGAACACCAAATATCCACCCCTGGATTCAAGGCTGGAAGATGGAAACTTCAGGAGGAGCTAGGTAGAAGAACTCAGATGTCTGACTGGAGCATGTTAGGGTAGCAGTTCTGACAAGTATGTTAGTGCTGAACTTTTCAAGACTTTAAAAACAAGTAATAATTCTTAATAAATATAAAGGCGCAAGCACAGTCAACATAAGAGCAGCTGCATTCTGAGCAAGCTGCAGGTGATGAAGAGATGACTGATCTAAGCCATTTTAAAGGCAGTTAAAGTAGTCTAACCAAGACATGGTGAGTAAATGAATAACTTTTTCTGGTGACTGCAAAGGCCATAAGTGTGAATTACATTTTCCACCTCAAAAGAAACATTTAGTGACGCTCTGAATGAGAGTCATACATGAAGAAAAAATGAATCCAGAACATCTTTATGTTGATTGGTGGTGACCCCTTGTCGTAAGTGGACAAGTACTATAAATTGCACGGGGCAGTATCTGACTGGTGTATTTCCAGTTTTCTAAATTTGCAACTTGCTTTAGATTGCATGCTTACCCTGAGCCCAGTTTAACTTCTCCCCTTTTTATGTAAATTATAAATGAGACCAGGAGGATGCCCTTGGCTTCAACCACAGCTACATATATGACGATGATAGAATGCACAATACATGAGGTTGCAGCAGTGAAGGCTGCATGAACAGTGTTGGGATAAGGTCAGGTTTGAAGGCATTTGAGTGAAGGCCCCAGATGGCAATACCAAGCAGATTAGAGGATAAACAGACCTTAGGCCATAAATGTCTTTGTATGTTGTGTTGTAACATGGGTTTGGATCATGTCAGCAAGAAGTGAGCTGCTCTGAGGTCAGTCCAGGGGTTTAGTCCAAAGTCAAATTTTCATTTTGTTACAAGATATTTCAAATTGATTCAGTTATTACCGCATTATCAGGCTTTACACTACAACTACTTGAACAAGCTGACGCTATCGGTCAAAATTAATGAACTTGTCAACGAAAAACAGCAGCAGTCTTTAAATGGAATTTGTGTCTGATATGGAATTTGCAACTATTTGAGGTCACCACTGATAGCAGCAAATTGACATTGTAATATGGGATTAAGAACAGTGGGGACATTGTAAAGAGTATTTCCTTCATGATTGCAAATTCAAGTCTCTCACAGCTTCAATAACTGATGAACAACAGCAGGCTTTTCTGCCAACAGTCCGGTCATGAACGTTCACATGGAATACTGTTCTCTGTTCATGTGGCTGACATAAAGAACCATCACTGTTTCACAAAACAAGAATGATCTTTTCATAGATGGACTTCCCTTTAAAGCTGTACAATTCAATCTCACTGTGCAGCAGGAAACAGAGGGAGTCATCGAAAGAACCGAAAGGAAGGGAAAAAAATCAATCTTCTAGGATCTTGGAGACTAAAACAAACCCCATTATTTTTTTCCCCTGTTACCTGATGGTGGAATTGTCCCCAGAGACAACATAGAGCTTTAGGGGGAGTAAGAAGAGCATGTTTAGTGAAAGGGATACATACCATGTATCTTTCTTAGAGTATATTTAAACTAAATTAATTTTATTCAAGTGTTGTTATAAGTCATTTATAAGAAATTGAAAACAGAA
Organism: Atherinosoma microstoma; assembly: GCA_037177055.1. Lineage (NCBI taxonomy): Eukaryota > Metazoa > Chordata > Actinopteri > Atheriniformes > Atherinidae > Atherinosoma > Atherinosoma microstoma. Next base: position 15,833,532 of record JBBBVU010000015.1, on the reverse strand, counting down.
ATGTAGATGCAGTCTGATTTACACTAGTTAACCTTATGTTCAAATTCTCAATTAGAGTTGCAAATATAGATAACACTGATTCTTTAAACTATTAAGAACTACAAATATGCATTACAAAAGTTTCTAAGTGTTTGATGTTTAAAAAAGACATTGATGTTTTAAAGACTTTAATTAGTTTTAAATCCAATTATCTTATATACTTTACCTCAAGTCAGAATATTTGTCCTGTGTGTGTGCTGTATATCAGGAGCTGGATGTGAAGAAAAAAAAGAAACTACAATTATAAATTATTGTAAATGAATGATTATATAATGAAAATATATATGCATCATCGTATTAGAATTAGAGTTATTTGTGTTGTTTTTTTTAATGCTGTTGGGATTTGACTTTGTTTTCTTTTTATAATTTTAGAACATCTCAGGCCCTCTTCTTCTTTTGTAAGTGTATACTGTCCCAATAAAAAAAAAGCGTATATATACAATTATAATGAGAATTTTCAATCCATAATCCTCCACTCTAAGCTTAATCAAGAACAACAATAACCTCAACAAAATAATTATGTTATTCGTTACCAAATTGGGTTCTTGTTAAGTAAATGTTCATCCGCCAAAAGAAATCTCATGTGAATGCTCTGACAGGGTAGGACCCTAGGCTTTCTGTAATGAATACCACAAGCTGCTTTTTACACTGATGCCAACACTCCCTGAGATATTTCTCTCACCAACTCACAAGTGTTTTCAGTTACAGTGTGGATGCAATGTCCAGCATGCATACATATTCATGAATCGAGCATGCATCCTCTGGTGTGGTTTACCAGTAAACCCTTTAGTGTAGTCCTTGTACAGCCTAACTTGAAATTGACATGCTTTTTACATGCTCTGTGATCCACTGTTAATCTTTTATGAGTACCAGCCTGCATTTCATGTTCATGTTTCAACGTGAGCCTACAGTAGCCACACATCACTTCCCTCCAGGTTGGAAGGTGTGCAGCGAGTATCATGTTGTGGTCTGTCAGCAGCCGGTTGTTTTTTCAATCATCTCAACTCCGTTTCAGTTCATGCTACAAAAAAATAAATTAAAAATCTGTTAAATTATAAATGTTCTATTTATGTGTATAGAAGAAATGATTGTCTAAATATTTTCTTTGATTTTTCTTTTTCTTATTTTGTTTCATATATAAGGAGCCACATAGCTCAAATCAATCAATGTCCCAAGTCCACTTTATCCCTCATTAGGAGGCTCTGGATAAAACCCCAAACACAAGAGGCTTCTGGGGTCTTATGGAGTTACAGTTGGAAAAGTCAGCCAGGGAAGAGCAATGCTGGTGCCCCCACAGCTCACCTGTTTGAAATTGCATTAATAGGTATAAGATCAAAAAGCAAAAAACACAGTGCAAAAAAATTACGGAGAAAAGCCTTTCCTATTGATCTGATCAAGATTTTACCAGTCAGAAAGAAAAAATATTTTCTCGACTTTTAAAAACATTTGTATGTGGATTTTTCACAAATCTGAAGGAAAACAATGATTTTTGTTTTTGTTTTTTTTAGGGTTTTTTGTTGTTGTTGTTGTTGTTGTTGTTGTTGTTTTGCTTTTAAACTTAGATCCAAATGTTCTTTATTCTTTTTCCAGGCAGGTTAAAATCACAGAGCTTAAATCCTGCTCTGGTATCATATGGTCCTCTTCAGCTTATGAAGAGAGTTATTTATTCAGGCTCTGTTCAAATCAAGTTCACTTGTGAGCTATTTCAGACTGCAGAAAAGCTTGATTGTAAAACATCCCATGATGTCTGATTTATTTCACAGCATGAAAAATAGATTGGAGATGGTTTAAAATCTACAGTAATCTACAGATCTGTGTAGGTCTTGGTCAGGGTGTCATGGAGTATAAAACAGTTTGAGCTGGAAATCACTAAAACAAGTCAATTTATCAAGTTGGAGAAAGCTGCAAATATCAATGTAGCAACATTATTTCTTCAATGTGCAGACACACACACACACACACACAAATGTTCTATTACTTGCAAATAAAAGTAACATTTTGGTTGTTAAAAAGCTGTTATCTGGGAATATAAAACCATGCACCAGTTCCATAGATCAATTATCATTGCCTACCAGAATGGGTTTTGCTGCCTGTTTAAAGGTTAAATATTTAGATTTCTGTTGTCAACCACTGAAACAATTACAGTCTGTTTAACTCCTTTTATCTGTTATGTCAGCTTGGAAATTAAAAGCTCTGCTAATTTGGTCACAGTGTCTGAAACAGAAGTTCAGAATCGGTCAGACACTTTGTGTGCGTATGTCTGTCTGTGTGTACATTTGTGAGGCTGCCTAATGGCCTTTTCCATGTCTTCTGAATGCAAGGACATGGTCCAGTTACATCGTGAATACATTCATCTTATTTGACTGAGTGACTCTCCACACAGAACCCAGACTGTCCACCACAGAGCCACAAATGTGCAGTAATGGATTACAAAGCTGAACCACACAAATGATGTCATTTATTGAGAATGATCATTATAATGTGATTAATACTGAAAAGTGATTGATGGAGAGATTATTGTAGACAATGAGGTCATGAGACCCTCCTCTGGACAAATGGATGAGGGTTTCATGGCCAGAGAGTGATTCTTTTCATTCATTTATCATTATTAGTGCAGCAGCTCAACATCCAATTAGATTTTGGGGTCAGAAAATGGCTGTTTGCTTTAATTTCTGTTGGTGTGCACTGTCGAATTTCTTGGCACAAATTTTGTTTCAGGCAAATTTGGTTGTTCGCTTTTGATACGTGAAAAAAATCAATATAATTCCTCATTTAACTGATCTGATTGAGTTTTGATAATGCAAATAAAGAGAAAATTAGGCTCAAGAGAGCCAGTTTTAATCTCTATAAATAGGGTTGCATATCAAAATGCAGAATGAATGTCAACAGGTACTCTGGAAGCCCAGATTTATTAGTGATTACAACCAGAGATAAGAGTATTTGCTTTGGAAATAAAGATGAAATATCCAGTAATGAAAAGCCCATAAAATTACTAAACCTGTATTAATTCTTCATCAGCACTGGGAAATGGTTTTAAGTAAAAATGTTTTATTCAAAAACACCCAATAAACAAAGACATTTTTATTATCTTTTATGTTGGTTTCATGCACAAATTAACAACAACCAATAGAGCAATATACTATAGCAGCTGTCTTTCTTTTTGTTTTTCTGTGTTTCTTTGCCTAAAGCCCTTGTAACTGCACATCACCCACACTGCCCAGCAGCCTGTGTTGCTGCACTTAACTGGGAACGGCTCACATTTTGAACTGCTTTGAAAATGGTCAAAGCTGCACTTAGTTGCTGTAGAATACTGTTGTTTTATCGTGCAGATGTTCTCCTTTGTTTCCAGGTAAAAGTAATCTAAATTATTTTTTCATCCCATTCCCAACTTTGTTTCTGAACTGAAGGAAATTGGAGGAATTGCAGTCTTATTGGAGGAATTGCAGTCTTATATCCCTATATATCAATTTGGAATTGTTCCCTCTTGTTACATAGTGCATGTGATATTGGCATTAGAGGGTCAATCCTATCTCCATGTATGTATTAATATTCTAGAAATACTCTAGAACTGGGAATGCATTTGTTGAGATAGCACTGAAGTATCCTCTGTTTATAATTTGTATATATTGACTCGTAAATCATTGAACTGATAGTGTTTTTCTCCATTTTTTCACAACTACAGTCTTCCATGTTTGTCAGTCTGGCTGAAATTTAAACTTAAGCTGGTTATTGTGTTTTTAGTGATCCGAGCTCTGAGCTGGATTTGTTCTCTCTGACATACAAGCAGCCTGATACCTTTGCCCTGATTCCTGTTTAAGCCATGTTTGTCCTTCAGGGACAGTTTTTCACTATCTATCCTCTTTATTAAGTATTACTGTCCTCTTCCTTTCCCAGACTGTCACTTCATTTTTGTGAAAGCTTTACTACAGCACATCCTTTCCATGATGAAATACACATCAAGCTTCTCTTTACTGTAATCAGGTTTGCAGGGAGCTGAATGATGACTTTCTGCTGCATAAATCTCATCATGGACAGAAATTATATGGCTTGAGTGTTGATGAAACTGTAGTTAACTGTTGTTAAACTGAAGGCTGTTTATCATCTACAGGGTGATAAACAATGTTGGATCCAGAGCAAGTTATACAAAACGGTATCCTGTATCCTGTATGATTTTTTTGATCAAGTGTACAGATTCAGGTGGAGTGTGGATTCTAGCTTTAATTTTTATCTGATGGACTGTATTTAAGCTAAAGTTTCAGACCATGAATTCATGCACAGAGGTGACATGACACACATACTAACAAATTTTGCCACAAAGCCCAGAAAGAAGAAGAATTTAACATAAAGATGAAGGTAAATGATGCCAGATTCAGACTTTAATAGTAGAAGGAGTAAGAAGTGTTATTCACAGAAAACAATATATTTCAACAGGAAATTCTGATGATCCAGTCGCAGAACATGAATCCAAATTTGATCAGGATTTTAACTGTCTGTCATTTATCATGATCCTGAATTTCTTTTAAAACAGCCATTAAGTCAAATGTCAGCATCACAGTCAAATCCTCTCAGGTGAACTGCATGTGTTTTTTGGTAAACATGGCTGCACCACTAGCAGCAATATTTCTTTTGAAATTGCCTCTTTTTCTATTTTCTCCAAAAGGACAGAGATTAAATAAGGTTTATAAGTTTTGTTGCTTTTTTTAAAAAGTTGACTCTCATCCCCATTTATCTCATGCTGATTCGTATTCTAAAATATCTAGATTTTTGTTTGTTTTGTTTGGTTTTGTTTTAATCCTTTTCTGGTGCTTTGAAAAAAAAATTGCATCAAACTAAATATTTCGATAGAGTGAAGATAATTGCATACACATTTATTTTGCACACAGCAGTGTGGTCAAAGATTTTGCTTTCCCTTTATCATTCCTGCAGCTGTACATTCGCTAGTCATGGTTTTAGTGGCAGTGTATATAACACAGGCTTCAGTAAACTAAGGCCAACAAGAAAAAGTGTTTTTCTTTTATATGATTTACACTTGAAGTCTGACATGGCAGCCAGTAGTTAAATGCTGCAGGTGCAGAAACACAACCACATGGTGGCTTTCAGCAAATCGCCTGAAGCCTCTTTTGTTGACTGAAGGATTCAAAGTGTTACCAAAGCATAAATCCATACAGACTTGTCTGTCACAGTTTTAGTCTAGGGGCAACTTTAAAGCCAAGAAAGTGCTTCTACATAGACCATAGGCTAAATGCTGCTGTCTAAACAATCTGCTTGGTAAAAGTCTGTGCAAATAGGAAAAGCAAATACATTTTAAAACAATTAGATATCTGGACAAATTGCATGTCCTCTTATTTTAAAACTGCAAACATGACTAAATGAACCAACTTGTTTAAAGTTTATACATTAACAGGACATATCATTTTTGCTTCACAGAAGTATAATATTTAATATTAAAAAAAACGAGATGATTTTATGTGATTAATAAATGCCGTAACTATTTCAGCTTGTCTTTGTGCAGTGTTAAGTTGACTATTGTGGATATCTCTTCACCATACAAACATGTGAAAGTGATGTAAATCAACCTCAACATTTTCCAGTGAAAAAGTGAGTTTTCATCTCCAAAATGTCCAACTATTCCCAGTTATTAAGAATCTGGGCTTTCTCCTTAGTGTGAGTACATTATGCAGCCAAAAATTATATAAACATACTTTGCTGCCTCCTCTGATGCTTCCAATTAGTTCAGCAGCCTGAACTGCACCGTTGTCATTGAGGAACTGAGGTAACCATAGAATAAATCCACCACACTGTGTTTCGGGATTGTAATTATCTGCACATTTTAATAATTGCAATTAAACAGGCAGTTTTTGCCCCCAGCACAAAAAGTCCTTACAAACCAAATAGTGTGCAGAACATAAAAATGCCTTTAAATGATTTTAAGCTTCAGCAGATGACGTCTAGAGCTGAGACATGTTTTTTATTAAGATGGCAGTAACTTAATGTCACAAATGCTTCAAATGTTTATAAAGCCATCAGAGAACATGAGTGGCTAATAAATGTATCCTCGATGAACAAGTTTTGGTGTACAGTAAATTTTCTGCAGCTGTAGTTTAAATCAGAGCATGAGTTATATCAGCTGCCACCCAAAACCAAATCTCCTGTCACCAATATGACGCTGCTGCAAAGAGCTGCACATTACAGTATAGGCCAAGACTTTTTGACATTAATGTATGTGTGCAGCTTTACGCATTATAAACAATTTCATTTATTTTTCAAGCACATCAGGTTGTATTTTCCAGTGACATATTATGTTTGTTGCCAATGTGCCCCATTCATTATGAGAACCAAAGCCCATAAAGTGTATGACAGCCAATAAACAGCAGCAGAAAATGTCACACTGATAGAAAACCTCTATGAGCTGAAATGGCAGCAGTAAAAATAAAGAACCATGGAAACATTTATAGGGAAAAGCCCACCTTATCCGGAGAATTAGCACCACTGGAAGTCGGTTATTAACTTTATTATCTCATGTGTTCAGGATCTCAGTGTGTGCAAGTGTCTTTTGTGATAAATGAGTTTGAATCCTTTTCATTTTCTCTTCTTTTTAAGGTTTTCATGTGAATGTGAGATTGGCAAAGATATCACTGGTTTTTAATTTGATACCAGAAGATCCAGCAGAAACTTGAGTGTTCTGCCAACTGCTGCAAACCGAGGCTGTATTTAAATACTTCTGTTACCATTTTGGATACAATTGTGCTTGCCTTTCATCCTGAATGGCAAACAGTGTTTGAAATTAATCTTTATTGAAATGTATTACTGTTTTAAAAGAATAATAACAGACAAACACAGCATATCAAAATGTTGAAACCCGCCTGTTATCTCAATCAAACTGGGATCTTGAGAATTTGCTGACATGCCTTGTGCATCATGTTGTGCTTCTCAAGCACTTCCTGAGAGGTTTTGTGGTGGGATGGGATGTTTCTATTTAAGGCATACATTTGGGTGTGGAGGATCTGGCTTATTTATGTAAAACAATCTCTTTCTATCACAGTTAGGATGCGGCAGCGATCCCCTAATTACTATTATCTGCCCCCCATATCAGCTCTCTGCTGTCAGTATTTTTCTCTCAAGTCGGCAGAGTAAAAGCTCATCCTTCACTGTGATCAGTTTTCCATTTGCAGAAAGGGACCCAGCTATTGTTTTCAGCTTCTCTCTGAAGCCAAGAGACATACACACAAGAGGTGAGAGGCTGAAGGTCTGCTAGAGAGATGCATCAAAAACTACAGTGCATTATCACAACCAGCTGATGCAGAATGGGGACTGGCCTCTGACCATTCTCAGAGCCAAAAAGAAAATGGTCACTTAAATGAAGAACTCTTTGAAGACAAATACAAAAATGAGTATCCTAACATCTGGAAGAAAACATTTCCTGGAAGAGTAATTTGTTTATCTCATTTCACAGAAGTCAAATTAATGTCTGTTGCTACAGAAAAAAGATTTCCCCTTTTTTTTCCAAGAGGTAGGAAAGGCTTTTCTTATTTACATAATGCAGGACTCAAATGTCACTTGTTTAACTCTAAAAACAAAAATGGATCAAAAAATAGATTTTTAGCAGAACAATAGCACATATTTCCTCATGAAATCCATAATGCTGAAAGTGCTGAAGCCTACTTATATGATAGACCACCAGTTTTCACCATGACAGCTTTTAAAAGATAGAAAGCCAATTATTCATATCCAGACTGAAATGTTTATAACAGTACAGACAAAAGTTAAATCTCAGGTTATGGGGAGCTTTAGTTTATTGCCCCCCAACTTTACTAACAGCAACACTGCAATCTTGTTTGAACACCAGGGATTTGAACAGCAGTCATATAATCTTGCACAGACAATTCTGGACACAAAGACTTTATTTTCTTGACCTTAAAAAACCTCTACGATAAATTATTGTGTAATACCCAGACAATACATCACAGTGCAGGAAAAGGAGCCTGTGTCTGCTTTTGTAACCAGTCAGCGTCATTGTGATGATTTCTTGTTTAGCTCTTGACTAATTCATATCTGGAAAAATATTTTGATGTTTAGCATCCTGTTATGAAGAGCCACCCAGAGTTCAGATTGCTAAAATAGTATCATGTAGTCAACTCTTATTAAGTCCAAATGCATCCATGCACAAAGCTGCTAAAAGAGAAAATAGTGTGCTCTGAAAATACCTTTTTAATCACTTTCACACGTGCAGTGGAGTCCCAAAATGTTCTAGAGAGCTTATGAAATGCCCACAGCATTCACTCTGGACTCACTCTGGATTACTGAGATTTTCTACCACTTAAAATGAATCTCCCTGTTAAAAAAATCTCTAAAACATCAACAAGTGAGACATGTGAACATGTCAGTATATATTCAGTTTTTTATTTATTTATTTTGGTTGTTTATTTTGTGATTATACTTTTGTTTTTAATTCTTCTTAATGCTTTCTGCACCCCGCTGTAATGTTTCTAATGTTTGTATGTAAAGCACCTTGAGTTATCATGTACATGAAATGTGCTATACAAATAAACTTGCCTTGCCTTGACTGTCAATTCCAGTAATCAGTTTATCAAATGTTCCAAGAATTCATATATAGCATATTATGTTCTTGACTAATTTTGACAATTGAACAGACTGTTGTGCATGTGTTGACATCTAGAATGAAATTATGCTGACATGTTTTGGAGAGAACAACCATTAGACTGAGAATCAACAATCATTTTAGATCAAAAAGATTTATTCATTTGGAAATTGTGCTAAATGTAGGCTAATTTTCTGTTAGTTATTCCTCCAGCCTTTCATTGCTGTATGTCTGCTGAGGAGCGACGGCGCTCCTCTGTGTGCGACGTGGCATAGCTCTTAGAGTCAGGTTATGTGTTGTTTTTGTACTGTTAGTTTCGTCTTTGTCTTTTCATGTGCGTACAGTGAAAGTTCATGTCAAGTACAATTGGGAAGCCCTTTACCGGCTGGGAGAACAGAGCCACAAAGGACACTTTAATATAAAGATCCTTGACTCCTTCCCGGTGTTACACCAAAATCTGTGACCCATCAGAATCTGTGACTGCAGGGGGCAGTAGTGAGTTTTTTCTGTATTACCGTCCTAATATACATGAGAAGAACAGTATTTACAGAAAAATATGAAGAACGAACGCATTTCATTTCTCATCATTTCTGGACATAAAGCAGCCGACAACCTCTGACTTCCTTAAATATTTCATTATCAACTAACTGATTGTGTTTCAGGCGTGATATTCAACTGGAAGAGGCGCTTGCCATAGTAACCTAACAGTTTCCCATAGGTTACTATGGGATATCCATATGTATTTAATCATGTTTTGAGCTGAGCAGTATTTGATAGAATGGCACAATGTATGCCGATGTGCTGTCGTCAAACAATGTATGACAAAGCTTCTTTTCTTTTTCTTTTTTTTAAAAAGATAAATGCTTTACCATTTTTTCAGATGTATGACAATTTAACATGGCCAGTTTATCAGGTGTATGACCGTACTGTACCTGTATTATGATAAACTCAGACTTTAATAAAAGTGATTTTAGGAATTCCTCCACCTCCCCACTATATTCTGGGCCCACGTAACATTTTATACGACCCTAGCAGAACCAGTATAGTCCAGGTCACCATTTCTGATAGCCATCAGATTGTTTGACCTTACTTACTTTAATACAGAAAAAACTCACTATCGCCCCATGCAGTCACAGATTCTGATAGGTCACAGATTTGCTGTAACACCGACAACACGGTTATATCGCAGTCATGTTCTGAGGATGTGGAGCATATCACCTTAAAGTGCAGGCCATACTACCTGCCCAGAGAGCTGCAGTGCATTATTCTGAGCACAGTATATATTCCCCCCTCTGCTAATAAGGACACTGCACTCAGGGAGCTGCACAACATGATCAGCAGACATGAGAACTCATACCCTGATGCTGCTTTTTTTATTCTGGGAGATTTTAATCAGTGTGATCTCTGGAAAAGCATTCCCAAACTCCACCAATTTAAACTTTACTCTAATCTAATAAACTCTAATCTAATCTAATCTGTGTTAACTGTACACTACCTGAACTTAACCATTTGCAAAGATGTACGGAGACATTGAGACATATACTAAGACATTTGCAATTTGATTAAATGAATGAGAAACACAATTCTGTTGTGAACAATTGCCTAGTGGAGGTTTGTCCATGCTGTTATGAGAATGTAATTTCTGTTTCAAGAAATGAGCCAAACCTATGGAGAAAAACTGTAACTCAGAGTACAGTATTGGTTGTGATGTTGTTCAGTTAACAGCACAGTTGTGTACATAAATTAGTTAAATTTTGGCCTGACCCAACAAACACCAGACGTCTACTGACGTTTTTATGTCTAACTCAGATCGGATCGTTGAAGCCATTGTTTAGCCCAAAAACAGATGATGAAATTTGGGCCATGTTTAGACATCCAACACGGCCCAAAGTTAACCGGAGCTAGACACAGTTAATGGGCAAAATCTGACCAATGTTCTTTGAATACTGTCTGTTGCAGCTACCCTACTAACTCCTCATTATGACTTCATACAACCCCACTTAAATAAAGTTGAATTATCCTTTTAAAACAGAGAATGGAAAAGTTGAAAAGTAAGTTGAAAAAAAGGCTCCCCTGAAAGCCCAGGTGTAAATCATACCCTGGAGAGGACATTATTGGAGGAACCAAGGAAAAGGAAGAAAGAAAGGGATGGAGCAAGAGATAAAACAAGAGTCAAGATAAGACTATCTTTTACTGGCAGGGGAGAGCTCAAAGCACAGGTAGGATGCACTACGTTCTGTTTGGCTGGCCTTGGGCCATATTAGTTTGAGTTCAACTCTTCTCATCAGTCTGCATGACACCACTCAACACTGCTGACACACTGATAACCTTGACTTAGATGTCTCATATCTTATATGGCATTGAGCCGTTAATAAATCTCATTATTATATTTGGTTAAAGCCTGCCTCATTTCATTCAACGTAATTCAAAGAAATGTCTCTTCAGAAAGAAAGAAAATACTCAGTGGAACTGAAGGTATGACAGGTTTTTATCAGACTGACTGTCACAGACAGAAAAAAAGTAAACTTTTTAACAGATATGAAATAATTGTTTATACCAGACAATGAGGGGTTGTAACCTGGGTCCATTGTATAATTCAAGAAACCATGCCATAACATTAAACCAGCTCCCAAATTGCGAGGGCCCCTTCACTCTGGCCCAGTGAAGCACAAACAAAGGATTTCTGAAGATGTCCTGAGGTGTCTGGCAGAAGATCTTTTGGATTCTGTGGATTGGGCCTGTTTCTGTTCATGCCATGGGTTCTTTTATGGACTGGAATCTGTAAAGTTTGGAGGGCTTTTTGTTGTTTTCAGTATGTCACTTCTTGGCAACCTTTTCAGAGAGTTGAAGCACGTTGTTTTTGTCTGAAGGAGACTGTGTTTTGTCATTTAGAGGTGGTTTGTGGTAAAGAAACTTCCATAACAACAACAGCTGCAAAATTTTCCTAGCAGGATGTAGGTATAACTAGATTATCCATGTTGTTTTTTCTTTATGGTTATATAATCAGATGACTTTCTTCTTTTTAATGAAATAACCAGACTCATTTAACTTCCACATTTTTTTCATAAATCATTGATTCTGCAGCTGAAAAGTAAGGAAACATATTAGGGCCACTGAAGAAAAAAAATTGAAATCTGAGAAAAGTCAGAATTCTGACTTTTTTCCGAAAACTAAAAAACATATATATTTTTTTTAGGGAGGATCTTTTTTTAAATTTCTTTAAAAAGTAAGAATTCTGACTTTAATCTCAGAATACTTCACCAAAAATTTTTTTTTTAGTTTTCTAAAAAAGGGTAATATTCTTGAGATTAAAGTCAGAATTTAAAAAAAATCCTCCCTAAAAAATCTTTTCTCTAGTTTTCAGAAAAAAGTCAGAATTTTGAGATTAAAGTCAGAATTCCTAAATGTTTCTGATAAATCATACGTTTTTCTAAGAATTCAGAATTTCTCAGAAAAGTCAGTATTTTGACTTTAATCCGAATACTTCACCTAAAAAAAATTTCTTTAGTTTTCGAAGAAAGTCAGAATTCTGAGATTAAAGTCAGAACTCTGACATTTTTTCAGATTTCAAAATTTCTCAGAAAAGTCAGAATTCTGACTTTAATCTCAAATTCTGACTTTTTTTTTCTGAAAACTAAAGAAAAGATTTTTTGGGGAGGATTTTTTTTCATGTCTGAGAAAAAAGTCAAAATTCTGACTTTAATCTCAGAATGTTATATTTTTCACTGAAAAAAAGTTTGTGTTTTTGGAAAAAAGTCAGAATTCTGAGATTAAAGTCAGAATTCTCACTATTTTCAGAAACGAAACAAATGCCCAATCCCATTTCTCTTTTTTACCCCTTCCCCTTCTCCCTTCACCTTGCCCCTTAACACGGAGCTACAAGGGGGAGGGCTGAAAGTTAACCCCTACAATTTAGGACACCCCTTCAACAATCGCATAAATCATCAGTAGTCACTGCTGGCTTTTACGTCAGTAGACGCGAGGAGCTGTTGCCGGAAATCTCAAGAAATCATGCCGTGATCTCTCCTGCGTGGGCTATTGGCATCTTTTTTTGACGTTACCAGGGTAACGTTTACGTTACATCAGCTTTGTGCATATTACTACCGCACATGTACCCCACGAAGCCCTCAATGTACTGAAGAGCAGCAGCGAGGTTGCTGTAGCTTTTATAGATAACGTTATTTCTGTAGATTACGAGGGCTGCCTGCCACAGAGCACCGGTAGTGTTCAGCCGGTTAATGTTAACGTTACTGAAGCCTCAACGTAGTACTAGCACTACGCTAGTTAGCGATTTCCTTCGTGTGCATTTTATGAAGAAAATGACCATTACACATTGAAACAAGATTAAACTAAACAATACAACGGTTGTCATGCATTTTAAAACATTAATCGAGAAAATACTTGCATTTGTGCATTTCTTTGGACTCGGTTCATTTCAATTCAATTCAGCTTTATTTGTATAGCGCCAATTCACAACAATGTCATCTCAGGGCGCTTCACAGAATATCAGTTTGAGCCAATCTGATTGTCATACATTGATTCATAGAAGCCAATTAATAGCAAATAGTCTAGCTAAGGAAAACCAACAGACTGCATCGAATCTAGTCTTCGATCCAATCCCCCATCCTGAGCATACTTGAGGCGACGGTGGAAAGGAAAAACTCCCTTCTAACCAGAAGGAAAAACCTCCAGCAGAACCCGGCTCAGGGAGGGCGGCCATCTGCCTCGACTGGTTGGGTTGGAGAGGACAGAAAGAGAGA
>JBBBVU010000015.1:15790384-15811696 GCA_037177055.1 Atherinosoma microstoma | reverse complement strand
TATTATTATTATTATTATTATTATTATTATTATTATTATTATTATTATTATTATTATTATTATTATTATTATTATCGTTATTATTATCGTTATTATTATTATTATTATTGTTGTCAATAGCATTGTAATATTTCATATTCATGTAAAATGTATTTCGGTATTAATAATATGTAGATCTTTGACAAAATAACCTTGTTTTAAAAGAAATATTCACCTTAGAACTAAGAGCATGATTTTTAAGGGACTGTGCCTATAGGGAATAAACATAATTGTAAGATACCCTGAAAAAAAATACTTTTTAATTTACATTTTTTGCTTGAAATCACCACAGAGTTAGTTTTAAAACACCAGTTTTTTTTCTTCCTTGAAAGTAGCAACCTTCGTGTGTTGGAAAGAGTTGCATGCAAATTTTGCTGATATGTAAAAATTCTTGGCAGAATTAGATTTAGCATTCTAAATAATCAGGTAAGTTAAAATCCAGAAGTTGTTTGTTTTTTTACATTATTACACATGTAATATGAATATAACATGTACCCAATGCAGTGTAAGTGCTGAAACAGTTCATCATGCACTCCCAATAACATAGATATTCGTTGCATACCTCTCCATTTATTTTGAATGGGTCAGTGTGTACAGACTGAACTTATACAATACTATACATATTTAGCAGAAACAACATGGGCCTGCAGGGAAAGCAATTAAACACATTGTTTCCTTTATTTATTTATTTTAGGAAGAAAGGAAAATGTAGAATAATCCCATCCTTAACCTATTCATTTCAGTTTAGCTCCACCTTTTCAAGAGTGTGTTTTCAAATGACACATGTAAACTCATTATGATGAGTCATGAAAAAAGAGATTTAAAAAAAGAAAACAAAAAGCTGAACTTCAGTATACAGGCCTGTGGGATTATATTGAACAGATCATTACCACCCACAGCAGCTGCTTTAAAAAACTGTAATGAGTATACATACAACCTGATGCATTACAGAGATATTCTATAACCATTTCTAATAAACAATCATGCCTGTTTTTACATTAAAAGTTGATGCAGAAGATTTCAATGTTATATAATTCCTTTCCACTTTATATTCTGCATGTGAACCTGAAAAAAAACCATAAGACTTGGCTGGTATTATTTTTCTGACAACTATCCATTTAGCCTTCAGGTTTTATCTAACAACACCTTCCTCTTTATCTTGTGTTTTCCATCCTCTCCACCTCCTCCTGTCCTCACCTCAGCCTTCCCTCCACCAAGGCTCTGACATGTCTAACTAGTACACAGCTCCCATAACAACAACATCTGAGAGATCTCTTGGAATCAAGCCCAAGCGGCACAATTAGCTGAAGTTTTCCATTACATAGATTTTTTATTTTTTTTAGATTACTACTTCAAGCACTTGTAAACAAAATGTCATAGTGCTTCTTACAGAAGAGGAGCAAAAGTGGTGTAATAGGAAGAGAAAAAAAGGTGGGGGGAAAAGTCAGCGAGGGAATAAAGTGACCTCTGTGTAGGTGATAGTAACGGGTAAACAGTCCAGGAAGCTCCTCTCCTGGGTTAAGAGTCAACCTATAATTAGTGTTTGCCTGCTTCCTGCATTGTGTCTGATACATCTCCCCAGATGGATATAGTTGATCATCTGTTCCTATTTTCTGGTTGAAAGAAAAGGAAAATGAGGAGGTCTTATCTATGTAATTTTAAAGTAAATGTTTTGAGGAAACGCAGCGATCTACAATGATTATTAAAGGAGAACTTCCTAAAAAAAAGATCTAAATAATTTTGGTTGAAACTCAATATGGCGTGACTATTAAACATATGACAGATGTCAGGCTCCTCTGGCTCCTCGTACTCCTCCTAATGTAACATGTAAATCTTTATTGTGCCTGACAGAAAACAGTCAAAGCCAGGAGCAGTCTCTAACCGATGTCAGTCTTGTGTAGTTGCCATGATGACTCTGCCAGGTGGGTCTATGAAAATATAGCTAAAGCACAGCAGAGAGGTCGGGGGACAGACCTGCAAATTTTCATTTATTCAAACATTCAAACTAAGCCCAATTTTATCTCAAGATTA
Source organism: Atherinosoma microstoma (assembly GCA_037177055.1). Classification (NCBI taxonomy): domain Eukaryota; kingdom Metazoa; phylum Chordata; class Actinopteri; order Atheriniformes; family Atherinidae; genus Atherinosoma; species Atherinosoma microstoma. The sequence continues at coordinate 15,809,626 of JBBBVU010000015.1, read as the reverse complement.
CCATGTTCTGCTTTAATACTCGGTGCAAATATAACAGAGTCCTCCATCTGGAGGCTGCAACTGTGTACTGTAAGTCAGGGATCTCAAACTTTATTCCTTGAGGGTCACTGTCCTGCAGGCTAAAGATGTTTCCCTGCTTCAATACACATGACTCAAATTAATGGGTTATTGTGTAGAACTTGATAACATGTAGTTGGATACATGTCATTTTAATCAGATGCTTCGGAGCAGGGAATCACCTAAAACCTGCAGGACAGGGGCCCTCGAGGACTGGAGTTTGAGATCTCTGATGTAAATTTATTCAAATCTGATGATGAAACATGAACAATAACGAAACTGAAATACAACTCAGACTGACAGTTGTTATTAAGTATTCCAAACAAATACAGTGATAAGTCACTTGGGTCGAGAATATACGCTACCAGTCAAACGTTTACCCTTTTGATTTAAGGGTTAGCGTGTCCAGACATTTGACTGGTAGTGTATGTGAACCACATTTACAGTATCCCATACAGACAGTAGGACACACTATTATGAAGGGGGGGGGGGGGGAGTCAAGCAGAAGAGAAAAGTCAACCGGCTTTGTCCTTTTAGGGGAAGTATAGGTAACCCTGGTCCTCGAGGGTCCTCCTTCCTGGAGGTTTTCCATGCATCCCTTCCCCAACACACCTGATTCAAATCAAATGGATCCAACAACGTATCACAGTGGCTCATTCATTTGAATCAGGTGTGTTGGAGCAGGGATGCATGGAAAACTTGCAGGATGAGGGCCAAGATTCCCCACCACTGTTTTAGGGCATCATCAATGTAATATAATTCACCTCATGCATCACCTCATTTCAATATTTTTCTCCTGGGTCAATTAAATTGGTTGCAGCTTATCACAGAAATTTTTTCTTGTTTAAGAAAATGTCTTTTGTTTTTGTTTTTGTTTTGTTTTTTAGAATATGCTCAAACAACCAACTTGCAGCAGATTATGACTCAGTCTGGCTCGAGACAATCCTGTCACAATCCTGTATTTTCTAAAAGATTCATACTATTTGGAACTGAACAAGTAGTCAGTTCCAAATAGTATAAAGTAGTTCTACTAGTTGGGGATTATGGTATGCTCTAAATGTTTCTCAGACGGAACCACTGACAGCTCTGACCTTCAGCCAGTCAGTCACAAATGGGAAAAAAATTGGAGGCGCCAAGGTAATTTGCTATATCATACAAAGGGGATTCAACAAGACACCTCAATGCAAACAGCAACTCATAGATGTCTGCAACAGATGCTTTGAAAGCATCACATGAATTGTTATTCACCAACAGATGTTTTTCTGGTTATCACCCACTCAGCTACTGTGAGCATGTGTATTCATGAATGTAATTTGCATTGTTAAAAGATTCTCAGGTCTCTGGTTTACAAGAGCACACTGCTGGCATTTAATGGATCAGCCAGCCAAGAGGCTGTTTGTAAACAGCTAAATATGTCTTAAATACAAGAAAAACAAAGGCATACAGAACAGAACAGGAAAAGAGCATTGTCCCTACAAATGTTGGTCAGAAGATCCAGTCATGTATTTTGAATGAAAAATTCAAGTCAATTAAGGATTGATTTACATAAAGAGAAAACTAGTAAGTTCATTTTAAGTCAGCAGAAATGTTTAATATGATTCATTTCAGATGTTACAGGAGAGACGAAGAGGTTCTTTATTACTAAGACTTCACATCTCTAAAATGTTTGTAGATGCTCCATATCTTGGTCAGTTCAATTAACACACTAATGATAACATGTAAATCAGACCTTGATGTGAACAAAGAAGGAAGCAAATACTCCTTAGCTGAGTAAAAAAGAAACAAAATCTGTGTTTGCATGTAATGTATTTACAAAGGGGGATGCAAAGGAAATGTTGCAAACTATTCATTACAAAATGAAAGATACTTAATTAATTCCAAGGGGAATAAATTATTTATTGAATAATATGTCTCAGTGGGGTCATAGTATGTAATAGTACATATTTAATAATTAATCATTATCATATCAAATAGTTAAAATTATTAAATAATTTAGTATCATTATATAGAATCATATAAGATTAAAATGTTAAATATCATGTGATTTAAAGCAGTGATTCTTAACCATAAGGCCGCGGCCCATGCTTCGGTCTCCAGCGCCACCTGGAGGGCCGCAAAAATATTTCCCTTTTTCAATAGTGGGCCGCAAGGGCCGTGAAGGCTGCTCGAGAAGCTAAAGTGCAATACATCCTCCCACCACTTGGTGGCGGTAAACTGTCCGTTAGTTGTTCAACAAACCCCAATAAGAAAAAGAAGACACTCAGCTAGCCGCTAGCATGAAGCGAAAGTTATGAAGAAGTATTTAAAACTGATAAATGAAGACAAAATTGGTCCCCAACATCCTAAAATGCAAAACATATTGCACAAGAACAATCCATTTAATTATGTGCAGTTTTATAAACGGAGGTAACAAGGCAGAGCCGCGAGGTTTGTATGGAGTGTTAGCTAACGCTAGCTAGCAGTGATGCACTGAAGCCTTCAAAGCAGCATCTAGTAACCAAACACCAACATGGAGGAAAAGCTGGTAGAATTTTTAACAAACAAAAAATAATGAAAATTAGCTACAGATGCAAAAAAAAACAAAACAACATCTGTCATGTCTATCAACTCTTAAGATTGTAAGTCTCTTAAAATTGTAAGAAAAGTTTATTAAATACATAAATCAACAGTGTCATTAAATATTTCATATATATTTAAATATTATATTTATTTATAAATTGATTTACTTCTATTTGTCTAATTTGAACGTAGTATTTTTTTAATATATTTCATCACTTCAACATTTAATTCATCAAATTGCCATATTTTTCCATCAGTTTTTTCCAGTTCCAGTCTTTTTTTTTTTTTTTTTTTTGCTGTAGTAAAACCTAATACATATGTTGTGTTTATAAGCCTGACTTGAGCCTTTAAATTTGTTCTTGCAGGAGCCTGATTTGATTATATGAATTATCAATATACTAGACCCCTTTTTTATGTGGAGTGTCACATACATGTGATATATGTGTCTGTGATGATTTCATTGCATCGTGTCATACTTTACAAGGTTTTAGCTGTTAAACTGTAAGCAGATTTGGTTTAGTTATTGAGCATAAATTAAACCAAGAGTGAGACCAATTAAACCAATACAGTGTTTGAATGGGCACCTGGACCACTTTGTACTGGAAAAGTTGGGCCCCAGTGCATAAAAGGTTAAGAACCCCTGATTTAAAGCACAGTAATCCAAAGATGAACAAATGTCTTGTGTTTAATTGTTTTTAGTTAAACTTCTCCTGAACCTGGTGATAGTGCCAATTATGCTATCAAATGTCTGATTATATTAATCAACTGTCCAGTTTTCATTTAAATGTTTAAAAGAAGAAGAAACTAACAGATTAATGGGTTGGTTTACTTTGTGATAGCTTATTGTTCTATTCCTCTCTCCAGGACAAGTTCAGCATTTAGATCTTGAGCTAATCCTTTGAGGAAATATTTTATCATGTTATTAAATTATTGGCAACACAAAAAAAAAACACAAACATGGAAGGAGGTCATATTTATGTGGCTGTTTTGTTTTCATTGGATAACAGAGATGCCATTTTATAAAAAGGTAGTGTTTAGTTGATTGAGTGAAATGATCTAATAAAGCAGTATAGGCTTTTTGAGATGACTCATTTACTCCATTAAAGCCTGCGGCTCAATGATTATTATTCAGATTTTGTAAAGTCCAAGATTAAATGAAGAATGCACTTCCATCACATGACTACCAGCTGTAACTGACTCAGCTCTGGCTTAGCCTTTGCTCAGAATCAATCAGCTTTAGGTTTACAGAGTCTGCAGATCACTCAGTAACTGACTTTTAAAGACAAGTCCATCCACATGTCCTCTCTCCCGATGATTTGTTCCTGTAGTTAAGAACTGGGCAAAGATGCAGCAGCAGAGGGTGAAATCAGGTTACTTCATGCTGTGAGACTGCCGGTGAACTGGATCTTTTCCTCCGAAAACAAACGACGAACACAAACCCTCACTCTCTAATTACTTGTGCTGGGTCAGCATTCTTGCAGTGCAGCACAAAATCTTACACAACAAAGTAATGACCCTTCTTTGAGTGCTATTTATGTGCTTTTTCAAAGGTTTCCTGTCTGCTGCAAAACTTAAAATTGTGCTTCTTCCTTTATTTTATTTTCTCTAAAGCAATGCAATTGTTTCACTCATATAATTGTTCAACATCATTCAAGTGAAAAAACATTCCTGTTTGCATGTTTGAAAAGTAAAATTAAAGTCTAAAATATTTTCCTATGTGCTTTTACCATTATGCTCAGACTTTCTTCATACATTGCATGTTTTATAGCTATTCATTTCATTCATTCATTCATCATTAGGTGTATTCTTTACAGTGTTTAATGTTATGTGCACATATTATGAATAGCCCATTCAGCACTTTTTATCTAACATATGGCAGCTTGTGTGTAGCCCTTTTCATGCCTGCTAATTAAACCTTTCTGAACCTTCATTAAAATTCTGTTTGCGAATGTAGCCTGAAGAGCAACAATGGCAAATGTCATGTTTGCTCTCTGCCAGTTTTATACACACACTGTAGGCTGGCAACAGTAGTAGTGGTGGCTTACCCCTTTTTTATAGGACACAACTGGTTTTCACCTCCAAATTATGAAGCATTGGCTGACAAATTGTTACCAGCTGCACCTGGAGTAAATTGGGGCTTAAGAGTGCCAGTAGTGAACTGGATGTGACCTATTCTGCAGATGCACTGGCAAGCTTCCAAACTGGTGTATCACGGGCTAAATTATTAGCATTTCTATGGTTCGGAAAGTGAGATAAGCTGTTACAGCTTGCTAGAGTATTTCTATGTGAAATGATTTACTTGGACTCAGGTAATTAAGTCATTAATCTATAGTAATATCATTTGAGATGTCATTTTCGCTATATCAGTCACCAAATGCCAGCCCTGAATGGCTGATGCGCATGTACCAATCTCATATTACTGCAGCACAGCAACCTTAAGCCATTTGTAAACATTACTGATACAAGTATCACTCTGAAAAGAGTGCTCACAGGGTGTTTATTGTATGACTGTAGGTAATAATATTTCATAAGAAAATGGAAAAACCCTCCAAAAAATTAAGTTTCCACTTTTTCATGTAATACTGTTGTGGACAAAGATGTTAGACATAATCTGTTACGATACAGGAATCTGTCATGTGAATCAATACCAAAGAGCAGAACTTCCGTTCATGTTATCAAAGCTGGCAGTATTTGCAAAAGATTAGATAGGACTTTCCCAGAGACATGCCGAGTGAGAGCCTGAACTGTTTCATACATTTGTCCTTACAGCTGGTGAGCGAGCAACAAGAAAGTCGGCCGCTGCTAAGCCCTTCAATCGACGATTTCCTGTGCGAGTCCAAGTGTGATGGGGTTTCCCGCCCAGTGACTTCCAACACAGCCGGTATAGCTCTTGTTTTCCAGTCTGTAAAATTTTTGGTACCATACTATATATACATATATTATAGAAAATTTTATGAATATTTTAGGTAGATTTAATTTGTTTAACAATGCACCCTCTTCCATTGAGGTCAGGCTTTCTGCCATAAGAGTATATGAAGCACAAATGTCCAATAATGCTGCAGGTTAGAATGGTTACAGGATCATGTTGCAACAAGTCTAGAGAAAGTGTTTTTCTTTTATTTGGCTCTGCCATGTTTCTGTTATATAACTGTTAGTAACACAATACATGATGTTTTCAACCAAGGCTGACATGCAGAATCAATATAAAAGAACAAGGTTTGTCTGTAACCACACTAGTTTGATTTGCAGATTAAAAAGTGTTTATCATCAGAAGAATTAGATGTATATCTGAAGTGCATAATTAACCAGCATGAGTCCTGCCATCAATGTGTTCTATTCAGGTTGTATTATAGGAGACAATGCAGTCCCCATATTCCACATCCATCGTGTGTAATACTTATAACCTGGTTATTCTGATCATTTTATCATTATGTTGAGCCAAATGAAAATAATGACACATTTTATAAGACAGCCGGACTTCACTCTGGAAACGTCAACAAAATCTTCAGGAAATTGGTAAAACAATTATGCATTTATCCACTCTATAATATTTCCTCAATAGCTGGCAAATCATAATAATGTTTTTTTCCAGATGTTGTTAAACCATCAAAGTGATGAGGGCTACAGTAATATCACACATGCTTCAGCAATGAGCTTCACCATGGTACATATGCATACACCATACACTCAATATAACCTTTTAATTCTGAAAACTGATAAGCTAAACTGATTGATGTTAACAGATGCTAAATGCCATCTTGGTTTGGAATGGACCTTGATCAGTGAACTGTACCATCTTTTGAATGATAATTTGCAGAACTGGATTGCACAGCTGACATGTGTCATCTCCTAAGTGGCCTCTGACTATGTTGATTCAGCCAAAAAATGTGGATGGATGTAAAAATAAAAACTCACAACCTTCTGTCTTTTCAAAGCCTCCTGCTGTTCCTGCTGTCAGTGTTAGAGGCCTAAGAGAACTGGGCCTGAATCTCAAAATAAGAATTTCGTTCAGATGTAAATATTGAAAAAGTTCAAAACATTTTAAGTCCAACTCATTAAAAGAAAAAATCTATCTTTTAAAATCATTACCATAAAACTTATTGAAGAATTTGTTCTTGATAAGTTGACAATAAAAGATAGAATGAATATTAAATTATAACACTTTCAGGGCGACAGTGATAACATGCCTACATTAAACTGTCACTCAATGCTTAAAAATGGTCAAATTACTACACAAGATTTCACGTCGGCATGTTTTCCTTTACAAATTGGAACATGATGTGTGTGCTTTGCATTTTGTGAAACTAATCAAAGTGATATTATAGAACTATGACATTCAAAATTGTTTGTATGGAGATAGGAGGCATAGGTGTTTTTTTACCGGGGGACGTGCCCCGGTAGAATCTCAGGAGTTAACACAGCAGAAAACCTTCCAGCAGGGAGGGATAAGATGATATAACAATAACAAGGACAGAAGTTATCGGACTAAAATGCAGATTCAAATAATGCAGTTTCAAGCGCTAGTTTACTCTGAGTTCTCCTTTAACAATAATTATGGATGGCCTCTGAAGCCCCTTTCAGCTCTTTAAAATGGTGCACAATGGTTTAGTCCAGCTGCTTTCTGATTTCTTTGAGAAGAGAGGTGAGCAGCGCACCTGAACTAACACAGTTTGAGCTGATAGCAGCAGCATGTTGGGATTCAATTAGGGACAACACAGATTAATTACAATCTGATATAACGAATAGTAATTAATGCCAAAGTTATTACCGCTAATCATTTGACTGAAATGTTGCGGTAAAAAAGAGTTCGACTGTGTATTGATATTTTATCCCTTTCCCACTGATAAATCATAACACTGATGCCACTGTCTTTGTGCTATATCTGAAAAACTGAATGCAACAGACCTAAAAAAAAAAAAACAGACTGTTAACACCCAGTGATCTACCATCATTCTACAAGGTGTTAAAATTGATCAAATGAAACAGAAGAGGAGAATATGCCAACTATAAGGCCATAATGAGAGAGGAAGGCAGAATCTAGTTATTATGACCTACTGTGAGTCAGATTTAATGTCTTATAACAAAATACATGCATATTATCTTGAAAAAGAGCCATTTTAATATAATGATAATAATGTAATAATGATTAGTTAGTTAATTGCTAATTCAATGCATCAACTAAAAAATAAAGTTTTCAGGTAGTACCATCCACCAGAAAAGTGTTGTTACAGTGTAGAAGAAGTTCACATTAAGAAAAGAGGTACAATAAACAACATGACTCAGTGGACATCTATGGGAGAATAAATTTCAGCATAATTTTTTTAACAAAATATTTATTGGAACACAATTTCAAACAATCCCTGATAATAATATTTTTCTGCAAATGTAAAGAAATATGAGGGAAGCCTCAACATTTGACTATTATTATGCTGGTTTTTCAAACTGAACCTCCAAATTCATGAGAGAGAGAAAGAGATCAAAATTACATTTTCTAACAGCATTTACCATAATAATCTGATATTCAATTGCAAATATTTTAATGTAATGTCTTTATTCTGAGCCTCTCCCTGATGACCGAGCATCTCACCCTATCTCTGAGGAAACTCATTTTGGCCACTTGTATTCGTCATCTCGTTCTTTCGGTCACTACCCAGAGCTCGTGATTATAGGTGAGGGTAGGAACGTAGACCAACCGGTAAATTGAGTTTTGCCTTTCGGCTCAGCTCCTTCTTCACTATGACAGACCAATGCAGAGTCCACATCACTGCAGACGCTGCTCCACCAATTAATCTCTCGATCCATCCTTCCCTCACTCGTGAACAGGACCCCAAGAGACTCCTCGACTTAGGGCAGGACCCCATTCCAACCCGAAGAGGACACCACCTTTTTCTAGCAGAGGACCATGCTCTCGGACTTAGAAGTGCTGATTCTCATCCCAACCGCTTCACACTTGGCTGCAAATAGTTCCAGCAAGAGCTGGAGATCACACCCCGATGAAGCCAAAAGAACCACGTCATCTGCAAAAAGCAGAGACCCAACCTGAGGCCGCCAAACTGCATCCCATCAACACCTCGGCTGCCCCTAGAAATTCTGTCCATAAACATTATAGAATCAGTGACAAAGGGCAACCTTGTCGGAGTCCAACCCTCACCAGAAGCGAGTCTGACTTACTGCCGGCAATGCGGACCAAGCTCTGGCACCGGTCATACGTGAACAAGGGGTCTGGTACTCCATACTCCCACAGTAGTCCCCTGGAGTCATGGTCGAATGAATTTTTAGCAAGCTGGCTATCCCTGTTAAAAAGAAATGTTGAGCAGACAGCTCTCCTCAACGGTGTAGTGTCCTTTTCACCATGGTTAGGATATCAATCAATCTAATGTGTGCTGAAGCTCATCTGTTCAAGAGGAGCCTCTCATTACCTCCTCACTGCATTAAATCATCTGTACCTGCAATAAACGAGGGGAAAAATCTTCTTTCTATCAGCAATTTTCTCTTGCATACTTGTTCAACTATCGCAAAAATTGAACTTGTAATTTCTATGATTGAAATATGAATATCTGTCCTTTCTTTCTTTGACTTAATAATTAGTTAATGTAAACTTGTAAAAAAAAAAAAAGTAATACTAAGGAAAGATGCAGCACTCATGGAAGAAGAATCTGGTCTTAAAAAGTAAAATAAAATACATTTTTATAACTATTGCTGCCGATTGTTACTTATAGGCCTGTTACAATCAATACACAAACACCTTATCACAAAAAGGTTTAATCTGACCACCATTAATTATTATTTCCATTCTCCTGCTTTGATCTGAATGTTTTGTTTCCATGTCATTTTCCACCCACTTGTTTGTGTTATATCCTCCCAGTCTCATCATTGCAAGGAGACACAGAGTGAGAAAAAATTTGACATCACTGCCATTTTACGAGCAGCTTTTTGGCTTCAATCCTGAAAACTCTTCAGACAACCATCCTCATGAGTATGTCTCCTTTGATTTGTAATTGTGCTCGTCATCTAAAGAGCAGAAGGCATAGGAGAAAAGCTTATTCTCTAATTACGCATAGATTTCAGTCAACAAATGTTCTCAGTTGGTTGTCATGAAACAGCATGTATGCTACTTATGCAGTCATGTGCCTGTATTTTTTTAGTTCACACTCAACTAAAGGCACAGTGAGGGTCCTTGGAGATGAGTGAGAAAACTTTTTAGTGTCATCAAACAACTGCAGATTGAAGGTCCTGTTTTCCTGGGGTTGTAAATTAACCCAGATTTTTTTTTTTTGGCAACAACTTAAATGCCATGCTTTAGTTTGCAATGTTTATTCTCACATAAAAAAGGCTTTATCTAGGCTACAAGATGTGTATGTACTTATTACCATGAGTTATATAATGTTTTCATTTGGCAAGAAATAATCAAAAATTACAACGACATTATTCCTCCAGGAATTATATGGTTCATTTAAGCCTGTTTGAAATGTTTTAGCAGTCAAACATTCACATGCAACATGACTCTCCTCAGGCTGCACAGCAAATAAAAAAAACTGTGAACTCAGGCTGAAAGTTATTGGATTCAGCTAGCAGCAGAACAAGAAGCTAACTTAAAAAAAAAAAATCAAAGTATGATTGTAAAAAAAAAAAGGTCAATAAACAATATGTGAAACGAAAGTGGTTGTAAAGAGTCAAAGCTCTTGACAAAAAGCTCTATCTATCTTTCCAGCTCTTCCAACCTTAGATTGAAATACTTGACAGGCCATATTGAAGCTCTTCAATTGACTGCCTTCTCCTTCCCAGAGCTGGAATTTGCCTGAAATGTATTAAGATTTGCTAAAAGAGCAGCAGCAAATTTTTTGATGTCCATCCCAGGGGGAATAGCTACTCCAGCTTAAGTACCCATGACAGCTCAACTCATCATGTCAGTAAGTGTGTAGATCAAAATGAAGGCTTCATTGAGCACAATAAATGAAACCTGTTGTACAATCTAAAGACAAGGAGAAATCTGAACTTCCATCAACAATGATACAAGTTTTTTGCAAACACCTCTGAGTAAAGAGGAGAATAAAGTCAAAGTTTGCATAAGAGAAAAACTGAAAGAACATTTTATTTTTTATGCATGTGCCTATTTACTTCACTAATAATTTCACAATCCAGTAATTAATGTAGTGCTACATTAATTCAACCAATTCTGATTAATGCTGCAATACTTAAGATATACTGTATTCAAAGAAGACATAAATTAGCTGTATTTTAATGTTCTAAGTGCTTTAAGAATAATAAAACTCCTCCAAGCAGCTGATCTAACATGCCAGATGGTTCGTTCCACAAAACCAACAGGGTAGTCATCCGTAGAACCCATTGGGAAAGAGCAGCCAGTTAAAACTAATATGAAGCACATGTTTAGGTGAAGCATATGTCAAAAGAAAGATAATTATGTTACTTGACTGTAGGCCATCTTGTAAGTTATTCATGTAAGTTATTAGTCATAAAACATGCAAATCCATGCTTTTGCTTAAAAAAAAATCAATAGAAACTGTCAAATTGGGGGGGGGGGGGGTCTTGTGATAGTTATATTTAATAAAACCAAGTATTCATACAGACAAAGACAAAAATCGGTATATATTTATGCTGTCCAGCAAAACTTTTAATGTAGTGTTTTTGAATAAGTCATGGATTTTATGTGTAATGTGCAATTTGTGTGATTGATCGAGAGGTAGAGTAGCAGCAGCCAGTAATCAAAGAAAAGGATATTTTGATGTAATTATTAAAGGGAAGTTGTGATGCCAGGCATAATTTTTTTCCTAATCTTAACCGTGTAGTTTTGAATACTTAGCCTTAACCAAGTAGGCTACATTGTAATACCTTGCTATGTTGTATTTGATGCTTTGCTCTTTTCTGAGATTGCGTTGCTGTTGCTAGTTGTTGCAGCCATGTGTAACATAGTTTATACAGCAATCGGCTGACAACTCTACATAGCCTAATTTATTCACCCAAAATCAGGAAGTAAGTCTGTTATGAATTTGCCATTTTGTGGCAGTTCAAAATTTTCATTAAGACTATAAGATTGCCAGTATCTATATTCCAGATTTCTTATCTTTGTTGTCATATTCTTCTCCAGCTTTGTGCAGTTAACCCTCTATAGAAATATTTATCATTATCATTTATAGTAAATCTAGCCTGTCATTTCTCCACAGTTCTGTCTTCAGCACTGGACCTGCTAGATCTCAGTGAACCGGGCGAAAGGAGGAACAGTAAGGACAGCAAGTCTTCCCGGGGCAACAGCCAGAAGAACAACTTGCACAAGAAAAAAACTGATGAGACAGAGCTGATCCAGGTGGAAGTTGAACAGAGAAGACCCAGCATGCGAACCCCAGAGAGGCGATCTATCGACTCAGGTAGATTTAGACAGCATAGTTAAGGTAGCTTTACGGTATGTTAAAGTCTGTGCCACATTAACCACGGCACTTTCACTTGTACTTACAGTTTGCAACATATTACTGCTTTTCTGGGATTCCCTCTAACAACACGTTACAATTAGCATCATAGTGACACCTTAGTGTTTTATATGTGTATTCAATGCTCTACATCACAGTCTGAATAAGTCCCTGAAAATGTTGAAGCTACAAAACAGCTATTACACAGTTAAGAGTTACAAAATACATTAATCTGACCACAGTCCTCTAGAGATTTATCTGATCTATTTTAGGATGTTTACTTGCAATATTACATGCACCTTTAAAATTAAATAACTTGCCCTGCATGCCATCAGCCATGTCACCCAAAAGCGCCAAAAGCTATAAATCTCTCAAAGCCCTCAGCACAATGCTCTGACAAACCCTCCATAACGATAATTCCCATCACCCCCTGTGGTACTGACCTCACACATCCTCAACATAGGCCACAGAGAGATCAAACCAATTTACTCTAATGACAGCCATCATCTCAAAAGACATTTCCAGGAAATGGTCAATTACTTTTGTATTTGCCAGCTGAAAAGGTTAAAGTGATAAGTGGTAAGTGCAAAGAGAGTCAGACCTCATGCCAGTGAGATTGATTGTACTCTGTCCTGGTGTGTGGCTTTTTTTTTTCATATGAGGAAAACTTGCTTGAAGTGTTTACAGCTGTTGTATTATACATCAACTACATAAACTGCAAGTTCACAATTTGTCTCATCAGAAAAGAAAAGAAAAGAAAAGAAAAGAAAAGAAAAGAAAAAAAATCTAATTAATCATTGTCCATAAATATAATAAATTATCTTCAGGGTTTTATGATTAAATAAAACGTTTTATGATTAACTAATTTTATTGAAATATTAGGCTGTTTAGATTAACTTTTTCACTTCAGTCTGCCAGATTATATGTCTGTTCTTTTCATTAATAATTCTTATCATCAATTATATAATTTTTGTTACAGTTACCATTGGTTCATTGGATAAATGGGAAGAATTGAATCCCAACCCTGAGAGAAATGGCAACAGAAAATGGAAGTTAGAGAGGCGGCGTTCTTCAAAAAATTCATCTAATGAGCTTCTGTGGTAAGTCTTCAGATGTGTATTATTCTGACTTTAAATCAATGGCAAAGCAATATCATTTATTGGATCTGCATTACAACTCGTTTAATTTGCTTCTAGAGCACAAGGCTACAGATTCACTTTACCTCAGCCTCAGTAGGTGCGTTTCCATTACCCCTAGAATTGCGCAAAACCTAAATATCGAAATAAAATCTGGTAATGGAAACACCTACATTTCGAAAAAACTCTCAAATATCGCAAAAAGTTTTTACGCTCCCTTCACTGGACATGACATGGGGGCGTCGTGTGACCCGTTTGTTTACAGTAAAAATGGCTCGGAATGTATGAACTGAGTTGGAAACGGGAATCTCTTTACAAATAAATAAACAGAAAAATATAACCGTCATCCTTGATCACAAACAACAGCAACATGCTCCAAAACATAAAATGTTTTGCATGTCCATCTTCCTCAGAGTGGAGTCTCACGGGACGAGATTTTACGTGAATTACGGCTTATGCGCTAAACACCATTCAATGGAAACACCAGCATATCGCAATTGTACTTAGTCGAAGTTTCAGAAATATCGCTTTTATTTTGCGAAAAACTGTAATGGAAACACACCTAGTAATTTCACCCTCATCCACATCACACAGCTGTGTATATATATATATATATATATATATATATAAGTCTAACTTTACTTAAAGAAATCCTATACATTTCTTAGAGCTGTGAACATGAAAAGCAGTAATCCTGTCTATAAAATGCCCATCTTTAGTACTTTCAGTGTGCAAATTGCCATGCTTATATTACAGTTAGTGGTTCACAGTTACTGCTCCTATTAAGAAAGAACTGTGAAATGTAAATTTACAAAATCACTGCAGCTACACGGTGGTGTGGAGGTTAGCACCGCAGCCTCACAGAAAGAAGGTCACTGGTTTGAGCCTCAGGTGGAGTTTAAGCCAGATGGGGTTGCTGGTTCGAGCTGGGGAACCTTTCTGTGCAGAGTTTGCATGTTCTCCCCGTGTATGTATGGGTCCTCACCAGGTACTCTGGCTTTCTTCCACTGTCCAAAGACATGCATGATCGGTTTATTGGCCACTCTAAATTCTCCCTAGGAGTGAGTGTGTGCATAAATGGTTGTCTGTCTCTCTGTGTTGGCCCTGCGATAGACTGGTGTCCTGTCCAGGGTGTACCCTGCCTCTCGCCTGAAAATTACAGTACATTATCCAGTATTTCTTATATGAAAATTTCACCTATGATACAAGATATTTGTTAACACAAATGTTGAAAATTACAATCAATATTTCTTTTTTTACTTTTTTTCACGCTTGTACCAGATTTCAAAACCAACCCAATGGATTCACTTGAATTCAGTAATTTTTTCCTGAAAAATATGTATTAAATATATATAATACAATTAGTAAATATACGTAGTAAATATAGTCAATATACTTTGTAAATGTATTTTAGGACTCTTCTCATGTGAAAAAAATGTACTCAAAAGAATTAAAATCTCATATTTATTATGTCAAAAGTAACATTTGGACACAACCTTTACTTCTGGATTTCCATTGACACTAAAATGTATTGCAAAAATCTCAAAATTTATTTACAATAAAAGAAAAATGAAGATGCTGGTTCCAATGGTGATGATGACTTTAAAGGAAGGGAATATTCATATAGTTAAACTGCATGTGAAATGCATGTGTTGGACCTCTTTTAACAATCTTTTGTCTTCTCCTTTAGGTCCATTGACTGTAAAATTCAGTCAGACTCTTCAAATAAGAATTCCTTGGAAACAAATACCAAAGTCGAGCCAGAGTGTGCCCTCGCATCACAAGTATGTTCTCAGTGTGACAGCAGCAGGCACTAATCAACATTACTGATGCTCTATTTGCATTTTAAACAGTTTTAAAGTTTTAAAGGTGCAGCGTGTAACAAAATCAAAGCATAATGACAGAAAAACTTAATATTTCAGACTGTTTTTCTGTTGTTAATCAATCACTTTACAAAGATAACTTTTATTATTCTATTTTCTTAGAATGGACCATTTACCACTTGCTGTGGGTCCACATACATGGTAGCTGCCATAGACACATATATATTCGTAGACGCCCCATCAGCTCGCTGCTGTGACACGTGAGCATGGCATCCATCTTGATCCTGATAATAGGGCTCTTTTTTTCCCCCACTTGTCTTGTCCAGCATTGTAGCAAGCAGAATGATGGTCTGGCTGCTGTGTTGGGCCGCGCAAATGTGCTTTGCCAAGAGGAGTCTTTATGTATAAAGCCCCTCTTGATAATCAGAATTATTTTTTTGTTTATTTTTTGTTTGTTTTTGAATGATTGTTTATTACTAAATTTACACAATATTGCTGGACCCGACCAGAGGGGACCGAAAAAAAATAAAAAGAGAACAGAAAAGAAAAGAAGAAAAGAGAAGGAGAAAAAAGAGACAAAGAAACAACATACAAAAAACAATGCAATCCAACCAGACTATAAACAAACTACTACGCTTATACAGACACACGACAGAGAATATCTCACGTTCCTGTAGGAAGGCAAAGCCGACAACCACCAGGAGCACCTGAGAAAGATTAACTAGCTGAAAAGACACCATGTAACTGTACTAACACTAGAGCAGCAGAAACACACACAAAGAAAATGAACTGAGAGTATCTATCAGTAAATAAAGCTACAAACACAGTGACTGTGTCAGCATGCGTGTGTGGAGTGAACGGTGAAGACGGTTCAAAGAAGAGTGATCATGCAGTTGCCACCGCGAAGCAGGCCAGAGGTACTCCGAGACCCGGGCGATCAGCAGCCACCCAGAAGCACGGACCCCAGCCCCCCCACCAAGGAGACCACTACGGGCCCGCCCAGGAAGGCAGCAGAGGGAGGTCCCAGCCAGAGCCCCCCGCAGCCACGAGGCACAGACCCCACAGGGCCCCCCAAGGCGGACAGGGCTCCAGGCCCAAGAGCCCGGGAGCGCCCCCACCCCCACAGGCAGAGGGCCTGCACTGCCTCTCACCACCCATCCACATACACCCACGCACCCTCCCACACATACATCTGCCCACAGATACTTTCACGCACTCATACCCTTTCACACCTCCTCCCCCTGCCCTCCTACATTATGTCCCTCCGCCCATGCACATACCCCTTCTCCCCTTACATACGATAGGGCTCATTAGATGTACACAAATGAACGGTTGCTTAGTATAAACTGGATTAACTATTAAACTTTTGTAAAATTTTCTGCTGATTGAGTTTTAATATCTGAAACAAACAAACAAAAAAAACTGTTGTTCATCCTTACAATTAAAAATGATTCCTGGTGATCAGGTTAAAAAAGTGCTATGGTTTGATCAGCCCCAAACAGCACAAGATTCAAGCATCTTTCCTCCATTCAGTCCCATTGAAAAGTGAGAACTTGCGAGGACCAATATGGTGGGGACGTTGACATACGAAGCGGGTACCAATGTATATATGTCCGTATATATAGCTGCCATATTTTTGCCACCATTTTTACTACGGTGTCTCTGAATAGACAGACAACATTGTGTGTGAAGTGAGAACCCTCTGAGCTTTAAAACGGCAATACCGGCTTTGTTTGATAGGTGCTAGAGCACCATTTGGGATTACTAACGCTTTACAAGGCACATAGAAGTACACATGTACTCAACTTTGAAGTGGTTACCTGTAGCGCAGTCATTACTGCACCTGAAGCCACTGGATCCACTCACAGATGAAAACATGTTTATGTGTGGAAGAATTTTGGCCACTGAAAGCCACCATCCATTCACAACTGTGCTTGGCAGTTGAAGTAATTTCTATGCCCATCTTCACTAGTAGATGGCAGTAATTCTTACACACTGTACCTTTAAAGATGGCTTTTTTACCTCAAACATGTTGCTCAAGCATATTAACTGATGGTTTTGCCATTGTATTAACTTCATGAAATGATTTAATTTCAACAGCTGCATGATAATCCTTCCTTAATATTCAAGTTTGTATCTAATAAGTCACCCTGTTGTGCCGTGGTTTACCCATCATGTTGTCCTAACACCTACGATTCTTCCATTTCAGCTCAACAGGCAGTATATTAGTGGAAGACATGTAAGCCTCCCTATGTATCCTTTCATATAACAATGAAAGACTTATACATTTGCACCAGTACAAAAGCATCACAGCATCTCGTAATTTTGACATTAAAAGACCAAAAATAAAAAATCTGATTTTTATTTTTAAACCAAAAGGCACCTTTGAAGAAATCCTTGAGATTTTTCTTTTGTGGTGCTATGAGGTCCAAATGTCAAGTGCTTTCCACCGTCGTTGATGTCTCTGTATAGGTCTACTAAAGGGGTCTTGTTTCTAGACGCCATTATTAGATTAATAGCCTATGAATTATTCAGCTGCCTTACTCTGAGCCCATTAGTGTTGATCTCACCAAGCTAGCTAAGCATACATCACCTTTTCAGCACTTTTATAAATAATAGATTTTGGAACAAAGATAGCAGTCCAAGATGGAGGGAAGTTATTGGCAAACAAACACTAAATTTGTTTAGCTCTAGAGTTACATAGTAGCTCCCTGACAGACGTACTGTAAAGAGAGGTTTTAGTTTCTTGTCGGACACTTGTTACACACACACATGCACACAAACTGCATGCAAAGAGGAAACATGTCTTGCATGGGATTTTCATACTCTAAACTTTTACGTGTGTCCCTCAACAACAAGAAAAGCGAAACTCAGCTTCAAGGAAAAATCCACCCTTAGGTTATGTTAGTGGTGATGTGTGAGCTTCAAATGCACAAATGATTTAAAAAGATATGAGGTGATGACAACTTAAAGGTTTTTTTGTTTGTTTCTTTTATTTTGTTTTTCTTTCCATTTGGATCAAAATGTGACATGAGAAAAATTGAAAAATGAGAAAATGAGTTGAAGCAAGAGGGATGCTCTGCTGTGAATGTTGGTAGGGTTCAGGCACATTTCAAAGATTGATTGTTAGGTTAATTTTGATCAGCAAAACAACTGATACATTCTGGCTAACCATACTTAATTAATCTTTTCTAAATCTTTCCAGTGATTGCCCAACTACTTAGGGTTGTGTTTGCAAATTAGTCCTCATTCTTTCAAGCTTATGTCTTGCAGTGCATAGATTGGACTAAAAGAGCACAAGTTTGGCTATTAGAGTTCAATAAGTAATCTTGATAAAGCAGCAACAAAAACAAACGAAGGGGATAGAGTTCAAAAAGCAGAATGAGAGGATAAGGATTCTGGGGCTTCTTGGATATCTGCAAGAGAATGCTCGACAGTCAACTTGGTGGGAGAATGATATGACAAAAGGTTTAAAGAAAGGATCAGGCAGGCAAAAAGATCATTAGAAATAAGATGTGACAAAAGAATTAAACATCTGGTAAGTTTGACAGTGTGAGTTATGGAAATGATAAAAAAGAAAAAGTAGCAGGTTGAAAAACACAGACACCAGAAAATGAAGCAAGATCTTAAGCTACTTGATTAAAAGTTCAATATTTAATATGGACATAGCCACCAAGCCAGAGGTGTGAAGCCAAGAAAGTGCCTTAAAGTACAATACCACTGATGATCACTAGGTGCTGGCTCAAAAGCATTATGCCCAAATGCAATTAAAGAAAAAAAAAAGCCTTCGCTCCTCTCATGAAATACAACTTAAGTAATTTTTCCCCACTTACCAAAAATGATTTCATGATTAATTACATTATATAGCTCACAGAATACAAAAATTATAGGCAAGGCAAGTTTATTTGTATAGCACATTACATGTACAAGACCATTCTTTACATAAACATTAGAAGCATTACAGTGGGGTGCTAAAGAAGCATTAAAAAGTACATTAAAAACAAACTTTTAAAAGAAATTAAATAAAAACTGACTCTAATTATCAGTTGTTTTGATAAAAGGTGGCAAATAGAAACATTTTTAACCCTGATTTAAAACTGCTGAGAATTTCAGCAGACCTGCAGCTTTCTGGGAGTTTGTTCCACATGAGGAGCACAAAAAACTGAATGCTGCCTCTCCGTGTTTAGTTCTGACTGGGAACTGAAAGTAGACCTGACCCTGATGACCTGAGGGATCTGGTTGGTT
>JBBBVU010000015.1:15774294-15790284 GCA_037177055.1 Atherinosoma microstoma | reverse complement strand
TTTCTAAGTTTTATATTTTAATCTTTCTTCTAGGTTCCAAAAACTATTATTTCAGTTTTGTCTTCATAATAATATTATTCAATAAAATTTTCTGCATCACTCTCCATCTCCAACCTCTTATAGCCATTTCTGTCTCCAACACCACCAAGATGAGGATGACCCTGACATCTCAACTACTTGGGGATATCCCAAGTGTTACGTCTGCTGTGCATGTACAATAGTAATGTCAAACATGTAAATAGAAAGCATGTATTTTACAAGCAAGCAGGCAAGGTTTAAGTTCATTTTTCCACCATTCAAGAGTTTCAGTCTGTTTTTCCATTCTGTAATTCCAACACTATAGTTACACAAACCCAAAAGAAGAATGTGAAAATGATGCTCTACAGAATGAGCACAATCTACTCAACTGAAGATGAAACAATATGTTCAAAACATATAAGGCTGCATTGCATACTGGTCTATTGACTCTTGAGTTACAGGGGAAACTGCTGTTTGTCGAATATCTTTTTTAAATTTAATGCAAATAACAGAAGAATCAGACTGTTTCTGAAAACCAGTACCACATATTGAAATTTACAGCTGATATATCCTTGCAGGTAGTTAAAAGATTTTCTGATATTTAACTTTAAATAAAGCAAGACCGAAAAATCCCCTGTTCTATCTAAAATATACGCCAAAAAAGTCAAACCAAAAAGACCAGCAGGCAGCAGAATGGTAAATATCTGTTCTGAACCTGTTTTTGGGTGGATTTTTTCTTTCCTAAACAAAATGCAGTGTACTGCAGTTTACTCACACAGCACACAAAGGGCACTATAAGCAAGATTTTCTTTTAACACTGCATGCATTTTGTTCTTTCACATGATAATGTGCTTATCTGTACATGATTACATACATAATTTCTTCTATACTAAGTAACCAGAATTGATCTTGTATGGTGTTTTGCAGTAGAGTTGGGAACTGTTTCAGGTAATGGCTGAGTTAACTGCAAGGCAGGGGGGGAAAAAACAGACATAGGAGTCTCTGTAATGGTATTTGCTTGCCCTGGGACACATATAACCATAGCTATTTACAGTAAATCTGGTGCTGTATCACATTTGAGCATGAAAGAGAATCTAAAAATCATTCACTTGCATAGTTGTAATGTGAAATCATGGAAATTACTCAGCCTGACATTGGCAAACCACGTGCATGTAATTGGTCGATTTCCATTTTCACAGCAAAGTTTCATTTCCAAGTTTGTCACAGAGAATCTATCAGCATATTTCTGATAGCACATGTGCAGGTGCAGGGGAATGGACCAGGCTTGGGTGGAGGGTGAAATTGAGAGGCGCTAGATAAGTAGCGTGTAGTCCAGATGATGAGAGGAGCTGGGTGGTGAGGGGGGTTTGTTGCTGACAGTAGTGATTCCGCTGGCCCTCCTAAGTATGTCAGAGGCTTTGTTGAGGCAGGGATATTTATTTGTCCCTGAGAAAGCAAAGACGGCTGACCCTGCACACTCCCTTCCTGATTTTCCCTATGGCTGTGTGTATGTGTGTATGTGCTTGAGTCAAGGTGAATGTGTAATGGATTTTGTTTTGCATAAATGTTTATCTCATAAAATAAAATATCTCATAAAATGTGTGTGTGTGTGGCAGGCTCGCCTAACAAAGGAGCAGCGCTTGGGAAGTTCCCTCCTGTCCAGACATCAGTCACTGGAGGAGGAGTTTGAGCGAGCCAAGGCTGCTGTTGAGGTAAGTCAAATGTGCAACTCACATCTGTCACTTGAAAAAAGACACAGCTGTGAGTCTTAACAGGACAGACCAAGTTGTTGTTGTTTTTTTGTTTTTTTTCATTTTCTACCAGCTGGAATTTCTTTTGTTTGCGTGATGTTGTTGTCCTTGTCAAGAATATTTTTTTGAGTATGTGAGTGGAGTTGTAGTAGCTAGAGAGTGCATCAAACAAATGACCGTGATCCAAATCACTTGATCAAAACACTTAACAATTTGTGTTCAGCTTACTATTACCTTCAGTTAGTTAGATTGAAATGAGAAGTTCCCCATTCAAACCACAAATAGATGCAATTTTGCTCAAACATATTATTAACTCATATTGAATTTCAGAACGTGAACTGTATGTCATGTCAGTCCTGAACTTTTTAAACTGTTATCATTCAGGGGCAGAACTATCGCACAACCTTCTGTGTATATCTTAAATGGAAAAAAAATCAAGAATTTGGATAAAGTCCAATCGCCATGACACTGATGTCTGTCATATGTTACCTGCAGTACTGTATTTGTTAAAGATCCTGCTATAGCACTTAATATGTATATTTATTTTTTTTGGTTTCTTATTATTATCTACTTTGTAATAAAGTGAACCTTTTCCTAAATAAACTAAGTTAAATCAAATTATTAGAAGAGGTGGAAACAAATTTCTTGAGTTCTGGTAGAAAAAATTTAATGAAGAGATGCAATAAAGTGAGGATTCTTCCACCCACAGACATTCTTTTCAAATATTAAATTTCCAGTATTATTGCTTATATAATCCCTGAATTATGAATCCCCATGGAAGATATCTCTATTTGAGTCCTCCAGGCTTTTTCTTTTCTTTTCAAATGTCCTCCAAATAATCACTTTTCTGCTTCTTACAATGTATTTATGCCCATGGTACAAGCTGACAGTTTAATCATGTGCGCTAAATGCACATATTCAAGTTCAGGAGATAGCTGACCCAGAAAAGTATTCACAACTCTACACTGCTAACAATAGGAAGGTAAATAGGTCAGTCATTTTGCAGCGAGACATATCAGATATCACAGAGATAGCAAAGTTAAAGTAATGAGAGATGGATTCATTCATCTGTCTATTGACACACTAAATGTGTTGAGTTGTGAAATGAGTTATGTCTGATGTTCTTTCACCATCAGGAGCACAATAGGGTTTGCCATGATGAAAACAGAGGAATTACCTTGGTAACTTGCTTGTCTGAGAAAGGGTCAGCTTTTGCTCCTTTTTGGCTGAAAGTGCTTTCATCACCTTCCCTTCTTCAAAGTCACTGTTCATTTTTTAATCCAATAATGAGATGGGCAGAGAGAAATTTGATTTTTTATTAAAACTTAAATGAGTTTTTCCTCCTATGAAATACATTTGGGCACATTTGCCTTGTATTTTGAATGGTACAAAAAGCATAGTTTCTTTGCTGAGCATGGGTTAAAAAAGGCAACATAAGTAGCTTCTGAGGAGTGGACCAGCACACTATGGGATCATTCAAATTTAGCAGTGATGTCATCTTGTTTGAGCCAAAAGCCACATCCACCCAAATAGCTCTAGTCTGATTTGAAGGGCAGGTAAGTGATGAGATTTTGAGATCCTCCTGGACAAGCACCTCATCATGGAGCATTGATTGGAAATAGGATCTTTCCATCTCGGTTGAACAGCTCTGGTACAAGTGGTCAGTCATTTTGGCTTAAATTGTCAATGTCAAACCCTTAAATCACATAATTCCCATTTTAGAAGTAGTACATATGCCTGCCCTTTCATACCTAAAAAGAAAATGAAGGTAGACACAGAACAGAGAGCATTAAATCCGCTCACAGCCTCTCTTCCAATTCATTAGATTAGACGAGGCAGACAAACGTAAGGAAATTAGAGCCCAGAAAAGAGCAGTCAAAGAATTAGTCTCCTAAATAATATCCCCTTTACAAAGCTGGCACTGATAAGAGACTGTACGTTTTATACTTTTATACATAAAAATCATTAAAAAGGAAGAGTGAAATGGCAGTGATCCAAAAGACGGAGCTTTGAATTAATTCAAAAACCTGATAAAAGAAGATATTCAAGGTAGGTAAATTAGTGTGCATGTCAAATAAAGACATTGACAATTAATCTAAGCTGCTGATAGTGTAATACTTTCATTAAATTGCAAACCACTGGAATAGCTGGAGGGATTTTGGGGAACATTTCTTTGGTTGAGAGACTTGTGAAAGCACTCCCATGGTGGTGTTGAAGATGAGATGAAGGTGACTCCGAGGCCTCTTGTTTGATTAAAATAGCAGCGGGAGAAATTCATTTTTAACTGAAATGTTGTCTGAATTAGTCTTGGTGCAGACAGAGATTGCAGGGGGAGTGCAGCTAGAAGCAAGTTAAGAAAATGTTTTGTGATCAAAAGGTCAGTGGTTCTAATCCGTAGGGCCCCTGGGGAAAGTAAATGAATGATGCCTTCAACTCCCTCAGAAACTTCCATTGGAGTGCACATAAGCAGAGCACTAAAGCCCAACATAAGCATGTGGGTGCAAAAGGCTTAACCAAGCATTCAGCATGTCTGAATTCACAAATACTTGAATGAACCAAGACAGAAAATGAATTTAATGCAATGTAATACCAAATAAAAAGAAAGATACAGAAACAGCAAAAGACAATATGTCACGAAGACAAACACGCGGACTCAAGTGATGTGCTAGTAGAATATATGAAAGTTTTATTATCATTTTAGATTAGAGGAACTACAGTCCTGGCCAAATGTTTTGGTTGTGACTCACATTTTCTGTTTAACTAAGTTTTCTGTTTCAGCATTTTTTTTTTCTATTATAAACTGGGGTAAAAAAAACTTTGTAAAAAGTCAATATTTACATGTGTTCACCCTTCTTTTTTTACTTTTGCAGTTTGCAGTCACATTTAATATCAGTTTATAAGTCAAATCCTGACTGATAGTGATCCATTCTTGGCTTATCGATGCCTCAAGTTCATCCCAGTTTGTGGGTCTCTGCACACTCGCCTTTTGAGAATGAGCCATAAGTGGAAAATTTGGTAGCACTTTGAATTACAGCTGAGTAATAATATGGTAATAGTGTGGTAACATTATGGTAATACAGAAGTAATAACTGGTAATATCCTGTAATTACCCTGTAATAACCAGGTAATATCCTGGTAGTAAGACTGGGTACATAATTGACTAGAACTAAAGTTACAGGGTATAAGGGGCCTAGAACCCACAGAAATAAAAGGGAAACTAATATTGCAATAATATAGCACAATTTGGTAGTAGTCTGGTAATATTGTAGTAATTCAACATTTACACAATACAAAATATATATTGTGTATGATATGATAAAGCCCAAGAAATATTGCATTATTAGTTATAGGCTATATAACCCACCCCTAATCTCAGGGTGCTCCACTGTTGGCATGACACAGGACTCATGGTAGCGTTCACCTTTTTTTATCTAATAAGTTTTCCAGTTGTCACAAATAGGCAGAAGGGGCCTCATCTGATGACATTGCTGTAAACCAGTCTTCTGTTTTTCAGACCTTGTACTTTCTGTAGAAATTCAGTTTGTCCTTTTTGTTCTTCTTAGAAAAAAGTGACCTCTTTGCTGCCCTTCTTGACAGGAGGCCATTGCCTAATAGTCTTCATCTAACAGTGCAGAAACATTCACACCTGCCTGCTGCCACTGTAGTGCAGCTCTGCTCTGCTGGCAGCAGGATTTCATAGCTGACACCTGAAGAAAAGGTTTTTGGCTGAATTGTGGCATGATGCTCCATGTCCAGTGGCAATTGGTGGGCACTCCTTGATGTCTTGAAGCCTTTTTCATCATAGTTGTACCTCTGTCCTTGAAATTTTCAATGATCTGGTTCACAGTTCTTTCAGGTGCAATACTCTTAGCAGCCATTTTTAAGCATATAAGAAAATTTTCATACAAAGCCATGATGGCTGTGGAGGTTTCTTTAAAGGTAACTATTGCTGACAGGGGATGACCATGAATTCAACTCTCAGTTTGTTGTTAAATGCCATTCAAAGTGGTTATGTGATTTCCGCTGACTTATATGTACTCAAATTTTTCCCTGTGCCGACATGAATCCAAAGTAATGTTGGCTGACAATTTATGTTAGGACAAGTACAAAATAAAAACTGGCATTTAGTGAAAAAGTCAAAATTTATACCAAAAATATTTTTGGAATTTGGGTCATAACAGCAATATAGGAACATGAAAAGCCCACCATGAAAACTAAAGTAGCATTAGTTGAGTCTGACAAAACTTTTGGCCAGGAGTATACGGTGCAGTTTGACAATTTGGTTCAGTCAGTTTAAACATGTGCAATTGTCAATTATATCAAATCTGGTGCAGACAGGAATACAAAAAGTAGGCGATTAAACCTTGTTGCTATTGCAGGTTAGAATGTGATGTTGTGATTGATGTGCATTTCATTCACTATTCACTGTAGTTGCTTTGGCCATCAACAGAAAAGTACAAACAGTTCCCTGTCTCTAGTTTATATGTTTATGTTTATATCAAAGACATCTGGATAAAAGGTAATCACATTAAATGCCAAAATGCATTCATAGCACTTTGTCCACTATAATGTGCTCTATTCTTCTGTGTGACATTATCGGGATTCCAGGTTCCTATTTTTGTCAGCCAGGTCAGCCCTGCTCTGGGGATGAAAAGGGTTTATTATTATTATTATTATTATTATTATTATTATTATTATTATTATTATTATTATTATTATTATTATTATTATTATTATCAATAATGAGACTTTTAAGTGAAAATCCCAATCCATGTACTTGTAGTCCAAAGACTGCCTCAAGGTAATGCAACTCATAACAGGGGAGACAGATATTGTTAGAGTATGCTTGAGAAACCATTGCACCTTTAAATGTCGGATGCTTAGGTTAAACCACATGAAGTCAAGTTTAATCTATTAATACAAGCCCAAATTAAAATATACATTCATCATTTCAGGATAACTTGGTTCAAAGGAAATCCATACATGATTATCAATCAGTCCCTTTTCTAAACATGTAATTAAACACCACCTACAGTTTTCTTTAGTTAAGACTAATAATTAACAGCATACACATACATATTTCAAACTCTTTCTCTATTGCTAAATTCAACTAGATGTCCATAGTAGAATAATGACTCTTAATTAAGTCTCCAGTACTGTATCAGGCTGTAGCAGCTTCTCTCACTTTCAGTCAGAATAATCACATAATGAAGTGCTCACAGAGCTTTTTGATGCTAATTAATTACAGCATATTACACTTTAGCAAAGGCTGCTCATGTGTTTGTTCCACTTTATAAATGCTTCCTGTGCATTTGTCTCACAGCTGGTTATGAAAAAAGGAATAATATGTAATAGAATATGTCTGTCTCTAAGGATATTTTTGTTGTAACATTTCACATCTATGTTTTTCATCTAGTGAATATATCAACCAATTAGTACATTAGTACATTTCTAAATAAAACAGGCATAGGCCCAGTATGATGAAACCATGAAAAAAAATGTCTATTTTTGGTTCCAAAGATGTCACCCCAGATTTTTGGAATTTTGTTAAAGCTATATATTTTCTTTAATATATTGCACATAATATGTTTTAGCTAAGTTGCCATGAATTGCCAGGTTCTACAATTTCATTTTACTTTCAGTGCACCTCAGCCCAGCTGAGTAAGAAACACAAACTGCTATCAAAAACAGTTTCTTGAAAAGCTAATGGGTCTGTTTGTTTAAGAAACTAATGAACCCCACTCCACCTCCAAACCCCAGTTCATATTCAAGACATGTTTTTTGTCAGGAAGCTCTGTGATACACAGGATTTAAATTAACCTGCTGTATCTTGGCCTTGTTTCTCATGATTAAACTGCCAATACCGGTGACAAAAAATACACTACGTAGCATTATAAGGAAATATGCATTTCTTGTTAATTAGAAACACATCCGCATGTTTGCTCCATTTTCATTTGGCAAGTAATTTGTTGTCATCCTGTGGTGTGATTATAGGTCAAATAAGTAACACACTAAATGGGTTTTCACGGCACAAGCATTTGACTGTAAGTCACAAGTAATGAAATGATGAACCAAGTCATGGCGCAATCACAGGTCCACAGTACGGTGAGAAATAATGAAAATCATCACAGTGATGTAATGTCAATGAACATAATGGCTGCTGCTTGAGAACCATTGAGACAAGCACCCAGAGGAAGATTAAAGTCAGTCTGGAAGAATTGATGCCGTGCAATGATTTTGTCAAAGGGCTCATTTTTGGAAAGGTTGGTCACACATACACATTTTGCTATGGCTCTTCACCACACACTAATCGCAGACAAAGATTGATGGAAATACATCAACTGTCTAATAACAAAATGTTTAGTAAAATTTTGGGAATTATGGGTAATGAGTACTTGGTACATTTTTTGTATACGTCATTGTATCATTTTCATGAAAATGAAATGAAATGAAAAATATGTTATTTATCCCAGAGGGAAATTGCTGGAAGGACTGAACAAGTACTGTCTGTAATAATTAGAACCCTTATTCCAAAAATGTTAGGACACTAAGGGCCGGATCTACCAAGGTCCCAATCTGGGTGTAGTAATTTGCCCGTGCAACCTAGAATTTTGCACGTTGGGCTGGACCACAGTTTGCGGGTGATTTACTAAGATTGATTGCACAAATGTTGGCAGGTGCAAACGTGTTGGAAACATCCTATTTAAATTAGGGTTTTCATGTTTAGTGGTTTGCAGCACGGCGAATTTGGAGAGAAGAAAGCGCAAAATGAAACTGACCCGGCGAAGATGGAGATATTAGTGGAAGAGGTAAATGGAAAAATGAAAAAAATAAATGAATAAATATTAAATGAAAATAATACAACAGGTATCCCTGCAGAGCCTCAAAAGCCGCTAGTTTATGAGGACAAGGATAACGAGTTGCTGCCTGTGTTGTGCCAAGATGGTCTGACATCTACTACGAGGTGCGTCTTCTGTGACATTGCCATGAGGCGGGATATTCGGGCCACGGCAGCGCTGTATCCGGAGTAACAATGGTCATTAATGTCGCGGCGAGAGGGCTCAATGCTGGGGTACAGGTAGTGGTGGGGCTCTCGATACCAGCAGGTCTTGAGCGACTTGAAGAGGGGAATAGCACACACAGGAGGTAGAGAAAGGAGAGCAGTGTGCTGGAGCTCTTCTTCAGCCTAGAGGAGAGGAGCGCACTGTGCATATCCAAGTAAAAGATGTGACAGGAGCAAAAAAGGGAAAATAGAAAGATGTAAATAATGTCAGATTTAATAACCATTGAGCTAAGCGGTGAATCTTCTGTTTCATTTATATAAACTCAGGTCGAATCGTGGTGTTTGTTTGTTGTGTTGATTGTTATTGAATTGAAGTATGAAAACTAAAGGCATTGCCTCCACCGATCATAAGAAAATAATGTAAATCAGACTGATGCGCGTCTGCACTCCTGCAGAATTCAGCTGTCTCCGCTTTCATCCACAGGGCAGCCAGTTTGCACATGCCTTTCAAAAGTGTTAAATATAGGCGCAGAAACAGCTGCTGCACTTTTAGTAAATCACACTGCGTGTGTAAGGTTGATTTATTTGCATCTACTCCTCCCAGTATTTTCCACATTCTGGCAAAAATGCCCAGAATGCATATTCATTCAAGGCAAACGTGCTAAATAGAGTGCAGGTGTTATTTTGTGTGTGTAAGAAGCGCAATCCTCGGTGCGTCCCTTTAGTAAATCATCTGTAACATATTTTTTGCGTGTGCTGCCAAGTTTGCATACATTTTAGCACACGCAAACCTTTGATAAATCCAACCCTTAGTGTAAAAAGAATCAGAATGCAATGATTTAAAAATCTGGTAAATAGATATTTTTTCATAATGGAACAGAAAAAGCACATCAAAAGATGAATGTGAGACATTTTATTATTCAATGAAAAATATCATTGCATTTTGATCTTGATGGCAGCAACACATCTCAAAAGTCTGAAAAGCAAATGGTGCCAAAAAAAAAAACAGCTGAAGGAACATGTTGTAATTTATTAGGTTTTTGGCAGCAGGTCAGTAACATGATTGGGTATGTAAAAAAAGAAAAAAAAAGATCACCTTAGAGAAGCAGAGTCTCTCAGGAGTAAAGATGGGCAGAGGCTCAGCAACTTGGATCCGACTGAGTTTACGAATTGTGAAGCATTTTAGAATAAGGTTCTCTAAAATAAAATTGTGAAGACTAAATATGCCATCATCTACAGAATAATATATCATCAACAGGATTTAGGGAATCTGGAGGCATCTCTGTGCACATGCACACAGCTGAAAATCAGTACTGGGTGTTAGTGAACATGGACGTTGGTGCCTTCAGCAGTGCTGCATTAAAAACAGACATGATTCTGAAACACAGTTCACTCTGCTATTCACAAATGCAAGTTAAAGCTGTGTCATGGAATGCTATATGATATAAACTACAAGTGTCATGGTTCTAGGGTTTTGGTTTATGTCTGTCATGTTTAATTTTGTTTCTTCCCCTTGTCTATTGTATCCTGTTTTGCTTCCTGTTCAGTTAGTTCACCTGGTTTTGATTTTGCTCATGCACTTCACCTGTCGCTCGTTAGTTCCTCTGTATCTAATCTCCCCTGGTTTTCAGTTCATTCTGTTGGTTTCCTGTTGTTTTTCCCTGTAGTTTGGTGTCAGTCTGCTCTTATTTTGGATTAAACCGTCTTCATTACATTTCACCTGCCTCGTTGTTCTGCATTTTGGGTCCATTCTTCCACGCTTACCACGACAACAAGATACAGAAATCCCATCAAGTTGTTTTGGGACAAAGCTCCTTGAAAATGGACTGAGGCAAAGTTTGAAATGGTTCTGCAGTCAGAAAAATTTTAAATTAAAATTTTTTAGAAAATCATGGCCGTTATTTCCTCCAAACTAAAGAGCAGAGGGACTGTTCAGGTTGTTATCAATACTCGGTTCAAAAGCCTGCAACAGGTTTATGATCCTGCTGGCAAAAATCTTGTTATCCATCCATTTTCTATACCACTCAGTCCATTTCAGAGTCGCTGGGGAGCTGGAGCCTTTCCCAGCAATTAGCAGACGAGAGGCAGGATACACCCAGGACCAGTTGCCAATCTATCGCAGGACCAACACGGAGACAAACAACCGCTCACACTCATTTCTAGGGAGAATTTAGAGTGACCATTAATGATGGGAGGAAGCCAGAGTACCTGAAGAAAACCCATACATACACAGGGGGAAAACATTAAAACTCCATAAACTCCTTTTTGAACCACTCCCCAGCTGAGGCTCGAACCATGTTAAGATTTTTGACTGGAGCTGATACATATATATCATACACTAAATGACTCATATTTTGAATCATATTTTGAATTGACTTATAAAACATACAAATTATTGTGATTAATTAAAAAAAAAAACATGCATATTATTACTTAAATTGGTTCAACTATATTAACCTTGGGAGTGATTTTAAATTATGGTTGTTTCATTTGTTTCTGTCTTAAATATGTGATGCACGAATGATCTGTACCTGGATAATCTCCTAGAATAAGAATAAATGGATCTAAAACATAAATTAATGGATGTGTTCCATTTTACACAATATTTTTAGAATTGGGGTTGTAATAAGAATGAACATAATACTTTTTTTAAAAATCAGCAACTCATTCAAATAGAGCCACATTTATTCAATAAATATTAACCTGAATCAAATATATATTGAACTTCTAGTTGGGCTCCAATAAGGAATAAGCAATGTTTGTACGTGTAAACAGCTATTATAAATCCAGGTTTATACAGCAAATTCTGCCTCACATACGGCCCTTCTTGCCAGAGCCAACAGGAGAGTAGACTCCATCCTTCAGGTAATTTGTGTGAGAGTGAGCTGCCTGCAATTACCTGCCATCTCTCACCATCAGGGGCCACACTGCAGCCTCAATGTCAGTCAAGAGGCTCAGCTCATGTGGAGATGCGATGACCTTTGACACAAACACAGGCATCCATACAGTATTTCTTTGTCTTCGCTCCTATATACATTGTCACTACACACACACGAACACACACACTCTAACTGTATAGAGTGCCGCCGTGCCTTGATGAGTTCCTGGCTACAGAGGACTCAGTAAGTCACACAAGGCTGTTCTGCTCTGTTTGGCATTATTCTTGCCAGTTTGCTCTGCCTCTGACAGGAAGACAGCCAAGAATCATGGAATCAGCCAGCTGGAAAAGAAAAACTGCGGCAATTCATTGCATACAAGTTTTTTTATTTGGTTTGATTTTTTCAGTTACGACACTAAATGCCTCTGCAGTGAAAGTAATGTGCACATGGAGCGATGGCCCCACTCATTAAGCGCTATTAAAATGCATAAACACAAAAGCGACAGGAAAAAAAATGCAAATTTATCTAAACTCGATCAGAACATAACTTCTATTCATACAGTAGCCTATGTCAGACCAACAAATACTAAGAATTGTTTTGTATTGCCTTGCTCTGGGAAGTATTTGCCACTCCTGTTCATTGTAAGTGGCTAAATTAAACAATAAGCCATTAGTTTGCCAGCCAGTAGATGTAAGGTGTAATGATGGACTCACAAAGGGCCGGCGACAACAGAGTAAAGTGGAAGATTATAATAGTTTTTACAGATGTTCAGACTGATAAAGAATGCTGGCTGGAGAGGGATTCTTGATGTGTCTCAAAAATAGAGAGACAGATTAGTAGTCTTCTACTGTTTAAGAATTCCCTCAAAATATGGGATCTCACTTGTGGAGATGTGTAGAGAAGGCCCAGGTTTGTCTTATGTGATGCTGCTGCAATGAGGTTGTTAGTGGTAGCCCGAGCAGGAAGTATCAAAGCCAGGATCTAGAGGTTGCACCTGCTTTTCAAAAGTGTTAAATATAGGTTGTGTCAGAATATGTCTAATTCAGCATTCATCTTGCATCCTGTCTCTTCTCTGAGCTCTCTCCAGCAGGGAAAAGTCAGTCTGATGGTGACTCTTGTCTTAAATCTTGCGCTGTTCCTTTATTTTTTGTCTTCACTTTATCTGATAATGTCTGATAATGTTTGATTTTTGGTTTGTTTGTTATTTTGCTGGTTGTTTGTTTGTTTTTTGTTGAATCTGCCATGGCGTGCATGAAAAATGGCCAGTGTGTTGATATGCAGTTGCTGGCATGGGACATGATGCCATAATGCAAAACACAGCTGTTACATGATGCTACAAGCTGGAACTCAAAGCTGTGAAGTGCAGTTCTTAAACCCCGAGAAACTGCAGGGAGGCCCAGGAATGTGCATATTGAATGTCAGTGTGCCATCAAAACGAGAGTTTTAAGTTTGGAAACTTACTGTATGTCGTATTGCTTTAAACAATGAAATGTAAATGTCTATAGAACTTTGCTCAGGACTAAAAAGTTCAGTATCATCTACAATACAACAAATGTTTTAAATGATGGTGTATAATTTAGTAAATCAGTAGTCAGTTGGGCATAGTAATTTGTCGAATTTCACTTGAGGATTAAACATAATTTTGTAGTAGCATATTCCAGATTTCCGTTTATAATAGCATACATATGGAGCAGAGTAGTACTGTCAAATAAATGCCTTGCAACGTGGACATCATAAAAGTAATTTAAGTTTTTCTTTTTGCAAAAATGTGTTAGCTCCAACATTACTGTGTTATTAACTGTCTTTTATGGGCTCAATTATAACTGTCTGCCTGTTTGTCAAAATACGTATTTTTTTTAAAGTTTTTCTTTTTTCAGATTTGAAAAGGATAATTTGTGTAAAAATGTTTGACAGTTTTTGACAACTTGTAGTTTTACAACAAACTGAGGACAACAACTGCATTTCTGACTATAGTCAACTCAGCATCTTTGCAGAGAGAATTTCTGCTTCCAGGTCTGCTTTATCTGATTAGTTGTACAAACACAATCAGCTTTCTCCTAGAGCTAATGAAATCTGTTTCTCAAAAAGAATAAATGTAAAAACTTTTCTTTCAGTAATCTTAGTTTATAAAACTAGGCAAGCTCATTACTTAGAGGCTATCTATCTATCTATCTATCTATCTATCTATCTATCTATCTATCTATCTATCTATCTATCTATCTATCTATCTATCTCTGTCTGTCTGTCTGTCTGTCTGTCTGTCATTAATTCCATTAACCTGTCAGAGAAATTAGAACATGATTGCCTGTTGTTTTGTTTTTGTTCTTTTGCTTTTTCTTGAGTTTCTGCACATTTTTATTCATATATGGTACGGATTGTCCCTTTTAACTCTGCCTCTGAATCCAATTTTAATGAGTCAGCAAGAGTGGAGTCCATATATTACAGGGCCTGACAGATGTGACATTTCCAACAGAAGGGTGATGGGAAATGTAACAAGAGCTGTTGTTCTACAGAGCACTAATCACTCATTCCCTCCTGCCAACCTCCTCTCTCTCTCAATCTATCCACCCTCCATCTTTACTCTGTCTCCCCTCTCTATAATGTCTGTAGTCGGATACCGAGTTCTGGGATAAGATGCAGGCGGAGTGGGAGGAGCTGGCGCGGAGAAACTGGCTGACAGAAAACGAGCAGGCACAGATTCCCTCCAGTGTATCTCCACACGAGAAGGTCACTGTCATTAAAAGGTTACACTCTGCATGAGCAAAAATATGTCCTGATGTCACTGATGTAGTGATAAACAATACTTACAGCCTGTGTACTGTAAACAATGCCTGCATTTGTTCATCCATACACAAAAAGAGGCACTGTCTAGATTAATTACTCCTAATATGGCTGACAGTAAAAGTCATTAAGGGATACTTTGGCAAGTTTGTATAAGATACTTCCCCTTGCCCATATTAAATATTCTATTCACAAAAAGTTGTTCTAGATTGCAGCACACACCCTTTGCAAAGCATTTATTCAATATTACAGAACACAGAAACTTCTGCCTTGTTTGTTATTTTGCATGTGTTATTTGATATTTTAACACCTTAATTTAGCTTGAATCATCACTGTGACAGAAAAGTCAAGGCAGCAGTGGAGCAGCAATTTCTTTGTTCTGCAAAGTAATGTAACTCATAATCCCTTTTATGGTAAATGCTGTTTTTTCCAAAGTATTCACAAAAAGACCATGTTGGAATAAGATGTAATAAAGCTTATTTGACAATGGTGCATGTGGCTGAACAGTGTAATTCACCCATCAGCTGACCCTCTCATAGCGGGAAATCACATGAGATCAGACTTCTGGGCTTTTTGATTGATCCCAGCGCAAAGTTCTTCCAGAAAAGCAGTTTCAAAGTCATTGAGCTCAAACGCATGCAGTACACCAGGGTAATCGCAGTTTGAAAATGCAAAGTTTAACATTTAAAGAGAACAGACAAACCCTGAGGAACTCAGCCCAGGTTTGATGTGAAGCAGAAAAGATCAATTCCTCCTGCTTGTGCTTTGTTTAAATATACAACAGCGCAGGACAGTTGCGCTGGTTTGCATCTGAATGTGGAGGAGGCAAACTGACATTTCCACTGTCCCTGTTTCTTGTTTTTTTTTTGCTGACAGGGTTACTACTTCCACACAGATAATCCTTATAAGGACTTACCTAATGCTTTTGAGGAGGGACTGAAGAAATCTCGCGAGGGAGATCTGCCAAATGCTGTGCTTTTGCTGGAAGCAGCCGTCTTACAAGACCCTCATGATTCAGAGGTGAATTAATTTAGTACTCACACATGCACACACATGTTAACATCCGCAATCTTTTTTCCCTTATTTGCCTTGGGTAACCTGGGGTATATTCCTATTTTCAAATGTGAGTTATTTTGAGAAGGGAAGGAATTTATAGTACAGAAAGCCAATAGAACTAAAGTCCACTTCTGGTCCACTACACGAAATCACTTAAAGCCAAATCCAACCCAACTCACTGCACTTCATGCTGTGGAAAGTTCCAGAGGAAGAATGCCTCACTGACCACAGGCTGCGCAAAGCTGATTTAGTAGGCAGCACCCACAGGCTTGACCCTGATTGCTTGTAGCAGGCAAGAGTTGTTTTTTGGGGGTTTTTTTTAATTCATTTTAAAAGAGTTGTTTATTGTTGAAAAAAAATACTCAACTTGCTCTTGATGAGTTTTCCATTTGCCCAGGGAGCTGAATAAAATCTGTATTCTGTAGGTTTTTTCAGTTTTTTGTAGGGGGGGGGGGGGGGGGGGGGGGGGGGGGGAAGGGGGAGGGGGGGAGGAAGAGAGAGA
>JBBBVU010000015.1:15744312-15755998 GCA_037177055.1 Atherinosoma microstoma | reverse complement strand
ATATTTGCATTTGAGGCCTCCATGAAGCATTTGTTTTTAATCCTCCACGTGTTCATTTCTGTGATGTCAAAATGTTGTTAGCTGTGCCATAGGTTGGGGTTCATGAAAGTGATTAATCCATGTTTGGTTCATTTTTGTCTCACTCATTTAATTCAGTGTGTATCAAAAGAATTGGTTCAATGTATCAAAACACATGTAAACAAATGCTATTTTGATGGACGATATTAGATAATTATATACTTTATATACAACCATTTATTTATTAACAGACCTACTATAATGCATATTATCCTCCCTATATAACCACAAGGAAAGCATTAGCACCTTTGAAAATGTAGATTATGAAAGTAACCTTTTAAAATAAATTCTTGTTATACATTCCTTCTTCTTTGTGTCTGTATTTGTTAAAAAAAAAAAAGGTGAAGAGGCCAAATCTCAACAAAGGTGTAGTTTATTAAATTATTCAAACATTGTAAAGTAAACAGTTGCACTGCCCTGACTCTATTCATGTACATTGAAGCCATAAATGGATAAATGCCTACATTACAAAAGTTAACTTAAAATATTCCCTCAAAGAAAACTAATCAAAATTAAAGAATTGGCACAAACTTGTTTGCAAAAATGCAGCAGAGTAAAAACAAGTGAAGTACATTTTTACCATTTAGTTAAATGGAAAAAAAGAGAGAATAAAACTCACTAAAGTACAATTGTACAATCCAAATGACTAAATGTCAATGTCTAGTGCACATGCTGACAATGAAACGGCTTTTTTATGACAAATTGAAACTTCGTTTTTGAAGAGGAAGAATGGAAGAGAGACCAACCTGAAGGGAAAGCTGAACAGACGGGACATAAAATACAAAAGACAATACCAGAACCAGGAGGGTGCGAGGAACTAAAAAGGTGCTGAGATATAAAAGACATTGCACAGATTATCTGGACACATTTATGACTAACCATCGTTAGGCAAGACGATTTAATCATTTATCTGCTGATCATGAGGAGCAGAAACAACACTTGCATAGAGACATTCAGTACAGTATTCCCCACTGCATAGACATACTCTGCAGCAGTTTATTAAGAGGTTGAGATTTGATACAAGTGAAGATTTGCTCAGGGAGGTTCAGGCACAGAGTTGTTAAAGGGGAGCACTGCACAAAGAAGGACTTATTCTGTGGATATTTATCTTAATGTTATCTTCTCTGTAAAGATATTAATCAAGGAAATACTTTAGATGAGGTTCTGGCTCTTAATCATTTAATTATAATCCAGTCACCAACTTCCAGAGATATATGTCAACACCTTTTTTTTTTTTAAACAGACACAGGCATTCAGTTCAAGATCATCTGTACATAAACAAATGTCCCAACATTAAATCCATCCTAAATAATTCCAGTACAGGGTAAAGATGACGAAACACAAAAAAGGCCATTTGTGTTGTTCACGGCGGTTATTTTGCTTGTTAAAGCTGGAGAGAGGTTCAGATTACAGTGAGCACCATAAAGTTATACATTCAGCACTGCATTGGATCCATTAGCACATTCACTGTAGAGGAGATACAGATCTCTTTGCAGCTTTTATCATACTGTTGGTTCAAGAATATACTTGGATGTGATGCATATTGCTCTAGATATGGTAAATGTTGAGATGCATAAATGAACCAACTGACCTGAAAATTGGCGACAAGTAAAACAAAACATTTATTTTACCTTCTGGGTCACAGTCTGAATCTGTCAAGAGTGATAAAGGAAGCAAACTGCAGCAGCTGCAGCTGGGTTAAAGTATGCCTAGAATGCAAATATTTTGCAATTTGGGCAAAAATAATGAAAAAAAAAAAAGAAAAAGTTAATTGCAGCATTGAGAACTTATACTGTATATTACTAACATGTACATAACTGACTTAAAAACCATCTTTAAAGAAACTCATATTAACCAAATGCAATACTGTAACAGGATTAACTGCTTTAAAAGTACTGAAATTTAATTCAAGGTATCACATTCACTTGCTTGTAGTGTAATCTACATGTTAGAGTCCACTTTTACAGCATCAGGTGCAGAATATGAACTTGTTTTAGTCAAAAAGTGCTTTTGGAAAAAAGTAATAAGTTCACAACTCAGCCAGCATGTTGGGTGCAGAAACTTTCTCCTTGAAAGTGACAGATCATTCTCCAATTAAAACTTGGGTTGTATTGAGACATTTAGCCAGTAATACTCAACACCCATTTCCAACCTCTCAACCAACTCAAACACAATCTGTTATCGGGTTGTTGTTGTTTTTTGGTTATAAAATGGAAACATTTTCATTCTTTTTGTCATTCAGTCCCCGCACAATGAAAACATTCATTGTAATTCAAAATTAAATAGAAAAAAAGCCACCAGCAGCATTGTAAATCTTGTCTGTAGTTGCAGTTCAGGGTTGGCAGTGAAGCACTGCTATCTCAGTTTACATTTATAAAATGTAGCACTTTGAAAGTAGCTGAAGGCAGAGAGGAAGAACAACCAGATTTGATATGTGATGTTACTTTGTGTACAGAGCCGTCCAGAAGTAGAAATTGCACGAATCCCTCCTTACTTACACGAACAAGTTTGCCTATTTTTAAATTTTTTTTTTTTTACATAAACAACGAATTACAGATTTAAAGCATAAACACAACAAATGCACAAAAAGCACATTGCTCTCCCTTTTTGACCAGTAATCCTAGTTGCTCCTGAATGGCATCACAATAAGGCGAGCAGCTGATCTGAGAGGTTTCTTCCAACATTTCCACTGCAGCTGTTATTACAGATGTCTGTCAGTCTTCTGGGTGAAAGACTGTGGTTATTTAAAGATTGCAGGGGGGGCGGCGGCGGGCAGTAACTTTAACTGCTAGACAATCGATGGTAAAAGTAGATGTAGCCCAAGTCCTTTGGAGGTCTTTCTGACAAGCACACTTTGTGGTCGTTGTAGATCACCCACCTGCATCAAGGGAAACGTTTGAGAAAGGTACACATCATTTTATTTTTCCTGAGAAAAGCTGTCAAATTTTCACTTTTTTCCAAACCTGACTATGTGGATAAAGAAATTTCTAATGTTAAACATCAATGCATTTTCATAAAACTCGTAATAACAATTTCTCAAAGTCAATTTAAAGATAAAATACCACTATTAGAAACTAATCTCTTGGATTTATGTTCCACAAATAAATGAACTGTGATTTAGTAGCACTGTCTGAAACCCACCTTCCCTCCTTTTTGATGTGACAAACATAATGTCCAGACATTGTGGAGGCTCCCATGTGGCTGATGAAGGCAAAGAGCTCATAACCTGAACAAGAGAAAAAGACACAACTAGAATGACTCATCACGTTACACATTTTAAGCAAACACAGGCATTTCACTTTCTTTCTTTTTTTCCTCAGCTCCGCATATCAAAGGAAAGATAGCAAAATAAGTGGATCTACTTAAATCAATATTTCATGTAGTTTATTTTAATAAACCATTAGGGGAAAATTTCACTTTACATTTCTGTACAGATAAAACATTATTGTACAAACTATATTATAGCTATATTTCCAATAATCCTTTTTTTGAATGTTTAACTTACTTAAAATCGTAATAATTCAATTAAAGTTTTTACATTTAAAAACATTTAAAAAAATTTAAAGGACATTATTTGTGGAAGGTATTGAAACTGAGGAGCCAAAACAGTGCCAAGTCATGTTTTTGATGCACTGTACTCAAAGCTGGTCTGGCAGAGAAGCATCAAAGCACCTTCTGCATCATTGCCAGGTTTTATTTGAGGCTGCACTGGCAGAAAGGAAGTTTGTAATATCCTGCTAAAACTGAAAATCCAGAGGAAAACATACTCTGTGATATATGGGATGAATCTAATCTCATAATGGGTACAAATGTTCATTACATGGGTTACAAAACCATTTGTGAGTAACTTTGGGTACTTGCAAATGTTTGAATACACATACAAATATCAAGCATTTTGAACATGTGAAATAAATTTACACATGCACACATTAAAAACTGCGCAAATATTCATATTCTGAAAATAGATTTTCACCCTCAACCACACAGATGTGATCTTTTTAAAGTTTAAACACCTTTCTCTGCATACAGATTGTTGAACTTATCTGCACTCATGGTCTGACATGCACGAATCAGATTACATCTGCACACGGATTAGTTCGTGTGGAGTTTTGACACTCCTTTTGCAGCCACAGACCTCTCACAGTTCCACAAATACATGCAGCGTTTAAGTCCTCCTGGAAAGGTGGGTCATCTGGATATTATCAGATCCAAGAGATATTTTCCTCTATAGTTATTTCAAAGTGGGGACAACGCTTTAACTGAAGACAGAATTGTTCATTGTCTCTTCATTAGTAGTTTATGAACAGTTTATGAACAGGTTTCTAACAAGAATGAGGTTGATGGCAAAAATCTGCTTGTAAAATATGTATGTTTGTGCAGTCTGTAAAGTACATATGTGTAAAAAAATATGTGTGGACTCAAACACATATTTGCAAATACCCTAAGTACTCACAAATTGTTTTGCATGTCTATAAATAATGTAAAACACCATTATATAACTAATTTCAACCCAAACAAAAATGTTCTGGACACAGATCCAGGATTATTTTCTGGTGAAAGTGGTTTGAAGTGTAAATTATATACTACAATCTTTTTCAGGACATTTCTGTTGTATCTCTATAAGCCATTGTTTTGTTTTTTCTGGTTATACTGCTTGCTAACAGGCTGATAAAATACTATAAAAATGAAGATGAGCAAAATATAAAGGCAGTAAGTGAAACCACTCACGTCCTGGTCCGTCTTTGACTCGTGGACCTGGCGTCTCTCTGTCTGGAGACAATGTTGGGTCACTGTGCGAGTTGGCGTTGGAAAAGGTATTGTCATTTGGCTCGGTGTCAGCCATGTCTGAAAGGGCATCGCTTTCCTCCTCTTCTGGGTGGGTGAAGATCCAGTCAAGCGCTCGCTCAAGATTATTGTTCTGGAATATGATTAGAATAACATAAAAAGTGTGAACTTACTGATATTTCTGTACCATAATGTCTTTAATATCCCACAAATTTTTGTTTTTAATTGCACCTTATTGTGTATGTTGTTGTTTTTTATATTTTGTAAAATGCGATTCATTGTATAATGCAAGTTTGTAATATATTCTTTATTGTTGCCTCTCGCCCAGACCATCATTGCAAATGAGAATTAGTTCTCAATTGGCTCACCTGGTTAAATAAAGGTTATAGTTAAATTTAAAATTTGCCTATCTAACATATGCCATAGTACAGCCATGCTCTTAGCATATTCTGAAGAAAAACAGATGGCCTGTAAATATAGTCAGGATTAAGGATAAGAAAATCTATTTGATTAAGTTTTTTTCTCTGTGTTTGCCACTCTGTTCTATCTAATATTTTTTGTTAAAGAAAGAAAACAATCATATGTTAAACATGTTAAATGAGCAGTCATTTATTGGCATGGTGGGAGGCATCCAGCTTAGCTGTATTACCCCTGAAGATGTTTCTCATTTAAAACAGAGGTGTGATTCCTGGAGGATGTGAGTCCAAGACAGTTTGGATGATTCTGTCTAAGCTTCCTGTCTATGAGGTCACAGTGGTTGAAAAGATGTACATCGTACTAAATATGGACTGACAATAGACCAGCAGTGAGACCACTCTCTGTTTCACACCTCCATCCCCCAGGAGAAATATCTGTTGTTTGCTTTTTTTCCACTTCAACAACATGGTGGCTGGAAGGGAGCTCAGTGGCATTACTGATGATAAACAAGAAAGCCTGCTGTCTATTTTTGTGTCTTACTAACAGTCTGCAGGGCTATTTTTGCTGAGGGGGCAGTTTGAAATATGAAACATGAAATGTGAGAATGAGGGGCCATTTCAAAACAGAAGAGTGAATTAATGTACAGCAGCTGCTCTCAATTTGGTTAAAATTTAAATGAATACTTTAAATTGGTAAAATATGTGTATTTGAGCAGCACCTGTAAGAAGCAATATTAAAATAGCTCCATGCGTCACTGATGTGTGAAATGGTAAACAGACTGTCCTTATGTATCGCTTCTCTAGTCACTTTTACACTACATGTCACATTCAACCATCCATACTAAGTGCGTTCTATCACTCGCAATCATTCCCCAGTAGACACACCGGGAGGCAATGTGGGGGTTCAGTGTCTTGCCCAATGACACTTCGGCATGTAGTCAGAGGAAGCCTGGAATCGACCCTCTGACTTTCTGGTTGGCAGACAACTGCTCTTCCTCCTGAGCTACAGCCGTGCATGGGTGTGTTCAGGTGCTGCTAGGACTATCTGTAAACACCATGTGGAGCAGATATCTTTAATCACACTGACGTAAAGGAGCTATTATACTTGCTGCTGGAAAGTGAGCAAGTAGGTCAGCTAAGCCTCTTTATGACTTACAGAGTTTGGCTTTTCATCATGTCACTCTCTTTGCCCTCTTTTCAAAAGCCATCTCACTTTATTCCCTTCATTCTGCTTTGATGCGATCTCAGGATACCACTTTTAGTCTAACTTCTAAGTTTCCTTAAGTTCCTGAGTGGGATTAGTTTTGTATTTTAATGGTAATGTTGTGTTTTATTTCTGCACTTTTCAGTGAGAATTTCCACACTGTGCAGGTGGATCTTTGTCCTCACATTTTCTCTTGCTCAAGTCTATCTATTATGGTCTCCATGAGAAGTGCACTAAGGATTTATGCACCGCCACCAAAAGACTTTTTTACTTTATCAAGTCATTCACGATGACCATCTCTGCCCACGCTGCCTGCCAAACTCACCATGTGTTCAGTCAGAATAAATCACTGTTATCACTTCCATAAACATTAGAGAACAGGAGAAGACACTAAGTCACTTTTCTTTACAACAGAAAATGTAACAGCCCTGTGACAGTTAAATAAATAATTGTAAAAGTTTAAAAGTTAAACTAATCTGAATTATTAGCAATAAAACCAGAATATCTGGAGGATGCCTGTGCCAGTAAACAGAAAAATGGAATATGGTGAGCAGAAGACTGACTGTGGCTTTGAGTGCTCGGATAGTGTGAGTACGGGGGAAGCCCATTGATGTGAGGATGGCTATGCTCTCCTCGGGAGGCGAGTTGTCCAGTGGAGTGGCACCCATGGGGCTGTCAGAGGTGGAGAGACCGGGATCCATCATAGAAGGCAGAGCAAGCGGTTCAGCAAAGTCTGGGAAGAGATAGAGAATAATTAACATCCTTAAATCTATTTGTTGTTGCTTGGATGTCAAGCTAATCAAAAGTTTTACATTCATTTGCCATTTTTATGTCATTTCTTTGAAGATGACAACATGCTGCACATAATAATTTGCTAGTAGGAGATTAATTGTAAAATTACTTCTGGTTTTGTTAATGACAAAATTGTTTAAAAATGTCATTGTTTTGTCATGAGACGTTTGGCTTGTTGGATGGGCCAAGCAATGAGTGGTTATCAAGAGATCAGTAGGAAGATGTACTGAAATAACAAGAGAAAAGCTAAAAAGTTGGAGACATGAAGATTGGACAGACAGTTTTGCTTGTTTACATACGTGGTATGCAAAAAAGAAAAAAAGGAACTGCTAATTTATTCTAAAACAATAAACTAAAATGCTGATTGTTTTTCATGGTTGTATAAAACCATTAATTTTATGTCACTGTGAAAAAAGGGAAAGGAAGACACTTTGGTAGCTGCAACTGTGTGTTACCAAGCAACTGATCTGCTAAATGTTGCTCAAGATTTCCCGATGGATTAATAATTATTTGTTTTGAATAAATGACTTTTTTCTCCGCTGCATGTTGATATTATGGAACCTTGTCAAATATGCGTGAAAATGAACCCTGTGAGGTTGGTTTTATAAGAGCTAGAAGGATGGTGATAGCAGGATGAGAAAACCATCGCTTCTTGGAGCTTGCTTCTTTAATACACTGCAGTTTAATCACAGAAGTTTGATGCTGATGCTGACCTTGCTTACAATTCACCACAGGCATGAACTGAAATATGAAATATAACACAAACATGCAATGTCCCTTAGATACACCTTTTGTATTGAAAACAGTTATATTCTATAA
The DNA here is from genome assembly GCA_037177055.1 of Atherinosoma microstoma. Classification (NCBI taxonomy): domain Eukaryota; kingdom Metazoa; phylum Chordata; class Actinopteri; order Atheriniformes; family Atherinidae; genus Atherinosoma; species Atherinosoma microstoma. Next base: position 15,747,904 of record JBBBVU010000015.1, on the reverse strand, counting down.
TTAAACCATTATTCAATCATATGACTCAATTGAGAACAAATTTGTATTAACAATGACAACTCAGTAAATGTATGTCACTGGTAAAAGTGCTAAAAATCTATGTGAAAAAAGCATATGTATACTAGTTGATTTTTTTACCCACCAACACTACTTCTAAATAACTGTTAACCACAAGTGAAGAGTGAAGTTGTTGTTTTTTTACAAAGAGATAAACTGGCAAGGTGAGACTCCTTTGTTAAAAACCCTTTCAAACTCAGGAGAATGTGTGGAGGAGCCAACAGCAATCCAGAAATAATTCCACATTTTAACCCTGAACATTTCAGAAGGTTCTTCATGCTCTTTCAACAGCTTCAAATGGAAGTAAAGTGACCCTCAACCCAGGAACAAGGGCACTCATGATGGAATTACACCATAAACAGAGCCCTCATTACCGTCCCTGTCATAAATGAAAATGCATACTACTTATCACTCTCTACCATCTCCATATGAGCCTCCTTGACTTGTATCACTCCTCCTGCCCATAATACCGATGCTACCACAAGTCTGTCTTTCAGGTTGAAAATAAAAGATAAAAAACATAATAGCTAGGTGTTTACATGTTGGTCTTCCCTTTCTGATCTAAAGTATGAAAGCTTTAATCAGTGTTTGGCTCTCAAACACATCCCATAGTCACATGGCGTATTTTACTCAATTCACAAAGATAATTTTGACAAATGCCTGAACTTAGAACTCGGGGGTTTGGACACAAATTGTACTCGATCACATTAGCGAGGTACAGAAGAAGCACAATTTTTCTTCATTGCTAAGACTTCCCTTCCTTCCTCCTTGTCTCAAAGGTGTTTACAGTGTTTTATGTTGTCATTTTCTGAGCAAAGTCAACGCAACACAAACAGGACGCACCTGATTAACACTAACCACTGAAATTGCCATGCCATCCTACTTACTGACGAGCCAATAACAGTCAAGAAGCTTAAAATCAGCTAGTAAGACTATCAGGCCAATTATCTGTGTATTTCTATTTCTAGAGCAAAATGGCAGTGTGCTCCGAACCATGCTCTTCACAAGGTTACATTATGAATTCATCTCACAACACGTGTTTAGGGTTAGCTTAAAATATGTACACCATTATTCTCTCTGCTGCTACCAAGTGGCCTTTTCTATTTGTCTAAAAATTTTCCAATTAGATGGTTTTTATACATAAATCCCTCCCTGTGCTGGTTCCCTCTATCTGTCCACATAGATGACTACAAACCTAAATCAATTTGGCCTTCACTGTACCATAAAAATGTTCGTCTCCTGAGTCAGAATAGAATACGGAAAAAAAAAAAGCTTTTTAATTAAATTGAAATAATGTCCAGAGAATCCTGAAACTGTCCGAGAAGGGTTTAGTTGTTCCAGTTTGGACCTTTATCTTTAATTGAATAAGAAATAAATTTGCTGACTCATTTGAAGTATGTAAGACTAATGTCTGTTTATACAGTATTTCTGTTATATTTATTTTAACAAATTTAGCTTTATTTATTTTTCCTGGTTTAATAAAGGAGACAAAAGCAGTAATAAATGTCAAAGTTTTGTTCAAACAATGGGCTGAAATGACACTCATGGGGAAAGTATGAAGGAGGCAGAGGAAAAGTAAACTTTGTTCAGCACACTTGAAAGAAGTGTTTTACTGATGTTATTGAGCTTGAAAGCAGCCTATTTTGCAGATGCATTAGGCCCATTTAAGAAGGCACCGGCAGGGGGCTGCTCTAATTTCCATCCACTGTTGAGGCTCTTTACAGCCAGCCAGGGAAATAAAAGTGACACGAGTCAACGCCTCGGGGGAACAGCTCGACTGCTGAGAAGCTCTATGACACTCCTAATCAGCTCCCACAAAGTTTCTGCTGATGATCTCTTACACAGACATGCACAGATAAACACCTGCAGACCACAAAGTCTGACACCAGCAAAAAAAAAAAGCGCATGTCTCTCTATGAATACACATTAGATGTGAAGTGCCTCTCACTTGAAATTACCTCTGTGTTGAAAAAGGTCCACAACAAATCAACTCGCCTCTTTTTGTGAGTCCTTATCTCGATTCACCGTCTTGAAGTCAGTAAATTTAGAAGCTGTAGAAGGACTAATGCTGTTTTCATTGGAGCTTTTCTCCTTTTTGATCACTCATCAGACCCTCTGACTCCAAAATTTGCGATTTTGGGCAAGAATAGCAACGTACGCAGCAAGTTGAGCCATTACAAAAGGATGAATTCAGATAGTCCTAAACCCTCCATCCACCATCTGTCAGGACCTTCAGTTGGAATAAAATGAAAACAGTGACAGACTACAATGCTCTGAACACAATCTGTCAACATATTACATCGGGATCAATGCTAATCAGTGGAGAAACTTCCTTGTCATTCCTACATCCCTCTCCATCTGTGTACTTGTACTATAATTGTGCTTTCACTCAATATGTAAAAGAAAATCTATAAACTCAAAATAAATAAAACCCAAAGCTGTATCAGCTGCATCTAATAATGCATATTTTATGATTCATGTTCATGTCCAACTTCTTCCAATACTTTATTTAAACTAGCTATTGCTGCTAGTGATCTTACTCTTAAGTATTCATTGACTGAATGTGGATTAAACCTTCCCTGGATGTTTCAGCAGAGTATTGCTGCACTCAGAGTGGTGATGCTGCCTTACCAGGCTCCTCCATGTGGGCTATGATCCAGTTGAAGGCCATCTCAGGGCCCATGTTTCCTGTGTAGTACACCGCCTTCCTACAGGCCTCCAGAGGAAAACCCATCTCTGCCAGCTGCATAGCCGCTGCCTCGTCTATCTCTGGAGCTGGGGACATGACAAACCAACATGAACAGCAAAACATGCATTCACTGATTCTACACTGCCAGTAACCTTCACTTAAAAAAAGCACCCTGATTTGTGGAGACCCCTTCTTTGGGACTCATTAAACAAAGAAAGCAGGGGAGAATCAGCCCCGGGGAGGCATCTTTATTGAGCAATGATTTATCAGGGAGAGAAATGAGTCTGGCTATAATAAGCAGAGCTACTGTATGTGGAAAAGTTAAGTTTGTTTGGAAGTAGAGAGCAGCTGCAGCACCTGCTCAGTCAGAGGTTTGGCTCTGTAGCATTCATCACTTCGGCTTGTAGCCAAAAATACATTTTCCAAAGTTAAAACTTGCTTGCATGCAAAACATTAGTTCCAACAGAATGACAAATAAAAGAGACATTAAATACTTACAGTCTGTTGAACTCATGGAGTTGTCTGAAAGAGAAGGAGGAAAATCATTAAAAGTGAAATAGAACAGTGATATCGTATCATCATTGCATTTCCTTCTGGTTCTACTAATGCAGTGCCTCAGGGAGTGTAACCGTGCATATTTTCTATAAGTAGAATTTAAAGACGTTCCTGAAGGGCCTCATGTGCAAGTTGTAGTAAAAGTGTTTTAGACATAGTTGCTTTGAAATTTGACAAATTTAAGAACACTCTCACTAAACAAAGCATGCATGCCTGTGTGTGTGTGTGTGCGTGCGTGTGTGTGTGTGTGTGTGTGTGTGTGTGTGTGTGTGTGTGTGTGTGTGTGTGTGT
>JBBBVU010000015.1:15727609-15738237 GCA_037177055.1 Atherinosoma microstoma | reverse complement strand
ACTGAAATTGTCTTTCTCTAAAACCATGTAATTCACAGATTTAATCATTTTTCAAGCTAAACATTGGTGGAAAAAGAAAAAGATACTGCATTTTGTATTTTATGTTAAACTGAAAATTTCTTGGTTTTGGTCTTTTCATTTAAACTATTCTTATATACAAATTATTAGGTACTGACACTTAATCAGAACCCCTTATCTTCACGTTTAATGTAAAAACATGTAGGGTCATTAAATAAAAACAAATCAAAAAGTTCTTCAAAATCTGAAATAGAGACCAAATTTCTGTGTAGGTGATGCAGATGTCACCGTGATAACCCAGAAAATGGAGACTGACTGATGGGACAATTTCTTTCTGATGTGTTATCATCAAAAAGTGATGCATTTTAAGCCAAATTATGAGCTGAAAGTGAAAAGTTGGACATTAAATGGCGACACTTTTATGTTGTTGTGTTTTATTCTGTTGGTTTTTCCACTTTTTTTATATTATATCATTGTAGTGTTTTCATCCTTTTACTGATTTATATTTCTGTATGTACTAGTGTAATTGCTGTGATGTAGTATGTTTTAGGGATATTTTATTTTTTTTAAAACACTTTGGTCACCTACAGGCTGATACTAATGATATTACTATTATCATTAGTAGTAGTAGTAGTAGTAGTAGTAGTAGTAGTAGTAGTAGTAGTAGTAGCATTCAATTCAAAATGGAATTCAAATTGTAAACACCAAATAAATAATGGAAAAATAATTTGCAGAGTCTGTTGATTGATAACATGAATGATAGTATTTGCATCCCTATGAGCTGAGACAAATTTTTGTCTTGAATGTTTCACACTTAAGCATAACACTGCTGCAGGTGTAGCTCCCCTAACCTCCACCAGGTTGACCATGTGCAGGAGGAACTCGTGGGCATCTTGTTGTCTGTTGGAGGAAAACTCTGGGTGTCCCCTGCTGACCAAGGCCTTTAACATCCGAGGAGAGACGCCCTTCTGCTGCTGCTGGAATGAGAAAATGTGGGCGTCACATACGCTGACTGTGCATGACCACTCACCTCAGGGGGAAGTATGACTCAAGACAGCCGGTTGATTTCTATAATAATGAAAAAAATCAACCTTCAAGTCTTCCTCTATCAATCCCTGGACTGATGTGACAACAGTGGGAAATTATTGGTCATAAACAATCTCCAATTATACATAAGTTAAAAAAGAGGTTCTCATTTCTGCAGTAACTTCTGAGGACAAAGTCTCTTTGGAGCAGTGGTGGTAGAATAAGGAGCAGCAGGATTGAACTTATAATCTTATGTCTGTATTTGCATAGCTGTAGAGAAGAGACTTGATCTTGTGTCTTGAGGAGTATCAGATGACAGATTGGGAAATGTTGGCTGTTACTCAAACCCTACTGTCTAACAAATCAACACATCCAAATTCTCACATGTTCAGCTGGGTTCAGATCTGATTGCTTTAACTTTTACAGCATGTCATTGTTAACCTTTTTAAATCAAACCATTCAGTGAATTTTTGTGGCTTGTGAATGGACACGGTCATCCTGAAGGACAACTCCCCAGTATAGGAAAAAGGTGATCAGTGATATGAATTTAACATTGATTTGCCAACACATCCCTTTAAAGTAGTGGTTTCTGATCCTGGTCCCCAGGACCCCTTTCCCCGTATGTTTAAGATGTTACTAACTGTATTCAGTAAAAATTAATGAGGTAATCGATCCATTTGAAGTCAGGTGTGTTGGAGCAGGGAATTATCTAAAAGATGCCAGTCAGTGGGGTACCAGAACCAGGATAAGAAAAAAAGTGAATTTCTTCGATGACAGCTAAATGTCTCCAGTCCATAGCAAAGCTACTGCCTCTCCTGACTGGAGGGGGTAAGGTTTTCCCATCAGTGATTCACCCATCTGTACATCATCAAACACAGCAAGAGTCACAGTAGTTATAATAATCATGATACAGTATCTGTGACTAATAAGAGGCTTCTGTGGTGTTAAATGGAAATTTCAGCGTTTTTAGATGATTATTTGGCTGAATATGAAACTGCTGCTTCAACTGGGTCACTGAATATTTTCAGATCTACTCATGGGATTGTATATATCTGAGCTTTTGGGTTGACTGACAAATCAGACACCCAAATATCTGCTCTCAAGCACAGGGAAAAGTACTTAATATGTTCCTTTAAGTGGAGGGTGATAAATTGACAATTGTATGTGACATCAGGAAAGCTGTTAGCTAGTGGCACTGGAATCAGCTGGTCTGAATCCTCTAGAAGACAAAGCCCACCTAACGGAAATAAACAGGGAAATAATATAAAACTGACAATCCAGGAATCACAAACTCTGGTCTTCAAATGCCACTGTCCTGCAGGTTTTAGATGTTTTCAGTGCTTCAACACACCTGACTCAAACTAATGGGTAACTGTGCAGAATGTGACGTGAAGCTGCTGGATCCACTTCATTTGAATAAGCTCTGTTAAAGCAGAGAAGCATCTAAAACTTGCAGAATAGTAGCCCTGGAGAACCGGGGTTCAAGATCCCTGAAATAATCTGTTCAGACAGGGTTCATGTCCTGCAGTACTTCTTATCTGGAGGCAGTCGCCATCATGTAATTTATTCATAAAGTAAATCCCTTATTTGTCCCAAAATGTCACACCCTTAACTCAGGTTCACCATTAAAGCCAGCTCACAGCCCAACACTAATAAATCCCATAAACCAGAGAAGCATTTTGTTAATATCTGATTCATTATAAACAAATCAAATAACACCATCCAGACAAACCTACTAAATAACTAACAACCCAACTAACTGGTACACCATACAGTCTAGGGTGGCTGAAGACATTTAAAAAGCCATTTTGATGAGAGTACGTAATGACACTTGGTAAGGCTGCCCCTGTGCAAACCCAACACAACATGCCAACACAGCTCACCCCCTCCATATACACCCAGCTGTCAGTCTGTGTCCAAACCTGACTCCACCATCACATGTGTAGGAATTTCACGACCACAGCTCTGCTCTGTCATTTACTGTGGCTGGTTAAAAGAAACCCCTGTCGGCTCTTATTATGCTTTAACAGGTTTGCTTCTTTAATTTCCTGGAAGCTGTTAAGCACAATGGTGAAACTTGATCATTTCATATCACGTCATTTCCAGTTAGTAGAAAAATGTATCCCAAAATCAATTAAACTAAAGCTAATATATGTGACTAAATTTGGCAGGGCTATGGGAAGTTCAAATTGAAACACAGTACTTGAGATGTGCCTGGAGCTGTTGTGGTTAAAAATCACTTGAGTTGCACATTGGGGACCGCTGCCAACAGCTATTTTCAGACTTAAGCACAAATAGAAAACTAGAATAACAATACATCTAAAAAAAAAAACAACATAATCCTTTTGCCTTCATCAACTCCTTTGAAAAGTGCAAAAGAAAAGTTTGATGATATAGAAAAAAACACAAAAGAGCCGCATTTTTAAAATATTTCATGCTTGAATTAAAGAAACAATTAGAAAACATCAACCTCAGAGGCTTCAGCAAAACCTAAAACAACTCATTCTGTCGTCTCTTGTTATAAACACACTTGTGTCGGCTGTTGACCCAGTCTGAGAGCTGCACATACCCCGTTTAATACCTTGTGTTCTTCTTTCATCACCTGTTCAATGAGCTCAGATTTCATGGGTGGTTTGGAGTACTGGCCTGTGAGCAGCCCATGTCCCAGTTTAGCCCTGTGGGAGGAAAACACAAGCACACACATCAAGTGCAGTCTTGTTCTAATCGTGATTAACTTTTCTGGTTGACCCACCCTGAAGCTACCGTACACACCAACCTGCAGACTAGACAGTGCACCTGGAGTTTAATCTCAAAATTCTGGCTCAAGTTCAAAGGCAGAAGTAGCAACACCACTGTCAACTGCTACAAGGAAGAGTTTTTGATTATTTCATATACCTCAAACTGAATCAGAAGATGCCCACAAACTTTTAGCTGGTGCTGCACATCATTTGTTTAGTCCAACAAACTGCATGTTTCTTCTTATTACTAAATCCATATCAATTTAAAGCTATAGTGCTACCACTGTTTGGATTTTCATCTCACTGAATAGTTCCTCATATTCATTAAAGACAAAGAGTAAAAAGGGAGGACATTTTCTGCAACAGAAATACTAAAATAAATTTGTGGCTAAATAAATTTGGAGGCAAAACAAAGAACTTCTCTTGAGATCCTGTGTTGGGTCTCAACAAACAATCATTTATCTGATTTGTTGTATTCAATGTGAGGATTTATGTTTTGCATTTTTGCATTGATCAGGTTACTGTGCAGGAGTTTCCTACAGTAACATTTGTCTCATTTCCAATTTAAAAATGCTGTTTTGATATTTTTGTCTGGAAATCTCCAACAATTTACAGCTTTATTCAGGAGGTTTAAAGCTCAGAGACAGAAAGTCATCCCATACTTAAAAATCAAGCAAGAAGCTTTGCTGGGAGGTTTGTCTCTAAATCTGACAGAGAAATTGAAGCACACTTTAAGATACCAAGTAGCCTTCACTGTAATGCTCTAAAATCGGATTTACTCAACATTATTAAGACTCAGATCTCAGTGCCAGACCTGCTTAAAAGTCTTTGCCATGGTTATCTATCAGTCTCTGTATAGATTTTCCCAGCCTTACAACTCACAGTGTATGAGACAGTCTTATTCATGAGTGCAGGATTACAATTTCTAGAGCGGCAGATTTAGCTTTTATGCTTTTATGCTCGAGGCTGCTGAAAATAATCTGCCTGCTGACCTCAGAACAGTTAGGAGAGTTAAAATCCATGATCTTGGTTTTTGATTAACTATAGATATTATTTGCTTTATTCACGATCTTGTGGTATTTCTGTTGTGAAAATCTACCCTATGCTGTTTTATTCCTATGTTTTACTTCACTCTGACCATGCTCATTACTCATCAGTCACAGGTGCAACCATTGATCTAGATGTTTTCCATCTTCTCCATATGAATCCAGAAGAATGTTTCGATTTAATCTTTTATACCATGCTACCTATAAATAACAATATCCTACTCATTAGGTAACCGAATACAAGGTCATATTTTTAACTTAAGAGAAAAAGAAACAGGAAATGCATGAACATTTAGCCTGAAGTGCCTTGAAGAGAAGGTTCATGTTTAACTATTACACTAAACCAAATAAGCTGATTATCTTTTTGAATGTGTTCCTTCTTGTTGACAGTCTTCATCACATGCTGTCAGTGACAGGAGGTATAAACATGTTTATCTGACTGCATGCCTCAGATTATGACACACTAACACAGCTGATATTCATCCCTGGCGAAGACTCATAGCACCTGACTGACTTCTTGAAACACACACCTTTGCAAGACAAAATACACGAGATCTGAAGAAACTTGTGGAAACAGGTCTCGTTAGAAAACTCCCTTTCATTATTTATGGAAGCATATTGATAAAACAAATTATGAATGGAGAAAGCATCAGCTGGAAAACACTTTCTCTTCTAATGCTGTTACAAAGGAGTCACTTACATCTGTGTGGCGAAGTCCTGGGTGGGGTCAAGGGGGGAATAGTCGAATATCCTCTGAAGATTACCCACATACCTAGAGATCAAAACACACACCGCACACTCACATCGGATGGAACATATGGATGGCACAGAGACAAAAGACACATGGAAGCAGATGATGTCATGAAATACACCCTCTACTGGTTGCCATGTTAGTCAGCCAGTCACCATATGGAATCACATCCAGGAAGAAAAAGGCTGAATATACATCTATGCATCCATTTTTTTTACCCCCAATTATTCTAATGTAGGGTGGCAGGAGGTCGGAAAATAGTAACTATTAGACGTATTTACAATAACACTGAAACAAATTAGGCTGTTCATCATGCACACACAATGTTTTGATTTCATAGAAATGGAAAAACTTTCAGGTTTTTTTTTCCTTTTCATTTTATTTGCTGATGCTGCTTATTTATTATTTGACAATGTTGCTAAGCTGGTAATTGGTGCCAAACTAAATGTCATTTCTATGACATGAATCTTAACAGTTCAAGTACTCACATCCTCTGGTAGTCTGGGATGCTGAACAGGACCTGCATCACTGTGCTGAGGTAGCAGCTATTGCCCAGGTTTTTAATGCCTGTGTAACCAGAGCCATACACCACCTTCAGCTTCATACCCGCCTCCTGGATCACCTCCCATTCACTGACCCGCGGCCGGGAGTTATTTTCTGTGTGGTGCCCATTCTCTGTCTGAAAAGAAGGGGGACTTTGTAAGCAAAAATGTATAAAAGTTTGACATAAGTGACTGTATTTTTTTAAGGACTTTTTCATTTAGATGGTCATGATGAAAGTTAACTTACTCTTTTCTGCATCTGGAGCATGTCGATTCCAAAGTGTGACAAGTGCTCTGATATATGGGGGTCCAACACAGCTTCTTCCTCCTCAAATGAGTAGATATCTGAAATTAAATAGCCATGACAGTAAGTTTAATGTTTGATGCAAACCCGAAGGAAAGCTCAACACTTTACTTCTGCAGAGAAATTCATACAATGCACTTTAAATGTATTAAATCAAATCTGCATTTACATCACAGCCGAGTGTAAGTGCGGTCAGATTTTTGTTGCAGTGTGGTCGTCTTTTCCTACATGATACATCCTTACTTTTTATTCAATTAACCTCTGAGGTTTCCCACTGAGTTGAAGGAAAAGTGCATGGGAGAAGATGCGGAAGGTCTTTTTTGTGCAATTGACCACATCCATAGAACAAAGAGATGTCAGACAATCTACATTTTTTTACTAAACAGAGCAGACTGAGACTTTCAGGGGAGAGGCCTTAAAAAGACAATAGTTTCACATAGAAGTGGCCAGAAGAGGCTGCAGCAATGTACAGTATTAGAAAAGATTGCGTCCAACATTACATAATGTAAATGAGTATCTCAGGGGCTTTCCAAAACAATGTTGGTGCTGTTTTATTATCATACACTGATAGTGTAAAATATAAGACTTGAAGATTCATGACAGATATCACACAACTGCAAAATCAGACTTCTGAGTTTACTTCATGATGAGTCTGACTGCCTGTTTTATTGTTAATTAACAGTTTCAACACAAATTTAGTAATAATTCTGCAAAGTTTTTTATTATTACAAAGATTTATTGAATGGTTATTTTTCATTGAGGTACTATTTTTCTTTCAATTTTATGTTTCTTTTAGTATTTTCAGGTTTTGTTATGCTTTTTAAAATCTTAAAGGCCTTAGTCCTGCCCCTCTATCAGATCTACTTTTCCTCGATGAACTCCCAAGAATTCTCAGCTCATCTCGAAGAGAGCTTTTAATGATACCTAAAATAAGAACAAACACCTATGATGAGGCCTCCTTTTCTCATTGTGGCAAACGCATGTGGGCCATAATAAGCTTTCAGTCTTCCTGAAGACCTCAGAGCAGCAGAGAGTGTTCATGTTTTCTAAAACCAAACTAAGAACATACCTTTTTAGTCTTGTTTTAAATTGAACTTCAATATGATGTACAAATAAAGTATGATTATTATCTTCAGTTGTATGCTTTAAAAAAATTAACAACACTATATTGCAAGAAATGATTATCCATCCATTCATCATATGAGATGATCATGTCACCTGCTCCATCCGGGGTGATGGTGTCCAGTTTAACAGCCAGGGGGTAGTTGGTTTCTCTGTAGTGCTCCAGAGCATGGCCGTTACCCCCACTCCCATCAAAGAACCACTTCCCACAGAACACCGCTCCATCCGTCAAGTTCAGCCACAGGTTTTCTCTCAGCTCGCATTTCTGGCACTTCCAGCCACTGACAACAAAGACGGAGAGATGTGTGAGCTTGTTGTGCTGAAAATTATTATTTACTGTCTTTCAAATTAAATAAAAAATACTTTATTACTCCCAAACAAAAACTACAAATCCTAGAAGGAAATTGCAATTTGCATCACGGTTTTCAGCTTCACTGAAGAAATTCTATAAGTTATGCATCACAAAAGCTGCAGCCAAATAATCATGAGAAAATATTGTGGGTTGTTGAAGTACAGATCAGGTAATTCGAATGTTGTTGTTTATCTCAGTTAGTATTGTTTTAAACTTCCCACATTCTTTCATTGTATTCTTATATACAGCTCACAAAGATGATTAAATCTCCATTTTTCACTTAATTATTTAAAAGGACAGTTTATGCACCAAATCAGAAATACAACTGAGTTCATTTGACATCATGAAGTGATATTGGTTTCTTATCTTATCACATCAACATCACAATTAAGTGAAATATTGAACCAAAAGTATAATACTTCTAAATATTCCTCCAACACATCAAGTAAGAAATGGTATCACATGGTTTATATGCTCAATTTACAACAAAATACAATCAAGATCATTTTCAGACCCTTTTAATTTGTGTCTTTGCAAGATGCTTAAACCTACACTAACACCTTAAGTTGAAATGTCAACTAAATGAGTATATTGAAACATATCTTTCAGTCTTTTCAATAGGAGATGCATCTGGTCTGCACACAGGACAGTTTGTGTATACAGGACTGTTCAGCATTAATGCTGCAGTCAAAACTTTGCACAATTGCCTTGCAGTGCTCTCATGGCTCATGGCTGTGCACTGATAAGCTGTACGATCCACCTCTCTTTAGCACAGTTGCTGACATCTAAATTCAAATTGTGCATACCGTACATCTTTTTTTCAAATGTTATCATGTTATCATGTTATCTTTATATTACTCTCAGCAACTCATACAGTTTAAGTGATTTCCAGATCTTTGCATTGCAGGGGTCACCTATGTTACAGGAATGTAACCGAACATCACACCTACCTGGGTGGAATCCGGATCCCATTATCCAGCTGTCTGAGGCTCCTAGCATGTCGGGAGACCTGGATCTCCTCCTCCCAGGACTCAGGCTCCTGTTTCTTGTAAGCTGATGGTGAATTGAGAACTGCATCACAGGCAATGGTCACCTGGACATTAGATGAGACAGCAGGTGAGTGGATGTCAGAATGGATGTATAATTCATTTACTTCTAAAGGTGTGCAGCCATTTAAATAAATGAAGATGCAAATTATGTGAACAGCAGAACATAAAAAGCAAAAAGTCTGCACAAAACTGCATTCAAAAGCAAAGTTTAAAAAAAACAAAAACAAAAAAAACAAACTATGACCATACAAAAGCCAAGCTCTAAACACTAAAACAAACAGCAGCAGTGAAGTGTCGGTTCTGAACTCCATGCATGAAAAAAAAAAAACTAAAAGTGATAAAAGCACCAACATGTGCACATTGTGGTTCCCTTAATGTTTACTTGTGGAGGAGAGGAGAAAAATCCAATACAAAGAAAAAAGAAAAATAATTAAAAAAAACCTCTGAAACTGCATTTAAAGGAAAATTATGAGAAATGTATGATGCAAGTTTCAACAGAACATTCGATTTTTTAATGCAAAAGGCTGAAAAACTAAAAAATAAGAGAGTGTATTCAGGCTGAAACAGCGCTTTCACAGAGGCCTGGGAACCACTGAGTGCATCTTCCCTGAAAACATGCACAGAAACACACAACACCGACTCACGAACCAGAGCCGGCAGCTCCTCAATATTTGGTAAAGGGATCTCGAAGTGGTCTGGAAAAATGACGAGCTTGGCCTCATCCTCATATTCATAGTCCTCTCCATTAAAATCTCGGTTTAGCTCTAAATCTTTAAGGGAGGAAGCAAACATTGAGTCAGCTGCAGTTAAACAGATAGCAGTGACTGCTGTTTGACAGGACATCATTACTCAGAGTTCATTCAAACTATCTTTATTTTATGTTCTACTCTGCTTGAGTTGTTGAAGTTTTCGATTTGATTATTTAAAGCGTGCAGAGAGTGTGTCACTAGAAACTTAAATGTAAAATTTATGATTACATTCTTTCTTTTTTTCCTTTTTTTATGATGAATCAAACATTAGAGCTACAGTAATTTCTTAGCATTTAACAGGCCATATTTTCAGGTGTGACCAATTTAGAATTTAGAAATTTAGAAATGTTGTATAAATTACTTTATTATGCTTTTGTAACAGAATCTTGTGACAAATTTATCAAGACATTTGTTAAATGCAGTCATACAAATTCATACAAAGATGCCTTTTGTATATATATATATATATGCCTTTTGTTTGGGCCATGTTCATTTAAAGCATCAACATAAAACATGCTCATTAAAATCCAAAATTTCTATTCAATTCAGCTTCATTTGTGTAGCATCAATTCACAACCAAGTCATCCCGAGGCACTTTACGAACAATTCAAGCCATTTCATTGTGAAGTCAATTCATAAAAAATCATAGCGTAGCTAAGGAAACCAACAGATTGCATTGAATCCACGTATATTTATTCTACCGGCCACCTTTTAACTGAAATCAATTAGTTCAAAAAGTAAAAAAAAGTTGTGTTAGAAAATGTAGTGGAAAAAAATTTGATTAGAACAAAATGATCGCACCTTAATTTCACCTAGAAATATTAATCATGAAATTTACAACACAGTTATTCATATTTAGATTTGTTTTAATGCTATGTTAAGAAATGCAAAAAAGGGTTTATGTAGTTAGACAGATTAATAATTACAATTA
>JBBBVU010000015.1:15692769-15717567 GCA_037177055.1 Atherinosoma microstoma | reverse complement strand
CTAACTTGCTTATACCCACTGCTCGCCCAGGTATGATCGGTCTTACCAGTAAATCAACCAAACCAGATAATCTCAGTACCCAGAATAATCCCAGGATCATGTCTGTTATCTAAAAACACAGATTGAATATACTGGGCCCTAAAAAGACTGCTCTGATTCATGAAAAATGACATCATTTATTTGAAGTGTTCAATGCGGTTAAGTAAAGGAGAAACCGCTTGGATTACTAACAAGCCGTGTGAGGCAGTTTCAGAGCATTGAATGCATTAACATGTACAGCTGAGTGGAGTTGCAGGTATAATTTGATCCAGACGTTTAACTGAACCACTGTCCCCATCCTAACATACATACACAGGAAGAGAAATTAGTTATTGGCCAAAGTATGGCCAATCACAACAACACTGGTGGTGATTTGTGTCTTATCAGGCTTCTATAACACAGAGACCAGACCAGCTGACAAATCATTTAGCTGTAGGCAAGCTGTTTCCATGGCAAATAGTGAGCTTTGGAAAGCTTTAGAGGCCTTTTCTGAGGCTTTATTGTCTTTACAAAAAGATGCACACCATCGTTAGTGGTAATTTTTTTGTTACCAGCTCCTTCGTCTGTGTACTCGCATGTTCTGTTATTTTGGGGTCACATCTAAAAGGTCTTGTTATACCTTGATACATATTTGCTATTTTTAATTTGACCAAATTGGATGTTTATAAATGTTTTGTTAGTGAATGTCTTGTCTCTACTGTATAAACTTGTCTGTTTTGTAATAATTTATTCACCAGAAACACAGTTAAGATTGAAAAAATATGACTGTTGTGTTGAAGTTGATTCTAAGTATTTGTTGTCGTTGTTGCACCTACATGTTTTGGTGAAGGAATCCACTGCTGCTGATTGGAAAAGTTAGTCTGAAGCTACTGATTCACTTGTTTGTAATCGTAAGTCCATGTAGCCTACTTAAGAAGACATTTAGCTTTTAACCAAGTCTCTGTGGAAAGAGGTGGTATGTGTACTTTACTCTAACCTTCCTCTAATATCTGCTTTTTATATTATACTATTCACTATATTATACTATATAAAAATAAATACTTTTTCTAAATAAATATGCAGTTTAAAAAACTTTTTTTGCACAAAATAAGTCTTAAAGACCTTTTATTATTCTTTCTGACTAACTACAGTTGTCTACATATTTATGACTGTATTACGACAGTATTCTGGTGTTTCCACATCGGTGACAGAAACTAAAACCCGGGGACTCACCTCATGTCTGCCTTTTCCTTTTCTATCTGGATTGCAGCCATCATCTTTTCATAGTCTTTCACAGGGGAATCATACAAGTTCCGTGAAATCCACCTGGTAATGGGATGCTGCAATGACAGGACCAAAGAGATGCTGAAATGTTTTATGCTAACCAAATATGGAATATATATTCCGGAGGGGCCTTAGATGAGTAATAATACCAAAAAACTGCTTTAATCACACAGATTGATGGGGTAAAATGTGTCTTTCCTTAGCGCCTTAAAACTAAATAGTTTTAGTTTTAAGGCAAGGCAAAGGTTATGGAATGCACCTTCAAGGGTTTTCAGTTTGAAATATAACATGTGCTTGAGCCTGTCTTGATAGGACATCTAAAAACAGAGGTTCAGAGCAGTAACACAAGGAATTGCATAAAAGAACTAATAAGAGGAAGCTACACACCTTGTAGTACTCCCAGTGCTCAGGTTCATAGCCCTCAGGAGTTTCTGCCAGCTCTGCCTCACCTATATGAAACAATATAACCCAGGTTTCAATCAGTCTGGACAGACTACAGCTGGCCAGAATAGACATTAAAACTCAAAAACACATCCGTACTCACCAATGAAGATATTCACACCTGTGATAAAGATAGCCACTGGAATACCAGTCAGCAGGATGTAATATTGCTGTGAGGAAAACAAAAAATAAAACAAAATGGATTGTTCTGTTGTTCTGCAGAAGTTTCATCCAAATTGCAGGTCTAACATAACAACCTGGTAAATAACTTGTTTCTTTTTAGTAAAATGAACTGAGATTTAGCATCCAAAACTAAGGGCAAATAAATTATAATAAAATGATGATAATGACGTAAGAGAATTAACTTGTTGAAAAATAATTTCACCAAGTAAATTCCACTAGTTTGACCTCTGACAAAAATATGATAAAGGAATAAAAAAAATACATTCCAGAATTTTTGCAGTTATCTCCAAAGCAGCTTTTAAAAGAGTAAGCAGGACCACAATGGTTTCATTTTAGCATCCTAATTGACACTCTGTTCATTCATTTTCTAAACCGCTTAGTCCAATTCAGGGTCCCAGGGGGCTGGACCCTATCCCAGCAATCAGAGGCAGGTACACCATGGACAGGTTGCCAGGCTATCACAGGTCACACTGCTGTAAATAAAAGCTCATCCTACACTTAAGCTACTCTTTGTGGGAAAATCAGGGAGTAAGAAAATGTTGGAGTACCAATGAGCGCAGAAATCTCCTGTCATAGTAGTCAGAGGGTTTGATGATAAACATCTTCTTTCCATGACCCCAACGAACAGCCACTGCAAAACAGGGGAAAGTTGCTGCCAATTAAAGTACATGCTATACATATATACTCATTTCATGACTACAAAAAGCGATTGTTCATCTCATATAATACCACTTACATGTATACTTTCCTGATCTTTTATGTGAGTATAATAATAAAAATAAAAAAATCTGTATACTATTTACTTCACATTAATGGCCACATATTTTGATTTGAAAAAACAGACAACACTGACAAAATAGTTAAAATGGTCAAAATAAAATCTACGTCATATAACTTATCAGACTTTATAGAAGTGCAATTTCTTCTACAATGTTAATTTTGATCCAATGAATCTGCTTGCGTTAGCAATAATGCACTAAAATAAATTATTGTGATATATGCAAGCATAGTTACAATATAATCTTACTGATTTCGATTAAATAACAGTCATTTTGACGCTTTGTGATTGAACTGTAGGAAGGTAAATTACAACTTTATGCAATAAACCAACTCATGAGCATGTGGTCAAACTCTTGTAATGGTTCCGAAAAGTGCCACACCACAACAAAAAATACGTCAGCTTTAAAAGTGATGTTATTTTCCTTGACAGCAGGACATTACTAGTTAGCTCAGGCTAGCAAGCTAACAAGTCTCGGCACAAGGTCATAAGAGAAATGTCGCACCTTTAGGGTGAACCATATCACCATTTAAACCAGATGGATGTGTCTTACCTTTATCTGTTTGTGGGATAGTTCGGCTGAGTAAATTTGCCGCATTACTTCCAGATTTTAGTGGCCTCAGTCTGGCTGCAAATGCAGCAGCAGACCTTAGAACGCTCATGCCCACCATCACTGCAGTGGGACGACAATCCAACAACGCGCGTTGTGATTCGTCGAAGAGAAAGCGAAGCTGCCATAGTTGGTGAGGGCACAAACACTGATTTTTTTATTTTATTTTTTTAACTAATACTTAATTTGATCATTAAAAGGTTATTTATTTTAGAAAATGCATTATAACTTATTATGGACTTCCAATAATGCATTGTTTTTTGCATAAATAAAAAAATAAATGGGCAAAATGCATGCTGGGTAATATGTGAAGTACTGCGTGCAAGATGGCGGCGTCCTCATCTGTAGGACGCGTTTTGACTCTTTGCAAGCAGTTTCAGAATGTTTTCAGGATATCTTCAACAATAAATATTCAACATTGTGCTTTAAATTTAAAGAAATGCCAGGATAATCTTTCCAGGTAAGAGCGATCAAAATAAATAATTAAAATGGCTTACGTACTCCGTCGGCGTTGACATGTTGTGTCCTCCACCACTGTCAACGATTGTGTAAAGTGTTCATGAGGGAAACGTTTTCAGTTTGAAAGTATAGCATCCACAGTTGGGGTGTCAATACAACCACCTGGCCTTTTTAATGTTTGTGTTTGCTTAATTGTACGAGAGGGTCGAGAGATTTTAAAATGGGGCCATTGCTTTAGATATTAAATGATTTCATGGTGTTTTTCAGAGTGTACCTGCAGGTATTTCTCATTTGTTTATGTAAAAGGGGTCATAATAAGAAACCCTTTGGTTAGGTAATAGATAATCTATCTTGTATTTGATGACATGATACATTTTGTTTAATGATGTAATGCATAATATACACAAGTTGTCTCGAGTGCACAGCTTGTAGTGTTGTGTTTCAGCTGTCTTTCTTGTTGAGTCAGACATGTTTTCAATCAAGTTTGTATAAATACCTGTCTGAATTTTATAAAAACCAGAAAAGTGTTAAAGTGGAAAAATTAAGTACATTTTTTTCCATAGGTGTATGCAGATCCCGATTGGCAAAAAAAATTTTTGATTGCTTGCAGTTGTTTTCATGAATGTGTCATTTAATTTATTTGGGAAGCCACACAGTAAGAATTGCATGTGAGAAAAAATTTGACTTGAAATGTTCTTTGATTTGATTTTACTCTGAACTGATTTTACATTCACCAGGGAGAAGTCTCCACTGGTTGCACCATCTATGATCACTCCCTTCAGCTTTGTGGGTCAACATCGAGCTTTGCATACAAGCATCAGCAGGAGAGGGCTGGAGGACTTTTTTGACTTCCCTGAGAATTGGGGAGAGTCCAATGTGAAGTCAGGTACACTGTTACAGCTTTCAGAGCACTGTGGTCACAATGTGTGTTTTTTGCCTGATTAAGAATAAATTCTGCATTTTAATAGATTTTGGAAGCTGGATTTGCATCACAAGAGACACTGACAAAAAGTTTTGCAGATATCTTTTTAAATGTTTTTTAGGACTAAAAAAAAAAACATAGTTTAGTCATACATTGTTGTCATGATTTGTTTTTCTACTGTAAATGAAGCCATCTTTTTTTTGTCATTGTTATTCTACCACAGGTGCACCATGGACTGCCAAACAACTAAGAACAAAGAGCAACGAGGACTTGCATAAACTCTGGTGAGTTGTGGAGGTTATGCTGCTTCTCAATAGAAAGACTTCTCTCTGATTGTAACATTTTAATTGTCTCAGGTATGTGCTTCTGAAAGAAAAGAACATGTTGCTCACACTCCAGCAAGAAGCAAAAAGGCAAAGGGTTCAGATGCCGAGTCCAGAGAGGCTAAAGAAGGTAAGTGGGATACCGAACTGACAAGTTTGGCTCCCTTACGGCAGATGCGATATGATTGTTGCATAGTATTTGCAAAATTGTGGGATGACGTAAAACAAAACCTTGGTTATGTAAATATACATTTGCAGGTTGAGCGGTCATTGATCAGAATGGAGACAGTGGTGCTGGAAAGAGAGACTGCACTGCGTCTGCTGCAAACAGGACAGGAGAAAGGCCGACCTGGAGACTGGAGGAGGAACATATTTGGATACGTCTACTGGTGAGGGCAGAGTTCCAGTGTATACCATATGATGAATGTTTTATCCTGGCTTCAGTTCACTGATCACTCAGATTTATGCTGAAAATGATCAACTTTGTATTTTACATTAGCAGTTGGTACAATTAAAACCTGATCTGGATCTTAACAGAACTGCTGGTAAATCTTCAGTAGGTGGGAAATGAGATGTATCACCAGCGTATATTTTTGCCTCCAGGTATCGATTCAAAGAGTATGCAATTCCCTGGTACATGAATAGAAGATACAAGCGCAAGAGGTTCTACACACCCTTATTTGTCCAGCCCCACATGAGGTAAGACATTGCATATATGTGCATAGATTTTGTTTATATAAAAAAATGTGTTCGTAAGTAAAAATGGTACAAGTCAACCTTTTTTTTTTTCCTTTACAGGTTGCGTTTCGAGAAATACCTCCGGGAAAAGGCAAGGCAATCAACTCTAAAGAGGCGCAGTCTTACAAAATTAAAGGAGAAGTTTCCTCAAATCAAAGTTCCTGCATCTTGAAACGTAAACCTGGCCTCTTGTTTTGTGAGGGGGGGGGGGATAAATGATTTTTCTACAGCTCATCTGTCTGAATCGACTTATGTAAACTGCTGAAGGTGGTCTGACTGAATTTGTCCAGCTGTTAGTCAGCCCTATGGGATGTATTATGTAAACCTGAAATGTTCTGTTTTCATACCTCAATATTTAAGGTTTGGAGAACTTGTAACTCAAATACAAGAAACTTTGAATTAAAATAAGGATGTACATGTATCAGATGTGTTTTACAAATGCAACAAATAAGGTAACAAAACATGACTTTATTTTTAAAATGCCGTACGACACCAAGGACAAGTAGAAGTGAAAATTAATTAGATTAATTTCAGTTGACTCAGTGAGCACAGGCAGGAACTGACTGGCATCTGATGATGAATTTCTGCTACACAAAAAAAAAAGAAAACAATATTCACACTAACTGATCTGTTCTTAAAAATACAGACCGTTCCCACACAATGTTTACCTGGTCAGTATTCTGCTGACCGCCTGTGCAACAAATTCTGTGTTTAGAAAAATGTATTTTGCCACCGTAATCAAGTCTTTGATGATGCAACGTTTTCAATGACAAAAGATAAGGCAACAGACAAACAGGACACACACAAAGGAACTTAAAATGTACATTTTTGAATTCTTAAATAAGTCCCAGACATGTGTGTAGACCAACTCAGTTTTAAAACAAGTCATACAAAATAAGAACGAGGAGTTCCCGAGTCCAGGTCAAAGGGGAAATGCTTTACAATGATGAACTTGTGGCAAAGACAGAAAAGAGAGTTGTCAAATCAAGGGCACTTCCTGTCCACACACTGCTTTCCTCCTTCCTCGTACTCTTGTTTGGAGATCCACATCTGCTGGAAAGTTCCCTGGAAAACAGAAGTATACACACATGGAAGGAATTGTCACATTATTGTGCCAGGCAGGGATCTTTTTAATGCCACACATAGAAAACACAAAGTGAAAAATAAATTTCTGAGTTATGTCTTTTTCGGCTTCTGTGTGTCCTTACAAGTGATGCCAGGATGGAGCCTCCAATCCAGGCGCTGAACCGGCGCTCCACTGTGGTGCTGTTGGCAATCAGCTTCAGTCTCATGCTCTGTAAATTACCAACACGTTCCAAAAAATAAACATTTAAGAAACGGCAGCGTTGCATATTAAATTAAATATAAAGCAGAACTGTTTTGATTTTGTTGTGCATCATTTAAAGTCAGATTGCCATCAATCGTATTTAAATCAATGGGGACATTCAGTTTCTCACCGGAGGGGTTTTCTGGGAGAGTTCTCTGTTCAGTCGGTCAGTAAAGCCCTGAATGAGTGTGTTTCCTCCGCTCACCACCACACTGCCATACAGACCCTAAAATACACAAAGGTTTCAAAGTGAGTCAACATCTCCCAAACAAGCTCTCATGTGAGATTAATGTCTGGAGGAAAACAACCACACTGAATGCATCAGATATTTGAACATGTTTCATGAAAGACGTTTTTGTATTCTCTTTTTCTTTAAACAACATGTGTGGCCTTTAAAATACCTTAATAAATCATCCACATTGCTGCTTACTGAAGTCGGTAGAGTTTCCAGAAGAAAGGCTGGACAGTTTAATCTGAGGCCTGTACGACGAAGCTGGATTTT
The DNA here is from genome assembly GCA_037177055.1 of Atherinosoma microstoma. Taxonomy (NCBI): domain Eukaryota; kingdom Metazoa; phylum Chordata; class Actinopteri; order Atheriniformes; family Atherinidae; genus Atherinosoma; species Atherinosoma microstoma. The sequence goes on along the minus strand of JBBBVU010000015.1, from coordinate 15,709,982 downwards.
CCCCTTTTGAAGAGAGCGCTCTGACTGAAATGTCTGGGCTGTAACGTGATCGAAGTGCTGTCACTTGAATTAATATTATATAATCTGTCGAATTTATGCATTAACACGGAGGATGCGTTTAAATTCTTCATATTCCTGAAGAATAATTGTCTGCTCCTCCATGGTAAAGTAGGCTGCTCTGCAGGGGTTCTTCATGTTTGCAACTGGTAAGATGCTGCAAACACCACCCTAGTACCCCGCACGTACTGATCAAGATGGAAAAACCCTAGGTTAAATGACTGACACGATAACCAGCTTCGTAGTACCGCTTATCCGGATCCCGAATGTCTGGGTAAGTCATCCCAGCTAACAGACAGATATCTGAGGTATGTTCATGCTGATCAGTGATCATGCTTCGTAGTACAGGCTTCTGGTCTTTTTCTCCAGTTGCTTTTAACACAAGCGCATCAGCAGGAGGAGGTTTTTTAGCTTTAAATTCTCCTGGTTGAAAAATGTGGGAGAGGAGGTGCAGGGGAACGGCTGTCCAGAGCACACAGGAAGCAGTACCTGATGTGGAAATTGTGTTTTCCTTAACAACATGATGACAATAGAAGATGATGCTCCTTGTGTTAATACATATTCATTATAGTACAGAGCGAGTGAAACGCAGCATAGAGGTCAGCGGAAAGGACACACTCTCCCCAGCACACACACCCAGTGACAGAAAATGTTTTGGAACATTTGCCTTTTCCATATAAATCATCTCTGGTCGATTTTTTTACTTGGGATCTGGCTGGATGGAAAATCCCCAGAGAAAGTCTGGAGTGAATGTTGCAGACGTTTGGATTCTCACATGCCACTGCTCTGGAATATTTCAGGCCTCCAGTGCATTTGTTGAAGCAACATAAAACAATAATGTCCACCACAGTGTTCAAGCCCAACTTGAAGAAATCAAAATTCTAGGAATTCAGGCATTTACAAACTTCTCAGTTCCTGTCCTACCAGTGGTTGAAGCACAACAACCTGGACACAACAGCAACATGACAACCCTAAAAAACATAATGCTAGTTAATCTTTCGCTGTGTTTATTCCTTAAATATGATATTCCTAATGGTTTTTAAATTCTAGCATATTCCTTTTGCTCATCTTGTATCAACCTACACTTTGAAAACCACTCGGCTAACTGGAAAGAAACAGAAGACTTACTGTATTTTAGCCACAACTAAACTTGAAATCTTTGCTCATTCTGATACTCACTGGCCGGATGTCGATGTCGCACATTCCCACACTCGTTGTCACCACGTGGCCAACTCCTAACATGGTGTTTCCAGACAGACCCTGAAAGTGATCCGACCAATGAAAAGGAAACTTTTTTATTCACACACATCAGATTCATCAAATATTATAAAACATTGAAACTCCCCAGAACCAAGTGGACGCTTTCAGTTACAGTTTATGCTCCGCTACAATCGCTGTGCACTGTAATTTTGTGTCTCTCAGAAGTCTTTGTCCCGTCTGCAGCTGATGCAAAATGCTGCGGCACGTCTGCTGACGGGAACACGAGGGAGAGAGCACATTTTACCTGTTTTAGCCACACTGCACTGGTTGCCTGTTCTTTTTAGGGTTCATTTTAAAACCCTTTTATTAGTTTTTATGTCTTTAAATGACCTTGCTCTACCCTATCTCTCTGAGCTGCTACACACTTACTCCCCCTCCCGGTGTCTCCGGTCAGCTGATTAGCTGCTCCTGGAGGGGCAGAGGACACGGAGGAAGCTCAGAGGGGACAGGGCCTTTTCTGTGATGGGGCTAGAGCTGTGGAACTCTTTGCCACTGCAGGTCAGAAGGACTTCCTCACTGTCCCCTTTAAAATCCCTTCTGAAGACCCACCTCTTTACATTGGCATTTTACCAAGTATGAGTTGCTTTTATAGTTTTATTGTTTATATTGTTTTTACTGTTTTATCGTGTTGACTTTGTACAATTTCTTTACTATTTCTTTTAGTCTGCTTCTTTCTTTTTACCTGATATGTCTTTTAATGTTTTCATTCTTTTATGTTCAGCACTTTGTTCAGTGCTTACTGTTGTAAAGTGCTTTATAAATAAAGTTGGCTTGGCTGTGGGCTCTTATTTCTGCAATCACATTGAGGTTAATGGAACATAATGAGGGAGCACACAACCTTGGCATTAGACGGGTCAAACAGGCCCTCTGGAATCTTTAACCTCTCAGCCCCGAAGTCACAGTTGTAGCCGTTGGGTAGCTCGTAATGCACAGTGGGCATCTGGGCTGCGACTCTGAGGAATAACATGTGTAACTTGTTAAAAGATGATTCATTAAAGCAATTACTCCTTACAGAAGCTACAGGATGACGCCTAGAATAATGTGACTGCCATAAAATAAACCATGATTATGTGATAACCCACTACTAATTCCATCTTTAGCTTAAACTGAAAGCTATATGGTGAAAGTCTTAAAAAGCTCTGTGAACTTGTGGCTAAGATTCTTTTCAGGTTTTGTTACTGAGGCCTTGTGTTATTTTCCAATGCTTAAATAGGCCAGAATTAGTGGGAATGTGTTTGAGATATAGCTCTTTAAAGAAAGTAGGAATTCATATGAAGTAAGAAGATGCTTTCTTACTGTTCATCATACGGCGAGTCCGACACCTGCAGCACAGATGCCTGGAAGTCCTGAATTACACACTGCAGACAGTAATGCAGATTAAATTGAAGTCATACCCACTAAAGAAATGATCATTATTGTGCTGCAAAATAAAAAATATTGCTGCTTACATTACACATGTAGTTGTGCCAAGAGCGGGTGACTTGAGGTAGTTTTTCCTTTTTCTTCCAGCTCGCTGGGGAGCCCTCCCGCACTGCATCCTGCAATAAATCCATGTAGTCATTTCTCAGCAAAGTTAGCCTTTTAGACTGTCAAATTACAGTAAAATAATCTAAAATGTGTAGTTTACCTTTGATGCAATCATGTAGGGAGGGATTATTTCAACATTTAACTCCTGAAATAGCTCCCTGCACTGCATGCTCATGAAGTCACCAGCCAGAGGCGACTTGACAATGCCTGTCAGAGAAAATAAATCAACTCAGGAACTCAAAAATAACACATTCTTAAAGTTCATTGTGAAAGGTGAAGGACTGCGTTTGAAAGTTAATGATCATTTCCCCTATAACAAAAACACTTTACACATTTAAACGACTTGACATATTACTACGATTGCCATGTGCCAGATTAGCATTTACTACAGTTAACGAGATCACTAGTTCCTGGACACGTACAGCATCTTAAAATCCTAAAAATTACTTCTTCTTTTTTTTACTTCCTTTGCTCTGACTCAGTATCACACTAACTTGATGTCTTCAGGTTAAACTATTTATATAACCTAGATTATGCAATGTGTAATATTTCATACTCAGATTAAAGCTACATAACTTTGCTCTTTAACTTAAACACTAAATGTTACAAGCTGCAGTCCCTCAAATAGCACCTCACAGCTGATGCAAAAGAAACAAGTTTATCCTAAAACTCCTCAATGTGTAAAAGCCCAACAAATGTGATTATAGTTTGGTATAAATACAAGTTTTATAACTTAATTTTTCCTTCAGTGACAAATCCTCATTTATCATTATAGTGGTGGATGAGCTACCCAATGAAGAAACTGTGCTCCGAGTCAGATCTGTCCCTGGCACGTCACTTCTTTGTCCAAAAGACAAATATGGTGGTGTTCAAACAACCTCAAGGCCTCAAGTAAGAAGACCATAGACCAGTGGATGATGTTGTAGTGGTTTTATATGTCTTCTTAATACAGTGTGTAATTTAGATTAATTTAATTAAAAGACAATTGTTGTTATAAAACAATATTTGGTTTCATCAAGATGATTTCAATCATAGTGAACTTTGCAGAAAAGAAGGGAAGGAGCTGTAGAGAATATCTAACTCCATGGGTCATGAAAGATTGCTCTTGTGGAATAATAGAAAAGTAAAGCTAACCAAAAAAACTGGGTAAACTGAACATGTACGTGGCTGAGATACTTGCTCCACCCAGCAGATGGCAACAAAATGCAAAGAAAAGCTGCACTTACAGATGTGGGATATAGACTTATTATCAGTGATGTTTGATCATGAAATGATTCCCCGGTTTACATGTAAACCAAGTAAACTATTTAGTTTTACCAAATCAGTAATTGAAAATAAATGGTCACCTTGCTGCAAGACATAGCCGTCATGTACTGGAATTGCTGTGGTGTGCGTGGCTCCACTGTCCAGGACCAGGCCCGTAGACCGCCCGTTGGCAAAACTTAAATACTCAAAGTAAAGGAAATGGGATGTGGTTCAACTTACATAAGGTGCAGTATTAGTTAAGCAAATTTGTCAATGCAAAACATAAACATGAAACCATCACCAAACAACAGGAAGATTATTAAAGGAACCCAGCAAGTTCTGTCAAATCGTTTTGTGGATGAGATGAACCAGTAAAGGATACGCGGACAGCACAGCTGATTTACAGAGGAAGAAGGCGGGAATGTTGTAATGCTCAAACATCAACTCTGTTAGTTTCTCTCGTTTTGCTCGTGTGTTCCACTGCAAACACAAAACAGACATTAACCCACTTACAACAATCTGTCACAGTCAGGCACTTGTGATCTACAGCTCGTCTCCCTGTAGTGATGGAGACCAGCACAGAAACTAACACTAGCCTTCAAATCCTGGCCTTAACCAGAGGTGTGAAAAATATTCATATTCATTACTCAGGTAGAAATATAAATACTAGGGTTTAAAAACACTTCCATAGAAGTTGAAGTATCAAGTCAAGCTTTTAACTCAAGTAAAAGTGTAAAAGTACTGGTTTCAAAACTACTTAAAGTGTAAAAGTAAAGTAAGGAAAATAAATACCATTAAGGACAAAAACTTAGGCCGCAAAACAGGTAACAAGCTATCTGAAATTGTTATTTGACACCTATGGCCCTAACACGGCTTAATTATTTCAAAAGTCACCAATATTTGAAATCACTAACTTTTACATGACTCTGGTTCGGCAGCAAGTTGCTGCTGACCTGTCAGTTTTAACTGAATTAATATTGTTTGGCAGTGAAAACAATTGCAGAATATAAATCAGTGTCATTCAGACTCCAACTTTAAGAAAACCGAACTCACTGAAGCCTCTGACATGAGCACAGGATGGAGGCTGGGTTCAGACTTGAAGTGCATCTTGTATGTGTGATCCAAAATTGCCTGGAAACTGTCCCAGTCCTCAACTATAGGCAAGGTAGAAGAGAGAACAAGGGCACGGTTAACTGTTATCATTGATTTCCTAGTTTTCGAGATACAGCTGAAAATGCATGACAATTATCTATGTTTATCTAGACATTATGTGAATTTTTTTTTTGTGCCAATGATTGTGGTCATTGCTTTTGAGTTAGGGATCATTTTACCAACAGAGCTTCTATCTCCCCATAGTAAAAAAAATCCTTTTAAAAATTCCTGGATCCAGGCGGTGATCCACCCCAAAATCTAATCACTTGTTCCTTATTCCATTTTCGAGATTTCCTGAAATTTTTATCAAAATCTGTCCATTACTTTTTGAGTTATGTTGCCGACAGACAGACACACAAACCAACGCTGCCAAAAACATAACTGTAATAAAAATTCCACATCAGTTTAGGATAAATTATATTGAGTTATTACTAGAAATTTGCATAAGTAAGTCTAATCTTTCCACAAACAGACACCCCTTTAGTACATCTGCTCTTACTGTAGATCTTCACTGTGGATAAAAAACAAATCATCATAAAATATGTGTTCTCTTTTATCATAATCTTGACTGGATCAGCTGGAAGAGAAATTAGAGCAATGATGATTTTTTTTTTTTTTTTAGATAACAATTTGAGCAGAAGGCACCGATGTTCCAGGTCAGCCCTCTAAGGGAGCCTGCGGTCCCACTGTGCTGTTCTGCTGCAATTAAGATGGGTGTCACACTCGTCTCTAAATAGCCACACAGTCAGACTCCGCTGGACCAGATTCTGATGAGCATCATCAGCTAATTTGGTGCATCGGGATGCTTGTTTCATAGCTGCCTTTGCTAATTCCTCCAATACATTTGCAGCCGATGAGCATTTGAATGCATTGAATTATGCTGAAACCAGTGGCGGATATTTGACAACAGCTGCAACTAAGGGCTTCATAATCTCCTGATTATGTCCTGAATATATTATATATTATTCATTACAAGAATGTTGGTCCTCATTTGTAAACAGCTTGGAATAAATGCACCTAAACTGAATGTAAATACAAACTGTAATGGATATTTAAACCAAATGACTGACTAATAAACTCACTACAGCCAGAGAAGGAGAATACCTGCACACGTGTTTAGAGGATCAGTCAGCAACATATAGAATTTTTAGTTGCAAGCCATTTATTAGAGTTAAGGAGGAAGCACACAATGAATGTGGGAAAATACATTCAAGACCCAATGATGTGACCAATATTTAGCATTGGATTTAGCACAGGTGCAGACGGTCAAGGCTGTAAACCAAAGATGAAGATGGGCTTGTATTCTATCAAAAGCACATTAAATGGGCAAGCTCATGATAATGAGCTGCCTTGGGCTTCAAATAGTCCCATCAATATTCATGATAAACAGCAGTCATCTATACGTCAGTCAAGGTTGTTATGAGTTTTCCTACAATGTCGGCAGTCACACCAAAACAGTCTAATTATGGATATGGATCAAGCAGATTGGATTATAAATATTCATTGCCGAGTTTGCGTCACAGACACAAACAAAGACATGTACCATCGTATCCAAACAACCAATTATGTTTATTTTCTAACCTAAACGTGTCCTACTCCAATGAACACACACTTTTTTTTATTAAACAGTTGGGTTTGACAGAATTCTACTTGTCTGCACCATCACTTTCCAGTTGATCGTTTTTACATCAAAGGACAGGGCAGCAAAAAATATGAAAGCTCTCCACTCACTCATGCCATTTTTCAGTGGAGACATGACTTCCATGTTCTCTCTGGGTACCCTTAGCTGATTGGTATCGATGTAGTAGGTGGTGCCGCTCTGCTTGCCCTTGTCGCCATCTGTCTCCATAGGTGTGCTGCCATCCTCCCGGTCAAGAGTCACGCCTATCACTGTGGGGAAGTCCGCCTGAGCCGAAACCAAACGAAACAGAACACCATGTGGTTGAAGACACTCTCTCAAACAACGTGGTTTACAAATATCAGCTTCCTGGTAGGATTAAGAAAAAAGATCAAAGTTGGTGTAAATACTCTGAGTGAACAAATTCCCACTTTTGTGAAACACTCGACTCAGGTGCTAAAATGTTAAGCAAAGCTCATATGACTCATTTAGGGAAAAAATGTGAATACCACAATGACAATACAGCAGTTTGGACATTTTAAAAAGTACCTGATATAAATCTCAAGTGTCCTAGCTTGTATCAACTTATTCGTCATGGCGAAAAACAGAAACTTACAAATTAAAATAATCACTTGTCATCATTTTTACTGAAAGCAGACATGCAAGCAAAGTGTACATGTTGGGGTGTTTCACTGTGATGATAGAGCCACATTGAGATGCATGCCAAACACGGGCTCAGTAGATAAATGCCAATATGGAAACTTTAAATATCACACGGCTCCATGTTATTACACAAACCACATTTTAACACTAACTGGCATTGCAGATTAATGAGGATGGATGGCAGTAGTGCTGGACAGCACACAAATCACAGGACAAACCAGAAGGGTAGAGAGAGCGAGGAGTAATGGGGGCAGTGTTTATGAAATAAGATGTAGTTTGTCATGACCAAAGCAATGTGAGATATTCAACTAGCTATACAAAATAGGGATGTCACAATTACTTAATTTCACAATTAAACACGATATAAGCACCACGATTAATTCATCGTAAAGCTTCCTCAATATCATCCCTTTCCATAAAAGATCATTTCGGAACCACATTGGCAGATCAGCGCAACTTGCACACGGATCAAAAACAAAGTTATTTGATATATCAAATGGGTCATCCTGCGGCCATCCTCTAAATGTAAGGCTTGCAAGATAATTGTAAAATCTGGGTCATTTCTTTGATAATATTCGCACCAAGAAAATCTGAAATAGTCTAATCCCTAGTACAAAACCAATGTCAGATTGACTAATGAGAATATAATAAACTAACTCTGAAGCTTTGCTACATTCCCATCATCAACCTCCAACTAAAGCACAAAAAGCTCTACACCAAGGAAGTGCTCCCAAAATTATATAAAGTCAATTACTGCCATCCGTCTCCTGGGTGACAGCCCTCATTTCTTGACACTGGTGGAACCCCAGAGGGAAAATGAAGATGCTCAGAGGAAGAAAAGACACATTAGTTAATTAGGTCATTTGAATGATCCACTTACCTTGGGACAGTCTTCTCCTGCGTAGCCAGCTCTTACAGAATAAGAACCAATGTCAAACACCAAAGCTCCCACCTCATCTGCCCAAATGAGACAAGGGTATGAATTTGAATTAAACTATTGGGACACACAATATATAAGAAACAACTGATAATTCATTTTCCCTCAAACAATAACATTGATGCTTTGACTCAGGCTCAATCATCTCAAAGGTATAAGCCTAAAAATGAGGCATGGCATGTACTGTCTTGTAATATTTCTTTACCATTGTTAGAATTAAGTACAGAGCAGGGGCTTGAATACTTTTTTTACTTTAATTCATTCACACCCCTTGAAGAACACCATACAGAACATAAAAGTCATACAATAGATATTTACACCTGAGAAACTCACACAGAGCTAAACTGAGATCATTACAGCCCACTCTTCTTCGAAACCTTGCTTCAGTTCATTGAGCTTTGCAGCATTGGTTCCTACAAACAGCTCTCTTAAGGTCCCATCACTGCACTTGGGGTAATCACCACAACTTGACTCTTAACTTTTTTAATTTGATGGTGTGCTTGGCATCACTACTCTGCAGCAAGACCCAATTCTGGCCAAGGTTTAGCTGTTGTACAAATCGCCCCATTTTTTACTCCTGAATGGTTGCAACATACTTTTTTAATTCCTATGGATGCAGTGAGACTGTACTTCCCTTTTCCTCACACTGCTTCAGCATTTTGGCTTAGTTTTTGTTCAATAAATGTTTCTTTTTCCCCCAAAATGTCCTGATATGTAAAATGTTAGGATTTAATAGGGTGTACTTGCTTTTTACGCATGACTGCAATTGAGCACTCACTGTTAGTTAGAAAACACTGATCCACATTAATCACAGTGATAATGCTGTCTGCAACATAATGTACAGCCCATTTAGTGAAACAAAAGGCCAGTTGTATAAAAAACAATTACTGGAATAATATAATAACTTCAAATTCTGTGTAGATTGAACTTTAATGCAATTCTCAGCCGATATCCCTCAAATACTTAAATGACCTTTGCATGTCCTGAGCATTTGTTAACACAAAAAGTAATGAACAAAAACACAAAGTTATCGCAAACCTCGAGATATGCTCTATATAAACTTTGATTTTAAAATGTACTTAAAAGGTTGAATGTTTCTTAATTTATTGCCTTTTCAGCATCGTAAACTCAGTTTATTAAATGCAGAATTACACTGAAAGAAATCCACTGTCACCTACACACAAGTATTGAATTAAGCTGACTGTGATTTCATTGCAGTTTACTTATTACGACCATAGACAACAGCTCCAACAGAATGCCGTTAAATCAGGTCCTGTGCAGCACGACCAGCCTAATAAAATGTTCACTTTCTCTTAGAAAATCAGATGTTAGCCAAAGGGGAAAAATAGACAAAAGTGAACAGTAAAACTTGATTTTGCATTTCCTATTTCCAGTCGATCATAGTGAGATAACTGGAAACATCAAACATAATGTTGCATCTTCCAGGTTTAACGGGATGCACTCATAAACTCGATAAGCCCAGTCTCATTCATTTCCCATTTGCAACCGGTGTTCCTTAAACTGATTGTATCACCTTAGTCACTACGCAAGGAGACTGAAGCCCCAATATAATTCACACATTCTTAAGCTGGAGAGTATATATATATATGATAGTATGAACTTACTTTTGATTCATTGTAGAGCTAGACGTTAGCACGACTAGCTATGCTTGCTAATTGCAATGCTGGCTAATGCTACAGAACGGGACAACGTGGAAAACAGTTCAGTTTTATGAGAATCATTAGGTTTCACTCACCGCCTCCATACACTCCGCCACTCATCCTCTAGAGTTTCACACCAGCAACTTATTAATAGAAGTTATTACAACAGGAATACAACCGCTAAAAGGGTAATCACAACAAAAGAATTTGCTAGCATGGGTAAACCTAACAAGCGGGCGCCACAGTGCGTCGATGGATTTGTCCAATCAGAATAAAGCACAGAAGCAGTACTTCCGTTCAATGACTGCAAGTACTTCCCTGCTCTGGAGTGGACGTGGCCCTGCCGTTTTCATATCTACGTGAGTTTAAAAACTGATTAAAAGTAGGATTGAATTAATTTTGAAGATTATAAACTAATTTGCAAGTGACGTAAGTGCAGGTTTTACAACACCACGCAAATATTAGTGAATTTAAACTGCGGGACCTTGAGTCACGGTCGCTACAGGATTGATCTCGACGACCATGTCAAAAGGAGCAACACTACCATAAGGACACCCACGTGCTTGAACTTTAAAAATAGACATCTCAAATTCGTGTTGTTAATATGTTGTAACATCGGGGTTGATCGTTTTGTCATTACTATAATGTATAAGTTTGAGGGTCTGCAGCCTTATGATTGTCCAAAATTTGGTTAATTGCGCAAGCGCATACGGTGTTAATGGTTGAGTAACTAGCTGGGCAGTTTTCTGAGAATAGCAATAGGTTGGCTATGTCTGTATAACCTTGGAGATATTTTAAGGATAACCTGCGATTTCAATACAAAGATTAAATGAAAATATTTAAAGTCTATTTTGCATATATCATGTATTCCCTTACTAGCCACTGACTTTTTTTTTTAGAATAAATACGTTGCATTTTTCTACAGGCAAAATTTAGATACCCTTGCACAGCCCCAGGTGACATCATCAAAAAGTTTATTAATCTAACAAATAAATGGAATAGATTAAGTTTGTTTACCTCCCAAGAGCTGAAGCCAATGGATGTTCAACATATTGGAAATATGAATAAAGTGCAATATAATTTCTCAATTATCATCAATGTTGAAGATTAATTAATTGGGTAACTCATTGATTGAGTGTTTTAGCTTTATTAATATTTAAGGCTAAAATTGTACAACATATACTCAAGTTTCACATTTACAGAGATCAAGTTATAAAGAAAAAAAGAGGTCTTTATTTAGGTTGTCAGGTTAACACCTGTTGAGAAACTTAATTTGCTGTCAGATTTGTGCACTCTATCCTGCACTAGACTGCAACACCCAAATAAGATTGCAAGTTGTAGGCTTGTTTTTTGTTTCTTTTTACCTTTTTAAGCAATTACTTACCATTTTTAAAAACGAATAGATCAATAAATAATAAATACTTGAAGCCTTTTGTGGACCTGAATGTTAAGGGAAGATCTTTAAAACTTTAAAATCTTAACAATTTATGAATGAATCTCTAACATGTGAAATTAAACTTTAACTTGTTTTTTGTTTCCAGCACTCATGCAGCACTGCCTGACACTGACCCTTGCCCGGAACAGCAGGTTCATTTTAAGAAATAAATTTCCATCTGTCCACTGCCAGCAGTCAGCAGCCATGTCAGGGCTTCTCATCAACCAGCCCAAATACTCATGGCTAAAAGAGCTGGGTTTGTCTGAGGACAACCACGGTGTATACAATGGAAGCTGGGGAGGCAGTGGTGAAGTTGTCACATCCTACTGCCCTGCTAACAATGAGCCAATAGCTAGAGTTACTCAGGCTACTTTGGCAGAGTATGAAGAAACCGTCCAGAAGGCTACGGAGGCCTGGAAGTTGTGGGCAGATATTCCAGCTCCGAAACGAGGGGAGATTGTGAGGCAGATCGGGGATGCATTAAGAAAGAAGATTAAAGTACTTGGAAGCTTAGTATCACTAGAAATGGGCAAGATCTATGTTGAGGGAGTCGGAGAAGTCCAGGAGTATGTTGATGTCTGTGATTATGCAGTTGGGCTGTCAAGAATGATTGGTGGACCCATGCTTCCTTCAGAAAGACCAGGCCATGCCCTCATTGAACAGTGGAATCCAGTTGGTCTCGTTGGTATCATCACTGCCTTTAACTTCCCTGTGGCTGTTTATGGCTGGAACAACGCCATCGCGCTGACCTGCGGCAACGTCTGCCTCTGGAAAGGTGCCCCAACCACCCCCCTCACAAGTGTCGCAGTTACTAAGATCGTGGCTGAGGTGTTGGAGCAGAATAACCTGCCTGGTGCCATCTGCTCCATGACCTGCGGTGGCGCAGATATCGGCACTGCCATGGCGAAGGACGAGCGCGTGGATCTGGTGTCTTTCACTGGCAGCACTCATGTTGGCAAGATGGTGGCTATGATGGTGCAGGAAAGATTTGGGCGCAAGCTGCTTGAGCTCGGTGGAAACAACGCCATCATCGTGTTTGAGGATGCAGATCTGAACCTTGTGGTGCCTTCCGCTGTCTTCGCATCTGTAGGAACTGCTGGTCAGCGTTGCACCACAACCAGGAGGCTGATGCTGCATGAGAGTGTCCACGACACAGTGGTTGAGAGGATTTCCAAGGCTTACAAACAAATCCGTATTGGAGATCCCTGGGACCCCAGCACCCTCTATGGTCCTCTCCACACCAAACAAGCTGTGGAGCAATATCTAGCAGCCATTGAGCAGGCCAAGCAGCAGGGCGGCACGCTGATCTGTGGAGGGAAGGTGATGGATCGCCCTGGAAACTACGTGGAGCCCACAATCATTACAGGACTTGCTCATGATGCACCCATCGTCCATACTGAAACCTTTGTTCCCATTCTCTACGTCCTTAAGTTCAAAACAGAAGAGGAGGCATTTGCGTGGAACAACGAGGTCAAGCAGGGTCTGTCCAGCAGCATTTTCACCAAAGATATGGGCAAAGTTTTCCGCTGGCTGGGTCCCAAAGGATCCGACTGTGGCATCGTGAATGTCAACATTCCCACAAGCGGAGCTGAAATCGGAGGAGCCTTTGGTGGGGAGAAACACACCGGAGGGGGAAGAGAGTCTGGCAGCGACTCTTGGAAACAGTACATGAGGCGCTCAACGTGCACGATAAACTACAGCAAGGATCTCCCTCTGGCCCAGGGCATCAAGTTTGAGTAAAACCTTCAAAGTGCTCACTGCTCAAGTTTCCATGAGAATCAAGGACAACACTAAATACTTTCAGTAGTGTTTCCATACACATGCAAAATATTTGTCATTGTATTTTTGCATTCAGAAAGGTCAGCTTGAATTTACAGAAATGTTCAAAATAATTTTGGTTCTATCTTTTAATTGTTGCTATAGATACTAATCCTGGATTGGAAACTGCTTTAATAGTTTTGTGTTAAAGGTCAAATCCTGTTTCCTCCAAATGTTAGTGTGCACTTTTCTACAAGCATTTCAAAAGAGAGCTTGAGAATCATATAACTGTAACTGGTATAGTGTACTTTATACTGTAAAAAAAGAAGATTAAATAAATCTTATGTTTATTTTGGGAAAAAACTGGCTGTGGACATTATGATTTTTTTAGATCAAATTGTAGTTAATAGCATCGTCTGACAGACTGCATACAAATATCTTATATTCACTGTTTATAAAACATACTGGCTATTTAAATCCCATTTACAGCTTAAATGCACTAAACTTTGCATCTAAGTCACTCAAAGCATCATATATTAGAAAGCAGTGCACTGATGGGTCTTGTCAAAATGTTTTGCCTTTGTGTGAATTGTCAGTGTAATACCAGTAGCATCATGGACATGTTTATGGCTTATCTTTACTATGGACTGCTAAAATATCAGAAGTTGCAGATTTAAGCAAAGATTGATGAATGAGATTACAAATTTATCTGTGCTGGGTTTTTATTCAGAGATTGTTTGATATTATAGTAATTCCCATACATTTCTTCATGTGGAAGTCAGTTCTTGAAATCCTCTGGAAATATAAATCGGAGCGTTGTTCTTCTGATTGTTTTGGGGTTGTTTTTTTTTTTTAATGAACCAAAAACAATAAAATCCTGTGCGAGTCTGCAGCCCACCAGATCATTCACACATTAATACCAGATCTAAAGTTCACGTTTCATGTATTTTAGACTGTTCAGCATTGCAGCTGTTGACTGCTGGTCTTGTTCAGTCGATGTAAATGAAGATTTTACAGTGAAAGCAAATGGATGGTCTGGCAGGCCAAAGTTCCACAGATGTTTCAGTCTGTTGAGCTCTAACGAAACAAATAAATTAGGCAAATTACAGAAATCTAAAAAGATTTTTTTTCATTAATGAGAACAGTGCACAACAAAGGATCGACTTAAATCAAAACTATATACTATGGAAGGAATATTATTTCAGATCCATATCAAAATGGATGTTACCTTGATTCTGAACATTAGTTAAAACAGATTTTCTTGTACAATGAAAATTCCCCCAAGTAAAAATTTATGTCTTTGAAGCTTTGGTGTCTCCATCCAATATTTGAGAGTTGTATGAATAGTTTCCTTCATCTTGAATTATTCCAACAAACAAAATTCTCACAACAAATGAATCCATGAAACTGACACTCCACTTTTTTTATTAAGCCGATATATGGGAACATGAAGATGACAAACATGGGTGGGCCAAGATGGCTGCAGGGCTGAGCAGCTCTCTTGGAATATTTTTTGCCAAAGTTATTCTGTAATTTCTTTAACAGTAAGAAGGAAATCAACTCTGTCTCTTTAATAAAAAATACTACTCCATCTTCCATTCTCTATGCCCAGCCCCATATGGTGGCCCTCCCACTCAGCAACTCTCCACCTCATACTCCAGCTCTGCCTTTCTCTCCATTTACTGCTTCTCCTGCAGCATCTGCACTCGGTTCTGAAAGGAAGAACTGAAACCCCAGCGTTGTGCGCGACATAATCCATGCCGTTTAGGACGTAAGCAGAAAACGCCCACTTCCTCTGCAACTCATCTGCGCTGGAAGAAGGTAGAGAAGCTGCCTTTTTGTTTTTCTAAAAAATATTTAGATAGTTTATCCAGTAGTTTGCATGTGGCGTCTGTCTATTTACAGCATCACAGCTGTCAGGCTTAAGCAGGTTAAAAAAAAGTTTCCAGGAGAATGTTCTTCCTATTGAGAATAATGTATTTTAGCAAATTATCAGGAGAGTAGTTTTCTAGTTGCAAAAGTAAAAACATAAATTGAGTTAAAATAGGGATATCTGAAGTCATAACATTTTAGCTCCAACTGCAGGTGAGATTATCAAACTTATCCATGTATGTGGTGTAAAGGGGTTGTGTCTGGTTTTCAGGCCTCTGGGAGGTAATACCGTGGTCTTATCTCCTGTTCACAACCTGTGGTGCACCAAAATGTCAAGTAAAAATAATTATGAGCTCATGGTAATAAATTAATGATCATCTGGTATCATAGTGGTGCAGCTGTGATGGGAGGTATTTGAAAATCGTGGCATTAGCACACTGGGGTTGTTCCTCACTTCCTTTTAATTTTTTTTTTCTCCCATACATAACTTGAATGATTCCCTTCTTAGGAAACCCAGAGCATGTTAGTTCATGATTTGTAGTGTTTATTGTACTCTTGATTTACAGAAGTGTCTGGGATTCCCCTAAACTGAAACAATCTCACTTCTTCACTTTGCACATTTCCTCTGCAGCTTTTCCCTAAAACACAAGCGTCACACCATTTCAACCTTACTACAGACTTCAGTCAGATCTTGAGCTGATCCTTTCTTTTTAGAGAAACCTGCTGCACTGATTCCTTTTTTAAAATTATTATTCCTGGAGGGAATTTAGCGTTTTAAAAACAGCGTCATGATAGACAATACCACCACTTTACAGTGTTTTAACACACACATCTACTTGGAAAATATATGCCTGTTAGTTCTCTTGCTAATTGTTTGACACGTTTGTGCTGATATTTGTGAGCCATTCAGATTTGGGTTTTTTTGTTTGTTTTTTTTAGGTATGTAAACAAGACTTTTTTTGTGGTTTCTGTCCATATGTCCAACCATCTCAGAGGAAACTTCCTGCAGCATGTACATGCTTCTGCCCCACTTTGTCATTTTAGGCAGCAACAGCAGTCGCAGCACAAACCCGACTTAGTGTCCTGAAGCATTATCACAGAAATGATGAGGGCTCTTCATCAAACTGTCACTGTGACAGTCTCTCACCGACCAACAATAGAACTGAGATTAGACAAGAACTCAGCACATAGCGCAAACTGCTTGTAGTTATAATGCTGCTCAAAACTATTGGCAGCCAAAATTTCAAGCAATGCAAATCAGGCAACTCTTCCAAGTTATCAGAAATTACTGGACCACTGCAACAAAAATGCTTTTACACAGTGAAAAAATCTTGGTAATTGTGAATGTTTCTTGTAACCATGTAGAGGTTTCTATACACCTGTAGAGGTTTTTGCAATGGCAAATTTCATCTCTTTCAGGTATCAAGAGTCAGAAGTCATTATAGAATAATATAAAACATCCCTTCTATTCCCCATTTGTTTATTTTTTATAACGCTTTGGGTATTTTTGGCCTTTAGAAAGGAAAGATTCAGATATTACTTGCAGCAAAGAGCCAGAATAAGATTTGGATCCCAGCAGTTGTGGTGAAGACTCTGCTTTTCATTTGGTAACTTAACACAGGAGGCTAAAGAGCGCTTCCCTTTTAAACTTTTGTGCCATCAGATAAATGCTCCGGATCATTATACTTAAGAAATACTCAATTCAATTCAATTCAACTTTATTTATAAAGCACTTTTCATAATGAAGCAACGCAAAGTAACTCAACGCAAAGCAACTCAACGCCTTAACCAGAAATCCAGTCCCCTGGCACTCTAAATACTTCTGTAATCTCAGAATTTTATCGCTCCTTTGATGCACCATGAGGCAGCAAAATAGCATCACAGTTTAATAGAACCCCAGCCATGTTTTACAAAGCCCAATTCCAATGAAGTTGGGACGTTGTGTTAAACATAAATAAAAACAGAATACAATGATCTGCAAATCCTTTTCAACCTATATTCAATTGAATACACTACAAAGACAAGATA
>JBBBVU010000015.1:15667060-15682864 GCA_037177055.1 Atherinosoma microstoma | reverse complement strand
AAACTGGGGGTTGGCTTTTTGCGGAGAATTTTTTCTCTCCCGGTTTTTTTTTTGGTGGTGATTTGTGAGGGGGGGAAAGGGGGGGCGGTGAGGGGGGGAGAGGGGCCGGGGGGGAACCCCCCCCCCCCCCCCCCACCACCACCACCCAAAAAAAACAAAAACAAAAAATCATTGCACAGTATATTTAACTTTTATTCATCATTGCTTGTTAATGACATTGGTCTGTTTTGCACCCAGCTTGTGTCCAGTTGTGATAAGTCTAACCAGTGCTGTTTCTTCCTGTGTTTTGGCAGATCACAGCTGGTCTGGACTCAGTGGGCCGGATACAGATGCGGACGCGGCGCACTCTCAGGGGCCACCTGGCCAAGATCTATGCTATGCACTGGGGGAGTGATTCCAGGTAGTGTTATCATACGAGCATTACAGTCATTACAATCTTTATTTCTTTTCTGTCAAATTTATTGTTGTGTTTTGGGGGTGTTATTTACATCCCCTGATTTTTTGATTGATTCTTTTTATATTATTATAAATAGGAGCAGAAAACACTCAGCCTTCCTCAGTTGGTTTCAACTTGGCGATGCCTTAGAAACTTATATGGTGGCCCTTTCAATTATTGCATCTTTATTGGTGTTTTTATTGTCATGTTGTAGTCGGTGGATGTTGTACTCTCGTGCTTCAGTTGTTTTCCATTCAAATCCATCTCAATCCCTGAATGCATTGAAGCAATGTTATTTCTCCTCTTTAAAAAAGACTAAGAAAATAATTTCTAGTGCTCCAGGCATATTTTAGTCACAGCATGGCATGTGTACCCAGGATGGGCAGTAAAATGCCACTGGGGTGTTAACTGTCTACAGATTTGGTAAACATGGACACACTTTTAGAAAGCAGAAATTTAACAGTGTAATTGTTTTGGTTTATGTCTGTGAGACAGAAAAAAATGCTTCAATTGTTGATATTTCTTCTATTGCAGCTAAACTTAATTTGCACCACAACATCATTTGTCACTGGAACTGAAATCTTTTTCTCTTTGTATTTAATATGTGTATCACTCTTTATCTTTCTTTCTATCCATCTGTCTCCCAATGCAATGCAATGGGGCAGTGACGGCAGTCCCAGGTGTGGGGCTTTACTATTATCAGTACTGCTAGTACCACTCCTACAACTACTTTCTTACTAATATGACTAATATCACCATAACTGACTGTAACTGCTGCTAGCTCCACTATCACTCTTCATCTAAGCACTTGAACTGTTTGCCACCCTCACTATGAACACAGTATTGATATTTGCCAAGCACAGACAAGCACAACCACACCAGCTTATTTCCTTAAATTTGCAGTTTGTAGGATTTGACATTTTGCAAGTTCATTTTGTGAAGCTGCAATTGTGGCTAAACTGATTAATTTTGACTTTACAAACTGCTTTTTTAACTGATTGCTGCAGTGATTTATCACTGAAACAGGACAGTTAAGATAGTATGTCACCCTAAGTATGCATGCATTGCACTAATCTTGATCCATATGAAGTAAATTATGCTTTGGCAGATGATTTTCTAACTTTGTGTAAAACCAAATATCTTTTATTCTCAGTAGATTTTTTTATTTTTTATTTTGTAACTGCTAAAACCAATTTTTAAGTCTGACTTTCAGGCCTTATTATTCTTGCAGTTGTGGGTGTACATGGGTGTGCCCAGAACCCTGTAGGTGAACCTGCAGGAGGCCAGTATTTGTTTTGTATACAGCAACTGACATTTGAGCGCGATGGCTCTCCTCTTGATTGTTGTACAGCACCATCAAACCACTTCCTGTCCCCGGAGAGATGGAAACACCCTGTCGGGATGGGAGGGAGGGGTTCCAGCTGTTTCTGCATCTGCACCATTTACAACCCTCTCTCTGTGCCTGTATTCCCACTCAATCGTTCTGTCTTTATTCTTTTGCGGTCCCGCCTCGGCTTCTTTCTTGCTTGCTTTCCCGACCTGTCAGGCTTCCACCTCCCACACAGCAGTGGGGACTTTAACATAACTGGGGTAATGAATATTGCATGGACGGGGACATTAAAAGTAGCTTTGCTGAATGTGGAGACATCCACCAGGAGAAGGAGGAAAAATGAATGGAAATGAGGACTGGGAGCGAGGAGGAGGGACCTCCATGCTGAATGCTTTTTGACCTAGCACCTTGTAATGATTCAGGCTGACAGTCTAGCACAGTAGTTTGTAAAGTGGCTGCTTCTCATTGCTTTTAATAAACCAGGTGCATGTAGCTTAGATTCTGAGGGGTTTTTTTAACATATGAGCTGAGAGTCATGCTGTTCTGCTGTACTTGTGTCTAGGTTACTTGTGAGTGCCTCGCAAGATGGAAAGCTAATCATCTGGGACAGCTACACAACAAATAAGGTGAGATCAGTGTTAATACAGTATGCCTGATGACATTTTGATTCAAAACATATGCACCACAGTTTCAATATTTGCTATCAAGTGTCCATCATACTGTTATGAATAGTTATTGAGTGGAAAAAAAGGGACCATCATAACCTAAATTAATCCCCCTGAAAGAATTAGTCCACTGATAAAGCTGCACTTTGTTTTGTTTTCTTTTAATTCTGAAATAATTTAATCTGAGCTGCTGAGAAACCAGTCGCACCATACACATGAGAAACCAACAACCACACTTTCTGATTTAGTTGTTTTGTCTTTACATAACCTGTGCCATGATATTGCATCACCATGTTTGTTATTGAGATGGATCTTCTGCAGCAACATTATTTTGATAAATGAAAGAATACATGTTTTGATTTATTTCTAGTGCAAAGAAAAGCCAGTTTTAAACTGCTTTTAATTGAAAAGTACTTTGTAGCTTTTTGAAAAAAAAATTAAAACATGTTTATTGTAAAAGAAGCCATCTATAATTTGAGTTTCTTTCCATCAAGGGACACACTTTTAAAAATGCCTCTACTGTATATAACAACTTTGCTTTTTTTTTGTTGTGGCCGGACCAAATACTGCTGTAGAAGAAACAAATGATAAAACATTTCAACTTAAATTTACCTAAAGCTCCAAATTAAACCCTGCTTCCTGTAATGATAAAAATTAAATGGAAATATATTTCACTAATCTCTTAAGGGAAACTAAGATTTTTTTTGGGGGGGGGGGGGTTTAGAAGTCATTATCTGTCAACTAAAATGAGTCGCTATAAAGAAAAAAAATATGTAGAAAATACACTATTGAATAAAAATGAATAAATGAATTTGATTGTTCTCACAATCAGATGCATGCCATCCCGCTGCGCTCTTCCTGGGTGATGACGTGTGCCTACGCCCCCTCTGGGAACTACGTGGCCTGTGGAGGTCTGGACAACATCTGCTCCATATACAGCCTGAAGACCCGCGAGGGCAACGTTCGCGTCTCCCGTGAACTTGCCGGACACACAGGTAGGCACAGGGCCAAACAAGCAACGTTGCAAGGAATTTTTTTTTTTTCTTTGAATGTACTAAAAACTCATTTACTTCCATATTGTACAGTAACGTAAGGAAAACCCTCCAGCAT
This sequence comes from Atherinosoma microstoma, assembly GCA_037177055.1. Lineage (NCBI taxonomy): Eukaryota > Metazoa > Chordata > Actinopteri > Atheriniformes > Atherinidae > Atherinosoma > Atherinosoma microstoma. The sequence continues at coordinate 15,679,323 of JBBBVU010000015.1, read as the reverse complement.
CTGATTTGTTGTTTTTATTTAATCCAAGGGAAGTTTCAACAGTTGTCCATTTCTAATCAATTTCATTTGCATTTTTACTTCCTGGTCCACCACCTTACCTGCAGAATGCATTTTCTTTCCTTGTTTTTATACAGCAAGGAGAAGAAAAGTGTGACTATAACAGCAGTAAAACTGCAGATATGCTCTGTGGCTAGTCAAAGACTTATGCCCAAGGCCACTGAGTATGAATAGCAACTCTTTCCTTATCTGATATGGATCCTGTGCTTATCTGCAGGTTATTTGTCTTGCTGTCGCTTCTTGGATGACAACCAGATACTAACTAGCTCTGGAGACACCACCTGGTGAGCATCCGCCATAGTTAACAAGGCTCTTTACATGTTAATGCTGTTTCTCCCAGCTCTACCTTTTTAAAGATGTTCTTCTGTTTTATATTAGATGTTTTGAGTTAATCTCCAGCATCCATCCTCTTACACAGACACATAATTCAACAGAGGTCTTCACTGTAGCTGCTCTATAATTGCAATAACTTAACATTATTAGACATTTCTGACTTGTAGTTTTAACACTGTAATTTGTCTCTAACTCGGAGACCACTTTTCCAACTTTACCTCTATCTTGCAGTGCATTGTGGGACATAGAAACAGGTCAACAGGCCACCACCTTCTCCGGTCACACAGGTGATGTGATGAGCTTGTCTCTGAGTCCGGACTACAAGACCTTTGTGTCAGGAGCCTGTGATGCCACCTCCAAGCTGTGGGACATCCGTGATGGCATGTGCAGGCAATCTTTCACTGGTCACGTGTCGGACATCAATGCCGTCTGCGTAAGTAGTGAACCTTAAAATCCACATAGCCCACCGTGAGAATGATGATGATTTACAATTAGATGTAAAATGTCAGCCGTGGGCTTCTGATAAGTTTTAGTTAGCTTGGTCTTCAGTGTTTTTCAAGTCTATGTAGAACATTTATAAGGTTTTGTGGAAAAGCAAAAAGAGAATGATCAACACAGACACGGCTGCTTACCTCACCAACTTGCCTTTTGCTTACTTGACTGAATTCTTCTTCTGCAGTTTTTCCCCAATGGGAACGCATTTGGCACAGGCTCAGATGACGCCACCTGCAGGCTGTTTGACCTTCGTGCCGACCAGGAGCTGATGATGTACAGCCACGACAACATCATCTGCGGCATCACCTCCGTGGCTTTCTCAAAGAGTGGTCGCCTGCTCCTAGCCGGTTATGACGACTTCAACTGCAACGTCTGGGACACTCTGAAAGGGGAGCGTGCAGGTACGTGATGTCTCACATTTGTTATTGATTGATTTGAGGAAACTGACCAGAAAGGCTACAATAGTCTGTGATTTTTTAAAATAGAAAAAAATTGACAACTTTACCATATTTTTTCTTTCCATTTCAAATTAACATAATTTTATGTTAGATTTGTGTGTGTGAATTAAATATCTGATTAGTTTGCTATTTTCTTTGCTCAAGTTACTGATTTAGCTGTAACATCTGAACCAAGCAGCATCCAAGTGTAGACATAAGATATGAAGGCATCCACAGTGAATAAAGCGTGTGTTATTTTGATTGCTAATTGACAATAGGCTTTAGCTTCCTCATCTCCTCAATCCTCCGTCCTCTTGTTTGTGATCCAGAAGTCATTCACAGTATAATGATTTGTGTCAAATCCTAAAATGTACTTTGATGAGAGAAGACTGGGGACAGCGGAGGCTCACTGGAGAAGCTATAAGCAAGGATAGAACAGTGCGTCCTTTGTGGAAGTTTATGATGCCTGCAATGTCAGAGAGGTGGTGTAGTAGGTTAACCAAACACATTCAATTTGAATTAAAGGTAATTAATCTTGCTATTAAAAAGTATGAAAACCTGTATTTGGTGTATTATTTCTTTGTGGTAACATTGCTTATTTGCAATAAATCACATACCATTGGAAAGCCTGTTAATTACCCATGCATATTTGGGATGAGCAGCAGAGTTGAGTATGTGAGTTCACCCATAAAACTTACATACTCCAGCAACACCAAATCTTCTTTTCTAACACCAAACATCTTATTCTGCAATTGTTTTTTTGTTTAGAGCTTCTTGTATCCCAGGGGTTGACAATCAAGTGCCTGATTAGCAGCACATGCGAGCATGGACCTTGACACAGGGGTCAGTTGGTGTCTGCTCCAAGCATGCCACATTGGAAGAACATTATGCGCAGCAGTGAGTCCACATTCTGTCAAAGGCAGTAAGATCGAAGTGGCAGGAAGTGTAGAAAAGACAGAGCACACTTTGCTGATTGCTGCACCAAAAGGGAAGGTGTGGAATTGCCTGCCTGCAGCCCTGACTTAATCCCCATTGAACACTTGTGGGATCGTCTCGGGCATGGCGTTCAAGCCAGATTGACAAACACAACCACATTGGCTGACTTGTTACAAATACTGGTAGATGAACGGGATGCCGTCCCAAAGCAGTGTGTGACCAAGCTGCTGACCAGCATGAGGAAGAGGTACCAGGCTGCTGTGGCTGATCATGGTTCTTCCAAATACTATTGGGGCCCCTGGTTGTTAAATACTATATAATCAATTTCCTATATGTTTTGTTTCTTCATCCAGTCCATTAAATGACACCAACCAAGAGTGGATAGCAGAATAAGCTGTTTGGCATTGGTACAGAAGATTTGGCAAGATTTTCATGTGTGTAACCCACATACTCAGCCCTGCTGCTCATCCCACAAATTCTTTTTTTTTTTTTTTTTACAAATGCAGCATAATTTAAAAAGGATGTAATATTAGATTTATTGCTAAGAAGCTTTGTTAAAACAGAGAAATAATCCACCAAACACAAATTTCATTACAATTTGTGTTAAGTCTATATTCTTTGTCACAAACAGATTTGATAATATAAATCTGACAGAAATGATTTACAAAGGGATTGGCTGCAACCAAGCAGTGGTTAAAAGATGCAGCTGTGTAGCATCATTTATTTGACAATGGTTTAAAATGACTGCTCTGAACCAAGGGCAACTCATTTTGTTAAATTCCTCTTTCCCTGCTTCTCTAGTGAGGTAGATTAAGATGCAAACAGAGGAGGCAAGTGGAGGAGTTGTGTGTGTGTGTGTCTCTGTGTGTAGTTTGAGAAATGGTATGAAGGGTTGTTTTTTTTTGTTTGTTTGTTTTTTGGTTCCAGTTGCCAGTTTGTGACTCTGGGTTATTACTTGTCACCTACAGGTGTGCTAGCGGGCCATGACAACAGAGTGAGCTGCTTAGGAGTGACAGAAGATGGCATGGCTGTGGCCACCGGCTCCTGGGACAGTTTCCTTAGGATCTGGAACTAAACAAACCTTTGGCCTAATGTACTCAATCACTGTCCCCACCTCAGTCTCAACACCCCAACCTACCTACCCCGACTCATCTGCTGGGCTGCACCTGAGGGGTGCACCTGGTGTCAGCTGAATCTTCCCCCTCTGCTGGTGACCTGTCCACCTGTGAGAACTTTTTACCTGAAAGTTTTTTCACCCAGCTATTAGAGTGGAGTTGTCCAATCAAAACAAAGAGAGCATAGAAAAGTAATGAAAAACTGAAGGATTGAAAAGTAGATCTTGCCCATACCCAAATCTTCTGTGGGCAATAGAGGGCATCTGCTGCCACGATTAACAACAAACAGGATTAGGATCAGTGTGTTATATGTAAATGTATATAAAGACAGTATATATGTATAGCATTATGTGTGTATATATGCATCATATATGCATATATAATGTTTATGTATATATTTTTGTAGTTTATTTCCCTTGAGTTTTTTTTGTTTATTATTTCATATTTTTATTATAAATGGACTTATTGATATCAATACGTGATACCAGAAACATTATTTTTATCCCATGAAAGTCAGGCATTGAACAGCAAATCGTAAATCTACAAAGAAAAAAAATTTGCTGATTTAGTGAAGCCTAGTTGCATCAGAAGATAAAGTATGCAAATCACAAATCTAATTTGGCTCTATTTAAACTTGGATCCTTCATTGTTCATATATGCTGTTGTTGGGCAGAGGACATACGATCATCATTTATGTGGCATCATGTGAATTATTTGTTTTAATTTTTAATGAATATGGCCTCTGGCACTTCCCACAGCATTTATTTGTTTAGAAAGAAAAATGGCCTGACTGTGATTTGACGTGGAGCTTCAAACCTGACAAGATTTCTTTTCTTTTTTCTTTTTTCTTTTTTTTTACTTTTTTACTTTTACATTTTGGATCTGGATTGAGCTTTAACTCCAAAGTAGAAACTCTGCCCATGTGGACTGTGGTTTGAAATCACCAGATGCTGAATATCAGAAAACCACGTCCATTCCATGCAAATCATCTGCAGAGTTATGTGACTGGTAAACAGAGGTTGATATACCCTACCTCCTGTGGCCTGCACAAAATACATATTTCCTTTAAGGCGAAGAGAAGCTTCTGTCATCGTCTTACAATGAAAATTGACAGAGAAGAGCAACAAAAGCAAGTTGAAGCTCTTCTTTCAATGTGATCCTACAACAGCAGAGACCTGTTGGGACAAAAGCTGGTCAGTATGACAGGAACTTCACATTAAATGGAATGAAAAAATACTTTAATCCCAGTAGAAAATTATAAAATTGTATCAGGACCATAAAGGATTCTCAACAGCTTCTGAGGACCTGAGAAGATGAAGACAAAGATGTCCATCTGTGCTGATCTTGCAATTTATCCGTATTCTTTTCTTCACGAAGGATCAGTCCTTTTTATCTACACGGTGTGAATTAAGTGACTGTACAGAACTGATATTATGTCAGCCACTTCAGAATCACACCACTGCCACCACACGCCTGTTTGAAAAGGAAGAAAACATGTTTTTCTTTAAAGATTGAACACTTTCAGCATTTTTTCTCACCAAAAACCATGTTATGAATTGTTGATATTACAAGTGAAGAAGGTACACTCAGTAGACAGAAGTAAACACTTAGCAGAGAGCTAGACATGCACTCAAACTAGTATCAATGTAAACCACTGCACATGTGACTTATTTACCCATAGAAGTGGTATTTCTGACTTAGAGTATTTTCTCATGCATTTCAACATTATTTTGACTCAAAAGATTTTAAAAAAAACAAAACAAAAAAAGCTCACACTTGGGATGTGTGAGAGTTGGACCTATTCATCAGCTGTCTCAGGCGCCTATCTCTGGGCTGGCTAAAGGAGGGTTAGATGTGAGATGTGGCACTGTTGTGTCTTCATTCTGCCTTATGATGCCATTTGTGATAGAGGGTAATATTAACTTAGGATACAGTAATGTTTCTTCTTCTTTTTCCTTTTTACATGCTGATCAATAAGGAAGTGCTACTGGTTTTATTTTCTGGATACAAACACATTCTGATACTAGTGAACACTAAAACACATGCTTGTAGAAAAGCACCACAACCACAAGCAGCACCACACTGCTTCTTAAGAGGAAGAAATAAAAAAATCACTTTTTATATAATATTGCTTTTTACTTCTATTACCGTGAAGTTTGTAGTACTTGTTAAGGCTCACTCGGCTCTCATTTAAGCCCCTCTTTGACAAACATGTTTCTAGTGAATTTTATTTATCTGCTTCCTCTCTGCTTCGCATTAACAAATCTATCCTGAGAGAATGTTTAAATAACAGTAATAATTTTTAGCCTGAGACTATCTTTAAGGTGTGTATGTGTGTGTAGGATGTGATTATGTCTTGCATTTTAGTGTTGAGGTGTGCATGTTTGTGTGTGTCAGGGCATAGGGGGGTGGGGGGTATATTTGCTGACATATGTGGATAACACCTAGAGTTAAGTGTTACGACCTCATTGTGCCAATGTTATCCACAGACCCTGACCTGTGAACTCAATACTAGTCAGTGTAACAAAATATATATTTGCTTGTGTAACTCAAGTGCCAACCTCGTCTAGCTCCTTCAGATACATCAGTGTCTCATTTTAAATCCAATCTGTTGCCTGATCAAACGAGTCAGCTGCTTTTTCTCTGATGATGAATTTCTGTATCCCAAAGTGTCGTTACACTGACAGGACTCATTAGACTCACGTTTCTATTTCAGCCAGTGGACATCAGATGTTTGTGTCCTCAAATCCAGATGATGAAACGATGGACTGAGAGTGGATTTAAATTTGCAGACCCCTTTTTTTGGAAAGTGTTTGTTTTCTGACAGTCCAATGAGAAAATGCATGAAGAAACAGTGGCTGAGGTTAGAAAAGACTGGAAGAAAAGTCAAATGTTATATCTTATCTGATTACTCAGCAGCATGTTTGTACTGGTTGCGCAGCAACTGGTTGATGTTGCATCATACTCTGACCATCATAAACTAGATTGAGCTGTTGCATGCATGATATTTAGAAAACGCTTTCAAGCGGCCTTCTCCCCCCAAAAAAGCCCTGTTTTCTCCAATTGACTAACTTTATTGACCTGAGCATCCACCGTCAAACATTTTGCATTAGCTTTACTGAGTCAGTTTGGCCTGAAATTACAACACCCTTTGAAGTGTTGATCTTTTTTTTTTTCACCCAGGAAATGACAACCTTGAAACATTTTGTCATTGTTGTTGGGCCAGATACTGATATGTAGGGAATTTATGGCACATGGCATATCAAATAAAAACACTTGAACATCAAACTGGATTTCATTTGGACTTAAAAATGTAACCAGGTGAGATACCCTATTGCAAGATGATGTTTGATTTTGTTCAGTTTCTGTGTAATGGTAAATATTTCTCAAGGTCTTTGAAAATGTGGCCTTTATTATGATTTATGTCTGTTGATCTCAAGCTAAAAACCTCAAAAGAAACATCCCTATTCTGAGTAATTATCAGACACTTCCTTCTTAGAAGCCTTGATAATAAGAGTATCACACATTGAGTGCAGTCTGTGCCAAAGCCATCGCATATCTAAGTTTTAATGATAGGATGTGGAATCTGCCTTAGAATTTACAGAGTTCTTTAACTCATGCTGCATCATTACCATCAGCTTTTGTAATGTGGATTTTTCTTCATCTTGCAGGCAGATGTGAACAAACGGTACGTATTGTGTTTTTTTGCAGTTATAACAGTAAAGATCAGAAATGGACAAACCTGGAAAAACTGAACAAAAACATGGTGCATCTTGATATTGTCAGTTTTTTTTTTTTTTACTATTTTAATCCACAATATCCAAAGCGAATGCAACAGTATCCTCACAGCCATACTTTCCGATTAGTCAGAAATTGGTGTAACCAGGAAGCCTTGTATTATGTTTGTCATAACAGAAAAACTTGCCCAAAATGTTGAACTGTTCCACTAAACCCACCTTGTATCTTCATGTTCCATTAGCAGCTGTAGAAAAACCTTTAAAAAATAAAAAAATATCAGAAAACACCACAGCCCTTAACAGCTTCTAAAGGGGATTGTCCACATTAGACAGAGATATTCAGCAGGAAACCACTTTGTGCTGTGTGTAATTCAGTAGCTAAACCTGGATCAGAAACATGTGCCTGTGCAGTTTAATCAAGGAAGGTGCTTGACTTAATTCAACTTTTCATTACTGATGCTTTGTTGCATGTTTTTCTAGAATAATGTCTTAACTACACAACTGATATTTCAAAATGTCCACAAGTGATGCATCTAAGGTCTAAGTACCAAAACCCGAATCTGAGTTTGAATTGTTTTAGCTTCACGCATGTTTGGCACTGTATATTTCAGATGTTTTGGTCAGTGTTGAGCCTCAGAGCAGAAATGCCTCACACATTCAGGCAGTATTCATATTACTAGCTCAAACCAACAGTTTAATAGTCATCATTCTGACACTTTACCACATGACCACCATCACTGCACTGCCTTTTGACTCTAAAACTCAGTTCTTTCTTTTTCAGTTTGATTTTATTTATTGTTTTCTGTTATAAGCCAGTAAAGACAGGGGACTTGGTGCCATGATAATTCTCTTACAGTGCTATTGTGTGAAATTTTAATCACTTGTTATGGAATAATTTTTATAGTCTTTTTCACACCAGACCTTTTTGTTTTTTGTTTTTTTGTATTTGTACAGTGGCTTGGTGATACTGATATGTTGCCATGAGTTATTGTAACCAATAATAAAAAAGCTTTTAACCAAGAAAATTCATGCCGGATTTGTTTGCATTAAGATGCATAAAGACTACAATTGTGTTAGAACGAAACAGAATATTTTTCCTGTTGCAAACTTTCAGTTGTGAAGTTTGAACTTCTGGCTTGGTATTTAAAACCCTAAAAGATTTGCACAACAATACATTGACCTCAAAAGGAAAATATGTTTTGTGCCATGCTTTAGTAAAGCTAATATTTCCACCTGCAGGAACATAAAAGAACCTGCTTTGACCAATATTAACAAATGGAAGATTTATGGGTGAAAGGCTGTTTCTTAAAGGACAGCTTGCTTGTAGATGGGATTGTTGACATTTTCCAAAGGTGGCAGAATTTGATGCCTCATCAGGGCAACTCCTCAAAGTTCCATAGCACTGCAGGTTTTAGATGTTTCCCTTCTCATACACCTGATTCAGATCAAATGGAGCTTCTCAAGTTCTCCACAAAGCTGTGACACATTTGATGTTCAACAGCAGGGAAACATCAGTATGGAGTGGATTCAGACAACATTGATCTGATGAACCTTTGCGGTCAGTCTTCAGCTCAGATCATTGATGAGCTCAGCCGCAACCTGAGTTTATATATATATCTATATTTAAGTGTTATGAGTTTGTGGACATTTTTCAGTTAATAAAGCTACAGAAGACAAAACATTGCTGAAAAAAGTTTGTTGCAAGCAATCCTCTCCTCTCTCTTACTAACGACAGCGTCATGGTTGCACTGAAATGATATTGAGCAGTGTCGGAAGAAAATTTGGTTGCCATTCCTCAAGTCTGCCTTTAAACATAATACGGGACGAACCCCTGGCAGATGCAGACATGCCATAATAGTTTTTATGCAACATTTTCACTCAGCAAAATGAAAGTAGGATGCATGAATTGGGATTTTTGCAGCCTAGCCGGTGTGTTGCTGCCACCAAGCTGCAGATGAGTGAAATGACTTGAAACTGGAGGATGTGTATTTGAATGACAAACGTTTGAAATAATAGCACAAAATGTCAATTTCAGACTGTTTCAAGTTTAATGCAATCTGGTAAATCTAGATGCATTTAAACACTTATTCAGGAAAAAAAAGACAAGTTTGCAAATAAAAACTACTGTAATTGTCATTGTATTGTCTATATGTATAAATAAAATATATAATAAAAATATCTGTGGTTTTCCAAAGTCTTTGATGTGTACAGTTTGGGTTGTTAGAAAATAGAACTCAAACTACAGTAATTACAAACAAGCTTTCCCTTCCTACTCCAAGGATTAACTTGTTTCTTATAATTATGAAAACAAAAATGATTTTAGTAGTAAATCTATTTTTTGTTTTTCCTTTTAAGTACAGTTGATCGTATGTCTGAGCATATATATGTTTCATCTCAGACACACAAACTTTATCTGCTGCACAAACCGTAATGGGAGGGAGGGGGGGGAAGGCATATTCACAATGAGCCACAGCACATTAGTGTCAAAATTCAGCACCCGACCCGTGGAGTGTTTTTTGTACAACTACAGTCCATGTAGGCTGTGATGTGTGAGGTGTTTGTGATCATCTGAGGCACCTGGTTGGCTGAGGAAGAGGTGAGAAATACTGAGTGTGTTTCTGGGCTGTCCCTCCTCTCTGTCTGCTTATTGTCATCAATATGTCCCTTTAAAAAAAAAACTTTTTCTTTTGAGAAAAACAGAGGTCTACAAAGTGACCAAAAATATATTTTCCTTTTGCATTACATTAAACAAAAAAACACCAAAAAAAACATTTCACAACTGAAACAAAAAGATCAAAACTTCATATTTGAGAGGCCGGGGGAGTTTCTGCCTCATGATGAGCAACATTTGACTGAATATCAAAACATGTAAAGATTGTTTTCCAGATGTTGGATCAGTCGATTCAGAGATTTTCAGCGCTACCATCTGCACAAGGTGACGGCACGTTGGGGCGCCACCAGACTTAGGAATGACTGGCTCAAGAAGAGTCAAACTGTGAAGCAATGAAGAAGAACAACTTCACTCCTGAGGCTGGAGGTACTGGTTTGTGAATTCCTCCAACTGTTTCTCCAGCTCTGTGGCTTTATGCCTGCAAGGAAACAAACACACATCCAATATGGACCAATGATGTCCAAGCAGCTAGTCAAATTAAGGATGTAGTGGTAACAAAGTGATTCAGTTTGTGGCTGCTATATAACCACTCATATGATCTGAGATATTTTCTATTTGTTTTCCCACATTTGAAGTAGCTAAATCCCCTACAAAACATGTCATTTCTCACACTTTTTCTCAGATCTACTAATTCCCAGTAAGAGAAGAATCTGGACTGACCGTAGGCTCTTGGAGCGGCTCTGGACGGTCTCCAGCTGATCTATCTTGACTGTCAGTTGACGGATGTTTGCCTCCAGCTCTTTCTGCGTCTGGTCCACCTGCTGACAGAGCTGAGCAAAGGTCGTAGCCATCTCCCTGGCAACAGAGGGCACAGTGTCATGTTGCTTATTTATTTAGCCCGGATACGGAGAAGGATGGGAGGGGCTTGGTTGTGTGTTTGTTTATGTGTGTGTGTACCGGTATGTAAATTAAGAATGTCATGGAGAATCAGACTCATTATTCACAATATTTTGTGCAAGTTTCATCAATAACACTGCATTTAACAAACAGCTACAATCTTATCTGCATCAAAACAAACAAAAAAAAATGTGGGAAAAAAACAATCAAATTGCTGCCTGAGCTAAAAAAGAACAATTAAGTGTCTGAAATGCTTGTTCTGTAATCACAAGGTGGACATGAACTTACTGTTGGACTTGGCGACTACAGTTTGCACTTGTGAAGCTGACAATGAGCTGCAGCTTTTCAGTTGCGTAATCCACAAACTGGCGTTTCAGAGCACGCTCCTTTGCTTTTGTGGTCCAAGTGAGTCTCTCATACAGGTACAACAGGCCATAGAGAGACCCAGACAGGGCAATCAGCCTCCAGCCAACTGTTTTCCACACCTTTAATGGAAAAAATTATAATAAACTGATTTAGAAATAAATACAAATAAATATAAAATAATACACGCCAACAACATATAAGTATGGAGGAATTAAATGTTTGACATATAAAAAAGTAAATAAAAAATCTATGACTGCCTCAATAAACTAAATGACATGAAATTAATAAAAATTCAATTATTGAAATAAAAATTCCTTTAACCATCCCACAAGGAAATTGCAATGTTGTAGTTTTTTACTTGAACTTTTTTTAAAGGCATAATAATCATTAATGAATTTAAAATAAATCCATTTAAAATAAAATAAAAAACTATTAACCTTTTTATTGTTTTTTCTTTTAAAATTATGCAAGTACAAACATTTCTATACACCAATTCAGGTGACATTTAAACAACTAAACTTACATGCACACGTGCATACAAGTCTACAAATACATAAAAGGTTAAAAAGGGTTTGTCATCCAAAAGCGGCAACCTCTGGCGGAGAAAAGTGAAGCCTATGCAGGACTGCCAAAAATTGCAGTTCATCCCTTACCAGCTTGAGACTGGCTCCAAAAAGGAGTCGATCACCATAGACTCCCATGTAAAAAAAAAAAGAAAAAAAAAAGGCAAACTTCACAGCAGAATTAAACATGTTTACAGCCTGGTAAAAAAAAAAAAAAAACATTTTAGGTTTGATAGGTCAAATGTTGGGGAAGTGAATTTTTTTTTATAACTCATCCATTCAGATGTTATTTAATCTTGAAATTTTTCATAATTAGGGGTGTGCCCTTTAGATTAACAGGTGCAAGGAGGCAGAGTGTAGCACAACCGCGGTTTTTTAGCTGGCTAACAGCGCGCATTAGCTTTAGCCCACCTACCTCTATTAGCTGGTTAGCTCCGGTTAGCTACAGTTAGCTGTGAGTTCGATGGGTGTTAATCATCCGTCCCGACCAATGGTCCCGACGCTCACAGCCCCCCTCTCAGCGCCACCTCTTCCCCCATTTTTGTATTTTCCGGGAGAGATGACACGTGTGACGGTACCAAGATTGCGACGGTGGAAACCTCCCATCCATTATTAGATTCATTGTCATTTAAATGTAGATTCTCTCTCTCACACACACACACACTAACTCATATATATATATATCTATATATATATATATCTATATATCTATATAT
>JBBBVU010000015.1:15656037-15666960 GCA_037177055.1 Atherinosoma microstoma | reverse complement strand
GTATTTATTTCGGAATAATTTTCCTTTTGCACGTTCTATCCTTCAAATTATTTCTCTCTGCATTTTATTTTTTTCCATTATTTTGTTTCACATTTCCCTGTATTTATTTCCATATTTATTTCTTAATTTATAATAAATAAATAGGAATATAGTATAGTATATTTCCCTGTTATATTCCTTTTTATATTCCTGTATGTCCAACTTAAAGTCATCATTTGTCCTGCAAGTACAAACAGTTTTAGAAAGAACATACCACTCCTCCAACGATGACAACGCTCATTGAAGTGCGGGAAGTGAGAGATGCCACATTGTTTGCCATGGCTAACATCAGGTCTTCCTGGGTCATGAGTGCTGTCTCGTTATTAGGTGGTGCAGCAATGGACGGGGGTCCCGAAGATGGTGTTCGTGCCTGATGCAATGCTGGCTGAGTTGTCTGCGGAACGACAGGCAGATTTTTTTCAGAATCAGTTCTTGATATTACAAATGACTTCATGATTTTAAGTTGGTCCGACCCAGCGCATACCTGGAAGTTTTGGTCCATCAGTTTGAGAGCCCTCTGTGCATTAACAGATCCCAGGAAGCGGTGGACTAAAGATTGCCAGCCCAATGAAAACTGAAACTCAATGTTCTCCTGGAAGTCACTGCAGATCGTGGCGCAATTTAGGTCGTAACTCAGGTCAAACGTCCTGTTTGACATGTGGATTTGGCTTTGGACCGCAGAGGGAAGCAGAGGCTGCATGCTCTCTGGAGAACAGAAGTCATGGAACATTTGTTGAATAGTCTGTTTTAATGCTACACTGATTTACAGAAGAGACACAACAGTTTATACTTTATAAACCTAATTTATTACTCCTTTAAACACTATTAAAATAAATTCACAGCATCATCTCATGTTCACCTGAAGCCTTTTATCAGAGGGCACATTAACACCTTCTCAGCATCAGTGTCATTGAGCACAGCTTGCATGTATACTTGATACGATGATGCATTAGTAGCATAACGAGGCATGTGACAATGGCATTCAACGAGGAGAGTAAATATAGCAGCAACGTGGGTGTTACAGAAACCAGTCTAGTGCTCAAAAGGTTCTGACCAAGTTTAGGTGCTTTCTGAATGAAGGAAAGATAAAAAATAATGGCGCACCAGCAATCTGGGCTGGAGGGGGTCATTCTCTATGTAAATACTCATTATTCAAGGAGGGAAATATTTTGAGAAGTAGTTTAAAAAATTCTGCTTTATTGAGATAAAATAACAACATAAATGTTGAGGTTTTGACTGGAAAATGTTGGTACGGTAATGTCTATTGTGTTAATGTCCGCATTATGTTTCAAATCAGTTACCTATCATGTATCTCTGAGAGTCCTGGACAGAAGCGGTGACAGCGTTGGAGCAGCGGAAGGCCAGGTTCTTCCCCATTCCCTCTTCCACATGACACAGCAGCTCCTGCCAACAGGTCAGACAAAAAGCAGAAAAACAATCCTTCAACATGACTCCTACAGCAGTTATACATAAAAGCGGTAATGTTGCGGACTTTGTCTTTTATACCGTTTGCATTCCGACAAACGTTCTGCAATTTTACCTCGGAGCTGTAGGGGACATTTACCGGCTAGACCCCATGTCATATGAGCGGAAATGTGGCACGTCGTTTTGACTGAACGCACAAGAAATGTTCTGGACAGGTCGCAACACAAATACGTCATACCCTCTTCCGACAATCGACTTATCCGGAACATTTCCCCATATCTGAACGTAGTCGCGATGTAAAAAGTCCACGAGGAAGCGATATCTTTGAAAAGACAACTCGGGTTAAAGAGCGGGTGGACTTTACCGCACATATTCTGCAATGCAAGTCTGAAAGCAGCTTATTGTGCTAAACCTGCCTCTCTGTCTCTGCTTCATTTACTAAATCTATGATCTTTCATCCTGTTTTCCATTGGAGCAGTCCATACCAGTCATGAACCACCATCAGACTCAATCTTATTATTGTGACCTTTCAAGATATCCTCGCTAGTAACAAGTTTAATGAAGGAACCAAAAGCAAGATTGAGCTCTTCAAGTTATTTTTATCCACAGTTGCTTCTTTATTTGCTTTACTAAATAAAACTAATCAAATAACATTGAGCACTATTGCGTCACAGCAAGAATGTCTCAGTTTGAACTTTGGACACAGCCTCGCTGTGTGGAGTTTGGATATTCTCCCTGGTCCCATGTAGGTTTTTCCTCAGATACGCCAGCTGCCTCCTATTGCTAGATTAACTGGTGATTTTAAATTGGCCATAGTGTTTATTTTGAGCGCAGTTGTTTCTGTGTTGGCCCTGGGACTGTCGACCTGTACGGGGTCTTACTTGATGCTTACACAGTAGGTTAATGTGAGAATGGAAAAATTCAATTTACTTTACCTCAACAGCCTATCTTATACTGAGCAACAGGGTTCTTAAAGTTAATAATAACGGCGATATGTTTTGGATACAGTTATCGATTTTTATGAACGTGAAGTGATAATTTGTCAAAGGAGGTTAGGTTAATGTTCAGCAATAAAATTTTCTTACAGATTTGTAGATCTTGAGGACATGAGGAGAAGGATGGAAATCAGCGTGGAACTCATCAATAATCACATGGAGACGACAGATCTCCTCTCCCATGGCGATGGACACCTGCAACAAACACAAGAGCCGCAGGTCACCACCGACAGCAAATCAGCTGGTCGGTTTGTTGAAATCATACTGCTCTTCTGTCATGGAAAATTTCAGTCCAAGCAACATTATACACATTTTTTTCCCCCTCAGAATTGACTGATTTTAAGATATTTGTTGAATTAGAAGTAATCATAGGGAAAGCACTGAAATCCTTTTTAAAGAAAGTGGCAGAGAAAAGGTGAATGGAGACACTTCAGCAAGGTGTCAAGTGGTTATTCCACTTCTTGTCTGTGTTACCTTGGACTCCACATCCTCACTGATGGCTTTGATCTTCTTTTTAATTTCTTCAATCAGCAGGTTGAGCTGATTCCTGACAAATTCCAGCCGATCCATTTGGTACTCTCTGTCCTCCAGTGCTGCCACTCTGAAAGCCCGCCCCACCAACAGGAAATGTTGTAACACATTAAAATTAGCAGCTGAAAAACAAATTCATCAAAAAGACTTGGGTTTACACAGAAATCCATCAAGAATTGTCTAACTAATTGCGTGATTTATGACATTATGCCTAACTTGCAGAGCACCAACATATTTATCACCTCAGATGTTTATAGTTTACCTCCGTAACTCCACAGGGTGTTGACAAAAAAGACAGATTAGTGAAACCCTTCAAATGTTTTTTCTAACTACTAACTAACAAACACAGGAGGGAAAGAAACAGGTGGAGAAAGATGCTCACCTTTTCTCCGCCGCCTCGATGTTGATGGTGTCCATGATACTCTTGACTTTTTCAGAGATCTGCTTGGCCCTGATAGTGTGCTGCTCAAACTTTGTTTTCACTGCTGACTGCGAGATACACTCCTGCGAGGCCATAACACACACGTTACTGTGACAGCTACAGTGGCTGCTGCTGGACAGCATGACTGAGCCGTCCGGGGACGAACAGAGAACAAGATACACACCTGCTACTTCAGACTTAAGAGAAGAAAAAACAAAAATGGAAACAAAGGAGGGAAAATGACAGCAGCAGAGTGTGTACCTTGTGTCCCACAGCACACATTTCCTAAAGTCACAGTGGTGTGTTGACTTAGCCCCCTCCCAAAAAAAATTAAGAAATCATGGTGAGCAAAGACAACAAAGCAACTGAAAGAAATTATACATGTAAAATAAGAAATATTGGATCATTTTGGGTTTGAAGAAATGACACACCCTCAATTTCCCAATAAGGATTTGCTGGTAATTAAACTCCTAGTCCTGCTGGGCTTCTCTGATACTGCCGTCTCATCAGACATCTTATCAATATTAGCAGCTCTGTCCACTCGCAGCTACACTTCTTCATTCATTACAGAACATTTTACACACTCACTTTGTGTCCGAGAAACTGATTTGCAATAAAAAACTAACCTCCTTAAAATGATAGCATCTCATTTCCCTCTAATTTGAGTGAGTGTAGGTCAATGCAAACAAAAGTAGCCAAACTGTTTGTCATCTACACTGAGCCTGATCCTTCAGTCGGGTTATATTAAAGCATTACAACCCTCCCTCTCTGCTGTGCTACAGCTCTGCCTCCAAAATATGAAGAAAAATTAAGTTATTTAGGTTCTCAAATTTTGCTTCAATGGAAACAGTGGACATGGACCGGGTCAGACACAACAGACACAATTTAGTTCCCCCTTTAAAAAGAACAAAAACAACAAAACACACATTTCAATAAGATGCAACAAAATACAGAAATGTACAAACTCAACAATGAAATCAGAAAAAATGATAGTGGGATGAAAAACCAACGCATGTCCTCACCTAAGTGAATCTAGATTTCAGCAATGAAGACGCAGGTTGATGAAAGGGCACAGTGATTGGTTGAGAAGGCCCTGAAGGTGCCAGCTTGAAATCTAATGATCTGACAAAAAGCTAAACAGGAAGTAAGTAATCGACTGCTACTGTCTGGAGGACTTCGGCTCCTTCTTTTTTTTCCCTGTTATTCACACCACAATAATCTTCCATCAGACACATTCTGACAAACATGTACACAGAGAACAGTTTTAGTAAGCAACTGAATTTCTCAAGTGTCCTAAAGGATTTGAACTAAAACAATAAATTCCTATTTCTCCTTCTTAGTACCTCCCGGTGTTAATGACTGAGGAAAGAACCTCATAACTCACAAACAGCAGCTAAACAACAAGACGGAGATTTGCTTAGTCCTTCAGGAACTGCAGGATTTATCTAAAAGGCTAAGGTGTTCGCAATGTGGCTTTTTAAGAATAAAACTAACGCTTTAATTAAATTTCAATGAAGGACACTGACATTTCAGATCCCTTTTCCCATAATACAACCATAAAAAATATGTTTGATTCTCCAGCCAGAATCTCAAATTCTAACATGATTGAAAACCTCTTGAATGTGTTCAGAACACACTCATACACACACCTCAAACCTCCTCTCAAAACTCTGGAACTCCTTCAGCCTCTCGTTGAAGCCTTCAGCCAGAGCGCCACCTGTTGATGAAATAATCAAAGCAAATTGATGAACTGGAACACACATGTGAAATTTTAACTTTTCCATTTGGATCTAAATCTAAATCTTCAATCAAAACTCATCCATTGCTCCAATTCAACACAAAGATAACACGTTTTGAACTCACCTGTTTCAGGCATGCCCTGTGCACGCTGCATGCGGGAATTGAGCACCTCTTTTGCAGAGACAAAGAAAATGCGGTTGGGTGCCTGGTCATGGTCAACAACTTTCAGCTCCTCAACCAGGAATTTTACACAGCGGTCTGTGTGCTGTTTCCTTACCTGTACAAGCAGGAATTACAGCCATAAGTTGTGGATTTTTTTTTATTTTTAAAAATCATAATATGAAAATTACATTACAAGATATATAAAATGAATACAATGTTGAGAACAAGTTATTAAATGCAGTCTTTATGACAAATACTGTAATTTAATGGGTTGATCAAACCTTTTTAAATTAAAACAATCATGTTTGTTTTGAACTATTTTAGTTGTGCACATAGTTTTACTTTAATTACCTATTTTCACTTGTAATAACAGAAATAATTTATTTAATTTGTGCTTTTTTCTCTCTCTCTTTTTTGCTTATTATTGACAACAAGGTTTCTGACATGAGACAAATGCTTCATTGAACTCACATCCTCCATGTATTCAGGTTCATTTGCCGAGGCGTCCCAGCGATTGTTGAGAATGAAGATGTTCGGCTTTGAGAGACGCTCATTCACTTTGTGGAAAAAGTGTTTTTCCTTGAAGGTTGAAAAGGATAAAGATCAGTGACATGAAATGTTTTACACAAAGACAGAAAATTTGGTTCAATTATGAATCTAACGCCTTGTTTTATTTCCAGTGATCAGGTGAGGTGGGAATGTGAGCTTGCTGCCCCTTTAAGAGCTGCAGTCGGATCAAGGGTCTCTGTGACTGACTGTGTTTAGCCTCACATTGCACGAATGCCTGAGCGGACAGAAACAAGTAGAGCCCGTCTGTGTGTCCACATAAACACATGGGCAGCCGCACTCCGATTGGCTCGGCACAGGAAGCATACACTCTGGCCTGTTAACAAGTCACTTACATAGCTGAAAACTTAATATGCTTAGGGCTGGTTAAGATTATGCAAGAAACTTAAATGGACAATTAAAGACTTAAAAAGGAATATTCAGTAAAAAAAAAGAAAACCCTGCAGAAATAGATATGGTAGTTAATAATAACTACTCATACAGATATGAGTGCTTGAAATCATTCTGGGTTTAAAGGGTTAAAATGAAGATTTGTTTCTGTCAAATTATTATGCTTTTGAAAAATGGATTAAATAATACCACAGCTAAAACAACACTTTTATCACAGAGCGACAACAGTCTCACACAGCTGACACGGGTAAGAAAGATCTGATGAATCAAGATGAGATCAGTTAAGTCAGGACTGACCAGTAAGTCCACCGTCATTAAATTTGTGATACAAAACATTTCACATTGAGTGAATTCAAAGTATATCTAGTTGATTTCTGACTCAAATTATTCTCGAACCATGCAAGTGTTCTTAACCCCTAAGGCAAAATGACAACAACCTGGATAACAGTCGTCCAAGATGTTGGCCAAAACATAAGCTTCATGAGGGTGAGAGTTTTTACCGTGTTCATGAGCGTGGACTCTGAGTTCGCCACCAGCACGAAGACATCAGCGTCCAGGCAAAACTTGTCAATCCAGCTGTCCAGCTGTGATGTGACATCTGTCCCCGGGCTAGTGAGTGGCACAGAAACAGAGGGGTCAAATACACAAAATCTTCCAAACATAGGAAATAATGAGCACATTGAAACTTTAGGAAACAAAGCCCTGAAAATGGTCAAATGAATATTTATAAATATGTGCAGGTTTTCCAGATGTAATGCTGAATGTTACTGTCACCTGTCCACAAGCACCAGGTCATCTCGAAGCAGAGCACACTTGGTCTTTGGCCAAAACACACGAACAAGACAGCCGGCATCCAGGCTTTCATCCATGTGAAGTGCATGAGCCAGCTGGTTTACAGTCTACACAGGGGTTGTAATACACTGATATTAGGGGGATCATGTAATACCTACCTTTAACACAGAAGCCTTTTGTTGCCATTCATCTTATGTGGCCGTTGAGGTAATGAATTTCTAATCAAAAGATCTGGTGGCAACAGCAGGCATTTAATAAAACCTTATGCATGTATTTACTTATTTATTTCCCATCTTAGTGCATGCATGGGCTGTATTTCATTGATATGTAAGATTGCAACATTCATACAAAAGAAGTAACAGACAATAATGATTCAATAAGAAACTATAATTAGGAATACACAGAGCCACATCATCTTAGAGTGTCCAAGCAGTAACTGGACAAGAGAAAACCACATGTCAAAAATGCTTAAGCTCCTCTTTCATACTGCTGATGAACACATGTCAACTCTGTGCACCTCGATAGGTTAAAATGAAAAAACAACAGTGAAGTCTCACACACTGGTTTTTCATTTCTGACATCTGACACTGCAGTAAACACCCTGCACCACAGCCAAAGCTCATACAGTCAGCATTCGCCTGTTTCAATCATTTAAGGATTAATTATTTTTGTGTCAAGTGTGGGAATTGAAGTGATAATGAACCAACAATAGAGACTTAAGAGTCCAAAAACCAAAAGAACTTGCAGGTACAAAAACTGTAATTTGGTATGCATGTCTTCCTAAATTATGTTGCAAAAACACACACTTCATATCTGCCAATTCGTTTATCTCATTCACTTATTACCTTTTCATTACCTGTTACACTAGTCTATTACAAAGTTAAGACAGGCATCGATAAGTGTAATTTCCAAAAGGAAAAAAAAATATTCCTGCTTCCTGAGGAAGAATTACCACAATGATGACACTAGTTTGACTCTGTTATCAGGATGAGAATCAACTCTAATTAGCTTGTATCCCCAGCAGTGTGGTCTATTTGATCACCACAAAACTAAAAATCTTTAAGTCCATCAGTATTGTTAATGGACCTCTTATTTTACTCAGCCAGACAGCGAGCAGTCACCTGAGCACAGTGAGAAGGCTCAAAATAAGCACTTGCTGCTTGTGACAACAAAGTAGACACAACAGATGGTCTTATTAGCGAACATGACAGGAGTATAGATGGTGTGTTAAACCTGGTTTTCAGTCAGCCAGGAGAATTAAATGTAGCTCAAAGCTGCTCTAGGAAAAAGGCATATGTACATAACAGAGAAATACTACCAGATTAAATTAATAAATAAACTATATTTACCTTAATGCTTTGCTCCTCCTCAGAGCCCTCTGTCTTGAGATAAGCCCTGTCATCTTCAGTTCCCTCCACACTCAGGAAGCAGTTAGTGGTGTGACCAATACCACTGGGCAGCACGCGATCCCTCAGCATGGCGTTGATCACTGTGCTTTTACCGTTACTGGTCCTAAAAGCAAATAAAGCACATGCAAACTAACATGGAGCCAAACACTTACAGTATGTCTGATTATTCATTTCAAATAACATAACAAACTGCATGCTCTTCTTTGTTTTCATCATTGTGTCTGACACAGCTTATGAGAAGTTTTTTTTTCTTTCTTTAAACCCCCAAAAAAACATCGATTTAAAGCATTTATAGCTTTTCTTTTGCATCATGAAGCTTATTCAACATCAATTTAGCAGCGGAAGATGAGTAAGGTGCCTGAGCTGCATTATGTCATCACTACAATCTAGAGAACCTGAAAGTGAAAGTACAGCTGCAAGCAAAACCAGCATAACACTAGTGTAACGCAGATGTAACATTAAGTTTATATGTAAACATTTTCCTTTGGTGGGGCATTTATAAATCAAGCATCAGGCATCTGTAAGAGAGTAAAACTCAGGTAAGAATCGATGTATTTACCTGCCAAAAAAGGCTACTTTCATGTGCCTGCGTGCAAGCACTTCCTTGATGACAGCAATTTTGTCAGCATAAGCCTGAATCTCCAACTTCTGATTTTGAGAGGCAATGTTCTCCAAAGCTTTATTCCCGTTTATTTCTGTCAGCACAGTAACACAACAAAGAGACAAACTGTCAGATGATAATAATGACATTCCTTAATCAACTTCTCTGTAAGTTTTAATGATGACCTTTCAGTGAAATAAACTCTGACTGCTCACCTTCTACAAAGTCTGAAGTCTCTTTCACATAGTTGAGCAGTTGATCAAATACATCGCTGATCTTCTTCTTGGCTACAACAAAGTGTTTCAGAGGAGAAAACTCCCCACGAGCTGAATCTGTTCGTCTGAGTGAAGGGGCTGCAGCCATGGTGCTCAATCTGGAGCCAGAATGGGGGGTCAAATACTTATATCAGTGAACACGTGACATACAGTTAGCATGATGATCACGGTCATACCATTGACATCTAGATGATCATAAGTACTTTAGCTGTACGACCGTAAAGTACACTGCAATAGTGTTAACTTGCCGGTTAATGATTATAACCAGTGAAGTTATCGGTTAGCTAAGCAATAACAGAAGTGACACGTGACACACTTGGATAATGTACAGTGTGTTCAAAGACACCGGTTGACAGTGATATTTAATTTTTTCGTGTGATTAGGATTAGTAATAACATTTAAAATTTTATAGTTAAGTGATCACGAGCTGTACTTCTTAGCTTGTTAGCTAAGAAGTACAGCTAGCTAACTATCGGCAATGCGGTTCTATGCTGGCATTAGAAATAAGTGTTATTTTTCCTTACCACAGTCCTAACAGAGCCAGTATCCACTTCTCATAACACAGTCACTATTGGTCTGTATAGACAACACGGAAAATCCCTATCCTGGCGTAAAGATTACAAGCAGTCAGCTTGGCTAACCTTCTGTTTGTATCCCGCAGTAGCACAATCGACAAGTTACATACAAAAATAATACACTAATAATACACTTCCGGAATTATTTTCAAACTAAAACACCACTGCGTTTGACATTGCAAGGACAAGTTTTTAAATGACCCTGCTGATGGAAGAACTATCTCAAGAGCCAAATGACTAAAGTAGCAACTATTCATGATAACACCTATATAATATAAAGCAGGGGATAGTATATTTAACTATGTGTTTATTAAACTAGTTCTCACCTTTTAAGTAACACTGTGTCGGAAAACACTTTTATTGAAACTATAACTGTGAGAACGAGAACTTCCTGTTTCCTTAACAGCATTTAACTTGACGTCGCCAACTGGATCAGGATAAGGGGGCGGAGACAAGTGACGAATCGGATGGCGCGCAGCAGCCAATCAAAGAGCAGAAAAAGCGTCCAGCCCCGCATGTCTCCTTTAAAGTATTGCTCAAACGTAATTGTAAAACAACGTGATTGCCCCAATGTACAAAAAAATTAAGTCAGTTAATTAATCGATGGTTCGTAGTACACGAAACCATGATGGTACCAGTGCAACGCCATAAAATTTAGTGCTGACAAAAAGGCTGATCTCCTGACTTCATTTTAATAAAGTCACCGTGAGGTTGATATTTGTGACTGAGTAAAATGTTTGAACATTTAATGTAGCAGAGACAATCATGACTCCCTCTGAGTACCTTTTGCAGCCAGACATGTTATGCGGTTATTAGATTGAGATTTACTGGTTCATTACAAATATCTTTCATTCATTCACCTTGTATTCCACCTTGACATTTTTTTCCTTTTTCTTAATCTTTTAAGACTAAATTCTACAGGCTTATTTGTTTGTGTGTGTGTGTGTGTGTGTGTGTGTGTGTGTGTGTGTGTGTGTGTGTGTGTGTGTGTGTGTGTGTGT